>CATQJL010000001.1:81265962-82465962 GCA_958299035.1 Cylicocyclus nassatus
TTCAGAGGACAGGCATTCGGCTGGTTGCATTCATTTACATCTAAGTCGTACTCCTGTTCTTTGCCATCTCTTCGCTTGAAACAACTTACCTATGCAAATTTTGCCAAGCTTTCGAAATCCTGGAATACACCCGCATTTGCCATCCTCTTCGCAGACGCCATAGAAAGGATCGCACTGCGGACAGTTGCGGATATTGGGAGTGGCCTGAAAATATTATCAGCCGATTATCCTACATGAAGAGGGATCCAACAAATCTCTAGCACACTTGGCACACCCTAGAATGTAAAAAAGCACACCTTTGTAATTTCGATCCTTTTTACCGAAGCCGTTCTTGCAGATTTAGAAGTCACTGCAGTAGTTGCCGTAGTCCACAGCTTCGTCGTGCTCGTGGTAGTTGTTGGATGAGTTTGACGAAATGTTGAGTCCTGAATGGAAAAGTTTTCGACAGATAGTGAAAGTAGATGGTTCAGTATGGTTTACACGTCTAGTCTTTTCTAAACATTCCAATGACAAGTTGCTTATAATACTCTCTAATTTATCGATAATGTCAACAATAAAACAAACTCACATTGCTACTGCGCTCGACTACTGAGAGTTTCTTGGGTGGCTCTATGTTCTTTTCCACGCTCTTTTCTTTATTTTTCACGCAACGATTGCGACAGTTGACTCGTCGCATAAATCTGTTTGCATTTCCTCCGCATCCACTAAAAAAGAGGGTACAATAGATAGGGGATAGCAAAACCTTTTTTTTTAAACAGGGATTGGCATCTCTAAGATTGCTATACTTCACCAAAGGTAACCAACCCTCACTTCAACAATTTACTAAAAAGTTAAAAATAGTACTTTCATCTTCTTAATCGAAGGCTACAGCATCAAGAAATAGCACTGGAATAATCGTACATATCTATATGATGATAATTATTTTTAGAACCCAAAAATTCTATGCGTTACCTCACATGAAGCAATTTTGAGGTTGTCACTAGAATCTCTATGTGCTAGAATTCTCGGAAAGCACAAACATTCCAAATTTACGCATCCTAAGGCGTACATAAATAACTTAGGACTTACGAGTATGTGAATCTCTTGCAGTCATCGTCAGCTGCATCATAGTAATATCTAATTAGCTCCCTTGAACAGCTGCCACTATCCACTGGAAGCTAAATGAAAGTCGAAGTACCCCACAAGATCAAAAAAAGAACTAGTGTATGAGGGGCTGACCTTGCATAGATCTACAGCTCTTACTACTCTGATTTTTGGAGATTGAAGTTGAGAGGATGGCGGGTCCTCACACCGAGTAAGTGATAGTAAGAAGAGCCAAACTATGACGGGTAGCATTGCGAACCACTAAGAGCAGAAATTTGGCTATCCTGTCTTGGTGTTCTTTTTAGTTTATCTTCGAAAGATACTGATGGAAAGAGAAGGGATGTGGATCACAAGGATCTGCGAAAACTGACAACACAAGAGCAAAATCACGAGAACTGTGAATTTAGTAGGAAAAAGGAGAGAAAATGGTAGAAAAGTGTAAAATAAATGACCAAAGACCAAACTAGGATGCGTAAATTTGGAATGTTTGTGCTTTCCGAGAATTCTAGCACATAGAGATTCTAGTGACAACCTCAAAATTGCTTCATGTGAGGTAACGCATAGAATTTTTGGGTTCTAAAAATAATTATCATCATATAGATATGTACGATTATTCCAGTGCTATTTCTTGATGCTGTAGCCTTCGATTAAGAAGATGAAAGTACTATTTTTAACTTTTTAGTAAATTGTTGAAGTGAGGGTTGGTTACCTTTGGTGAAGTATAGCAATCTTAGAGATGCCAATCCCTGTTTAAAAAAAAAGGTTTTGCTATCCCCTATCTATTGTACCCTCTTTTTTAGTGGATGCGGAGGAAATGCAAACAGATTTATGCGACGAGTCAACTGTCGCAATCGTTGCGTGAAAAATAAAGAAAAGAGCGTGGAAAAGAACATAGAGCCACCCAAGAAACTCTCAGTAGTCGAGCGCAGTAGCAATGTGAGTTTGTTTTATTGTTGACATTATCGATAAATTAGAGAGTATTATAAGCAACTTGTCATTGGAATGTTTAGAAAAGACTAGACGTGTAAACCATACTGAACCATCTACTTTCACTATCTGTCGAAAACTTTTCCATTCAGGACTCAACATTTCGTCAAACTCATCCAACAACTACCACGAGCACGACGAAGCTGTGGACTACGGCAACTACTGCAGTGACTTCTAAATCTGCAAGAACGGCTTCGGTAAAAAGGATCGAAATTACAAAGGTGTGCTTTTTTACATTCTAGGGTGTGCCAAGTGTGCTAGAGATTTGTTGGATCCCTCTTCATGTAGGATAATCGGCTGATAATATTTTCAGGCCACTCCCAATATCCGCAACTGTCCGCAGTGCGATCCTTTCTATGGCGTCTGCGAAGAGGATGGCAAATGCGGGTGTATTCCAGGATTTCGAAAGCTTGGCAAAATTTGCATAGGTAAGTTGTTTCAAGCGAAGAGATGGCAAAGAACAGGAGTACGACTTAGATGTAAATGAATGCAACCAGCCGAATGCCTGTCCTCCGAATGCCCACTGCGTGAACACTTTGGGTTCATTTCGATGCGACTGTCCAGCTGGTTTCGGCCCTGATGGCGATTGCGCTGTTAAGAAAGGTAGGAATTAAAGTGTTATGAAAGTAGTGTGTGCACCAAGATCAGATTCCACTTTTGTGGAGAAGCCTTGAAATTTCGAGCGCCTAAGATAATTAATGGAACCATTTCTCAAACTTGGAGACGCTGTTCAAAACAGTGGTGGAGGAAGCAAATCGCTTGCACGTCCATCAGGCAAAGTAAGAAAATTTTGGAAATGGAAAACTGTGGGGCAACTAATCGTCAACCAATTTACTCTTTAGAACATAGCCTCACTCTGCACCGTAATGTTGCGAAATGCATTGTCAATGTCTCTTCTATTGGCACTCTTTTTTGGTTATAGAGAAAAATTTAAAAATTATTGTTGATTATACTGATGATGGAGCACGGACTTACGAATATTGAGTGCAACAATTTTTTGCTCCTGACTTCTCACTTTTGCAAAAAAAAACCTGAGAGAAATGAAAGGAGCAAGGATGAAGAAAAGTCTATATTTGGTATCTAAGAGCTAGCGAACGACTGCCACGAGGATGAAGTGGTCTAGACCTCTAACCTGGCATGGTTTTTTCGAGCTTGATCGAAAATTCCTGGATTGAAATCCCAATTTCCGTTTCTGCTTTCTGATTCCAATATTTTGACGTTTTTGCACTGAGTTCATTTTTTCCTACTTTTTTGAAAATTGCATTGCGAGTTCCGAGTAAATGCCACGTAATCACCGTGTTTTAGTATGATGAGTAGAAATTTATCAAAACAAAAATTATTGTATCAATAAACTAAAGAACGATTAATTATCAACTAATGACAAAAATTTACGACAACTCTCAAGATTCCTGCAACGATCCCTTTGACGTGAGATATACGGAAGAGGACTGCAATCATGGAATACAAGAGCTCAGGT
The DNA here is from genome assembly GCA_958299035.1 of Cylicocyclus nassatus. Lineage (NCBI taxonomy): Eukaryota > Metazoa > Nematoda > Chromadorea > Rhabditida > Strongylidae > Cylicocyclus > Cylicocyclus nassatus. Next base: position 81,269,510 of record CATQJL010000001.1, read on the forward strand.
AAGAATATTGCCTGTTTCCTCTTTATTTTGTTTTAGTTTCCTGTTCACTCGGACCCTCATACTATTTTCTCAGATACTATTACGACAATGAGACTAAATTATGTCGACAATTCTTCTATGGCGGGTGCATTGGAGTGTCGAGAAATATTTTTACTCTTGCACAGGTATAAAAAGTAAATAAAGAAGTTGAACGAATTGGAAGACTTTTAGCTTTGTGAAACACTGTGTGCGAATGGCCGCAAAACTCTCAGACTTGATGGAATCACAACAGAAGCACCAGCACTGGGCATCAGTGGTTAGTTTATTGACTATCTATCTAACTTCTCGTTGCTGAACTCAAGAAGGATTTCTGGCATTTTTAGGGAAAATTCTAGAGCGTCTGAAACTACCAGGAAAAGGCCAACTTGCCGCCGATTTAGCTCATCCTCAACTATCAAGGGAAACGGTTTCTGGCAAAGCAGCTATTGCTACCACTACCTCAAAACCCAAAGATGGTAAGAGTTAGCCATTAGAGTCTGAAGAGTTTTTGAGCACGAGCGCCATAAGCCTGTCCAAAAACAGCCTCGTACCGTAAATGAAGAAGGTTACATTACCCTGAAAAGGTGACCGGGAGCACAAATATGACATTCACTATCAAGTCACTTTTCATTCTTGCTGTTTTCAAAACAGAGTGTTTCTTGCATCATTGGAGTTATAAATCCACCAAAGGGTCATGTCATCCGAAAGTTTTTAGGATTTTTTGAGAGAATTTTACCAAGTTTGCGCAAGCGGATCAAAAACCCCACGATAGGGTTTGCGGTAGTCATATAATAGGGTCCAAGCCACCTTACTTTGAAAAATTGTATCCATGATTTTGTTTTAAGCTATAACATTCTTTTATTATGACATTGTTGGTAAAACGTAAATTGCCCAAATTTCTAAAAATGCTAATTTTCCTTGAGTCATGACTCGATCAACATGCTGAGGAATACTTGAAATTATCAAATTTTAAGGCCACTGAAATATTGAAAAACCAACAAATTCCGATTGAACGGTGATTGGGATTTCAACTGAATTTCCTCAAGCTTATTTCCTCTAACGGTATCGTGTACCGACGATTGCTCAGCAAGTGCTTTTTTCAGTAATTTCTACTGTTACAACCTTACAAAATCCGAATTATGACAATTGAGAAAAAACATGTAAGAATACCGTTGTTTCCAGACTTGCTCCATACTCATTTATTATGGAGAGCATGTTGTTGTCGTCACTTTGTAAACAGAGTTAGGAGTAGAAAAAAGGCTAAATATTAGATGCAAGAAATATGACCCAAAAAGCTTGAAGCACTATTGTATTGCTGTGTCAATGCATGAAATCGAGAAAAAATGTTATTTGCTTCTGATGTTGTACTTATGCAAAAACTCTCTGCTCCCGACAATGAGAACTTTTTTCAGAAGTGTGCATGAAACCTTTTGACGAGGTGCTTCGTCTCGAATGCATCGATGCATCGTGGATTGAGAGGTTTTATTGGAACAACGAAAAAACAGTATATACGAATAGAGTCGTAAAAAGCTGCAAAGTTGACCGCTTTTTAGGAGTGCGAACCATTTTGGTACGACAGCTCGTGCGATGAGAAGAACGTCAGAAACAAAAACTTCTTTAATACACTGCAATCTTGTCGAGATGCTTGCCATGAAGATGTTCCTGCATCGAAACAGCGAGGGAAATTAGAGCGTCGGGATGAGATAACTGAGGATGGAATTGTACGTGTTACCATGCCTGATCGATCACTGGAAACCTATAGCGAACTTGCTGCAAGAACAACACTTAGAAAGTCGTATCCACCTGATGACCCTTTCGGGCTCCTGCAAGCAGAAAAGACGAAGAGTCAGGGTTAGTTACCAGGATTTTAAAAACCTTTTAAAAACGCTTCAATTGTTAGCAAAAACACAACTTAAAGGCAGCGTCAGTTGAAGGGTACCGGACTCTTGCAGCAATGTTATAGTAATCCCTCCTCACCGTTGGCTAAAGTTGAAGCAAAGGGGGTGGTGTGGAGTAGAATTCGCTCTCAGATGCAAGCGCTTTATCTTCAACGCGAATGCCGCTCACTTAGCTAACAGCTGCAGGTTAGAGTTTGAATATATCCACGCAGTCACGGCCATAATGTCCCACAACGACTCCGCGCTTCAGCCTCGGCAAGTTTTGCGTCTTAATCCGCATTTAATTTTGGGGGCTTCGGAAAAGCCCATTTTCGACATTTTCGCACTATCCAAGCTGCATATTTGAAATGAGCATTACGGTCACGCCCAGGCTGGAATAAAACCCTAAATCTAGGCTTTGTCGGGACGCTGCCTGCGGCAAAGTAAACTGTTCCCACTGTCACGTTACTGCTTGCGTTCGTAGTATGCCGGTAGAGCCCAGCACAGCCTGAAGTGTGCAATTTATTGGGGACTGTGCTCAAACTGTTTTCCATCGAAGCCAAACTTTCTGCTATGATATTGCACGCTGAAGCATATTACTGACTGAAGGAAGTCTATTAATATAGCTAATTACCTTTTTCAGTCTATTTGCAGCAACTTCCATGCGATCATCAACTCCGACGTATCATAGGGAAACAAGCAATTTTGCCGTGAAGTCCGTTTCTGAGCCTTTTGACAAGAAAAAATTCATGGAAGAATTCAAGAAGAAACTCACTGCATTGCCCGACTGGTACAAAAGGACGGTTACAGATGAGCAAACAGCGGACATTCCAACAGAGTCTGACTTAAAGATAGGTAAATTTTAAGCTTCAGAAAATTTGTAAGCTTATCGCGCTCACTTCAGGCGTATCACAACCTGAAAGGTACACTACAAAGAGTCAAATACCGTCTTTTGCTGTATCGAAAGTCACGGAAAAATTTGACAAGCAAAAGTTTATGGAAGAATTCAAGAAACAGCTTACCGCTTTTCCCGATCACTACAAGAAACAACAAGAAATGAGTTTCCAAGAAACTGGTAAATCAAAGGCTGTCATCCTCTCCGCTTGTCCAACTTGTTGCAGGAGTTTTTGTTCAGCTATTGCTTCTACAATCCATGCATTTTAGTACAAAATGTGATTTCAGGTCAACAACCAACAACTAACTTTACCGCCACCTCTAAGGCTAGCCACAAGTTAGGGGGCGAAAAATTCGATAAAAAGAAATTCATGCAAGAGTTCAAGAAGAAACTCACGGCCTTTCCAAGCGGCTTCACTCCAAGATCTCATGCGGATCTGCCCATGTCAATAAAGTTTACTCATGAACCGTTTACCTTGCCGCCATCAGTCTTCCAAGAAGACTCCGAAATTAAAGTGAATCCACAAAAAATGCGGAAGCATCTGTCGCCCTCGGATAAACTTAAGTCTGGAATGGTCCCTGATTTGCTCGTTGCAAGGACAGCTTCTAAGTTGCTGGAAAGAATTGTCACGCCAGAGGAAAAGGATGCGTATACAGTAACGCCGTTGTTAACTTCTCAGGAGTTTGTAGCGGAAACTAAGAAAACGGTAAGATATGATGCTGTGTACAGGTGAATTTCAATAGAAAATTGTGCTGCCACGAAAATGAGCTAAAATGTTTACTTCAGATTCAAAAAACCCTTTTGGAGATGTCTCGGCCTAAGGATCTGTGTGATGAGCCGTTAGATCCAAAACTGGAAGAGGACTGTAACAACGAAAATTGGGTAGGACTAACGTGATTATAGTTACTAAACGCTGGATAAATTTGCTCTGTAATTTTTTTTATAATACTTATGAAAATTAAGTACTGCTGCTGCAGTGAATTGAACTTGATAATTATCTGAAAGAAAATGGGGTCAAAAGAGTACGCACGTCTGGCAAGTACACACATACAGCAAACGTTATATGGTCGTATAGAATGATATTTCAGGAACTTAGATGGTTTTTTAACAAAGAACGCGGAGCATGCAAATCTTTCTGGTTTGGTGGTTGTGATACTAATGCGAGAAACTTTTTTGGAGACATAAAGGTGTGATTACTAAAATTTTGTATTCAAAGTTCGTATTTATCTACCGCTGTTTCAGAGCTGCAAAAAAACTTGTGGTCACAAGTATCCAGTCACCCCAGATTCACTGAGGCCTCATTATTATGTCACTCCGACAAAGATTCACACAAGGAAAATGGAAACTTACCACAATTTTTCGGAGCCGGTAGATTCGCAGCCGACAACGCCTTTAAACACTTCAACGACGAACATTTCAACAAAGGCAAACACATCACCAGTGACGGAAAAAGCAAAAGGAACAGCAACAATAAAAATAAAGATAACAACAAAACCGGAAACAACGACTACGCAAACGATGACGTTTACTGATGCGCCATCGCAAAGATCAATTACCGATTTTGAGAGGAAAGTGGACACTGCACCGAAGTTAACGCCTGTTTCTACCATGAAGACCGCTGAGACTAATGAGACAGAATCGCCTATTTCAAAATCGCCTCCGTTTCCTTTGACCACAAGTGAACTCACGGATATCTGCTTACAAGGATACGACATCAAATGGGATGAGGTAATTGATAAAATTGCTGGCAAGCCAGTACAGTATGCACTACATTCAGGATTGTGCGGGTGACAACTGGATCGTTCGAGCATACTATGAGCCAAAAAAGAACGGATGTAAGCGAATTTGGTGGGGTGGTTGTATGACAGGAAACAAAAATCTTTGGATGAATTTAGCAGTAAGTAATGAGATATACCCAAATACTGTAAATTTTCCCTTTCTTACATTTTTTTTGTGGTTTGGTTTTCAAATTGAAAATCTGAACTCTTTGATTTACAGTCTTAATTCTCAAAATATAAACGTGGAAACAGTCAGGTTTTCCAATCGAAACCTTCATTTTACAGGAATGCCAGAAAGCATGCCATCAGCTAATGCCAACACCATCTGCGTTTCCATCTGCCGTTCAAAAGCTCACCGATATGTCGCCAAAAAACATTCCCCAAGTCTTCATTTCCAACTCTTCTGACATGGCAGCTGATGATCCTCTAGCTCACACAGATTCTTCGGAAACCATCTTCACACTCGCTCATCCTCGTAATGTTCCTTTTATAGCTCCATTGAGATTTTCTCGTAAACCTAACTATTACCTCACAGTGAATGCCACGCTGACCACAAGATTAGTCACTAAAAGCACAGCAGCTGTGAGAAGCACATCCAAATCAGTCAACCACGCTTACATTAGGGGCACTAGCACACCAACACCCGCTTTGATCCCTGCCGTTGCTGATGAAATCAGCTTTTATGCACCTAAGGAACACAAATCTATACTTTCACTGCATCAACGTGATACCACAGGTGACAATCGTGCCACAACGCGAAGTGCTCGTCTAGCGTCTCGATCGGATTTGGACAGTCAGCTAGTGAAACATAAATTGGAAAAACGAGAAAACTTGGCCTATAGCAGCTTGACGAATCTCCCGGTCACTATCGCATGTATGTTTATATCATTAGCAAAATTCTAGAGTAATTTGGCGCTGGAATTTTCCCATAGACTCAAATTAAGGGCGTAAAACCTTTGGTTTACCAAAAGAAAGACGAAGTAGAAACCAAAAAAGCACTATCTGATATCACTTCACATTTCATGCGATTTTATGTATAGAGCCTTCGAAAATCGTAACGATGGCGCGATCGCGCGACGCGCACTCATTCCGGCAACCGCCTTTTCTTGATTTTTCTCTACTCATTTGGTGTTTCTGCTTGCGTAAGATAATACTTGAGAACTGGAAGTAAATGAGCTAAACATTGAGATGATTCGTTTTTGTACGAGTGTTTAAAGCTGTTGTGGGCGAAGAGTGTAGTCAAATCCGTCCTCACGCTTTTGTAAATAGCCTATATTATAATACTATGTATATTTTTGAAAAGCGCTTTGGGGTGCAGTACGGATTTGTAGAATTTGGCGATATATCTATTTGCGGTAGCCTATGCTTGCAATAACGATTACAGAGTTGGCGCGCCAAACCTTCAATCATCGCGCATCTCGGCTTCTGCTTAACCGCAATTTTTGGTTTTTAGTAAGGTTTTAGACAGGAAACAAAGTTTTTTCCGCTTATCAAGTCTTGTTGAAAAGATATTAAGAAGCAAATAAATTTGCCTTTACCTAAACCGTACTTAACCACTGGGCTTTACGGGCTGCCTATAAACGTATTTTTTCAATTCATGCTAACAAAACTTTTTTACATTCATACTCAGCGAATTTCCCGCGGTTAGTGTAAAAAGCTATATTGATTTCACTGAAAACTCTGATATTGACAATGCCTTCTTGCGCGCAGTATGCGTCTAAAGATATCCACTGCAAAAATCTTGAGTCAATGTAGTAAAAAGCTTTGAATTTTGGTGGAAAAAGCTTTATCAAGTGTATGAAAACTCAATAAAAGTAACTTTTCTTTCGCTACACAGATTTTCTTGTAGGGTGATCACCAGCTCCTGGTTTCGCTATCACTAATGGAGATCATTCACTATCTTATTGTCGATACTAACAACGGGACAATCGCTGAGTACACACCCACTGCTGCCTAAATGCATGAGCTTGAGTATCTCAATGCTGCCATGCTTCAGTACAAAAATCTTTCTTTGTATCTTGTTGTCACATGGCTATTTTGAATAAATGTTTTTACGATTTGCACACACAAAATTATGTTAAAGAAAACAGTAAAAAGATGAGCGTTATCAAATGCGTTCCTAGGATTTTTTTTTGTTTAATGCGATTCTTTATTGTTAAAAGCGCCATGGTCATGCATTGTGAAATGAAAAGCATAAAAATGTAGGATTTGACAAGAGAAAAAGAGCAGTTAACCGGAATTTGAAGAAAAGTGACTAAAAAGGACTAAACTTTTCCGCTCGACTAAGCTAGACTGATACGTATAATCTTAAGTTGGAAAACTGGTCGCTTCAATGTGCGTAAAAACACAAAGTATCAAGGAAATAACCAAATTAACATCAACTTTGCTTTCTCAGCTGAATGCCTGCAGCCGTTTGATCTAAACTTGACGAAATCTTGCAATAACGGATCTGAATGGAGTAATAGGTGATACTGTTTCACGATCCGATTAATCAGCTGCGAGGCTGTATATTCTATAAATTCAGGTTTTACTACGACAGAGATCTTCGTGTATGCCGGATGTATTGGCATGGCGGCTGTTTTTCTTCGACGCAAAATAACTTCCAAGATCATAAGACTTGCCAATGGCGATGTATGGGCGCACATCCAAACCCCGCCTCAAGTATGTCACCTATTAGCCCATTACTTCTGCTACTTTTGACGCATGGAGACAGGTATAGGCCGCTGCATGACGAAGGTGCAATATCATTGGGCGCAAACGCGGCTTTATTAGCCGCAAAGTGCAAGAGGCGCAGGATTTATAGCGGTGAAGATGTGCGCGTTGCCGCGTTCGCGTCCGCTCAACTAAGGTCCACGTTCTCGTCCACTGTAGGTTCAGGAGAACTTACAGTGTTTCAAGCAATCGTAAAACAAAGCGCTAGTACTAATATTAATATAGTATCAGTGTAATAGTATATGCAATCAATGCAGAATTATCCTCATGCGTGCTGTAACAGTAATGCAAGAAGGGACTAGAAAATCTTATTTCCTGGTCGGTATTAATCTGTACGAAAATAGGAGTCTAAAGCTGTGCGTTAATCAGAGCTTCGTTTCCGCTACTAATGGAGCCACCATAGTTGTTGAGGAGCCGCCACACGTTCCATCGCAAAAAACCCCTACTAGGTCGGGACAAGAACTTCCGCTGCTCGTCGCAAATCGCTCTACTATTAGGCCACGGGCCATCCACACATCAGCGTGCTCTGCCACTATGAGTACTCGTTGCTCACACCTACCTCTTCAGGCAGGTCGAAAAGCATTGCGCCTGTCTCGCTATAAACAAATTAACAACAAACAATGATTCATTACTTATACCTACCTACATATACCTATATATCATACCTATACCACTACCTATATACATACTCCCCCCCCCCCCTCCACCATTCTTTTCTACCTCCACTTGTGATATTATCAAAAGGATGGAAAATGGTTGAGACTTGACTTTATGGCTTTGAACTCATAGCGCACGCAGCTGCTGAGAGGTTCAAGATGAAAAAGAGCGCTCACGGCTGACTACTGGAAATCATGAATTGCACTTTCATGCAAAATGATTAGCATACTCATCATCAGCACTTCGAACATCTCCAAATGTCATTGACAAGAACTTAATTAAAATGGTTCTGGCACTGGGGCGGAAAGTGATTCTCTGAAATATAAACTATTTGCTGCAAAGTTTTGAAGATGGTTTACATTGTATACCCTGTTTGTTGTACAATAAACAAACAAGCCATAAAGCTGCTATACATCATTTCGACTACAGTTATGTAGATACTATTCAAAAAATGTGCGCGAAACCAGCATAAACGTAGAGCATACACGTGGTTCGTAATAATGGTAGACTATTTGAGATTACGACGCATATGTGGAGTGCTCCCAAACTTATGCTAGGACGACAACGATCAAACAATAATTATTTTAGCAAAAATGTCTCAAATTGGTCAAGTGCATCGCTGCTTTAAACGTTTCTTTTCTCACCTGTGCATATAGGTGAACGGCTCTTTTGTGTTTTTTACAATTGAAAATTGATTGAGTTGAGCTAAAAATCAGTCCCCGCTTTACCTCCATGCAGGCGAAAGTTCGTAACAGACTCAGCAATGTGCATCAAATCTATAATTGCTTACAGGAAGTGCTTAGCAGGTAAGAACAGTTTGTAATCAGCAACTTGTCGCTGTTAAAATTCATTCCATCAAGGAACTATATCAAACAACTGATACACTGAGAGCGCATCAATCAAGCCTCAACATCGGCGGGGCATTATTCTATGGACTAGCCATGAATAGCCATGTTTTGGCATGGAGGGGACTTCTGTAACAAAATTAGCGCTTTCGTCATAATCTCAAATCTCAGTCGCCTAGCGACTTGCACTGCTACGTTGTGCATAATAATCCATTGTAAGCGCACTTTGCATATTCAGAACTTGATACTATTGCATCAATTTACAAAAGCTATGTCCCAACGCAATTGAAATCTGCGCGCGGACGGCAGTTCGCAGATCTTGTGACACAGCGATCTGGCAGAAAAGCGCGAGTTATGGCCAAGGTCGAGGAAAAGGTGTGACATACAATTTACAACCCCGTTTACGACCCTCCCTTCGCCGCGTTTTCGTTAGCCTACCGTAGGCATAACATAAAGGCTCTGCCATGCATAATTAGGCACATATTCCTAATCATCATGTCGAATAACCAGCATAAGCCAAGTGTTAGCTCTGAGAGTTCCAGTATTAAACCACCCAAGTGAAGTAATTATTTTCGAACATGATCAACCATATTTCAAAAGTGAATTAGCTAACCGTTTCGTACTCATTACAAAGCACCACTCCTAACCATGAAACTATGGAATAATAGATAGCCAAACCTCGTTTGTCCCATTTTGCGCTTACAACGTTTGTGCTTCCAGTAACTATTGCTCAAACGAAAGAAGACGAATTCACCTCTAATCACTTTCACAAAAACTACGAAATTTTGGCTAACGAACTTTATATATTCAATAATTAGTTTCAGTAAGTAGTAAGCGTTTCCAAGATTGTTATCAGTTTTTCAATACAACGACATCAGCACATCAGTAAACAGGTCGACGTTTCGGCAGGGTCGCCTTTTTCAAGACCTGGGAAGGGGAAGTGAGTCAATAAATTCGACGCTCCAAGGGTAGACATACCTTCAGCGATACACTTCAAGTGGCTGCCCACCACTCTGAAACTTAGTCAGACCACTACATGCTAACTCTTGTGATGGAATGAGGTCTCCTTTGAGGTCAGACTCAAATCCACACAATGATAAAAATGGGACGAGCTCACTGCTGATAGCCATTTTCTCTTCCTTTCTGTTCAGTTTAGGACATTCGGACGTGATCCAACAAGCCTCTATAGTTTTTCGTGCTGCAATGTCGGTTTCTTTCGAAAGAATAGCAATGTTAATTTGAAACTTTATGTTCTGATGGCACACGATGCGAGCCGAGAGGCGTGGACACTCGCGATTTTCTCATTCTGTCCAAATGTTCGTATTCGTACATACTAACTACTACTAACTACTTAGAACTTTATATAACTTGTTCGCTAAAATTCTCGTCGGAGGTAAGTTAATGGGGTGTGACCCAACCCCAGAAAAGCTGTGGCTGCCACACCTTTTTAGGGTTTGTGCCACAGCCAATCAACTTACCTGCAACCATAAGTAAATCTGCGTTTTTTATGTCGTTGCTACTGCCTAGCCTTTTTCTTCACACAATAGAAATTTCATTTGAAATCGTCTTTTCTAGGAAGAGATACAGTCGTTATTTACCTATGCAAATGGAAGATATTGCAAAAATACTGGGTCACGCTAAGATGCTAGGTCTGCGCTATTACGTGAACTGCGAGGGAAGGCGACAAAATAAATATGTTCGTTAAATTAAGCTTCGAAATTCACACGGAAGTGAATCGAACCTGGTTTGGTCTTCTCTAATCTGAAATATTGAAAACGAAAATGGAACACACTAGATTTCAGCTTGCTCTTGATTCTTTAGCTTGGAGGTTACTTCAAATAAAATATCTAATGTAGGCAAAGAAGAGCAAAGAGAAGTAGTCAGCTCACCTTTGAAACAAAGGTGACACGTTCGAAAATGACCATCTCACTTGAGTGGCCCAATATTTGGAAACCTCAAGTCGCTGAAACTTGGCCCACAGGGGTTATTTGACATGCTTAATACGAAAACGATGCTCGTATGCTTTTAGGATTCTTTTATTAGGTCGTTCCGAAAGTAATGTCGCTTTTTTCAAACGTATGCCACATCTCGTGGAACAAAGATGTGTAAGAGATTCTGGTAGCATTTGATGCAGCATTTCATTCTCTTTCTAACGGTTGTGAAATTGTTGCAATACAATCAATGAGCTCCCAGAAAAAAGTCGAAATCTGCGACCTATGCTTTTTGAGATGGCCAAGTTTCACAATTTTTTTCAAATTTTTAACAAACCTCAGAAGGAGTCCAAGTAATGGATGGATGGAGCACACCCTACAGAAAACACCACAACTTTTTTCTGCTTTTCAGAGCTCGTCATAATTTCTGTATAGATTTTTTGATGGAACCACCGAATTTTAGCAGGCTCGTCTCAGACACAAATGCATCAAACACCAAGAAATCCTTGGATTTTGAAACTTACAAAAATGGATTATAGTTTTACACTAACTTTACAGAGCAAATGAGCGTTTACCGCTTCAGATTAGCAACTTCCAAAAATTCCGGGTACAGCCGGAGGCGCCCTGGAAAACCTGAATTATGATGATTTCATCTCGGAAAACTTGATGAATCGGAAACCAAAAACAACTGGTAAAAAGAGGAGAAAAAGTTGCGTCGAATGACACCCGAGTTGCTTGCCGGTTGTTGTTCTGTGAGGTTTGAGTTGACCAAATATGAAATTTGAGGCATTTTAAAACTGATTCCAGAAACTCTAAGAAGCAAGCTAAGGACAAGAAAAAAATTACGCTATGTCCTATAGGGTTTGCTCTATCTACCTGCCATTTGTACTTCTTCGGAGAATAGGTACAAAAATTTTCAAAAATTGCCGAACTTGACCATGGCAAAAAGCATGAGTTGCAGATTTTGCTAATTTTTCGAAAGCTCAGTGAAAATTATGCAATGAAATTACCACCATTAGAAAGAGGATGAAATGCTGCATCGAATGCTCCTAAGATTTCTTGGAAATCTTGATTCCATTAAATGTGGCGTTCATTTGAAAAAAGCGACATTACTTTCGGAACGACCTAATATTAGGCTTACTGTACGGGTACGACGGTAGGCCGATCATCATTCCAGCATTTTGCCTAATGAGCAAAATACTAGAATAATGCCTAATGCCTTATACTACAATGTTAACGAATATCATGTTATCGCTAACATCAGGACCACCTTGATAACGACTCCCCCTCCCTTACTCCTCAATGCAACCTTCCAGATGTGGCATGCCACGCCCCACGCTTGACCCTGGTTATGACCGATGCTTAATGTGTTGACTCGCTTACTAGATAAAGACACGGTATGAAAATCAATTACCGATGAAAAACGTGCTTTATGCTCAAGCTCACGAATCAAAAGCTTGTTGTTTAACGAAAGTTTAGAAGTTCTTTCTCTATGTTCATTTTTCAGAACTTTTGATGCAAAATTATAAACGACTGATTGTAAAGTAATCTCGATGAAAAAAAAAAACTCGGAAATATTGTGCTCAAATTAACCGCTTAAAATCATTTTTGAGGTACGCTCGAATGTGTAAGCTGAAGCACAAGTCTTTCAATCTTTCCAGTTCACCTATACCTTAGATTGCTTTTTTCGGTATAGAATAACGTCAAATAACGTCACAAAACACAGTTAACTGTCAACCACCGTGATACTGCAAATTTTTTCTCAAATGAATCACTACTTTCTGTTCCAACTTGCGAAAATATCTCCATGCGTTAGTAGCCCAAGAATAATGAGCATATCTTTTGAATCTTTACAAATGCTTGTAAGAGTATATAGGATTCGTAGTTTCATGATCGAAAGAGATGATAAGGAAAGAAGCCAATGTGCGGTGTACTACGAAGCCTCAGGAAATTACGAAGTAAAGGTAACAAGAAAGATGACTGTTTAGGAAGCTGCCTTGACCAGTTTGATCAAATGTATAAAGAGGATTGCAATAATGGCGAATTCAGCGATCGCTATTTTTTCAATCACGATAGGTTTGTTTGAGCGTTTATTTGATTTTGTCGTGTCAATCGTAGATAATTCTAGGAAAAGATGTGAGCATTTCCACTGGGGTGGCTGCCAGTCATCATCCCAGAATATCTTTCTTGGTATGGGAGACTGTCGAGAATTATGCGAAGCACCAAGTCAAGAATTATCGCGTGTGTTTCTGCCAAAGCACTGATATATTTGAAAATTCTATAATACAGAGGCCTGTTTGGAACCATTCGATGATTCCTATCGTGACTCGTGTTCAGCTGATGGCCGCTACAAACAGTATTACTACTTTGATCAAGTCGCTGGGACTTGTCGAATGTTTTGGTACAACTTTTCTATTTTGCCATAAAAATATTTTGCTAGCTCTATTTTGAGGTATGGAAACTGTCGTAGCAAAGGTCTGAATATCTTTCCTTCCTTGGATGGATGCCAGTGGACTTGCGAGAGACATCGCGATGAACGCTTTCCAGGTCAATGAAATATTGAACTCCATTTTCTATCAAATAAAATCAATCAAATCTTTTTAGCATACTGTACGGATCAATTTGACGAACAATACAAAGAATCTTGCGAGGGTGGTCAGTGGAGGGAGAGGGCGTATTTTGATGTAAGTTCTTGCATTTATTGCCGAACAATAAAGCAAGTTTCGTATGTACTTCTTTTTAGCAAGGAACAGGTGCATGTACCACATTCTGGTGGGACGGCTGCACGTCAGCAAACCAAAATTTCTTTGAGAACCTGCAGACGTGCCAAACTCTTTGCGAACATCCAGGTGAAAATCTAGCCCTAAAAAGTTTTACAAAGTAATAAAGAAAAATTGTAAAAGTGCAGACAAAAAAAGATCTATTTGCATTCATATCCAAGGCTGCATGAATTGAGACGAAAAAAATCAGAATTATCAAGAAAAAAACGGTCAAAACTTTAGACGCAGAACCATATGAAGAGCTTCCTGACTCAAAGATTAACTACCAGTGCCTGTTACCGAGGGAAATTGGAACTTGCAAGGAAACGTAAGCTGTCATTTTCAAGCCCTAACAATCCTGCTAATCCCAACTTTTCAGTTATCCTTTCTATTTCTTCGATAGAGAAACAAAAACCTGTCAGCCATTCTCGTACTCCGGCTGTGGCGGAAATGAAAATCGTTTTATGACGATATCTCAATGCATCGGCCAATGCGAACCCTTTACACACATGACAAGTAAACACATTTTTTTTATTTTTGACTAGCCCGAAATCTCCGATTTTGCAAACAACCTTGATTATAGGCACGGAGATGGACTGTTTTCTGCCATTGGACGAAGGCTTTGGAAACAGTGATAAGAAGTGTTTGGAAAACTCTGGTTTTCGCTTTTATTACTCTGACAAAGAAGGTGCATATAGATGCTGAATTGTGTTTCAAATCTCGAATAAATTCTGGTTACAGGAAAATGCCAAAAATTTTGGTATCACGGTTGTGGAGGGAATGCCAACGCCTTCTATACCTACGAAGTGTGTCAAAGAGCTTGTCGTTCTCGAAGCTACAAATTAGAGAGAAGTTTCAGACCCGATGGTCACGGTCAGTGTCAAAGCCTTCTGATCTGAAAATACCTACCCTTTTCAAGGCAAACAGCTATTTGGGGGTTTTACGCAGATGCGACCGAGAATCGAAAAATAATTCTGCTGTTATCTTAGCTCGTATCTCGAAGTAAATCTTGTACTGTCTTTTCAATAACAGCTTGAACTTTTGCTGGAAATTGACAAAAATTTACTCGCTACTCCAATGTGTGTAATTTAGAACTTATCACTAATTTTCAGTGTGTTTCCTCCCTCCTGGTGACAAAGGTAAATGTGCTGGAAATGCAAATCATACTGTACAGGTATGATCAGCACAGATATTATCCTAATAATGATTGTTCAACGATCTTCACCACAGAGATGGACTTACACTGCTCAACTTCGATGTGCTCAATTTACGTACAGTGGATGTGGAGGAAATGGGAATAGGTTGCCATTCCAGTATTAGCGCATGTTGATAGCTCAAGCGGTGTTTTTAGATTTGCTACAGAAATGGATTGTGAAATGACCTGCAAAGGAAAGAAAGCAAGTAATAACGCAGGTAAGTTATATTCAGTAAATTTACAACCGTTTAGAAAAGTTACTGAAAGTTAAATAAGAACAGATGGAATTAATTTTCAGGCGTATGCTCATACGATCCCGACAGTGGCCCGTGTAATCAGTTGCGATATATGTGGTTCTATAATCAAAGTCGTGGAACATGCGACCAATTTCTCTACGGAGGTTTGCATTGAAAAGGCTCCACTTATGAAGTTTTATTACCTTGTTTATTTTTTAAAGGTTGTGACGGTAATCCCAATCGATTCGCGACGTTTGAGATTTGCCAAACTACTTGTGAGGTATCTGGTGCAGGTAGGCTACTGCAACAAAAGCTTGACTTGAGTACTATCCATTATCGAGGATCATGATTATGCTAATAATGTTTTATGTATTCTTTATTCCAGATCCATGTATGGAACCACTTGATCGAGGTAGCTGGTGTGAAGCGATGTCTAATAGGTAAGTGTGGATAAGGGCGAGCATGGTAGCACCACTTATCATTTTTTGGAAAAATTTGGAGAAACCATAATTTAATCGCCTCATATAAATATCAGCAAAAATCTCTAGCGCTCACTATCTGCTGATTTCTTGATCTGTGCATAAGAAAAGCAAAGTTGTCTTATATGTCTTTTTACATGAGAGAAACATTAAGTACATCTAAAGTACATAGTTGTTACTTGATTATTGAAAAAGCGTCTTAATGCATGTTTTAAGCGGATTTTGAGACAATTTCTCGAAATTTTATTGCAAAGCGAAGAAGCGAGTTGTCTAAACACTCTTGATTGCTTGCAGAATGGGCTTCAGGCACTAATTCAAACAGAATTTGACCAGCTCTAAAACACAATGTCTGAAGAATATCTCACAGCATTGTTTACAGCGAGATAGCATCGCTTATTTCCCAAGATTTTTCGATAATCTGTTGAAATAGCAGTTGAGGGTTCGATTTTCACTTATAGATACTACTTCAACAAAAGAGCCAGACAGTGCAAAGGGTTTCATTATACTGGCTGTGGCAAGAGTGGAAACAACTTTTTGACCAAAGAGGAGTGTCACGAAAAGTCGGTTTAACTAATGTCCGTCTTTTGAAATAGTTATTTGCTTGTACTTATTTTAGATGCGAAAAGCGCTACCCAAGAAGTGTTAGCCTTCCTCAACCAGCAGCATTACCGCGAAGCAAGAAAAAGAAGCCACTATCTCGACCTGCAGGCTGTACGCTTTCTCGACAATTTATAAGAAAGCTCTCAAAGTAGAGCATTTAGACAGCGGAGTCAAGCCGGAGGAAAAGACTGCAATGCTGAGACATATTGTACTTGACGGAGTAAATAGGACATATTACAAAACTGATGCCGAATGGATAGAATATGCTTTTTGCGTCGGATACAGGTTCGATCTGAATAAAGAAATTCGTTTGTATTGAAGTAAATAATCGACAAGCATAAAAAATATCATGTATAGGCGATTCAAAGCACGCAAAGACTGCGGAAGCATCGGCGTCTCTCCGATCGAGCGCTCTTCTGTGTCCCTTACCGTCTGCTGTCTCTCCTATGCATGGACTATCTTGAACGGACGCAACGGCGCCCAGTCTTTGCGTGTCATGAATCGTGCTACTGTGGATAGCGAGCTCTAGTAGAGCTACAAAATAGCATGCATACTGCCATTCCGAAGCCCTCTCTATTCATGCTCAATATCCAGAAATTTGAAAATTGCTGCTAGATTTTATTTCCAGGTATAATATTTCTGGACAAGATACTGTGCTCAATGTTCACTTTTGTTCGGACAATGGCAACTTTGACTGCATTACGAAAGCGAGTTTATTACCGTTTTTCTATTCCGAAAAAGCATGCTGTATACGTCATCTTATCTCCATGCTTCTAGACCCACACTACCACTTTTGGAGAAGAATTCTGCGATGTACAACGCCCATTCCTTCGTGGAACCAATTTGTATACCTGGTATTTCACTATTAAGATAGAGGTATCATGCTTACTACAAAAACCATCTAGACCTTGATCATTTGGAAAATTTCAGGAGTCATATAATGTCTCAAAGAATGCCACGTCATATCGTTTGCAGCGTGATCATGAGGCAATCGCCGCTGTTCTTTTATTGAAGCCTAATCACTGCCATGATATCTGCTAGTATAATGATTATTTGGAAAAAAATGTTTTGTTAAGAACAAGCAATTTTAATCAGATTGATGCAAGTTTTTCATTAAAACTGGAAAAAGGCAAAAGTCTTATTCTCTATTCAATAATCTACACATGTATCAAATTTTTAATATATCATTAGTGTTCAAGCGTTGCCATGAATTTCGTCGATGCTGGAAGCTTTTACATAATATAGCGCACTTACTACGCACTGCTTGGCTACGATTTGTTGGGTTGTGGATTTTGGGTCTACGCAATTTTTTGCTATATATAAGCGTCCAGGAATTTTTAGCGCTTGTCCATTTACTGGGAAACATGGCACAGGACTTTTTGAGGTATAACCATTCAGTTCGGAAAGGAACATTCTCTATGCGAAGGCCATAGCAACTAACTCCATTCTGCAAGCCTTTCCCAACTCACACAAGAACAATACAATTACACGTGAGCACTTTTGAAAGAAGTCTTTCAGATGTGCACATGTGCAGAAAGCGCACTGCAGTTAAACGTAGAGTCTTCCTTGTTTACAATACATAGAAAGACAATCAACTGCGCATTCACTGGAATGTTCAACGAAGATAAGCGATAATTTGACTATTTTCACACATTATTTAAATACCTTTGTTGCGCTGCAATGATCTGACCAGTTAATACTGATTGTGCTGGTGCAAAATCTACAATTTCATCAGTGGAGAAAGGTCAAGTGCGAATCACGATTTTAAGAAAGCAGAAGCAATGTTTGAAATAACATGCGAACATAAATGACCTAATCGCTGGTCATCATCACAAATGCTTATCTGATGAACTGCATTTGGATAAGATATGAAGTGCCTGCTATCACCCTCCGTGGTAAGTTCCACAGAGATTTCCCAACATAGTTGGACAAGCGTCTAGGAAACTTGTCCACTTCTAGAGGAGACATGAAAACAAGAGAAACAAGGCGATCCGGAAGAGAGCTTTTGGAAGTGTCCGTCGAAATGTGGCCGTAGAATCCGCGCTCCTCAAAACTTAGTTCCGAACACTTTACTTACGCCGCAGCTGCTCATTGACACCCGTTTTACCAACGGTGCCAAATGGATGGCGATCCTGGCTTCTCAATACGAATGGCAAACAACGACTTATTCGCACCAAGTAAGAAACATTCGAAACTGGCTTATGCGATCATACGTGCACTGAAGATACACTGAACCAGCCTGCGACAGGTAAGAAGCGAGATAGCATAAGATCGCTCCTCGCTCTTCTACCCGCTTCAAACATCACAGAAGAAGTAGTTATTGGACGCTTGTTTAGGGTAAAGTAGCATGAGAGGGAAAGCAGAGCGCAGATGATGCACATGTGAGAAACTTGTGGCTGTTATTGGAACAGCAGAAGCAGGCTAAATACGATTTGCGCATGGTCATTTTCGAACTTGAGAGTGAACAAACCTGCTCGCCGCGAAGAATCCATCGGGATGGTTAAACAGTAATAGTATGTGATAGTATGGGTATCAAGTATAATGAATTGGACTACAGTGAGGTCAGGAAACACATTCGATCTATTTTTTAGTGTTTTGAAAGTTGGTACACGTATAAATAACTGTGTTTGGGTAGGAAAAATTTTCAACTATTTTTAGACTATTCATGGGAGTTTTTGCAATGATTACAGCACCGTTCTATTTTTTTCAAAAGCATTGTCATAGTCATAACACAGAACAATCTATAAATAACTGTCTACTTTTTCAGTACGCCATACGAAAGATTAATTCATATTGTGTATTTAGGCGCGATTTGTAAGAAGGTGAAAGTCGCGAAAGTCAAACTAATTCCGAAGCATTACTTGCACAAATTAATGCAGGAAATCTTCAAAAGGGTTGAATTCTTTGTTGTGCTACATAAAAGAGATGGAAGAGGTGCAGATAGAATCATGCTTGTTTTGGGTATAAATGTATCAAATTTGCTCAAAATGGGCTTTCTAGAACATCTTTGAACCATCACCAGTTCATTAGTGTGATCAATATTATGCGGCTAATTTGTCACGGTAAATAGTATCTTGAGTAAAACGCGATACAGATTCCTCGTTTACAAATGAATCCTGGCTCAGCAAATCTGCTACATTCTGGACTTCTTGTGCACATCGGAGTGCTCTCTTTTGACTAATGGCTTTTCTAATTTGCTACGAAAACAAAACAAATTTGGTAAACTCAGTCCTAGATTTCAAACCCTACAGTTGTTTTGATAAAGACAAGTTTCGCAAAAAACCAAACCGCAAGATGTATGCAGCACGAAAATTTGTGAATAATGACTCAAAGCCAAGTGTATTACATTTCGCGTAGGCGGGTACCAGAAACCTTGCCAAAAAGTGTTTTCAAGCAGTTTTCAATTCATGAATATTGTACGTAGAGTACATTTAAATCACAACCAAAGCAATTACACCTCGTTTAATTCTGAAAGCAAGTTGCACAAATCGGACAAAATATGATTGTTGTCAACATTGGCGCTTTTTACAAATGAAGTTTCTGTTGATTGCCAAAATGGCGGTAGCGAATGTTGCAAAAAAAACGTCGTCGTTTGCATACATGCAACCATGAATTCGATCCAATTCTGTGACAGTTTGCATCTGTATTCAACTCTGACGAACAGAAATTTCGTTATGAAACACGGCGAGCAAGAATGTGACTCGAGGCTTAGTACCTTCGATAAAGCGGCAAAGCATTTGTCAAGAATTAGCTTGCGTAACTTTCACACAAGGAAGTCGAGAAAAGCTGCACCAGCAAAGTCGTGGAATATCAATAAAGAAAGCGCAAACCTTTTTGCTAGAGAATGCCCGTGAATTCTCAGTCTCTTTGCTCCGAAACCATCGCGTTTGGAACAGACGTGCGGGTTGTGCACCTGAAAAGGGTAGTCTATATATATATATATATATATATATATATATATATATGCTGTTACAGTTTTATTCTACACTTCCTTCGCTGAATTAATGTTCTGCCAAACATAAAAAATTCTCCTTATTGAAAAACGGTAGACTTATGCTACGCTAAAAGGAAAAAAGCATTGACTAGGCAAACCAGCCGTCGCTGTGTCTGTTTGGTTAGTGCATCAAACAAATATAACAGTTACAAACAGAGGTTAGGTGACTTATCAGAAAAGATGGGCCCCAGCTAAAAGCGCCCGATAAAATCAAGCTCCAGATTCTAAACAGAAACTTGTTACCTATTTCCACATGAGAGAAGAAAAAAGTGCCGAGTTTTCTCACAAGGGAAGGAAGGTTGGTCGAAGTAGCCTTTTAAAATGAGGTGTATACTGCCTTGTAGAGTTTGGAACGCTGATTCCAAATCTACCTTTGGTATCTGCTGCGGGCTTCTGGAAGAAGAGTTATGAAGATTTTTGTGAGTAAAAATCTGAAGGAAAAAATAGGGGTAAAATCAGTCTTAGCCCTTTCCCAATGTTCATATGAGGCAACAGCGAAATGGTATATTTGAATGAAGAGTATTTGTTGCACCGAGTAAACCCGACTACCAATTAAGCCCTATAAAAATGCTACGACGATTTTAGCCCACTCTTGCATTCAGATTTTTACTCACAAAAACCTTCATAACTCCTCACCCAGGAGAAGCCCGCAGCAGATAGCAAAAGTAGATTTGGAACCAACGCTCCAAGCTCTACAAGGCAGTATATGTGCCATTTGAAAAGGCTACTTCGACCAACCTTCCTTTCCTTGTCAGTAGAAGATAAGTAAAATACTTTATCTTTGCAGCCGCACACAAAATTTCTTTCACTGTTGCTTATATTAGTACCGGGAAATACGGAACCATATGCTTCCAAAAAGGTTAGCAACGATAACTCCTCTTGAAAAACTTGCTTAAACTTTGAAAATCTAACATTATATGTGGTAAAGATCTGCAAGCGTTTTGCTTCGTTGAGTTTAGAGCAAATTTGACTCCGTTTAACCCGCCCTGCGGTTTTTATTGAAATACAAATCTACAGTCTGCTTGAAGAGAATAAAGCATTATGAGCTAATTCCAAGAAGACCTTATTTTGTAAGTAGATGAAGCGGCAGTGAAAGTAAAGAAATGTATAGACAGGTATGACGCGTACACAACTCGATCCGAATTAATAGATTATACATTGTAAAGCTTAATAAACCTAGTCAATAAGCTAATCAGTTACTAATTCCACATGACTAAAAACTTCTTTTTTGATTAGGTGATGGCAATAGAACAACAACTTATGAATGCAGTACAGTCGAGAGAACATTCAACATGAATGACTGCGTCACTTGCCATCGCTATAAATGTGGCTATCTGTTGCTGAAAACCTGCATCGAACATGAAGTATCTGCTAATAATTGTTGCTGTAAGTCTCACATTAGCCTTCGCATGATGTAGTAATGCGTGTTCTCAATTTGGCGAAGAAGTTAAGTGTAGAAAACAAGGGCTGAATAAAAAGCTCGAACCTATCTTTCAAAGCTTTGCCCAGCACGAAATTGGCACAACACTGGTATGTAATTAATAGTCAGCGTGATATAAAGCTACAATTTTCTCACTAGGATAGATACTTCGTTAAGTCTCACGATCTTCAAACTTCACGCGCATAAACTTTTCCTTCAGCATCACAATTGCCCTCTTACGCAGCAAGCCCACTTCTCTCTTAAACACAATAGTCGCTCGGATTATTTACCATCCTTCGAGTTTAAAGTTGACACTAACCGGTAAACCAACCATAGCCCACTTTTTGAACGGAAGTCAATAAGCTATTATAGCGGTGAGAAACTTGCTCGTACTCTACAGACGCAATTTGCTGGATATTTCAAGGTGAGTTCTGTAAAGAAATTGTTCTGTTTTTTGAGATATATACATATTTTTAGTAGGCTAAACTTGGCTGTGTGTGACTAGAGCGTGATGCCACCTAACTTACAAAGCCATCAAAAAAGATCAACCAGCAACTAGCCTCTTTTCCTCAAAAATCCTTGCGAAAACAGAGCTAGTTTATTGCTAGTCACAGCTATTTCTGTCTTGTACCCATTGCATGAATAGCACAGCTAGAAAATGTATTGTTGGATGACTCAAAGATATGTTCAGAATTTGTCTGGCTCAATGAGTGTGGATTATTTCGGATGCGCAGGAAAACCTCAAGTTCTTGTTTTATGCTACTTTTTGTAAGTGCCTATTTTCTCAAAGCAATAAGAAGATTGTCCGGACTGTGAATGAAACAAAAATTTGTTGTCTTATGTTTTTTGTAATGAAATATCGTTATCTGAAAAGATAAAGTCTGTGTGTACATTATGAGCGTACATATGTGTATTTCTTCATATCAAAGCTTAATATCGACATAACTATCGATGTAAACTTGGCAGACTCCTTCGCAATTGAAGGGAATGTACAGCGAAAACCTGAGAGACAACTTGTTTCTGGTATATCTATTTGTGCAATTTGAACTTGAAAAAGGCGTCGATTTTGCACATGAGCGGCACGACTTTTGCATTAAACACAGCTAAAAAAAATAACTAGACGCACAAATCTTGATGAATGTTAGAACTAAACACACTCGTTTAATTGAAGCCTACTGTACAGGTGTCTCTAAGACGTGCATACTGTGAGTTAATAACTCTGAAGGCTTATAGAGATTAAAAGACATTTTTGCCTCAGAAGAAGACCAAACTTGAAAAAAACTCTTGTACTGGACTAAAGTAGCTCATTCTAGATATAAAATTATACACTGCATTTATTGTCACGCTTCTTTCATAAGTTTTTTCATGCCTGGGGTAGCAACTGTTTTTCCAACGCTCGTCAGAAATCTTATTACACCATTTAAAAAAGTTGAAAAACTGGTAAAAAGTTGGGTGGTGAGATAAGCACACCTCAAAACCTTGCTACAGAAATTTTTGGGATTTCTGTGAAATTTTCTTCATTGGAAGGCTTATTCTACAGTGGCGCTAATTGCTAAAAGTTCATACCGTAATCCTACAGTAATGAAGGTTGATTGATGATCCGCTTCTGTAAATCTAAGTTGGGCCTGCTCTACAGAATAGCCAACTCGGTGAAAGACATACCCTTTGATTCAACTAACTTGGCTCCTGGAAGGCGGGGCTTTATGACCTAATTAAGGCTATGTAATGAGAGTAGTCAACGAATAAACAGTGTGCCTCTTTTTGGGACACCTTGTTGAGCCCAGCTGCATGTGCAGTAATCTTTAACTGAAAACGCGATATTAATATTGTAGTTTCTAGCAAATAACCCTGAGCAGTAAAATAGCAGACTAAATTTGTTCGAGACATGTCTAGCTACGACTGAGGACGATATCATTAATCGCGATGTTGACGATTTTATGAAACTACAGCTGTGCGGGTCCAAATCATCATCCGATAAATTCACCTGAAGCTGACAATGAGATTAAGATTAACGAGTTTCAAACAGCAAATCGCATATATAGAAAGAGTTTTGACAGATTTCGGCCAGAAGTCTGCGAAAAAATTATTAAATTACGAATACTTAGATCTTCGTTTGACAAAAAATCACTAATGTTTGAATTGAGCACGACACCGCCTCAGCAAACTTCATATAGCCATTCGACTTCTATCCTCTTTTTCATTTTTCCATAGTCTTCAATAGGGAATAGAGCCCATTTCAGGAAACCCACTGTAAGAAGAGCTTGTTTTGTAAGCTGACAATTATGTCGCTGGAAAAAATTAAAGTTCAAAAGTATGCAGTAATAAGCTGTAGACTTTGCGAATGGACAAGAGGAAATCACGCTATATTACAGTACTCAAAACTACGCATTAATTTGATTAATCAGTTGCAGTCAATAAGTTAATCATTAACAATTGCAACAGAATTCAGAAACTTGAGCTTACAAAAAGAACAAAGGGGAGACCATGAAAGAAAGAGCTTGATTAAAGTACATTCGTCATCAACGCCTATCCGAAAAAACTTTGAAAAAGTATCCAATTCAAGCTGCATCAGAAAGATGAAATGTTAGCCATAATCTTTGCATTAAGTTTGAATTTCGTATGAGTGCAAATTTATTTCTGCGTTCGATATCTCACAGGCATGCTGTACAGGCCTCGGCACGAGGTGGCTATTTGAAAATGCAAAAAACGAAGTCCCCCTTGACTTTTGGGAATTACGGAGTTTCTTTGACCCTAATCCATAATCCCTAGAAAACCTTCAAAAAAGGAAACGTCGACCAAAAAAACGTCGCAATTTTGTGTCTTTTCGGCCACAAAAACGAAACCCCCTTTCCTTTTTGTCCCAAAAACGATATCCAGCTTGGTTATAAGCCACCTGTGCAGAGCTCTGATTCATTCGTGTCCTCCGGTACGCCCAATCAAGAAAATATGCGAAGGCCGCTGAACAAAGAGCTAAGAGAAATCTTCAGCAATATAACTGCCGAACTCAGTAGTAGCAAGATGCTAGTGAGTGCATTACTCGCTTTGCGTGTATAGGATCATAGCTCACAATACATGGCATTCATAATTTTTTAACACCTCAAAACTGCCTGTTGATCCGTTTTTTTAGCGGTAGAGCTGCTGGCTCACAGAGCAAGCTCATCTTAGCCTTAGAAATGGCCTAAACTGGACTTTTCATTTATTACTATGCAAGGGTATGTCACACTGGAAAATACCAGATTCAACACCCTTGTCAAGGCCTTTTCCAGCAACGATGATTATCGTAACTATTTCAAAGTTAAAGGCAGTGTCCGCGCAAAAACTCGATTTCTAGAAAATCCACTTACCGGGGGTTATCCGCAACTCTGAATCCGAAAATCCACATTAGAATGCGCAAAAACGGCGAGAACATACGTTTTTCGAAGTCGCACAATTTGAAATTTGACGGTCCCCACCAAGGCAGAGACGCAGAGTCGCTACGGGACCCTGCATTTTAACTGTGGCAGCATGCGTGCTCTGCCGCATAGCAGCAATTCGGACAGCTTGGAAAACCCCGCCCCAAGGCTAAGTTGCCCAACTTTCCGGTCATTTTCCTTGCTTCAGGTCGAACGTTATGACGTCGCACTTGCGCGATGTTGTGTCCGAGGGGGCCACTCTCGCATGGCAATGAAATCCCAAAACTCCCATCTTGTTCGGACACTGCCTTTAATGTGAGTCATTTGGCTCGATTTGTCAGGGCTACAAGTTCCAAAGAGCTAACACCTGCAATTCAAGACAGTTATTTGGTACCTTAAACTACATACAATACCGCTCATAATTCGTCAAAAAAATCGCCGGAGTGCGCTGCAGTGTGCTGGAGTGCGGCAGAGTGCGCGCACTCCACTGTGTCCGCCGGAGAGCAGCGGAGTGCGCCGCACATCACTAATGTCTGTCGGAATCCACGTCGTATCGCCTTATCTCGCTCGGCCAGGGGCATCATCTAGTATGTAGAGGTGCCACAACTACAGGGGTATGATAGGTATACGGTAGACAATACGTTTTCGCTCAAGTTCGCAGATTTTTGTTTTGGACAGTTCAGTGTGCTGATAGCAATATTGCCATTGATTATCCACTGACACATAATAAAAATACTGTGAGAGTATGGTAATGAGTCACTCTGCTCGAATTTGCTCTAAAATCAGCTCTCAAGATAAAACACCGCTCACAGAATGTGCAAAATTTTCGGGAACCTCACGGAATTCCGGGAATTTCGCGACATTCCGGGATCCGCGCAATCACGGGAATCACACAGAATACGCAGCTCCATAACCAGCTCGTCAAAGCAAATCTTCTGATGTACAGCATGCCCTCGATATTCCGTTTCCAGCTTTCTCAAATTCTTCTGTGGAGGTTCTTTTGCATGGATTTTCCGCAGCATCTGTTTGCCAAAAAAAAACTTTAGTGAGTGCTATTTAATAGTAATGTTCTTGTAGGTTATCCTGCGCTAAGAGTAGAGCAGACTGCCTTTCAAAAAAGATAGAAGCGTGGGTGAATTCTGGAGAAAATCACGCGTTTCCACTTATTCCTCGTAACTTCCTTCGAAATGAATGTCTGAATCCGAAAGAAGTGTTGTGCCCAGCTCATCAAGGCAAATTTTTCAACATACAGCATGTCTTTATTATTCTGATTTCAGCATTCTTAAATCTTTCTGCGGACGTCTTTCGCAAAGGTGTAAGGCAGCGCGAATTGCTCCTAGTTAGATTCTAACAAAAAACTTTTGATAGTACATCCTTTGTAGATTATGGAACGTTAAAAGTGGTCATAGACGTCTCTCCAAAGATAGAAGGGCCAGTGAATTCTGAAAAAATTATGTCGTTCCAAATTTTACTCACCATGACACTAGAATATGAAGCTATCTTGCTAAGCAGATGTGATTTTCGTAATCGCCATGTCGGATAACCTTTGTGAGCCAGTTTTCCGAAATCCTCGGTTCATTTTATTTTTTCTGTCTTACTACGCTCTAAGGCTCGCCCATGGACTTTGGTCAAAATGTTGATGATCTTGGATTGTACGGAAACTTCGCAGAGGATTTCGAACACGCTGTTTACGAAAATCGTGGTCTTTGTGAGTTACAGGATCTCTTTGCACAGATACGAGGTAACTGTAACTGAGTCACGAAAGTTCGTAACTTCATCTTCACTTCTCGTGTGTCTGTCAGAAAACTCGCCCGCTTGCTTTTGTAGATTAAATTTACTAGGAACTGTGCCATCGAATGATATCAGGTCGTTTCGAAAGTAATGTCGCTTTTTTTTCAAACATACACCACATCTTGTGGAACAAAGATATATTAAAGGTTCTGGTAGCATTTGATGCAGCATTTCATTCACTTTATAATGGTTAATAACCATTGCACAGAATTCAATAACTTCTCGAAGAATTATCAAAATCTGCGACCCATGCTTCTTGAGAAGGCCAAGTTTCACAATTTTTCTAAATTTTTATAACAATCCTCGGAAGGAGTCCAAGTAATGGTTGGATAGAGCAAACCCTATAGGAAACAGCATAGCTTTTTTCTGCTTTCCAGAACCCGTCATAATTTTTGTATAGATTTTTCGATGGAATCACCGAATTTTAGCAGACTCGTTTCAAAAACAATTCCATCAAACAAGCAACTTTCGAAAACTCTGGATACAGCCTGGGGCGTCCTAGAAAACCTGAATTATCATGATTTTATCCCGGAAAACTTGATGCAAAAAAAAACTGGTAGGAAGAGAATAAAAAGTTGCGTCGAATGACACCCGAGTTGCTTGCCGGTTGTTGTTCTGTGAGGTTTGAGTTGAACAAATATGGAATTTGATGGCACTGAAAAATTGATTCCAGAAACTATAATAAGCAAGCTAAGGAAGAGAAAAAAATTACTCTATGTCCCATTGGGTTTGCTCTATCTACCTGTCAATTGTACTTCTTCGGAGAACATGTACACAAATTTGAAAAATAGCTATAACCATTACAAGAAGGGAATGAAAAATGAGTTGAGGAATGATATATTAGTGATAATGACTTAGTTGATGTAAACGCATTGGATATATATATAGCTTTGACTCAGTGGCGGTCGCAGGATTTCGGACCGCTGGTGGGCGCGACAAAAATTTTATCCAGATGAAGGTGCGTGGCGTTAGCCACGCCCCCAAAAAAATTTTTTATAAGGCTAATTTGGATTTTCAAAAAATTTTGAAAATTATCTTAATTATTTACAAAAATGATCAAGTAATTTGCACATTTTTATAACCCATGTAGGTAAGTATCAAAAATTTCGAGACCCATTCTGGGAAGGGGGGGCCCTCCCCCCCCCCCCGCCCTTCTCCCTCGGTTCGGCCACTGCTCTGACTGTATGGTACTTCTTGGTGTGTACTCTTGGATCGTAAAGAAATCACTCAAGTCACAACGGTGGCGATCAGGATCAGGTATAAGAAGACCGCTCATCGATTAAAGAAGAGGAAGCTCTCCACTGTTCAAGGACAAGAAGAATTGACGGCGGATCGGTTACACTTTAGTGGAAGTGATAACTTATCGGAAGAAACTCTGGTGTCGTATTTGCAGCTCTTCTTGTCCTTGATCAAGGAGGAACTATACCCACATTGAGACTTACCGTCAAGGACTATCAAGGATCAAGGACAAGGAAGAGCTGCAAGTACGCAAAGCTTCTTCAGACAGGTTATCACTTCCAGTAGAAGCTATAACCGATCCATAAAGAATGAGAAAAATGAGAAATTCTTACCAGGGAACCAACTATGCCAAGAGTGACAGAAGAAAAGCATGGCCAATATATTTGGTCGTTCCGAAAGTTCTTGCGCACGATCTTCAAAAATTCAAAACTCTTTGAATTCTCAACGGATTTGTACGATCGAAACTTTACTTAAGAGTAGAAATCATGCTCTTTGTAACTGTATCTGAATTGCTCGTTAATGTATACAAATGACGTAGATAGAAGCTTAAAACCAAAATCACTCAAAATTTTGATTTTTCGTGTAGGGACATAAAAAATCGGAAACTTCCGACAAAAATCGGAGCAGCCGGTATATAGGTTTTTTCACCAGCTCTTCTTAGCAGTGTAAAGTTTGTGCTGATTGAGCGTCTCTATGAAAAGTTGCGATTTTCGAGCAAGCAATACAAAAGCGCGAATTTGATTTATTTTGGCATTTTTTAGGGAAATCATAACTTTTCATAGAGGCCTCAATCGGCGTAAACTTTGCAGTGTTGGATCTTCTTTCTCCGTCATTTGTATACATTAACGAATAATTCAGACAAATTTGCAAAGAGCATGAGTTCCTCTCTTAAGCAAAATTTTAATCGTACAAATCCGCTGGGAATTTAAAGAGTTATGAATTTTTGAAAATCGTGCGCAAGAACTTTCGGAACGACCTAATATAAGGGTAATTCGAAAATTTTTCATCGAATGAATGAATATCGAATAAATTCGAAAACGAAAAATTTTGAATAAACGAATATCGAATAAATTCGAAAATAAAAAATCTCGAATAAACGAATATCGAATAAATTCGAGATTCAAAAAATCTAAAATGAATGAATTTCGAATAAATTCGGAAAATCAAAAATGTCGAATGAATGAATATTGAATATATTCGAACATTGGAAGTCGAATTTCGAATATACAGGGTGTCCCAAAAAATGTATCGAACGTTTGATCGTTAATATTTCTCTTCCCAAGAAGTCTTTTGCCTTGCTTGAGGTACCGTTTTGTAGAGCTGGCTTCAACTTAGATTTCCATTATAGAACGAATCACCCATCTCTATTCATTACTGTAGGATTACGGTAGAAACTTCAAAGAGGGTTTTGAACCATGGAAGGCCATATTTTGCCTCAGAAAGGAAACAAAACAGCCTGAAAACTTTTACACCAGGCTAATTGGAATTGCTGATTATAACTGTAAAGTTCCCAACTTATTATGATGCTTCATTGAAGAGTTATGCCAGGTGAGAGTTAGCGGGCTTTCAATGTTCCTAAAAAGTGCGATTACACCGTTTAGAAAGCTTCGTAATCTTGTGAATAGTTGAGTATTGAACTCAGCGTCTACAAAAATCCTATTACACAAATTTTCACAATTTTTTGAAAAATTTTGAAACGGCAGCTTTTTCCACATTGACACCATATGGTTCAAGTTTCTACCGTATTCCTACAGTAATGAAGAGAGATGGGTGATTCGTTTTCTAATGGAAATCTAAGTTGAAGCCAGCTCTACAAAACGGTACCTGAAGCAAGGCAAAAGACTTCTTGGGAAGAGAGATATTAACGATCAAACGTTCTAAACATTTTTTTGGGACACCCTGTATATTCGAATGATTTATCGAGTAATAGAGCAACCATATCTCAAACTTGCCGACATATCTGGCTAAAGCCGATCCATTCATAATCAGCACCCTTGTATCCCCTATACCAACTCCTAGCTCAAAATTTTCCAAAAATCGCTGAAATCGATAAAATAGACTTCGGTTTTAATCAGCATCCTTATTTACCCCTCCCCCCCCCCCCTCCACTCCCGTACCAACTCCCAACCTCGTAACTCGAGATTTTCCAAAAATCTACAAATCGACAAAGTAAGTCTTTATAATCATAATCAGCATCCTCATTTACCCCCCCCCCCCTGTACCAACTTCCGGGAGACGGTCGAATGGCGCGCATTGATCAGCTGTCCCTAACTAAGAGAAACAGGAAGTAAGTTCAAATTTTTCTTGTTTGTTTCGAATTTCAACTGCATGGTCCTCGGCTGCGCTTTCTGATACATTGACAAAAGTTTCGTATTCTGAAACCTTCTCCTTTGGAGTACTAATCCAGCATGGCAGTGGCGATTGTCGAAACGCGCGCCTTTCGACACAAACCCCCAACTTCCAACCTCGTAGCTCGAGATTTTCCAAAAATCGATAAAATCGACAAAAATTTTTATCTATAATCAGCACCCCCACTTTCCCCCTTGTACCAACTCTCAGCCCCGCAGCTCAAACTTCTCCAAAAATCTATGAAGTTGGTCGGTTGGCAACTAGTCTATACGTCTATACATCAGCAAGAAGTCGTATTTTACCCATTATTGGACGATCTAAAAAAGCAGTCGATATAAATTTTGATCAAAAACTTATTCTAGAAGTACAGAATGCAGGGCATTTATCTTTTTGGTAGGTTGTACTCTGTATAAGCTGGCGTTATATTTGAAGACATCTCGTAACTGGCAAGTCGCGTACGGCGATCTAAAGCGTCTA
This sequence comes from Cylicocyclus nassatus, assembly GCA_958299035.1. NCBI lineage: Eukaryota > Metazoa > Nematoda > Chromadorea > Rhabditida > Strongylidae > Cylicocyclus > Cylicocyclus nassatus. Next base: position 81,300,154 of record CATQJL010000001.1, read on the forward strand.
ATCCTCCACTACAACTGCGATTCCTTTACTCAAAATACACCGATTCGCAAAAAATCTCTAAGGTAGCGAATAGAGGCAGTTGTGCAATATAACTTATGCGAGCAAGACTGCTCACTAGTGTGGACTTTGCGTACCACAAGCATGAGCAATGCAAAGAAAGAAAAACAGGCATTTTAAAACACTTTCGATATATGAACTTGGAACATGAGCTTGAATTTGATGTCTTCTTTGCTGATTTGGTGCCAAAAACAATGCGAACAATCTCACTGATCAAAAACATCGACTAAAATCCACATACGATTTTTCTCCTGTCAAGCAGTCGCAAGAATGCGACCCTCCACACAGTTCAAATGTCATAACGGTTGCAAAGGATGCATTACCGAGTTTTGCGGAAAAAAATGCGGACGAAGTGAGCTTGATACTCAGCTCTGTCAATTCATTCGAATACGAATTCGAATAAACATTCGAATAAAATCTATTCGAAACCCCGTTTTTTGATTATTCGAGTTTTCGAATAATATTCGAAAATGGAAGAACTCCGAATATCGAATTTCGAATACGAATATATTCGAATGTTTTATTCGAATGATCAAATTTCTATTCAATTCGGACCCAAGTATAATGGCCAAGAGTCGCAGCTAGAGAAGATCATGGGAATAATTGCTGAACAGTTGCGTCTCCAACACAAAGAGCTGGTGGCCAGGGCCCGCACAGATTGTCTAGAAGCAGGCTGGGTTTCGTTTTTGGAGCCAAAAAAACAAAGTAGATATCGTTTTTGACGAGTCGGAACCGAGCACCAAGAATAAGCGCCATTTAGTCGAACACAAGCTTTTCAGATAGGTTATCACACGAATGACACAATCTATCGTGTATGGTGAAAAGTACGCAATTTGAAAAAAAAATAAAAAAATTGCTTGTTTACAGCGCACACGAAATCATATGACACCAAACTTGAACTGTGTACATAAAAAATCAATTGCGAAAGACTTATGTATAAAGACTTGAAAACTCATGCGAAGAAATACCTTTTCCGATATTAGTCCGTCTCCAGACGGCCACCAGACGATCTGAGATCATTTGGAGCATATATTTCTGTCACTTCACATAAGATTCGGATTTTTCTATTATGGACGGATTCCTCGGTCAAAAATCTACCCCCTGAGCTTAAAGACATTTTCATATCATTTGCCTTTTCTATGTTTTTTCTCTTATCTTCATCAAATGCTTTGTCAGATATCGCGCTCCAATGACAAGCTCTTGTGCATGAGTAGTTTTCAGCTCCAATTCGGATTTTCACTCTTGTCTCTCTTTTTCTTTCAGACTAATAAATATTTCTTGTTTTCATCTTATCCTAAGTGTGTAAGTCAAAGGGGAGACTTCGTTTTCAGAAACCTTAGAAACCGACCCGTGCTGGGCCCTGATGGTGGCACTGTTCACTGGCCTTGTGAGAGGCCAAAATGCTGCCGTAAGATGCTGGGAATGGTCAATAGATCAACTCAGCCAAGAAGTTTAGAAGTTTATCTTCGACGAAGACACTGGTAACACATTCGCGTACTAATACAACAGGTATGATGCGATTATAAAAGATACTGTTTTACCAGACAATAAAAAACGGGACTTGATCCTCATGGAACTCGATCACAATCGTATAGGAAATATGCCGAAGACGTCCTTCCGTTGAAACCATGCGAGACTGATCTCGAAGAAACAGTTCCGAATCTGCAAAAGCTATTCGCATCTAAGAAGACATACGCCGGCGATATGAGTCGACTGACTCGACTCGCGCCATTCGCCACTCGCCGGAGGTAGCCCTTCTACTGTCTGAGTGTATATGACCGTAAGAGAGCGCAAGTAAAGAACAATGGTGTTGCGGAGACGCCAAGGAAGGCTATAGGAAAAATTACAGAGCATGCCAGGGAAATACGGACGTAGTAACTCCCAAATCACGTACGCTGTTCTTCTTGCAAATATTTTACTACAGTTACCACAGCTCCTAAACATGTGAGTCATCTCAGCAGTCATCTATGTAGAACAGCTGATTCAACCCGATGTCAGGCTGACAGTCAGGAACTGCGCAACGGCCCAAACACACCTACCATCGCGATCATTCACAGTTCTATACTCTTCTTATGATGTCTCGCGAAGTCATTTCTACTTGGAAAAAATGTGCAGTTGTTGAGTCTTTCCTTGCAGCAGACCGAGTTCTCTCTCATTTGCTTTTAGAGGCAAAAACAATGTTCTCACCATGTAGAAGCACCCAAAAGTAAGTTTTTATAGGTTTTTGTGAAATTCAACATTGAATCCTAGGAATTTAGCAAGATGTTTTTAACAGTTACAAAATGCACTGCCGCACGAATTGGCTGAATCTTTTCTTCCAAAAACACGTAGCTCTCTCTGTTTTTTTGATGTAGGAGGCAAAGCAATATTTCCACAAAGTAAAAGCACCCAGAAGTAAGGTTTCAGCGAAAATTAAGGAAGTATTTTTCCTAGTTTCCTAACCTTCATATTGCTTTAAAGCATAAGGTTCTCCTCGAAAACTAATTCTAATTGTAAGAAGCACTAGGCTGAATAGGAAGCAAAATAGGGCGGCAGTTCTCTAAATCATGACAGAAATTGGGGGCCAGACATTTGCACTAATTTGGTAGTCTGGAACTAATGTGTGTTGTTGTTAGAGCTTTGCACATGACACGCACTTGATCTCTTGTTAGCATGTCCTTTGTAACTGAGGAGATGATCTTTGACTATTTGCCGATATTGCCCATATTTGCACTTTCCATGCAGAGCAAGTTCTAAAGTTTGCACTCAATGTTGTTCCATAGGTGGAGAATCAAATAGCAGCAATACATCTCTGTCGCAATGGTGTTTTTCCCTATTGGGAAAAAACTTGTTAAAAGTATGCGGATTTACAGTCGAGAAGGAAGGACAGTTGCTGCTCATCATAGTTACAATATTGATGCTACGACATATCCTTTGTACTTCTCCAACGGAGAAAGACTACAAAAACTGAGCAGAAAACGTTCTTCTTCTGGAACTTTCATTACGAACTGCGAAAAAAAAGCACCGATAATCAGTTGTGTGATAAAGATACTGAAGATGAGTCTGCTAACTTACCGTCCTCTAAATTTCTGTCACGTGGCGATTTTTACCGCTTTGTGCTTTCTCGAGGGAAAGCACAAAGCGGTAAAAATTCTCGTCGAGGGAGTTTGTTGCATCATCGGTTTTTCGATAGTGGTAAGCTGTTATCTTGATTTGTGATCCATGTTTTCACTAGGTAAGCTGATCGCCTTTCCGCTATAGGACGAAACACATTGGAACTTACAAGGGAAGCTACCTAACTTAGCTCGGCCTTTTGGCAAGGGACATATATAGTCTGACCATACGCATCATTCCGAAGCGAGTTATGGGCTTTTTCCTGCGCAAAATTGGCGTGCTCATCGACTTACGGGCATCACGTCATCATCATTCAAGTGCTAATAACCTGCGTTAAGCTTTTTTGATGAGAAAAAATTGGATTTGTATAGTCCCTCACCCCACTAGTCTGTCGGTGGACAAATTCAAATTTGAATTGGAGCAGGCCTGTTGCGTCTAACCCCCCCGTATGATTTTGCGTGTTTCTTTATTGTTTTTATTGATCGTTACTTGTTAGTCTCTATACTATAAGTATGTTTGTAGAAAGTGACAATTTTATTGTTGCCGGAAGTTGTTTCGCGTTGCTAAGCTCGTTTCTTCAACTCTGATTGTAGGTAAGCCCGGAGAAATGATACAGATGGTGAACTTAAGCAGTAAAACCTTTCTCAGCAAGTAACATATGCACAAATGTTGCTGACATATCCTTCGACGTGCACTTTGGGTGCACATTGAAGGTTATGTCATGAGAACCAGTACTTTCAAGTCATTGTAACGATCTTGTCGCACGAGTCAGAGTTAATAGCCCGCAAAACGTTGGAGGCCTTTTGGATAGCGTCCAAATCACCAAAAATGAATCGCAAAGATGAAGGCGTTGCCATTAACAGTGGTTCTCTTATCAAACGCTATGTCGATTCTAATTCGAGATCTTCTATGACTATATAAAGGGCATTGTTCACACTAATTATCATACTTATTCATAGAGCAGCTGCAGCGCACTACTGGTCGTTCGGTTTCTACATCTTGATCTGGCAAGGCTGAGGTCAGGCTTTCAACATCTACTCTGCCACTCCATCACAAAGTCAAACTAAATCCATTGCCAAACACGGTGTCTGGGCGGGCAGTTTTCAAAGTCTCGATCTTTCAGGAAGCCCTGAAGAAGGCGGACGGACCGCCGAAACGTTGGCTTTTCGTACAATAAAGTTTTGCTACCAACCTTGGTTAACAGCTTTAAAAAACTGTATTTACCCGATCAAGCATCTCGTTAGCCTCACAAGCAAATTTCTAAGTTTTCTTTCGGATCACAAACAAGCTGCCACGCGCAATACTCACCTTTTCGATCGCCAAAAGAATTTTTAAGTATAAACGAGCGCTGACTGATCGCGTGAGTAGATGATTAAACATGTCTTCAACGGATCAGAAAATCTGATCTAGATATGGTGTGAATTCGCGAGTGATAGGAAGGCACTCTTCCTTGCGGTTTATTTAGGGTGTTTGAAATGAATCCAGAACGCTTCTAATATTTTGCGAGTAGATGTTTGAGGCTCACGCGCAAAGATTTCTATCACTTTAAAATCCATTCCTTGATGCTCGTGCACTCTGTGGGCGCCCAGTGGAGTGGATGGGCGTGATCTTTCTTTGCCACTGAGATGTTCTTTGATGCGTACGCATAGTGGGAGCGCTGTTTCCTCGATATAGTCACCGCAACTTTTGCATGAGTTGAGGTAGACAACCCCTGTACTCATACAGTCGCCATCCTTTGCTGTGGGACATATCAGACAGTTTGGTGTGGTCAGCTGCGGTCGTACATGCGATTCCGAACAAGAATGCGTTTCAAATTGTTCGGGGGCATGTCTACTACCAAGACTGAATCCAACCCTGCTCTCCTCAGACATCGCCAAATGGCGGTGCTCAATTCATCAGAGATAAAGGGTATACAGAATGGAATCTTTTCTGTTGTTGGCGACGCTCTGCATGCCTATCTCTCTATGCCCTTTATCTCTGATGAAGTGAGCACCGCCATTCGGCGATGTCTGAGGAGTAAGGGTAATAATCAGGAATGGCCGGAAATACGTGAAAACTTGGTGACGCAATTCGATTCTTGGATCACCGACTCTCATCTTTGCGCTTGGGTGTCAGATTGCGTCTGCAGAGTTTCATTGAGAAAATCGTTGACAAGCAATTGTTTGGCAAAGTGGTTGCTCTACAGTACAGCGTGGAGTATCAGAAAAGAGTAATGCCACATGTGACATACTTGTCACTCTGCAAGAGAAGCTAATGACTTCGCGAAAAATTGATGAATACATTTTAGCGGATTTGCCCGACTATTCCAATACTCATGATCCAGATGCTGTGGCCAAGCTGCGACTTTTCAATCCAATTGCTCGATTTATGGTGCATCGCCCTACCAGATCTCATCCAGATTATGCGTGTAGATCAAGTAAACCAAACTTCTGTGAGAAACATTTCCCAAAGCCTTTTCGACAAGAAACTGAACTTACTGATGATGGCTACCCGCTTTGCCGTAGAAGAAACGATGGTAAATGTGTCGGAAAGAAGATTGTCATAGTAGCTTTTAATGAAGATGTCATTCATTACAATGCACATCTTGTCAGGATTTAAATTCCACATCAACGTAAAGTGTTGCTGTTCGATTATGGCTTTCAAGGATCAAGACAACATGCAGAAATTGAACCTAATCGTGATAGTTTCGTGGATGTAGATATGCGGAAAGTCTTTTTGGAGTCTCGTTATTTGCCGCATATCGAAGCTGCACATCGATTGCTCGTTCCCCTATGCAGGTGCACTACGCGCACAGTGATCTCTTTGTCTGCTCGTCTTCCAGATCAACAGCCCGTGTACTTCAAGGGCACTGCAGCACGAAAAATAATGCCAAAAAGTCGATTATTGGCATACTTTGATTTGGTAGACAATGATGTAAGTGCTAAGCAAATGGCTTAGATCGAAATAGTGGAGCAATATTAGTTTAACGGCAAGGAACATGTACGCTATGAAAAAGATGTTGTCGTATAGCTCGTCTCTGGCCGTAAATCCGAAGTTGAGCGAGCTGTATGCATTGCGTAAACTTCTTTTCTATAGTCATGGTGCATCATCATTTGAAAACCTTCGGACAATTGATGGTATTGTTTACAATAGTTTCACGGAAGCTGCGGTAGCTGCGGGTCTTATCGAGATGAAAACAAAAATAAAGGATTGTTTGAAAAGTGCTGCTGATACACAGATGCCATCCGCGATACCTTCACTATTTGCTCAAATACTTCTGTATTGTCGTCCAACGAGTCCCATACATTTTGTGGAGTTCATTTAATAGTGTAATGAGAAGTCAACGCCGAACTATCCAAAGTCAGATTATATGCTTGATATGCTTTCAATAAATCGTATTGAAAACATCTTGGTTAACAACCTCTCATCATTGAAAAATTGTGGTGGACGCTATAAAGGCTGCTTTGTTTAGTATTTGTGGAAGTGTTTCTAGTAGATAAGTTCAGAAACTGGCATGCATACAAGGATTGACAAGATTTTCTTAACAACAGCACAGGAACGCATTGCTAGTGCGATTATTACTGTAGCAATCAGGTAATAAGCCTACTATATCGGCGGAAAAAGCAGGATGCTGTGGAACACATATACTTAACGCTTTGATCGGACTACTGGAAGCGGATGGCAAAAAAGTATTATCAAATGCCTCTACTCGTATAGCGGCCACTTACGGTAGAACAGCGCATAGTCTCTTTTGCCTTCCATTAAAACGGCTTCATGGTTTGTCAACTGCTAATGCTGAAGCGTCACGTCAATTAAATACAGTTGATGTAATTGCATGGGGACAAAATTTCAATGCAGTCTCGTTATGCATCGGAATGTGTCGAGCGACATTTGCGAGATGTTGCTGCTCCTTCATTGGCTCAATGTTCTTTTTGGAGGAGTTACTATTATTTTAGGAGGGGATTGGTGTCAGTTCCCACCGGTTACACAAGGTGGCAGAAGACAAGAAACTACATATAGGTACAAATTGCGAAAGCAGTCATCTTTGGAAACACTTCATCACATTTCTGCTCGACGAAAATTGAAGGTTAGATGAAAGCGAGATAGACTACGCACGATGGCTTCTTTTCGTGGGTGCCGGAAAAATTTATTGCAACGATGATAATATTCTTTGCCGCTAAACATGTGTATGACTACAGAAGACGAAATTATCAACTGGATTTACACATCTGAAGTACCAAATGACTTACCCATACTAGCGAAGGTTGCGCTGTTAACTGTGCGCAACTGTGATGTAGAAGAATTAAACATCAAAATCTTAAAAAACATCTGGAAGGACTCTGTCTTTTGCTGGGATTGATACACCTTCCGTGGTGGGGGATGGTTTAAGCAGGCTCCCATGTGACAACGAGGAGTACTTCCATAAGATAATGTAGCAGCGCTGCCACAATATCTATTACGCATGAAAATTGAATCAATAGTTATGCTGCTAAGAAATGTGGATGTGACAAGACAACTATTACTAATAAAGGAAAGCTCCTCCTTTGCAAGAATTTACTAATCAAAGGTGAATTTGCATTCATACACAAAGAAATCTTACAATCATGGTCATACCAATAACGTAAGATTTCTTCCAAGGAACTGAATATGATTGAAGCGGTGAAAAATTCGCAAACACATCCTGTGTTTACAACCTTTAATTAAGAGTACAAACAAGATACAAATACAAACATCTTATTAACCTTATTTTCGTGATTGATTCCTTTATAAAGTACAGAATGTCTACGTGACAATAATTCGTAACTGCTAATGACCAGCATAGGAATTCTAGAAATATAAACCGATAATTTATACAAAAATAAAACAAGACACTTGCCCTGGATTCGCATAGCTCTTTCTACCGATTCAACAGTCACTTTCGATACGCAATTTGTTCACTGCTATTTCCCACCATTATCACCGTTTCCAACAAAACTATCACGAGCACATTGCTCTTCCAATTGTTTGGGAAGAAAAACTCCTAAAAATTTATCAAAAACCATAAGTTGCAAAATAATTTTTCAAACTTACATTAACTGTTTACTTATACAAACAAACTCTAACTAAAGAACGAAACTCCATTTTAGGATACAACACGTTTCGGGACAGCAAACGAACCATCAACATAGACTTATACAGTCGCAGCGCTAAAGATTTGCACTGCATGCGTGAACAGTCGAGGGCAGACAAGCCGGCCCTAGATGTGAGACACCCTAACGACACGAACTTCCACCATGTCATGAATAAAATTGGGACAGACAGTACTGTTCAATTGAAGCTCATACTTACCAGAGTTAAAAGGCACCGTCCGACAACCTCATCTGAAGGCATGATTTTGGGTAACCCCACCGTGCCTTTGGTCACTTTTTTGGCAAGCTTAGGAACGTTCAAACAAACTCAAAATAAACAAATTACAAAATAATGCCAAAACTTGAAGGATGGGACGTTTTGGAGTGATACCATCGTACTACAAAAAACGTTGTAAAGTATAGAATCGGCACAATTCTATAACCATTCAAAGCGATTGGAAAAACACCGTCGATAACTTAAGCTCTCCATTTGTAGCAGAGTCCCGATTTGACTTGCGCTTTACAGCAAGTGTTGCCATATGCAAAAAAACGCCCACATTTCAAAGAGACAATCGGAAAGATACCAGTAAACGTTTGAAAAACCATAGCAACCACTTTGAATCTCACTCCAGTACAACTTTCTACAATAGATAGATATACGTTTATTTTTATATATTTAAATTACATAATCGTCTGACAAATAAAACATTATTATTATTGTATAAAATAAAACCGTACGACAAATGAAGCAACAATCCAAATAGAATTGACAGAAACAACCATATACAAATTGTAGTAATTTGCTCCACACAGATACATAAATGAAGAAAAGCAATGTAGCAAACGGATGAAATGGAAAGAATAGAAAAGTTAGATATCGCTTGATGAGGACATAGTGATCGTCGTCATTTGTTGTGCAAAGATGTCCATCTCGGATCAAAACCTCCAAATCTTTATGCAGTAACTACACACTCATTAACGATAAGACCTAGTTAAAACAATATTGAAGTTCTCTGTTGTATGTGATATCCTATTATAATTTATAATAAAAACCACAGACACTTACATGGCTAGTGAAAGTTTTTGACAAACCAACGGAACCATAACTACAACGCTCCCGCTAAAAAAGATCCATGATCTGTCAAAAATTCGTTAATCAATAATTGGCTGATAATGACACTCAGTCTTTCAACACTCATAAGATTCAGAAACCGACAAAATTAAACACGCGTTTGAATAAGATTTACAACCGAAGAGTATATCTTCGCATAATTACAAAACCACAGGAAATATAATTCACCAACCAATCTTTCCACGTCCTGTGTGCGCATAATTTGCATCATTGACATTGAACGTAGAAGTTAGACTTTGAGCTTTGTCACCAAATACTTGAGTACCAAATGCCGGAAGCGCCTTTATGAACATGCAGTTTACCAACACAACCACAAAAGTCATATGAATATGAAAATTCGATTTTTACTCCGTTTTCAAAATATAATCAGCAGGGAAACCGGCAGCATCACATGACCCGCTCCATACCAAAACGAAGCCTTGAAGGTACGTTCTAGGAGCAATAGATACAGGGACGTTCTAGAGACAAGTCCAAACCTCTAAAAAACTAGCAAATCGCCTTTTGAAAATAAAGTCTTGCGATTTTCGCTTCAAAGCAGAAGGCTTTAATTCTAACTTGTCTACAAGCTCAATGAACATTGAATAGCATTAGTATACCTGGAAACAACCAAATCCACCAATGAAAAGAATCTTGGCAAGTCAAGGCCAACCTTTCAATTACCGATAGTAATAACCCAAAATTATCACTAACTCAAAATCATCAATGAAGACAACGTACCATGTTCGTTAGAGAAGAAACGCAATATACCCACAACAAACAATTTAGTGCCTTTTTCGTATAGTACACTTGCGACTCTTACACCACCTATCTAAATCAAACACTGCATTGGTACATATGATGTGAAGCTTCATAATAAACTTGCTTACGATGGAAACTTACATCATTGGAAGTGAACAACTGACATACATTGGCCATGCCATTTTTAAGTAGCGTCTTTTCAACTTCTACATCAGATATCTTTAAAAAATAAGTAGAGAATCAATAAGAAGTATTACAATGATCTGAGCTTTTGTCTAACAAAAAGTTACACAAGTAAGTAACTAGGGGATGGACCATCGTGTCAGCATACCATGAATTACATGGTGCGCCATGCCACCGCACATTCGCACTTTAACGCGAAGAACAATATTTAAAAATCTACAAAAAGTATTTTCAATCTCCCTGTATCAGATGTAAGATGCACACAGAAAGAAAATTTTTCGATCAATTTTTGATTTTTTTATCTATTTTTCACTTCTCGTTTTTGACGTGCCAGCGGCATCAAAGTGCTGCCATATAAACAGTACGAAAATATGTTTTGGAAAAGTTTTAGGAAAGAAATAACGCAATTAGATGTCAAAAAATTGAGGGAAAATGACAATTTTGAGTGTGCTTACAAAACTGTCGTAAACTTGTTGGCTATTTGTGTATTTACGGCATCAGCCATGCTGTTGAGTGGGCCCTGTCGTGCCCTATATATGGAGCAAATTTGAGGATTCAAGAAAGCTTCCGCAATTTTTCACAATTTTACAAAAAAAAGTGTAACAGAAATTATCCTCCAACTTGATATTAGGTATGCCTTATTGAGCTTGTCATGCTTTGGTATACACCAAGCTGTACCACTACGTTAATAACTGTTTATTAGATAGTAGCGGAGCAGCCGCTGACTATCAACAGTGAATATGCGGAACAGCCGCTGACGATAGTGGTAGTAATCGAACCAACACCAGAACTGAGTATTCAGGACCTTTTATACCACTATTTTGGGCGTGGATAACCTGAATGTTCGCTTCTGGCAAATAGCAATCATACAGAAACAAGGATTGCCTACATGAAAGTAGGCGCCGCCAAGTAGACTATCAAGCACAGTGGGTGGGTGACCCTGCGGCTTAAGTGGTCAGTGAACAGTAAGGTTTGTCAACGACAAGCCATATACTAAGTATAATATGTAGGATGAATCTATAGTGATAAAGGTTGTAGATTATTTAGATAATCTACGACACATGCACTCAAAAATCGTTTCAAAATATTTATTTTTGTCTTGGAGGTAAACGTATTTTTATAGTCGGTACACTTAACGCCATGCCAATCATGCTCTCCTTAACCGGGTTTCATAGCACAGAATTTATTTAAACATCATTGAGTCCACACTTTCAAACGTTCATGCAGATTACAAGTGTGCAAAGTCAGCATTTTAATCTGATTTCGAAGACTTAAATTTTTTGAAGTTACTTTTGCCATTCGATATCTCTCTTTGTAACATTCTAAAGACTTTGACGAGAACCTTTCTGTGAAATTTTGAGTTCATTTTCTGTCTTTAATTCATTTGATCTTTGCGCGAGACCTAGCCGGATGCTTCGATTATGTGTAGACCTAATTGTCGTTGAAAGCAAGCCCAATTGTGCAATGATCGCAGACCTGTCAGCAATGGTATGAAACCACCGCTGAAAAGCGGTAGATTTGTATCTTGGCAGAGAGAACATAAGCATTAATCAAGTTAAAGGCAGCGGCTCGGCAAATTTTCGACTTGGAGTTTTTTGCTTACGTGGGGTAATTGGAGGCACTGATTCCGAGGATCTACTTTGAAGAAAATTGGCAGAAACCAGCATTTTCCAAGGCCTCCATTTTTGAATTTGGACGAGTGGGGCATGTCTCCTCATGGTTAGAGAAGCAGAATCGTTGCGACACCCTTGCAGTTAGAACACTGCGGCATGCCTTCTCTGACGGGTCAGAGAGAATCGCAAGCTCGTCCGCGTGGATTGAAATGGTCTGCGCGTAACGGGGTTTTCTAGTCAAGGACAGCAAGCTGTGCGCTCGGACCTGCTCTGTTCTCATGTTTAGGGTGCGAGCAACCTCCCATGTCAAAATGCCGGGATGTTCGGTTTTGGCGAGCTGCTGCCTTTAAATTCATATGAGCCGCTCGTAGCTCATATCATACAGTCGCCTTGACGATGTCAAGTGAACTAAAGGACCTGTAGAGTATTACCAAATGGCGGCGGTGCAGGAGGAACTAGAGCCCTTGATCCCTGTATCCAAGGTGAAAAGGGGAGGAGGTGGCTGCGTGCCAAGAAGGACCTGGCAACCTTCCAAGCTCCGCCCTTCGCGCTGAGCCTGGGTTTTGCCTTTTTTGCTCAGGAATTTCCTGAAGAAAAAGGCTAGTTCAAAAGACCTGAGGTGGCGATACAAGGAAGGGAAAAACAAGTTTGTGACCAGTTTTGGAAAACGAATCTTTTAAATGGGCTTTTGTATGAATTCATTCACATCAATGCAATCCTAGCATTCTTCTAAAGACTGGAACTGATGAACAATTTTTAGAGAGGTAAGAGCTTTGGCTCGATTTCAAATATTTCATGGATCTTTAAATTGCTTCGCGGACAACTTAACCTAAATTGCATTTCATTTTCCTGAGATAATTTTCTCAATCTTTTACGATAGTCACTGCGTTAGTTGCATTTGTGCTAATCGATGGCCGATTAGTTGACCTTTGCAGGATCAAGCCAGTCGTCTGATGAGCCAAGAAAGTCATGATTCAGTTGAAAACTTTATTCTTTGTTAACTCCAATAAATATTTTATTCGGGGAGGGGTAGGGAGGGGGGCAGGGGGGGGGGGGGGAGGGAAAGGGTGAGAAAAACTCTCGAGAAAAGCGTTGAAAAGTCTTTTAATTGAGTGAACTTGCGAAAGTAGATGTCAAATTAGTTAGCAAAAGTTTTCGAGTTGAATCAGACTCGGGCAGAAAGCTGCAAAAGCAGGCAAAGTCACCAAAACTTTTCTCTCATAACAGTTAAATTAGTTTTCATTAGTTTTTCCCCATTTATAGTAGATATTGTCCCACTTCTCTAAACCTATGCCTCGACAACTGCCAGCAGGATAAGGTTGTCCAGGTTTGGTTCACACTACAAATCTGAGCTGTGAAGCTTTAAAGCTTTATTGAGCCTCCTCTCACGCATAAGATGGCATTTGCATTTTACGTCCTTTTTGGATATGAGTATCCAGGATGTAGTATTAGGCTCTATGTTGAAAATATTGTTAAAATCACTTTGAAACTTCATTTTCGGTTTATGTTCTCCCGCTTCGAATCAATATTTATTAGGTTTATGACATGGCACTACTTTTATTATCATCCTGGTACCTGAAAACCTGTTTGAGAATCTTTACTGTCCATTTCCCAAATTCCAACTTCATGGCTTAACCTCTTAATCCATCAAATTTGATCAATATCTGGTAGTGCATCTACCATTCTTGCTCAACACACAATGGGAGCATCCAGTGGGCAGAGCGATGGACGGAGCCTCCTCTGCCTTCCACTATTCCCCTTGGATACAGTCGGCAAGGGCTTTGGTTCCTCCTGACCACCTCCTTACCAAATGCCTTGTCTTTTCATCACTGACACTTCGTGACTTGTGACAATAAACATAACGGCCGGCACGATCAGAATGTTGTAACCAATTAGTATCTTATATATAAAGCTGAATGTCTGTTTGTATGTCTGTATGTCTGTATGTCTGTGTGTACGTATGTTCCGAATAGAAAATTCCATTTCTGAACCGATCCGGACCAAACTTGGCACGCGTACACTTCGGGCCCCGGCGGGTGTCATAGGCTACTTTTCGTCATCGATCGATATCGATTTTATCGATTTTTATCGATTTTTTTGCTGAGTTCACCTACGGGGCTGGAAGTTGGCACAGGGGGGTAATCGAGCATGGGGATTCCGAATACAATATTGGTTTTCAGGATTATCGATTACTTTTATCGATTTTATCGATTTTTTTGCAAAGTTTGAGCTACGGGGCTGGGATTTCGCATAGGGGGGTAATCGAGCATGGGGATTCCGAATACAATATTGGTTTTCGGGATTATCGATTACTTTTATCGATTTTATCGATTTTTTTGCAAAGTTTGAGCTAGGGGGTTGAGAGTTGGCACAGGGGGGTAATCGAGCATCTGATACTCCCAAGGGGGGTGATCAGCATGCTCGATTACACCCCTGTGCCAAATTCCAGTCCCCTAGCTCAAATTTTCAAAAAATCGATAAAATCGATAAAAGTAATGGACGATCCTGAAAACTAATATTGTGTTCGTAATCAGCATGCTCGATTACCCTCCTGTGCAAAATCCCAGCCTCGCATGTCAAAATTTACAAAAAATCGATAAAATCAAGAAAAGTAATCGATAATTCTGAAAACTAATATTGTATTCGGAATCCCCATGCTCACTTCCCCCCTGTGCCAACTCCTAGCCCTGTAGGTGAACTCTGCAAAAAAATCGATAAAAATCGGTAAAATCGACACCGATCGATAACGAAAAGTGGACTGTGACACCCGCCGGGGCCCGAAGTGTATGTGTGCCAAGTTTGGTCCGGATACGGCGGAGCCGGGTAAGCCAGCTAGTCTTCTATAAGCCAACAAAAGCAGAAATGCGAAACTGTTGCTCAGAAAGCTTTAGTCACTTAGAACCAGAAAATTACAGACATTTGCTGTTAGAAACACGGCTACCCTACAAAAGATCTCAGTTATTGCCTAGAAATTATGTTTGCCGACCCCCACAAAAAGGATGTAATGGTCATTTTGGACTTTTTGGTGGCATGACATTAGGAAAGATGTCAATGTTCTGCCTTTCGGAATGTTCAGTATATCACGTAGATGTATACATAACTAGTAGCAACGTAATAAAGCGCGTAACATGTGGTACCACTTTGCAAACATATACACATCACATTTTTTCCAGCTTTAACTACACCAGCCGCTTTAATACTTTTCCCATAAAAAATGGCAGAAAAATCCTCCAAAAACTCACAGTGACTGCAATATTGAACATATTACGAGGGTGGATGGTATCGAAAAAGGTTAGCACGAAAACCTGCTATGAAAAAGTACAGTACTCGGCACAGCAAATTCAATGTGGACGCTTTGTCGTCACCCGCCGTTTGTATAAATACCAATGAGCTGCAGTGGTGAAAAAGTAAGTAGCACCAAAGAATATGAAGTGCTTGCTGGTGATCTTGGTAGTAAGTCTCACATTTCCGTTTGCATAAACGATTATTGTTGACTGCAGATAATATGTGTATCTATGTCTGAGCCTGACCAAAGAACTCCATGCAGACATCAGCAATTGAACAAAAAGCTAGAATTAGTCTTTGAGGAAACTTTGAACGATACTTAGACGAATCCGGAACTTACAACACGTTGGTGAATCTTCCATACTTCTTGCGAGTTTCTGTCGCGTAAAATGAAGATGTATACTCTTTCGACTCGATAGTTTGTATTCAAATGGCCTTTGTAAAATATTTCTGAAAAATATGGCGCCGCCACGGCAGAGATGTAGAACGTTATTCCGAAAATTCCATTTCTTCGGTCAAGGCCATAGCATGCAAAAAGTTTAGAGTATTCTGAAAATCAAAAAAATTTCTCCTGCACTTTCTACCTCTAAAATTTCTGCTACCGTGATCGCTACATAATAACAATGTTTACACAAATCCTTTTCCAGCATCGAAGCTTTTATCTCATAGACCAGGCGTCTCGGAAGCTAAAAAATCGTACAGCCATAGAACCACTGTCTTTCGAATATCCCGCCACAGGGTATGTCATAAGCTAAGGGCTAAAAGAAATTCTTGACGACGTTGTACCTGCAATATATAGGGAAACTACAAACTTGCTTGCTCAAACCCTCCTCCACAAACCACATGCACCGCATGCAAAACTCCTCGCTCTCAATGTGAGTTCTTGGACTATCTGTGGCGTGTCTACTGTCGTTCTCAATACTAAAATAAAGCTTGAAAACGTGTTTCGCAAATGATACAGCTTATTTTCAGATGTTCTCCTACATGGCAGAGACGAATTCTTTTGGATGCGTCTACATAAAAGAAAAGTTTTTGTATTTCTGACAAGGGAAGATTGGTTGAAGTGACCTTATAAGATAAATATTTTTGAAGGGCATTAAATCCTAATTCCTTTCTGCCCTTATTTTTTGCGGAAATCCTCTGAGTAAGGAGCGATGGCCGTTCCAAAAGCCAAAACCGATAAAATTGATTGTTACAACCTATGAATTTCACAGATAAGATTACTTTGAGTATGGAAAGCAGGCGAAAATTACTTTTTTTTTGCACAGAATGGTCAGACAAACGTTACTGCTCCATTTGAGCATAACTGAAGAGTTCCGCGTAGGTTTTCTTGCTCCTTCGCCTTCAGATTTTCTCCACATCTTTCATAACTCATAAACCAAAAGCGCTCCGCAAATAAGGAGGACAGATTTGTATCAGCGTTTGATGTATTACAAAACTGTATGTATTCATCTGGAAAAACCACTTCGACCAGTGATCCTTCCCTAGTAAGATGTATCTCTTCTTAAGAATTTTGTTCAGTAAATATGGAATTTTCAGCCTTTATACATTCGACATGACTGAAAAAGTTGAAGTGTTTTTACTTATTGTGGATAAAACATTACAAATTCTGTGACCAACTGATACTTCGCATGACCCATAAGCATATTCACCACGCCTCTGATAATTGACAGGTTGATGTTCACATTCTTACATTTTTTCGGCTTCAGCATCAATTTATGCCTCCTCTAGCACTGTCCCTTGATTTGCATCGTTTTGATCATAACGCCGCTCATTCCAAGAATCGTAATGAAGTAAGTTTCAATTGTTTGGGATATACTAGGTTGCGTAGTGAATTCTACCGCATTTTTTCTTCAGATATGGTATGCAGGTATGCCGCTATAACAAAAGCTTGACTTGAATAATTTCCATTATCGAAAATTGTGACAATGCTAATTAATGTTTTATGTATTTTTTATTCCAGATCCATGTATGGAACCACTTGATCGAGATAGCTGGTGTGAAGCGATGTCTAGTAGGTAAGTATGGATAAGAACAAGCATGGTAGCACCAATTATCAATTTTTGGAAAATTTTTGGGGTAACCATAATTTGATCGCCTTACTTATATATCAGCAAACATCACCAGCACTCACTACCCTTGCTGATTTTTTGATCTGTGCATAACAATAAGTTGTTTATATGTCACATACATGAGAGTAACACTAAGTGCATACCTGGTTGTTACTTGATTATTAAAAAAGCGTCTTAAAGGCAGTGTCCGGGTAAAAAGTCGATTTTGAGATTTTGTGCTTACCCGGGCCTATTCCCTAGGCTGAATCCGAATATCCACATTGGAAAGCGCGAAAACGGCGAAAAAGGGCTCTAACGCAGGAGTGAAATCAAAAGTGGGCGGAGTCTTCCCCAAGGTGAATTCACGGTCCCAGCTTTCAGAGCGATCTTTTCAATTCCACTAACCGCCCTGACATCTCAAGGTAAGTGCGAATGCATGATCTGAAGTCGGAAGCGAAAAGATCGCTTCGGGAGCTGGGACCGTAAATTCACCCTGGGGAAGACCCGCCCACTTTTGATTTCCATCCCGCGTTAGAGCCTTTTTTCGCCGTTTTCGCGCTTTCCAGTGTGGATTTTTGTAGCCAGCGTAGCTAATAGACCCAAGTAAGCACAAAATCTCAAAATCGACTTTTTGCCCGGACACTGCCTTTAATGTATGTTTTGAGCGGATCTCAAGACACTTTCTCGAAATTTTACAGCGTAGCGAACAAGCAAATTGTCTGAAAGCTCTTGATTGCTTAGACAACTGGCCTGAGATACTAATCTAGGAGAGTTTGACCAGTTCCGAATTACAAATTTTGGATACCGCTGTTTACTGCGAGACACCCCAAAATACCCTAGTTCGATGCATCGCTTATTTTCTAACATTTTCCGATAATCTGTGGAGATAGCAGTTGAAAGCTCGATTTTTACTTATGGATACTACTTCAACAAAAGAACGAGACAGTGCAGAGGGTTTTATTATACTGGCTGTGGCAAGAGTGGAAACAACTTTTTGACCAAAGAGGAGTGCCACGAGAATTGGTTTGAATAATGTCCGTCTTTTGGAATAGTTATTTGCTTGTACTTATTTTAGATGCGAAAAGCGCTACCCAAGAAGTGTTAGCCTTCCTCAACCAGCAGCATTACCGCGAAGCAAGAAAAAGAAGCCACCATCTCGACCTGCAGGCTGTACGCTTTCTCGACAATTTATAAGAAAGCTCTCAAAGTAGCCCATTTAGACAGCGGAGTCAAACCAGAGGAAAAAACTGCAATGCTAAGACATATTGTATTTGACGGAGTAAATAGTACATATTACAAAAGTGATGCCGAATGGATAGACTATGCTTTTTGCGTCGGATACAGGTTCGATGAATTCGTTTATCTTAAAGTACAATAATCGACAAACATAAAAATACCATGTTTTGTGGATATCGAGCTTTACTAGAGTTTAAAAGCAGCACGAACAGTGCCACTCTGAAGCTCTGTCTGCCCGAGCTCAATATCCAGATACTTGACAATTGTCATTAAATCTTATTTTATAGATATAATATTACTGGACAAGATACTGTGCTTAATGTTCATTTTTGTTCGGACAATGGCAACTCTGACTGCATTACGAAGGCGAGTTTATTACTGTTATTCTATTCTGAAAAAGCATGCCATATATGTACGTCTTTTTATCTCCATTCTTCCAGACTCATGGCACCACTTTTGGAGAAGAATTCTGCGATGTACACCACCCATTTCTCTGTGGAACCAATCTGTATACCTGGTATTTCACAACTGAGATAAAAGTGCATATTGCTTACAATGAAGATCATTCTGATCTTGTTAAAATAAAAATTTTACAGGAGTTTTACAACGTTCCCAAGAATGCCACATCATATCATTCGCAACGGTTCCGTGAGACAATCGCCGCGATCCTCTTATTGAAACCCAACCATTGTCATGACATTTGCTAATACGACTCGTGTTTCAATAATAGAACTGATGTTGTCGAAAGTTCTAGTGAACGTGGACTAGCACTTAGGTTTTTGATACATTCACGAAGAGGCCGATTTTTCGATTACTGACCTTTTGGACGAGAGCCTTTTTCGCTTTGTCAAACTTATGAGCCAACCGTGTATTGTCCGAAATGGTAGTCTTTATATTTTTGGAAAATATTCAAAACATGTTTCCGAGAATTTCCCCACAAGGGTTATCGAAGGCGCTGACTCTCAAAACATGATTTATTTTAGTTTTTGGCATTATACGGTAAGGTTACGGTAGTCATTCTGTACGAATCCAACATCATTGATTTTCATGAAAAATCGTGTTTTGCTGTTGTTTTACGTGCTGATCACGAATATAGTGTCCACTTTATTCACTACTTTTCCACAGTGGGACTACGGTAGCGGTACGGTAGAGTTTTCCGTCCAGAAACTGATGTAAGAAGGCGGTATTAGAACTTGAGATTACCATTTTCGTAATCAGCATATTACAAAACCTGTATATGTAAGGTTTGAGCTTCCTGGGATGAACAATGCAAAAATTTAACAAAATCAATAAAATCGATACTTTTGCGCTGGGCTAAGCATCAGCCTTGTCCTTCCCGTATTTCGTGCATGTCCACTTTAATGTTCAGAAACAGCACCACTCTGCGAAAAGTTTGAGCTAAAGTCTGTGCCTTATCTCTATCTACGATATATCTACCGTAACATTACATTACAGTTTCTTGAGCCCGGACCACTCTGGCCAGAGCTTCGCCAAAGTGTCCACAACCATGTGCCAGAATCTCGTAAAATTTTCACCGTAAACTGGCCAAGCTAGGGCTTCGAGAATCTTACGACCCACCGGTGGGTCGTATCGTCGTGAATGTGTTAAAGCCTCATCGTTGCTTTGGAAATGTTTAGCGCCTTGCCTCCAATGTTGACATCTATAATACGATTAGTAGCCACTAAAGGGTAAGTTTGCATACTAGTGTGCAAGAAATCTTAGCGCATTCTTATTCGAAATAGATTCAAATAGGACGCTATGTAGTATCATATAACAACCCCGAAAGGAATCGACAAACGCGGCTTAGAAGATTCATCGCAACTAGCTTTGATATGCAAGCTTTAGTTATTTTATTTTTGCATACACATTTGATTCAGGCTTCTCGAAAACTCACACAAGATTAATAGAATGACAATTGAGCAGTTTGAAAGAAGTCTTTCAGAAGGGCACTTGCGCAGACTCTGCACTGCAGTAGAAGTACAAACTTTCCCTTGTGTAAAATACAAATCAGCTGGTTCACTCACTGGAATGTGCAACAGACAATTGCAAAAAATCTAAAAAAGTTCATACGTGAAAGTAGAGAAAGGTCAAGAGCAACGATCGTTAAAGAGCAGAAGCAGTACCTCGGCAGAACATTCCAAACATAATTTAATACACTCTAACCGCTAGTCATTTTAGGTGCTTAATGAGGATATTGCGTAAGGATAATGAAAAATGAGCTGCAATATATTAGGTTGAACAAAAAGTCCAGTTGCACATTTTCAAAAAAAACGTAGTTTTTTTTGTCACAATGTTCTCTTGGCATTTTGTCATTAGAATGATTGATTTATGTACTTTCAATAGTGCTTCGATTGCACTCCACTAATCTTTGACTGCAGAGATAAAAATGGGAAAATCAAACAACTTCAGGTTCGATGATAATGCAAGTCCGTTAAAAATCCGAAGATGTGCGATAAAATCTAAAACAATAACTTAACATTTTTGAACTTTTTTTAGCAACCAAAATTTGTGCTGGCCGAGCTTTTCTCTATTTACGGTATTTGAGGGAAATGCAGAAAAATCCCTTCTGCCGCTTCCGATGTTTTCAAAAATCATATCTTTCCAAGAAGCTTGATAGGCACAAAATTTATTCAGCTAAAATTGAGATGTCGAAAAATTTACGACACTGACGAATTTCGATTTATTGAGCAGTTTTTAGATTTTTTACGGGCTTGCATTGAATCACCAAACCTGATGTGGTTTTCTTTTCCCATTTTTCCCTTGTGTCAGAACTCTGTAATGATAGATAATGTGTTATCAGAGAGTACAAATCTACTGATTTGACTGAGCGTGGAGCCCATTTTGAGTGCGGTAAAGTGTTACAAAGACTTCTTGAAGAAATTATAGAAATATGCACATGATTTTAGTAAGTAAGAACTTCTAAATCAAAATATGAGGACTACATTTTACATGACGTAACGCAAAATTACACTACATTATTACTAAATCACATTAAATCTAGAGATTAATCCAACTAAAGGGTGCAGTCAATAAGCTAATCAGCTACTAATTTTTCATATTTCGATTCAATAGCTTAATTTTTAAAAAAGTGATGGCTGCCTACAAAAAAGGTTAAACTCGCAGGCTGGTCATGAAAATTTGTGCAGTACACTTGCATGGGCTTTCATGAATGAATTGTAGTAGGCTTTCCAACAGTATAAAAGAAAATGGTTTGTGCTAGAAGCGGAGTTCCATCAGGGCTATGAAGTGTCTGCTAGCAGTATTCGTAGTAAGTCAACGTTCGTATATGCATGCATTATTACCATCGTTTAATTTAAGGTGCTCTGTTTTGTATCTTCCATCATACTTGGCCAAGGAATTCCCTGTATACAACAGGAACTGAACCATGAGATCGAAAAAGTCATCGATAATATCACTGCCGAATACCACACTGGTCGCACGTTGGTGAGTACAATCAACTTTGATTGGGTGAAATAGAGCGCGAGTCTAAGGGAAACTCTAAAGTGTCTTTATCTGCTTGTAAGTGATGCTACATATCATAATCCTTTCAGCTCAATTGTTGGCTTGCAAACTTAGTCTATGCTTCTCTTGAACAAGAAGATCAAGCCTATGCTTTTCTTGAACAAGAAGATCACCTGAGCTTCATATACTTTGAATACAATGCGACTTGGTATGTCATACACTGAACATCCAATGCACTACTCGTATCGAGATTGACTTGCAATATTACAGGAGAAAGAATAGCAAAGAGAGATCGCTTGCTAGAAAAATGCACAAGCGAGCTGAACAGCTTGCATCCAAGGTAAGATTTGGGCAATTTTGCATTCTCTTACAAAAATCTTGCTGACATGTGAATGAAGTTGCTAATTCATGTAAGAGAGAAATAAAATTAGGTGTATGTGGCTAAATCACAGTGTTACATATCGTCAGCTTTATGTCACGAAGATGCGACAACCACGTAACTTCTTCAGCCTTTGAAGAATTGCGCATCTAATCATAAAGTCGATGTACCACTACTTTATTCATAGACATTACCTTAGACTGACACACACCTTACTTATGTTAGACACGCGTCATATTTTTGCGCCCAGTATATACTTCATACGCTTCATCCGCTTCATTCGCCTTAAAACAGAACGACATTGCATCGCTTTTCGGTTTCGGAGCGGATAAAGTTGACGAATCTGGCTTATGCCATGAAGTACGTGAAAGGGCCTCTTGCAATCAAAATAATGTTCAGATTATGCCTGACTCAAGCGAGGTGGGCTGGTTTGGATGCGGTAATAAAGATTTACCAGAACCTGCTAAAGGAGAACCGAAATCACGTGCTCTCTGTTATTTTGTAAAAGGAGGCGCTCCTGACGATGAGCAATAAAACTTTGACATCATTGAGTGTGAATCGAGTGACTTCATTGACATTTTGCTTAGTAACAGTGTAGCTTTTTCGCCTTTAGTGGTCTGAATGAGGAGTAAGTGATGTTATGTGACTGGTTTATTGCACATGATGAGTAACAAGCTGCGAAAAGATGTCAAAGCATTACACATTGTGGACACAAGTAAATATTGTAGAACCTACATATAACCCTTAGAAACTATAACCCATCACAAAACCTATAGCCCTCTCGAACCTTCAGTAACTTGAAAAGTGAAATAAAAACAATGTTACTTTTCTCACAAACTTAGATGTCATTTTACCGCTTTCTGAATAGTAAGGTGCCACTTTCCAATTTTTATAATGGCGCCTGCCAATATTTGCTCATTTTGCGAATGTAGTAGTCGTGAGAAAACTTTACCCAAAGTTTTACATTGAAAATCACAAAATCCCAAGCCGGCACGGCATAGGGGGACCTGTCACAAAAATAAGACGGTAGTTGATTATTGTGTGGCAAGCCATTTGTATGCGCTATGTACTGAATTGAATGTCCAGCGTGAGAGTATTGCTGATTAGCCCAAAAACACCCGGCTTCTGTAATACAGTGCTGGCCAAAACTATAATTCCACCCTGAAAACTGCCGTAACTCATCTGCTTCTCAACGAATTGATCTGAAATTTGGTACAGTTGTGTGTTTAACGGGCTACCATCAGTAACCAGAACGGATTCCGTTTTTGCTTGATTATTCAGGAAAAAATCAAAATTCCGAAAAAAGCAGGCTGGAAGGTTGGCCAAAACTATAATTCCACCTAAGGTTTCTGTCCACTAAAATAATTCTCGGCTTTTAAAGTATTTTGTGCATATACATAATCAAAAGTCGAAACAATCGCTTTAGTTCAGCTGTGTCATATTTTCAAAATAAACGTTTATCTGCTTTTTTTCGCTTGAAAATACTTTCATGTGTATTTCGTTCCCGTAATATGTTTTTATGGGTAAATTCGCAGTTTTTTTTGACTGGTTCGGAAGCGATAGGACTGCATCTATTTTATAGATGCTTAGCGGAGTGAGAACTAGAAAAAAACCGGAGTTTTCATATTTAAAGCGCACCCGACGTAGATCTTACAGCAAGCCTGCGCTCAAATTTTTGCCTCCAAAATTAGTTTATGTTATTTTTGTAAGCTCAAAACGATGTAAAGCATCGTCTGCATAAAAAGAAGTTATTACACTATGCTTGCGATTGTTGGCCAAGTCACATTTTCCTTCGTTTTCAAAGCATAAATCTTCGCGGTTCAATGATAATATTTAGGTAATCCCAAAATACTTACCAAGTGGTACTTTTCCTGATTTTTTGCCACTATTTAGCATCTAGATAGTGAAAACACCCTGCATTGTATGATGCCTTGTGACTCATGTGAGCATTACGATCAGAGCCAAGAATTAGTTCAAGGCTTTTTGCAAATCAGTTTTTGCAAGATGAATTCCTCAATTAGCCTGCATGCTAAGACCTGCGGAAATCTGCAACCACTGCATTCGGACTCTCACACGTATAAACAGTGTTATTACTCTACTTCATGCTCATAAGAACATTGCAGAAGGAGTTTGAGGGCATAAAATTGAGCGCAGGCCTGCGGTTAGCTCTATGTCGGTTGCGCTTTAAATATGAAAACTCCGATTCTTATCTAGTTTTTACTTCGCTAAGCATTTATAAGATAAATAAAACCCTACAGCTTCCAAACCAGCCAAAAAACTGCGAAATCACCCAGAAAAACACATTTTCGGGAACAAAATACGCATGAAATTATTTTTGAGCTAAAAAAAGCAGATAAACGTTTCTTATAAACGTTTGACACAGCTGGACTGAAGCTGTGAGCTGACTGTTTTGACTTTCGATTATGTATATGCACAAAATACTTTGGAAGGTGAAAATTACTTTAGTGGACAGAAACCTTAGGTGGAATTATAGTTTTGGCCAACCTTCAAGCCTGCTTCTTTTCGAAATTTTTGATTTTTTCCTGAATAATCAAACAAAAACGGGATTCGTTCCGGTTACTGATGTTGACCTGTTAAACACACAGCTGTACCAAATTTCAGATCAATTCGTTGAAAAGCAGATGAGTTACGGCAGTTTTCAGGGTGGAATTATAGTTTTGGCCGGCACTGTATTGCTTCACCCTGTGCTTTCCTTCCATGGATCCCCATCAAGCGTCCATCCGCCATTATGAAGGTAGCTGTTCCATAATTTTGCTAAAATCGGCCCAAGACTTTCAGCCTCGCATACCCATATGCTAAATAAGTCAGCCCATAATCTTTGATCTAGTATCCGTTGCGATGTTGGATTCATAGGGTTATGGTGCAAATAAAAGTATAGGGTTTTCAAAAAAATCAACGTGTCTGTTGCTAGGCGTAATCACCCAAAAGTTATAGCCGGCACATAAAAGTGGCTTCATTGCAAAGTGAGGTTTAGAGATAAACGAAGAGTGAAAAAAAAAACTTTAGTTGCTGTGAATTCGTGCGCGATGCATGCATCTGCCGCTTTGGTCACCACCTGTGGGCCCTGTAGCTTGTCAAGTTTGCTATGCAGCCTTTGGTGCTGCATAGGACTATACAGCAAAAGTTATATCACGGTAAGCTCCATTTTTCCGTAGGAGGAGGGCGGGGGGGGGGGGGTAAGTAGAGGAGAAAGGCTGGAGCATATATAATAGGATGTCTTGAATGTATTTCTGTACTGTTTGTCATAGCTAGCTCGGACGCTTTCGGCCACCTCCTTCGACCTTGTTCGTTCGCGAATGCATCTTCCAAACATTATCTCATGCTCGCCTCTGAGTGCGTAGGCTTGAGAAAAGCAGGGGTACATTCGCACACGCGACGCAATGCCATAGCAAAGCGGACCCAAGCCTTGGAGCTGTGACATGACACCGTCATTGAAACTGTCCATACGCACTCTCTACAAACAGAAAATCGCCAACGCCTTCGAGCACTTTTTGAGCGTGATAAAACGTTTGAAGCGCGATGAGGTGAAAGAGAGAGATTCAAAAGTTTTGGCCATAATCCTTTTTATAACTTCGCTTGCTTACGTTATACACTTTCAATGAAGTGTATCTCCTGTAATGTGCCCGCGAAACAGAAGCGGGCGTATACACGCCGGTTGGATTGAAAAAAACGTGGAAGCAAAATGCAAACTACTGAAATATTTTGTAATGCCAGTACAGTCAGTCATCATTGCTTACGATTTTCATAATATTGTGCTGGTCTGAAGCTTCGTGCAATTCTTCAGACTTATCCTTGAATCACTTCAAATAATGCTAGACAAATGTTCTAAACAGTGTTCAATGTGGAAAATATTTCTCTTTCATTGCAAAAAAATTGTGGATGTTTTTGCAAATCCATTGATGGTCGTAAATCATCATATCATCTCCAACCCAGAAACCAGAATGCCACTTGATGCAACTTTCTTTCTGCTGTGTGCTCTTCTTCCTGACTCGTTAGATTTTCGAAGACAAACTCATACACGTATTTAAAAATAGATCCGCGGCTGTACCTGAGACTTGAAATTTGATATTTCGAAACAAGTTTATATGCTTTGTAAAAATAGTGTTCAATCAGGGTCGATTTTTGGAAGTTCCTATTCCAAAGAACTGATATTTGAAGAGTTTATGATCTTACAACTTCGCAAAAGTGAAGAGTTAGGAAAACTTTTCTAAGTAGTGATGAAAACCAGCAACATCTGATGAATATTCAAGCCACCGTGGACTTAAAACAATGCTGCTAGAAAAAAGATGTTTTCCTTCAGATACTGTCTAGAGCGCCTGTCTATCTTCGCTTTGAGTGCCTCAAAATTACTGAAAAACTGCAAAAAAACTGAATTTCGGAACGACCTAATGTAAATCTACAATTCTGACCCAAAACGAGTACCGTATTTCGGTGACATGCATGATGTCTTTAGGTAACCGAAGTATTATTTAGCGCTTAGACTGGCTACGTTCAGCGGTGAGCGCGGTTTCTGCCGATGCGTTCGCAGGGCTTCTACGGATTGAACTTGGATTTTTATCGGCAGTATGAAGCAGTGCCCAACATGAGTTTGGGCTGAAATCTCTCTTCTAGTGAAATCATGATCGCTACAGTATCTCACAAGGGAAGCTTGTTCAGTTCAAATGGCCTTCTTAAATGGGATGTATGCCACATTGGCATACAACACTGATTTCAAACCTGCTTTCCTTACCTGCAGAAATTTTATGGACGACGAGTTATGAGCGTTTTTGGTTGGTGCGAAAAATTGAGTGTGCATTTTTAGATAAAATGAGTAGCTAAAATCTTATTAGCCTTCTAATAATCCAACCAAGTGTAACTTATTTTTTTATTGTATTTTTCTAATAAAATGCTTGATTATTATCCCTGCTCCATTGAAAAGCTAGAGAAAGTACTATGGTTATTTTTGTCCTGCTTGCACATTTACTTTTTACTCCAATAAGCGCTCATAACTCCTCGTTCATAAACGCTCTGCAGATAAGGAAGGCAGATTTCAGTATCAGCATTTTATGCCCTTCAGCATGGCTTGAATACTTTAATTGAAACGACCGAAAAATTTCATAGAACGAATGAATATCGAATAATCGGTTTTTGAAAATTATTCGAACAAACGAATATCATTTGATTTTCAGATCATTCGAATTGAAATATTCAAGTAATGCCACATTTCAAAAGTCGAGTTATCCGAATAAATGGGGTTGGTCGATCGATTATTCGAATATTCGAGTAATCATACCCGCGAATATTCAACTATTCGAATATTTGAATGATCTAGTGGCTCAAATATTGCTGGCTTTTTTGTTGCAGTCTTCTGCAAAAAATCAATTGCTATATTTGATCTAGATTTGTAGCTGATAATTATATATGCGTAGCAAGTGGTAAGGATGACTGGGTTGCTATTGCTTGGTCAGGGTCCTACCTAGGAAACTGAGAAGAATTCTACTCAAACATGTAGTTCAAGTTGTTTATTGCTTTCCAAGATGGCTTAAGCCTTGATAACCTTAGTAACCTTCTCAAGTCGGCATTTACTCTTTTTCTCAGAAGTTCCTCCCAAAGCTACAGATTCAACATGGAAAAGCTTTTAGAATAGGTAGTTGTTGGTAATTTATTCGTGATGATCAGCATTGTGTGAGCTCTAAGAGTAGCATTGGAAGAGCTCGAGGAAGGCCTACAGTAATAAAATAAGTGAACCTCTCCAGCAGAGGTGATGCGCTGTTGTCTACATAATTTTGCGCGCATCTAAATCCAGGAAAAGAAAAGTCATGGAATTGTCTGTCTACCAGCTGCTAATCTAATAGTTGTCAGAAATTATTAATCTGAGTTTTACAGTTTTTGTTGTAAGACCGAATTTTCACAAAGTTTTTTAGCCGTATTTTTGAGATCTGTACTTTTGTTGCAGGGATATTCCACATTTTTTAATCAGGTATAAGATAATTAATGTTCAATACACGCCTGCTCAAAAAATTTTTCCCCTATGTATGAGCTTTGCAACATTTTAACTTTAGTTTCTCTACGCCTTCCGACTACAAAGGCAGCTCATTTGAGTATGGTGCCTGACATACCCTCGATATCATCCCATATGTCTTCCCTCAACATGACGTGGATTACGTGGCTTGATGAGGCGCCGCCTCGCCTCGGGCTTGCGCCACGTTGCGTGCGCCTTTTCGGCGTGATGTGGCAACAAGAAGAACGTGGAAAAGCCTGCGCCACGTTGTGTCGAGCGCCACATCTCGCCAAATGATGCGCTCGCAGCGTGGCGCGAGCCTGAGGCGAAGTGGCGCCTCATCAAGCCACGTAATCCACGTCATGTTGAGGGATGACATGTGGGATGATATCGAGGGTACATGCTGCCGCCACAAGTCGAGCGGCTCAAGTCCTCCGACCGCCCTTTGGCCTTGCGCTGCGTTAACTTATCTTTCAGGCATTTTAATATGCGGGCGGTGATTAGGCTGGCAAGGCAAATGGAGATCTCGGAATGAAGGAATGAATGTGGCCAATACGTGCTGCCTTAAAGGACTGCTGATAATTCACATGCCTGTGCAAGTGCGCCCCTAGTGACGGCTTTGCTTCTTCAACTAAATTAGATTCTGGAGGTACTTGATCATAATATCGCATCTCAACTGCTGCAGACGCGATCTCCACAAGACAGTTCACCAATGAATTATGCGTAAGACTTGTCCTGATTATGCTCTGGCATGACTCGCGGTTGCCTTAAAAAAGGAACCTTGCTAGCCATTCCTTCCTTTGATCTTCATTTGCATGCTTGACCGATCCAGGACATACTTGCACTCAATATGGAACAGCTGAAATTTTTTTTGCATCGAATGATCGAATGAATGGTCTCAAATATTCGAATATTTGAATGCACTTCTTCCACCCCTCGAATATTCGAATCGTCGAAAGACTGTCTCCCACATTGTTTCGAATACTCAAACATTCAAATAGGTTATTTTTCCGAACTGTCGAATGAACGAATGTTTGAATAAAAGGGATGTATGTCGGAAGGTGCGCGTTTCGGCATCATTGCCAGAAGGGACTTGTACTCTACAAAAGTGAGGTTTCCAAACTCCGAAAGTTTTGCCATCTTACCAGAAATAGTAACGGAGGATCATAGTCGGAATTCCGGAAAGCAAACTAAATTTGGGCTTTTTTACTGCTCCTTCTAATTAGTGACAATCGATCAATACGCGCTATTCGATCGTCTTCCGAATAAAGGCCTTTTTCAAATATTCGACTTTTCGAATATATCGAATGTATGGACTTTCTCGAATATTCGACTATTCGAGTATTCGAATAGTCGAATATTTAGAATAGATTATTGAATACGAGTATTCTGTTCCAAATATCGCCATCAAACAATCGCCTTTGTTAGACTGACCTTTATATGATAAATTCTTTTCCTCCTGTTTTTTAAGATCGCAGAACTAAAAAAAATCAAAGAAGTGAAGCTCCTTTCCAGTTAATGAGACAATATCCGAAAGCGCAAAACAGGTAAAGTCGAAATGACCTTCGCATTTTCTTCTAACCTTCTGTCAGTGCCTATATCTGGTCATGAGCTTTTGTGTGTTTACCTTTTGCTCTAATTTGATGGGAGGAAGTAATTAAAATAGACAATTTGTAGTTATGTTATCGACACACTCGCTTTTTAACGGCTGAACGCGTTGATTATTTGTTAAGTAAAGTCTTTTAACAAAAGCGCATATATATATATATATATTTGTGTAAAACAGTATATAAAAAAGTATTTGTGACGGATACTTTCAACGAGCTAATTCAATCGGTTTTTTGCATGTGATAGACAATTTTTTTTTGAAAAAGTTACGTGTTCAAATTTGGCAAGATATGGTAACATATGTTATGCGCGCGCCTGCTATCTCTAAGGCAGCCTAATAGCGCTGGGTCCGAGCGGTTCAGAAGGACAGAAACCCTCTCTAATATGTAATGCTGTGTACTTTGTCGCATGCATAGAACAACTTGATGTCAGATGTTTTGGTTTTTCATAGGCAGTTATTTCACTGACAATAATTATTCGGATAGCACTCGAAAATCGAATGATATCCGGAAATGGAATAATATCCGAAAACCGAATAGTATTTGGAACTAGAATAGCGAATAATATGCGATACTAACGACCCTTTGGTTCGCTGTAAATGGATCGGGGCAAATACATTAGCAGGTGCTTAGTTGAGATCGTGGCTCTACATTACGATTTCATTCATTTGTTTGGAAAAGTTTGTTGCATGAAAAAATTCAGCTTTGAAAGTAAACAGAATTAGCGACGCTTATTTTTGAAAAGAACCTGCGAACAATGATATAACATTTGCTTTAGCTCCCTAACTTAGTTAGTAACAACCACAACCACTTCTTCAACAACTTTCTAAATTTGAGATAAATTTTCCGTGAATACTAAAAATTTGTTTTCAAAAATGATGGCTTTCAAAAGGTCCGATTTTGAGCTTTCGAAAGGATACTTACAGGGAAGGGCCGTCCATCGAAGTGAGGTTTCCATACATTTGCATATCATTCTGCTGCTCTTGGGGCACCAATGCCAAATCCGTGATTATTAGCTGCTCAATGATTTTCTGGGAAAACTTATGCGCGATGGTTTACCCAGGATGCGGCTATGGCTTGCTTTGAGTTTGCGGCTCCAAAGATGTGCAGAAGTGAACGGATGGCTGAGTGTGCAGCTGCGGAGACTATGGAGCAAGTGGTTAAAAGTTCGGAACCCCTCTGCAGACGCTAATTTTTGCATTTTTGATTGTTTAACGTGTATCCATAAGTTCACTAAGGCAAGGAAACGCTCTAGCAACTTGTTTGATAGCTCGAAACAATAGCGAAAGCAGACAGATCAATGTGTTTTTCTATTGAGAGAAAAACCATTAATGAGCATGTGTGGTAGTTAGTTACAAAATGCTACACAATATCTTTTTTACGAAGAGCACATCTAATGAAAAATATTTGATTACAGTCTCTAAACTCGCAACTTTCTAATAAGCTAGACCAAAAACAATATTGAAGAGGACTCTCAAATTGTTCAGGATGGGTCTCCAAGTAGCCCCCCGGGGAAAACCACGAGTAGTTGAGGAAATTTTTGAATCTGTGGGAACAAAACTGTATGTTAATGAGTGATAAAATCTTGAGGACTTAATTATGATGCAACACAAAATTTATATTGTGGGCCATAACGTGCGGGTAAAACGCTTGTACATGGCCTTGAGAGTTAAGAAAAAGGGCGACGTCTAAGGGTTGAATCTGCAAAGTTGTGCCAGGAGGAATGTTCGCTATTGTTACGAGCTCCATCTAGAACAGCTGGCAGCATTGCAGCATGGTCCTCGAAGGATGTCTACGAATCGATTTGAGTGGTATGGAGGATGGCGAGAACGCGGAGGTCAAACAAAAGCGAATCCAATCTAGTAACAACTTCTTGTCCATCGTGTGAGTGCTGTTCGCCCGCACCTCCAAATTGCTAGCTTGGATTTGTCCTCTTCCAGGTCAAGCTCTCTTCGGTTCCTGTGATTACAGCAATTCATTCATAATATCGCCACAGCTCTATACCTGGAATACTACAAAAAGCTTCTTTCTCTGATGGCCATCGGCGTAGATTAATGGCATCACCGCAAAAAAGTGCGTTATAGCAGGCAATGATTGCTCGACTCGCACTACCTTTTTCGACCCCTTTTGGGTGAGAGATCTAGCGGCAAGTAGTTCCTTCAAAAACCCACTTTGATCTGCATTGCAAATACAACTAATGGGCCACCGTTCCATTTCTGAAAAAAAAGTTCTCATGTGGGTATTGCGCTCATTTTCGTGCTATTAACCTTTTTTAACCTTATTGACCACGGATCTCCCTCATAGAGGGATCACAGCCGGTTAGTCGCGAGGCTACGTGGGGCGTCCCCAGGTGGCGGATAGGGGGATAATCGCCGACCAAAAGCGACCCCGCGCCTGCTCTGATAAGCAAGCGGAGCCGGGGGACGGACTCCCTGCCTCCACTAAAAGCTTGCGTCCTAATTTCCCGGGTAGGTGTGTGGGGAGGCGAGTTCGGAGTCGCCTCCAACAAATAAGCTCCGATCGTCCCTCGCGGGGGTTTTGAGCCCAACAAGCTATCCCTGCGAGTAAATTCTTGTTCGACACAGTGATAATATGGAAAGCTCCTTTAATCTTGGAAGAGCCATTGGTAAGGCAGCGCCAGTGGGGACAAGGTTTGAAAGGCGATCTAGGCTGCCGAAAACGAGACGGACTATGATGACGATCTGTACTTACAACGCGAGGACGCTGGCATCGGACGCATCTATCGAAGATCTCATGATGCAAGCAAGGAAGATTAAGTACGACGTCATCGGACTGACCGAGACAAGGAGGCACCACCCGCTGAACGCCACATTTGAGACTGGAGAAGAACTGTTTGTAGGAACATGCGACAGTCGAGGAGTAGGTGGAGTGGGAGTCCTTGTCAACACGAGTTTGGCCATGAACATCGATTCGTTCGAACAACTTACAACTCGAATCGGACGTTTGCGAATATCAAGATGTGGATCAATCCCTGCCTTGACCGTCTTCATTGCGTACGCCCCAACATCCAGCTACGACGAGGACGAACTCGAGGAATTTTATATGGACTTGGAGAAGTTCTACAGAGAAGATCATACCTTCTACAAGATCATCGTCGGTGATTTCAACGCGAAGGGAATCGCCCGGTGGAGAGTACCATAACGAGATTGACCACATCATCGTCAACAGAAGGTACTGCCTGACGGACGTCGCTGTTGTTCCGAAGTTCTACACGGGATCAGACCATCGTCTCCTGCGCGCCAAATTCTACTTTCCGCGGAATGGAGAGAGAGCCGTCAAGTTCAGGAAACATCGTCCCATGAATACCACCAACTGGGATCTGTTTTCTTCGATATCCGGCTCATGGCGAGATACCGTGATGGACAACATCGACGAAGAATACGAACGGTTCGTACAACATCTCCACGGTTGTGCCAAGGAAGCTCAGAGTCTAAGAAGTACGAGAAGGCGTCTCACCACGGGGACTTTGGAGCTGATACGCCAACGTGGACGCGCACGAGCCACAGGCAACTACCGACTGACGTCCGAGCTTGCGAAGCGATGCAGAGAAGCGATAAAAGAAGACCTTAAAGAGAGAAGAGTAGCAGTGATGGTTGACGCCGCGGAGGCTGGAAGAAGTATACGCAACGCCCGCCGAAGCTTCGTCAACTTCAAGACAAAGATGACCGCACTTCGTCGTCCTGACGGAACCATAACTGCTTTCCAAGATCAATGGAGAAGGTCATCCACGACTTCTACTCGGATCTTTTTGCGAGCCACGTCCACCTTCCACCATGCCATCTCAAGGAGGACGAGTATGTTGCACCGTCTGTTCTTCCTTCCGAGATTCGACATGCTATCATGTCGATGAAAAACCGTACAGCACCCGGTCCCGACAGGAGATTAAGCCAGAACATCTGAAGAATCTTTCGCCAGTTCTCATCAAGACTTTGGCAAGGCTCTTCACGCGGTACCTGACGGAAGGCAAGGTTCCAAGGCAATGGAAGACCAGCAAAACCGTGTTGCTGTACAAGAAGGGAGATCCCTGCGACATCGGCAATTATCGCCCTATCTGCTTGTTGTCTGTAGTCTACAAACTCTTTACGCGAGTCATTCTCAACAGGATCGGAAGAGAGTTGGACGAAGGACAACCATGCGAGCAAGCTGGGTTTCGAAGAGGATTCAGCACGATCGACCACATACACACGGTGTCAAGGCTCATTGAAGTGTCACGAGAGTATAAGATGCCGCTCTGTCTCACCTTCATCGACTTGAAGAAGGCCTTTGACTCGGTTGAGACTGAAGCCGTCATCAATGCCTTGAGCAATCAAGGTATTCCGACTTATTACATCAAGATAATTCGTGAGCTGTATAACGACTTCACAACCACCATAACACCATTCTACAAGGACATCATCATTCATTGACGTGAAGAGAGGCGTGCGACAAGGCGATACTATATCGCCGAAACTATTCAGTGCCGCTCTGGAGAACGTCATGCGTAAGTTGGAATGGGACAACATGGGAGTGAAAGTCGACGGCCGGAAGCTACACCACCTTCGCTTTGCTGATGACATCGTATTGATAACACCAAGCATCACGCAGGCGGAACAAATGCTGGCCCAGTTTGACGAAGTGTGTGGAAAGATCGGTCTACGGCTGAATCTAACGAAGACGATGTTCATGAGGAACGGAAGAGTGCATGATGCTCCTTTCATGCTCAACGGGACGAACATCACCGAATGCTCAAGCTACACCTACCTAGGTCGTGAACTCAATATGATGAACGATCTAGCTCCGGAACTGAGCAGGAGGAAACGTGCAGCATGGGGAGCATATAAGACAATTGAGGACGTAGTGAAGAAGACCAAGAACATCCGGCTCCGCGCCCACCTTTTCAACTCGACGGTTCTTCCTGCTTTGACGTACGCTTCAGAAACATGAACAATGAGAAAGCAGGATGAACACGCGGTTAGCGTCATCGAACGAGCTGTTGAGAGAGTGATGCTAGGAGTGAATCGACTCACGCAAGTGAGGCAAGGATTACGAAGTTCTACCCTACGTCAACGATCGGAGATCAGGGACGCTGCCGCGTACGCCAAGCAGAACAAGATAAGATGGGCCGGGCACGTAATGCGTTTCGACGACAACCGGTGAACGAGAGCTGTAACAGATTGGATACTACTGGACATCAAACGCGAACGAGGAAGACCGCCGACGCGATGGTCAGATAAGTTCACGAAGTCCTTTAATGAAGTCCTTCAGAGCGTTCCACGTGTTCCTGGTGCGATACGTAAACATTGGTCAACAATCGCCCGAGACAGGGACGAATGGAGGCATCACTGGTACCCGCTCGTGCAACACGATGATCAACGGGGATACAGGTGATACAGATGAACCTTTTTTAATTTCGAGAATTTAATTTTAATTTCGAATTTCTTTTTTCTTTAGAGCCTGAGCGGCGTCATTTATTTTATCACGGTCCAGGTAATTTTTTTGAGTGAAGGTAGTGACACGCCATAATACGATGCCACTGAACCTTTTGAAATCCTTGAGCCAGTGATGACTGGCTTTAAATCCTGCAATGTGGACTTCCTCTTCATTAATGCTCAAGGCAAACTGCCGCCTTGACGAACTGCCTTACAATCGGAACGACATAATTCGTACTATGCCTTATTTTTGATTTCTCAACTTTTGGACTAATTCGCTTTTGTTTAGAACCACGACAATTTTATAAAAGGAGCACTCACGTTCTTTCTCAAGTTTCCTAAATTTTATGAGGTGGTATGGAGAAGTGATGAAGCGGAAATGCCTCCGCATACTTGACCAAAAGCGGTGACCCCTTCCAGTAGCGTGATAAAATGTAATTGCTTTGCTTATATAGAAACTACCTTTTCAATATTGGGAAAACAATTTAAGCATAACATAAGACCATTTCTTCTAAAACTTGGACGTTCCCAAAGCGAACTGGTCCAAAACCTAATGGTGGTAAGTTCTCATCACCTTCTCCTTCCCAAAGTGGGTCCGCTTCGCTTCGGTCATCCAGAACTTCATCTTCTTTCCAGTCTACTTCGACATTGTCGTACATCGCTTCTCGTAAGATTGAGGAAAACCTCTCTAAGAGCTTTTGCCCCTTTTCGAGTCGGTTTGTGCAGAACTTCGCATGGACCGAACTCTCTCGCTAGGTAATTCACTACCATTTGCGGCGAAAACATGACTGCAAATGATGAATAAGCTTCTCATCAGGTACCTATATCGATTATACCTGTTTTACATGTTTTTGATCCACCTGATCTACCAACATCGCTCAATTCAGAACTCTGCACAATCTTTCGATTATCACCAAAATTTGATGTAATTAAGTTGCTATAAGCGTTTCCTTGCCTTAGAGACCTTCTGCATACACGTTAAAGAATTTGCAAAAATGCAAAAATAGCGTCTGCAGAGGGGATGCCTTTTTTGCCACTTGCTCGCAGCTCTAGTCTCCCCAGCTATACTTTGGCCATCCGTCCATTCTGCATATCCTTGACGCCGCAAACTCAAAGCAACCATAGCCGCATCCTGGGTAAACGATCGCGCATAAGTTTTTCCAGAAAATCATTGAGCAGCTAAGGATCACGAATTTGGCATTGGGGCTCCAAGAGCAGTAGAATGATATGCATCATGTGTGGAAACCCTCACTTCGATGGACGGCCTTTCACTTGTTAGCTCTTTAAAGTTCTGAATTTATGCCAGCGAGACCACGTCTGCTTATAGGGTCTTCTTCGAGAAGAGGTGCATCTTCTACAATATAAACAATTCTCAGTTAAAAATTTTCGCAAAAGCAAAGAGATGCTTATAAAGGAGTCCTCAAAAGTTTCTGAGTTTTATACCAGCGAGACCACAGTTTGCTTGCAGTCTCATTACCGAGAAAAGTGCATCTTCTGCAATATAATGCTTCCCGATTTGAGATTTTCGCAAAAACAAAGGAATGCTTTTGAAAAATTCTTACGAAAAAATGGTCAGAACTTAACCCAGCCTTCCAAACAAGTTGTTTATCGATTCGTCTTAAAACGCTGACTTCAAATAAATCTTCATCATCTGCCAAGAGACTATCTGAGCGGAGTTATGAGCGTTCAATTATAAGAAATTAGCCGTTTCGACGGATGCATTTCCTTCAAAGGCAGCCTGATAGCGCGGATTTACATTGGTTATGGTTGATTTAATTACATGAAGCACATTTACCAACAACCTAAAAAAGTGTTTTTAAAACGTATTTCGTAGGAACATGTGCCATAGAACACTTGAAAAATCGCACATTTAAACACTTATAACCAGGGTTGAGCAAGAGATCAGGCGCAAGGTCGCCAAATACGACCCCCCCCCCTCCCCACGCTAAAATACGACCCCCCTTCTTCCCCCCTCCCCCCTCCCCCACCTCTGCCCCTTTCTTTTCTGTGTACATTTTTACATTACAAAAAATTTATTAGCAAAACACAACTAAAAAACAAACACAACCAAAGCGCAGCAGTTTTTCAAGAAAAAAAATTGTGAATCGTAAGAGTGCAGCTGGTTGAGGGTTTCAAGCAATAGTCCAGCATCTGTGCTCTTTCCAAAAAAGAGAGGCCCGCCCTCCCACCCTCACCTCCCCCACTTCGTTTTTTGTCGAATATGCACGCCCCACGATCCATCCTAAAAAGAACTGAAAATATTCGTTGACCGAAATTAGCATAATCAGCTCAACTTTAAGAAAACCTAGTTGATGTAAAAAAAGATTTGTAAGTATGTTCTATGACATTGTCAGACTTCACCACTGACCTATGGCAAAAAGAATTCCTTTGAACTATCCACATACCTTTCAAGCAGCTCACGTCACCGAGTTCATGAAAGCGTTCCTCAGGCGGTGCCTCTTTATCACTAGCATTAGAATATCTGAATGAAAATGTAGCTTAGGGAACGGTTACCGATGTTTCCAAGGTTACTGGGGTTGCCGACGTTGCCAGCGTTGCCCGGGTCAGAGACAGCTTAGTGAGCGCGCGAAAGGTGGAGGCTATCATGTGGTCCTACAACAACCGCCAACGCGGCAACCTCGGCAGCCCCAGCAACGTCGGCAATCCCAGCAACCTCGACAACCGTTGCCGATAACCTATGGCCGTTCCCTTAAGGAATGAAAAGATGAAGGTGAAAATGAATATGAAGATGAAAAGATGAAAAGAAAAGCTGAATGGTTTACCTGAGCGAAAGTAAGTTGCCAAAGTAACGAATTTTCCTGTCATCGCCTGCGGTGATGGTGATGGTCAAAAGCATTGTTGGATTTGAGAATATACGCGTAATGCGGGATCCAGATACAACATCTAGAGAACTCAAATTATCAAGATGTTCTCATGTGAGATGCCATTGCAATCAACTAAAATAATTGAACAACGCACCGTCACCAAAGTCAAATGCAAGATCATAGAGCCCGTTTCATATCGATTATGTTGCAGTTGATGAAGTGTAAGCAGCCAGTAGCTGACTTGGTTCTGCAGAGACAAAATCAACTGAGGTAGGGAGAAGCCCACTCGAGGGTGGATCCAGGGTACGCGACAGCGGCTCGCCAAAAATAA
Organism: Cylicocyclus nassatus; assembly: GCA_958299035.1. Classification (NCBI taxonomy): domain Eukaryota; kingdom Metazoa; phylum Nematoda; class Chromadorea; order Rhabditida; family Strongylidae; genus Cylicocyclus; species Cylicocyclus nassatus. Next base: position 81,338,663 of record CATQJL010000001.1, read on the forward strand.
AACAATGCGGTTGTCAAAGCTTCTCCGTGCTCGTTGACATTACTTGCCCTAACAAAGGTTTTTAGTTCAACAGGTGGAAGTGGAAAAGATAAAAATCAACGCCAAAACTGTATGTGAGTTCTTTGAAGTAAGTAGCCAATGGATTTGGGAATTTTGCAGTTTCTTTTCCAATCTGAGAGCCGGAATGGGCAAGGTTTATACGGGTAAAATAGGTTAAATCGCCTTCCACAGATTGTGAGCAATTCTTAAAATAAACACTTTACGAAAAGTAGAAAGAAAAGAAAAGAAAAGTAGCAAATAAAAGTAGCAAGCTTTGGAAAAGTAGCAAATAAGAAGCGCACCTTGATCATAGAGATGTGAAATGGTTCAACAACACCAAAAATTGGCAGAATGATAGTGTCATGCCGCTTATCTGAAGCACACATATTTCAACAAAGAAAAAAACGAACAGAAAAGTACGGACCTACAAAAATGTTCAGTTTGCTTATTTTGGTGTCAACAGGAAATTTTGTTGTATGTTTTGTAGGAAACATTTGATTTCTTGATCCTGAAAATATCTTCAATGATGATACACACATACAAAATGTCAGAAAAAGCTTAAGAGTCGGTAAGTGGATCACAACTAGATGTCAATAAGGGAGTTGAAACTTCACATACTTCTTGTGAGCCACCAATAGTTTTCCCTGATCTAGCGCCACTTTGGTAACATGGATGGTTTGGTTGATGTTGAAGCATGGTCCAGTGCTGCTTCGTACCCGTTTTTCCCCATGCCTAGAAGAAGTAAAATAGGAAAGGAACAAAAAAACCTTGGTGACGGTTGGTGAGAGGGACGGAACGATGGAACGAAAAACGAATTTTGGCGCGTTCAATCCCGTGCAGAGACATTGCACGGGATGCGTATTACAGTAGACGAAATTAACGGGCAAAAAACGACGATCGTCTTCGGGCACATAGGTAGCATTAACCACTGATAACTTTTTCGAGGGGTAACGAAATTGGATAAAATTTTGGCTGTGGGGAGAGGAAGGATGAACCAAAAGTTTGAGTGGAAAAGTGGAATGTTTTGAGTTTTTTGAAGATAAGTTAATCGGGTCAGGCGCAACCTCTCAAAAGCTCAGGCGGCCTGACCTTTTGTGGGGTTGCGCCTGACCCCATTAACTTTATTTCCGAAGAAGCTTTTCTACCCGAGTTTTACGTGAATCGCTAGCTCAACCCTCGAAGATTCCACAGTAAGTGTTTGAGCTTGATTCGACTTGTTTCGGCCTTGTGCTAATCCGAGAAGTTGAAGCACTCAACGTGGAAAACGCGCCAGTTGGAATTTTGGCAGCACTTCTTACTTCACTGTTTGGAAGCGATATGAAGTTCGATTTATAGCATAGACTTGTAGAGAACATTACTTTGTTATGAGTATACAAAAGCTGACTTTTCTCACTTCTGAAACCAAGTTGATCATGTTTGAAAATCACGCTTTTTAGACGTTGAAGACGCTAGAAACTGCAGTAGGTAATGGTTTGTAGAGCGCATAGAGGTAATTTGACATGCTGATTATGGAAATGATACCCATTTCAAACAGCAAGCTTCCTTGTCGACCTCATATGTGAAGGTAAAAGAGAGATTTGAATTTTGGCTGAAACTTCCATTGTGGGAACAATCAGTATGCTGTTTATGACCGTCATTCCTTCATGTGATCGCGATATCCACCGGACTAGCGCATTTCTTCTTCACCTTCGCAGTATCTCCCCAACTTAATAAATTTGATTCTTGATTAAGTTTTATAGAAAAGAAGTTTTTGGAGAATACTTTGCCCTAAAAATTTCCTATCTCTTGGCGACAAACGAGACCATAGTTTCTCCCATGATCTTCTCGAGAATAAATGCTTCCCATGTTTCACACTGACTAAAAATCCAAAATCCCGGCCTTTATATTAGTGTGATCAATGTTTGCTTGCAGTCTTCTTCTCATAAAGAAGTATATCTTCTGCATGTAAATGCCCTCAAGGTTCCAAATTATTAAGTTGTCCGGAAACAATGACCGTTTTGAATTTCAACCGCAATAAGTCATACACTTCTCACTTCTAAATAAGTTGCAAAGTACCATTCGATAAGGCAAAACAAGCTCTACAAGAGGGCCATCTTGCTTTTGCAACAGCGAGATGGGTGATTCACTCCAAACTGAAATCTAAGTTGAAGCAAGCTCTACAAAATGGTACCTGAAGCAAGGCAAAAGACTTCTTGGGAAAAGAGATATTAACGATCAAACAGTGTATACATAAGTGTCGAATATTGTTGTGCCGAACAGGTTGTTAGGTGGTCCTTTTATTGTTAGTGCTTTTCGGCCTTACGTTTCGACGCTTTCGTCATCAGAGGTCTGGAATGGTTCAAAGCTTCATCCGTAACTCCAACCCATCAAACATCTCCACCAGCCCTTGGCAGTTCTCGGATCTTCCCCCAATCTAGTGCTACAAGAATTGTGATGACAAAAGACATACCAGGGAACCACCGCTTCGTTAGATGTCCGTACCGGACGAGATGTTCGCGACGGACGACTGAGCTATACTGAGGGTTGTCACATAAACAGTTATATGTAGCTCACATAATGATAAAAACTTAAGAAAATCAGCGGTTATGGATAAACACTCGTTTTTGTTGCTCATTTCTGGACTTTGCAGAAACCCAGGACGATTCCAAGGCTTTTCTAGCCGAGATCTCTTTTTCAAGTGTTAGAATTGTAACTTTGATATCAAAGTGTCTGCCAAGCGGCGAAGCCAACTTCTTGCGCCTTTTGTCTGACAAATGCTCTTTGATGCGAACGCCGAGTGTTCTTCCTGTTTCCCCAATATAGCGTGCATTACATTTCAAACATTCAAGCTGATACACTACTCCCACCTTAGGACAGTCACCCATTCTGCCGTGCGGGCATATCACGCATTGCTCCGTATTGCAGTATTGATCATAGAGCCTGTTACGTACGAGCTGTTTTTTGATATTATCGTTGGGAATGTTCACTAACATAATATCATCTTGCAGCTGCGCACGAACGATGCATTTCTGTATGGCTGCGCTGGTCTTATCAGAAATGAATGGCGAGCAAAGTGGAAGTTTGTTACCAGTCAGAATGTTGTTGCCATTTCTTCGATGATGAATGTGCGGTGAAGAATGGTAACCGTTACTGCAAGCTATTTGGGTAGCCAGTCTTCGTGATTCGCTTCGCTCCTCTTCTCCGTTAAATAAATAACTGCAGCCCATCTCGCAGACGCTACAACGTATGCAGTGGTCTCTGAAAAAGAATATCGAGCCCAATGTAAAAAACTTAGTGACGCATGGACTACGATTGCCAATTCTGCCGGACTTGTTGATAGTCTCATAAGCAGCTTGAAAGTGACAAATCCGTGCTGTCCAATTTTTTACAGCCTTTTGAAGACCCACAAGCTTTCCGAGCACGAAATAAACTCAATGTCAGCGGCAACTCACAAAATTAGACAATTATTAGTTGCGTGGGCCTCCCCACCGATAGGATTTCATGGTACCTAAATAAGATCGTGAGCCAGCTGTTAACGAAAGTACCAGCACACTTATCCAATGCACGCGAGTTCGTGGAACAGCTTCGAAACGCTAAGTTTGATTCGAGAACGGTAATTGAGTCGTTTTAACGTCTCTTTACACTAATGTGCAAAATGACCAGGCTTTGCAAGCGTTACCGGAAATGTTAGATAAGTATGCTGATACAATGAACATGTTTCGACTTAGCAAAGCGCATACGATGGCCCTAGTGAAAGAATGTTCAAAATGTACCATTTTCAGATGGTCTGGGACTTATTACTCCCAGATACGTGGATTAGTTATGGGCCAAAAGCTAGCACCAATTCTCGCCATATGCTTTATGAACAAAATTGGAGAGCCAATTCTAGCACGTATGCCACTGATGTACTGTCGCTACATCGATGATTGCTGTGTTGCAACTTCAACGCAGCCCGAGATGGACGATTGTTTCAAAATTCTTAACCAGCAGTCACAGTACATCAAGCTCACACGTGAGATACCTCGCGATGGATGGCTGCCTTATCTCAACGCTCAAGTAAAGGTGACCGCTGGCATTGTAAGAGTCAAATGGTATCGCAAGGAAAGCTGCAAAAATATCCTCTTCAATGTAAAATCTGCACTTCCTGCTTCCGTGAAGCGTGCTGTCATTGGTAACATGTTTAGAACCGCGATGCAGATGTGCAACGGAGAAGAGGAGCGAAGTGAATCACGAAGACTGGCTACCCAAATAGCTTGCAGTAACGGTTACCATTCTTCACCGCACATTCACCATTCACGGATTCCATTAGGTAAACTTTGTTCTCAGAATTGTAAAAAAAAAAGTAGACGTATCTAGGGAGTAACCACTAAAACCAGAATTTTGAATGACGAATTCGCCGAAGGTGAAATTGCTACTTTTATATTTCAGATGTATGGAGGTCTCAGCAACTTCATAAATTGAAGGGTAAGTTCAAGCAATCGAGAATGGCCTATTTTTCTCTTGAAAATCCTGATTCTCGGCTATCAACACTGTCGAGCTGCCTATCCCGCTATCTGGTATATTAAGAGTTACCTTTTTGAACTTAAAGTCGCACTTGATAGCTGCATGCGAATTATAAAAGTTGCAGTTGCATCTGATTTTCCGCGATTTCATCATTCGACATCGCGGCTTCGATGGTTACTTGCTCAGTCGACACTTTGTTCATATTTTGTTTTAACAGAGTTTACTCAATAAAATCCGTAAACTCGCACTGAGTTCACTTCCATACACAAACACTTTATTTGAAACATTTATGAAGTTCTATTCATTGCTATCATAAAGAGGACGTTGAATTAAAATAGTCAGCCCTATACAGCCGTTGAGTTATAGCTTTTGTAACAATCCAAGTCGTCAAGAAGCTTTGTTATCCAAAACAGGAAGTGCTGAGGTATACGCGTCGTCTATATCCGTGATGACCTTCGGGTGCTCGCGGCAGGTGATGACGACTTCCTAGAAGTGAAGTGCGGCTTTCATAAATCTGTTTGCATTTGTTTTTCTTACTCCTTTTCAATCAGTGAAAAAGTTCCCGAAGTTTTGCGAGAAAAGGCATCGACCAATGTTTCTCCACAAAGTTTACAAAGTTTTGCAAGAAAAGAAGTCGACAATGCCTTTCTTCCCCCCTCCCCCCGTTATCATTTTTGGGCAGCGGATGCCCTCCACTATTCTTCACTTTTGGCGGATTGTGGTAGTTGGGTCCACCTTCACTTTAGGGGCCATGCTCTTCCATCGCACCTCTGCTGATGATTGGCCAAATTTTGTGATTTATAATTGGCCGACTGCTATCGTCGGAGGGGTGTTTATGTTTTTTTCAACAAGCTGTAAAATGACAAGTGGGATGGTCGAGTTTAAGAGTGATAAGAAGTTAGTTCATTAAGGCCTTTTCCTTTTCAAGCACCATGCAGACATGATTTGAATGTTTTAACTAAGAAGTGAAATTTTCTCATTTACGCAAAGCACCAGAACTGTGGCATATAGTCATTTGATATGACCTCACTGTAGTGTAGTGTTTGACTAATAAGGGAAGGATGATCGGTCGAAGTGGCCTATTGGAATAAGCTCTATACTAGGAAGCCTTTTCTAGGCAATCTCGAAACTACTTTCGCTAGTTTCTACGGTTTTGTGGGAGGAGTTATGAAGCCATTTTTCTCCGGCGCAACCGGGACGCCTACTAATGATCGAGGCGCAACCAAGTAACGATTTGATAATGGCACGGTGGTAAGACAGCGAACTGTGAAGCAAATGGTCGAAGGTTCGAATCCCGTTGTTAGTATTTTTTCAGTTTCGTAAAAAGTCTATTGGGGGACAGTAAACGAGATATACTCATTGCTATGCAGTTATAACAAGCTATTTACTGAAAAAGTCACTATTTCTACAATCAGCTATAATCTTGTATAATCGTTTACATTTTATCCGATGTGCGCGCTGCGAGAAGCCCTTCTGTTCCAAGGATTTTTTGGTTGTATTTTGTAAGAGTTAATATATTACTGATGTCCATTATTGTAACATCACAATCCCTATAGGTTTACATATTGTAGAAGATTATAGCTGATTGTAGAAATAGTGACTTTTTGCAGTAAATAGCTTGTCTCAACTGCATAGCAGTAAGTATTCCTCGTTTACTGTCCCCATAGACTTTTTACAAAACTGCAAAACAAAGTGTCGTCAACAGGATTCGAACCTTCGACCACTTGCTTCACAGTCCTCCGCCTTGCCACTGCGCCATTGTCAACCATTGGGGTGGTTACGCCTCGATATCAGTAGGCGACTATCCTACTACTTTCTGTTTTGAGAACTTTGGGTTGTTTCGTTGTTTTTCAAAATTCAGAAATGCTTTCTGCAAAATTTCAAGCTTATATATATCCCAGTTTTTGCTTTTAGGACCCTTCTGATTCTGAGTTCTTCCAAATTTTTTCGAGCTCACTGCTCCTAAATGGCTACGACTTTTTTCTTCAATTGTATGAGCACTCAACGGACAATTTGCTCATTGCAGCCCTGCCTTTTGCCCGACTTTAGTTACGAACTTTCAAAGCCCCGTGCTCACGTTCGTTCTTGAAATCGTTCGCGAAGGTGCTAGAGTGGATTCTTTTGCAGAAAAAACTGTGCAAAAAGTTCTTGGAAATAAGACTTTTAGTCGCGGCTCTTCTCTGAAAAAGATCCCGTTGCAAACTTGGATCGAACTCCAAAAGTGTTATTATAGTCTAAATACTTATCTTATCTCCAGCTAATAAATGTGCCCTAGTACAATAAAGTTCCAGTACATTTACCAAGACATAAAAATGAATTATGCCAAATAATAGAAGAAACTCTCATTTGTCATTTAAAGGCAGCGTCTAGGCAGATCTGGACCTATGGAAATTTTACGTGGAAGTAATTTTGGGGTCCTAATTAAAGGCAACGTCCGGGCAAGATCCAATCACCCAGATTAGCACATAGCTGTAAAGAGGACCCCATGAATATCCGATATGCGTTAGTCCGATCCTCTGATGTGGCCTCCAGAAAGAGATACGGGCCTGTGATACGTATCACAAACCGCCATCGTATCACAAACCTCCCTTTGAGGACGTGTGCTCACGCATCGATGCAACCATGCAGTTGCAGCTTCTCCTCGGTGGCGAGCCGGGGTGATAAACAATCCGAAACTCGTCCGTGCCCTCAAAACAGGGTCCCCAGGAACTGGGTTTCTTAGGGTTTTTACAATTTGAACTTTATAACTGTAACGAGGGCCACGGAAAGGCCCTAGGACGACAAAAACATGAGAGGCAAAATTTTGCCCGGACGCTGCCTTCAAAGCACTGCCCAAGCGGAAGCGCAGGTGACTCACTAACAGTGAGTTACACGCCTCCAACCCGGTTCCAGGGTCGTATTCACATTGATTCATGGCAGTTTCGCGTGAGGACCCACGCGTTGCGCCATGAATCCATGCGAAATACGATCCTGGAATTGGAATCCAGCTTCGAGGGGCTCTCGTTAGAGCACTACCTACCTGAGCTGCCGGTTGGGCTGTGGCTTAGTTAGGGCCCCAAATTACTACTCACGTGAGATCCTCATGTGTCCAGTCTTGCATGGACGCTGCCTTTGAGTTACTATAAAAGAGTCATTTACAACGAATGAAGTGTATTACTCTGTATTCCTGATTTTTTCGTAGTTTTTACTTCATTCTAATTCTTGTTTTTGAATGTGTAGGAAGGCAAGAGTTTAAATGCCGGTATAAGACTAAAATTGATGTCCTCCTTCAGTAAAACCGTCCATCTTTTTCGACCACATTACAGTATAGCCAAGTCTTTGTAGAATTTGTCTACTTATCTGATCTACCCATATTTTATCTTTACCGTCATGCATCTATTGCTCAAGTAAGACTCAAACCAAGTTAGTAGGTTTCCCGAAATTCCGATATTCTCTAGTTTGCAAAGAAGCAAACGGTGAGGTATTCTATCAAAAGCCTTGGAAAGGTCGAAGTATATAATGTCCACAGATTTTCTCAAACTCAAGGCTAATTTCCAATCAAAGACGGCCTCAGTAAGATTAGTTGCAGTTGACTTGCTTTGTGCCAGGCAAGTCAACTGCAACTAATCTTACTGAGGCCGTCTTTGATTGGAAATTAGCCTTGAGTTCGAGAAAATTTGTGGATATTATATACTTCGACCTTTCCAAGGCTTTTGATAGAATACCTCACCGTTTGCTTCTTTGCAAACTAGAGAATATCGGAATTTCGGGAAACCTACTAACTTGGTATGTTCCTGCGTCCCATAGCCCGCCATGCGTGCCATTGCACGCGCGAGCGTGCATTTGCACGAGTCGGGTAAGCCGTGCGTGCCATTGCACGCACTGCGGGCCATTGCACGCTTTGAGTGCAATAGGACGCACCTTCGATCTTTGCACTGAGTGCAGATAAAAAGTCAAAACTTTCTATATGCATGCTAGCTTGTAATCGTAATCTTTACCCCAATTTTGGACTCAATCGTATAGGTGTGAACCAATCTAATACTTTTTGAAAAAGAGTGGAGCTTGATATAAAAATTCAGAAAAAATTTGTTCAGACGCAGTATGTATGATGAAATTTAAAAATATTATGGGTTGCCTTCTTAAACTTTCTATTTGATGCGAAGTTCTGGTGAATTGTAGGTGATTTTCAAAAAAATAGAATTTTCAGAAATTGGCAAAAACTTGGTTTTTCAGATAACGGTTTACGGTAAAGCTGGAAATCTGCAATTTTGCATGCATGCATCTAGTCTATGCCTAACTATGATATAATTTTTTCAGAATTTTAGGATCACTCTGGAGCGAGTTCTAAAAAACCCGGTTCAATAGCACGCCATAACTCGAGAATGGGCGGAGCTAGGGGGGCGTGGCTATGACCAAAAAATTTTCCATGTCAAACTGGTCCGGGGGGAGCTTGGCCTGAGGGGAAGGGATTGATCCGGGGCCCGGTACGGCGAGGTAAAGATTCCTGGTTGAGCCTATTCAATTTTCCAGTGGGTCTCATCCAATAAATAAGAGATTTTGCAATATATTGTATCGTCGTGCAATATATTGCACAGCCTATAATGGTGAATTTTCGCTGGTTAACGCGAATACATTGGGAGTGAAAAAATCACTTATTATTATGTAAGTGACGGACCAAAATTTCAAAAAAAAATTTTTTTAAATCGGGAAAAATTGGGGAATGTCGGGAAGAACAATGCAAAAGAGATTAGGACATGCTAGGGCCTTAATTGAAATAGTTAAGGCTTTTGAATAATGTTCAAAACTGATATGTTCCGAATGTTCAAAAAATTGTAAGGTAATACAAAAGTCTAGAAAAATAGGTAAGTGTTGGGAAGATAAGGCAAGAAGGCAAAAGGGTCTAAGAGATGCTATCGCCTTAGTTGGTGTATCTAAGGTTTGAGAAAGTAGCTTGCGGATTTTGAATGATCGGGGACCATCAGTCGTTCTGGAAAACTTTTGAAATTTTTTAAAAATGTCTAGGAAAATAGGGGAATGTCAGAAGGATGAGAAGGGCCCTCATAAAGCATGTCAACGCCCGAAAGGTTTTTAGGTTTATGCATATACAGTATATACAAACACATAACTAATAACACAAATTAGCACATATACAATATATACAAACACATAACTAATAACACAAATTAGCACATATACAATATATACAAACACATAACTAATAGCAGAAATTAGCACATATACAATATATACAAACACATAACTAATAAAACAAGTTAAAGTTCAATCTCATCGGAGTCGGAGCTGTATGTGACAATCTGTGGCTCCCTTTCGGATTTTTGCACTAGTGCTTTGCTCTTCTTTTCATCTGATTCCTTCCTGAGGCTGCTCGTTTTGGAACGTTTCCTCGGCGATTGCTCAGCGTCTGATGTTGATTCCGATCTTTGTCGTACTGCATCTAAAATATGCTAGTCACCCACAAATTTGAGAGGAGTTAAATGTTATGTTGAAAAGTCCTCGACTTCTTTCCTGAAAGTTAATGCGTAACGCACCAGGGCGTGAAGAAGGCCCGGGCATTTGCTCCTCCGGCACGTCTGCAATTTCGTGCTCTTCCTCAGATTCAGAAGACACATCGTTAGAGTCTTCTAGTTCCAGCTCATCTACGACAATCTCGGGTGCAACATTTTTACAACGACGTGTCAAACTGAACCAGAATGCAGTAAGCAACCATGGAATGACGATGTCACTCACTTTGCAAGCTTGAACATGCCCTGTACTCGCCGAATTGTATCAAAATTCTCCGCTTCTTCCCTCTTGGCAAGCTGCCGAGCCTTCACATAACCATGAGCGCAACTGATCATGTACTCATTTTGATACATTTTTAGTTGAATCTTTTGCGAATGCGCTGAAATTTTAGATCTAATCGAAGGACATTAGCACTATAGTTGGTAGAGGTTAAAGTTAAGAATAACCTCTGTTTTAATGTACCATTTGCGTTTCCTTGACTATGTACATGGCTCAATCTTTGAACTTAGCATATAGCGCCGACAGAATCAATCACTTATTTGCGCACTAAAGACGTACACGACGATAACACATGGCTTGAACTCCAAGCGCGAAAGCATTTGGATCTGTTTGGAATGCAATAATTTAGAATGGCAAGCGATGAGGTGTAAGTGAAATTTGCGAATCGAAAACGATAATTCTCTTCAATCCTCTGATTTTCCGTTGAACTTCAGCAAGCGCTATAACGGTATCTTAGCTTCGTTAACGCACCTGCCATTCTCGCCATATCCTTATCAGCGCCCTTCAGTTTCTCCATCTCCCGACGGTAGTAATCCTCATACTGTCGTGAAGCTACAGCGTGTCTTGTCTAATAACGAATTTAGAACTTCAGCTTCGCCTCATACGAAAATTCGTTCGTTACAAAAATTATAAGATATACTGCTCACCATATTACATGAGAGATGTAACTCTGTAAAGCCACTATCACGCAAAAATTGCTTCATCAAGTGCGAAACTGTTGACTTCTCCACAGGCTTTCCTCTATACTGAAGAAAGAACGGCGCATCAGGCTTTTTCATGTCTACCAGCTCGTGTTTTTGTATCACACTAAATGAATTTCAATAGTCTTACATGAAAACATGAGTAATGTAATGTAATGCAGCGTACAAATCTCTCAATTTTGTATAGTAATCGATCCACTTCTTCGATTTCTTGTCCAATACAAAATATTGACCTCCGTATGCTGTTTTTTGATAGGAAGCCCTGATTTTTGGGTAAGGGTAGCACCCTACCTGAAACGTATACTTAACTTTATGAACAATCAAATGAGGAATTAAATTATTTGAATCAGGTCTACCCAGAGTGTTTCCGTGATCTTCTTTTTATTGCCTTCCTTTCCTTCGTCGTCCTCCCAATCTATGTTTATGCATTGCAATCCCGTAAAGTCAATATCCTGCCCGAACTTTGATACAGGCCTTTTCCTCATTTCAGGTGCATGTATGCTTCCATACATCATTTTATAGATGACTTCATTTCTGCTGGTATTACAATGTACTATGTATGCACAGAGTGCACTAAATAGCAAAATCTTCATATGGGATATCTTGACGTTTAACTGATTTAACTGACCCCATCACATAGTTGTATTGAGCAGGATATAACATTCCGTCTCGTTCGAACTTATCCATAATCTTGTCGACGCTCTTGGCAATCCCTCGATGATCAACAATAGCTCTTGTCACACAATACATTATATCGTCTTGCTAAAAAAAGGGTGAATATACGATGGACTTTATGATCACGCACAAATTTAATAAAGAAGCTTACACGTTTATCTTGAGGCACAATACCCTTCAGTGACATGGTTATCCTTTCTTCTTCGTTGTGTGATCTAAACTGATAAGCTATCTTTCTTTTGTATTGTTTTAGGTCTAGCACACGCTGTCGCCCTGCTCCTAAATGATTACATAGGTGTATGCATGCTTTATAGCTATCCACGAAATCATAAAGTAAAAATTTACTTTTTTCTAGTTGGATCGACAAAAATCTCCAAAAAGAGGATACCGCCTTTGTTATCATCCTTCGTAGATCGAGTTTGACACCTTCTGTTTTTAAACGCTCCATATACGGTAAAAAGATTTCACTTGAGTATATGGCGTCGTCGACTGTAACGGTCTCTCCCATTCTGAATTTTAGATATTGTGCCATTTGACAACTGGCTGGAAGCTAACAAATTTTGGTTTAAGCACATAAACTCGAAGAAAACAATTTTGTTCCTATTTTCTTGCAAAAAAAGCTGGAACGATATTAAATTTAACAAAAGTCTTCGTTATAAGATGAACTCGTCATAATTACCTCTGCCGAGATCGCATAGCTACAAGCATAAATCGGTCGATGTACTGTACATAGCCCCAAATGCCTCCCTTAGCAGGTTTTCCCGTATATTTCGAAATATTTGGCTAAATACATAGCACAAATATTATCTACCATAGGTATCATAATAATTTAAACGATACCAGTTTATCTTGAATACTTTGTGCAAATTGTTGCAGCAGCGGATGTGATTCTCGTACTACCTTGCGCCAAAATTTGAGATTCTTATCCAATTTTCGCTCTGTAACTGAATACATTTTTTGCTACTTTTACGTTCAAAAGCTTACCATGCTCGTTTTTTGGCGTGTAGTTTTGTTCGAAATAATTTGGGTCAAAGGAATCTAATTCATGATAGAACATATAATCCTTTTTCGGTGCCATTTTGAAAATGTCAGCAACATTTGCATCACCTTCAACGGAAGCATGTTTCGAAATGAAAATTCTAGGGCACAAGGAATTTAGATTTTGTACTAACCTGAATATTGTTCGTCGCCAAAACAAGTGTATAATAAATGTCTGTCCACACGCGGTGATGCGAAAGTTACGGGTAACACAGGGGGCGAAATCTCCTCTATTGATACTTCCGCAGAACTAGGGCTGTCCATTCGCACTCGATCTGTTTCCACTGTATTCGTCGGTGCAACGTCTATTGCCGGTTTCTGTGAAGACGTCGCAACAGGCAATCCCCTTTTTGTCTTCTGTTTGATTTGAGAAAGAGGAGTGTTGGATTCTACGTTGCTTGCGTTGTGCTTTTTGGATATAGATAATTGCGTTTGAATCTGTTGGTAAATTTATTTACATACTCTATCCGACGGAATTGCTAAAGAATTGCACATACCCAATCTTCGTTCGCCTGTGAACGTCCCTCTGCAATAGAACTTCTGTTTGCATCTATTCCCGCCTGCGCTTCCGCTACAATCTCTCCACGAACTCGACATCTTGCTACCTGTAAAAAAGCAGTTTCAATCAGTATTCTGCAACGAAATCAGTGGTCATTATTTGCACTTACGGCCTCATTAACCAACATCTCCACCTCGTCCTTGCGCACATATTTGTATCGATCAATGCGTTTATCCTCATAACCCTAGAATCCGTTTAACTCGCAAAATTAGCTATTAATAAAGATCAAAATAAAAGACTGTTGATGCAGTAAGTAAACTTACACCATCCGTCGGTATACCGCATTTCCTGAGTTGATGTACAAAGTCATTATACACTCCCCATTCGCCTTCCGTCACTGGTCTGCGAACGTCGTTTAGGTTTATCTTTGCTCTTCCCATATACTGTGTGATGCCACGCCCGAGCTGCATAACAATCTAAATTGTATTTAAAGCAATAGCACACGGAATAGGTCGTGTATAACGTACCTTATAATCCAATGTATTTTTTTTAAGAAGTTCACTATGCGCTCTTCTAAGATGTTCGGTAAATCGGTATTCGCCTTGTTTGCCACATACAACACAGTAACTCGCACCCTCATTGGGATTCTTAGGATAAAACATGTCTGCAAAAAAATTTTTTGTGATGACAAACATATCATAAAATTGGACTGTGATACTTCACAAACCTTCGTGCAACGTCTCAGGTGTATACCTTATGATGTGCTCGCTCTTAAGTCTATCTAGATTTGCCTTCGCTGCATTTCCCACCTCTAGAACTTCGTGATATCTAGAGGATGAACGAAGACGGGAAGCCATTTTTAATACCGATCTAGCAAGAATTCTAATGCTTCTAGAAAGAAAGAGATTTTGGCTATAAGAATATATTTGCTGAATATGTGGAAAGTAATCAAAAGATAATGTACATTTCAGGCATGCAGGGAAGAAAAATGGAAAAACTTTTTATCGTAACTGCTAACAAATATTAACAACAACTTCAAATAACAACTACTCAATTGCTACAATACTAATCGGTTCCTTAAGCGATTCTTTTATTAGTTTGATTCTTTGCTCACACCTCCTATTTAGCCTATGCAATTGCCGGTGGTGATAAAAAATGGCGAAAATAATAAGCATAAGCACAATATAAATAAATAAAATAGGAAATGTTTTACTGTACTTGCATCCATCATCTTCTGCAAAATTCTGGTTGCGATCATTGTCTTCATTGTGCTGATTATTAGGCTTCGTAGGCGTATGATTTGACTAAAAGTTATAAATGCGCGTGTGATCTCACGGTGTAAGTAAATTATATATATATATATATATATGTATATGTATATATATATTTACTAACAGGTAAAGCTATCGTTAACTCCATAGTCAAGTTGCCTGTCTTCACTCGCGAAGCTACCTTCATCGAACCTATATGCAGTTCTGCTCCTTGCGGTATTTCCACCACGATTATAGGCTTCTCAATTATGAGTGATTGAAACGCTTCATTGTCTTGTTTTTTATAGAACATGCGTTTCATTCGCGTAATCACCACCACTGTCTTCAACAGTGGGACGATCAGCGTAAACTAAAACATATGTACTAAGATTTTCTAACACTCTGTGTAGCATGGACAAGTCTTTGAAACTCACTTCATCATTGGTGGAATTGTGCTCGACCACAGTGCAACCATCTCGATTACCAGAATGTAAACCGCATGTAGTTTGCGGTTTTGTCTTGCACAGAAGAGTGGACGATAAGGTACTGCACTCATCAACGTTGCTTACTTCTTCGAGCGCACTCACATTGCTCACTAGCATCGATGTTGGTATGATGTAATGAGCGCCAAGGACATGGCTTGAGTACTTCTTCATATTTTCACTAAATCCGCCAAGTGGTACAATTCGTGTGAGGTACCCTACATTTTTTTCCAAACTGACTGGATAGCAAATCTAAACTATTTTATTTATTTGGTGTATAACACTTGCAGGACCGCTCACTTTCACTTCCATGACACGTCTGTTCATCGATAGTACCGTTGCTCGCAATGTATCACCAGCGACATCAAATCTACTCTTGAGAACGGAAGCATTGAACCTTTCCAAACCCATCAGATTTGCAATGGCGGAAAGAAGATTGCTCTCACCATGATGGTTGATCACACGATGTGTTACGCGACCGTAATTGAATAGCCCGGTGAGAGCGTCTTCTATCGCCATTAGCAATCGTGATCTGACTTGAGCGAACACGAATTCAAAACGAATCCTAAAGTGCTACATGGATATTTTTTTTACACAAAAAGTTGAAAAATGCAAGCATGACTTAGCACTCACATGCAAGTTTTCAATTCCAAAAATTCCGCCAAATTGTGCATTTGCGATTTCATCTCAAGGACTTGTTTCATCAGTCGCTGTAATTTTATAGCATCTGGTGACAAAAAGCTAAAACTATGCAATAGCACAAACTTTTTGCTGATGCTCCTCCTCCGAATATTTGTAGATCAAGGCTTTAATTTCACGGTATGCAAGCTCTCCAAGACCGACCCCTACCCCAAAAGCGACGATTCCTATTCCAGGAAAAAACTCAACCTGTCCCGTACTAAAGCATGCGTGTACTTTTTTCACATAGTTCATTCAAAACGCTTACTTGTAATGAGGTGTTATTCTTCTGTATTTGTTGAATGTTGCTTCCATTTCTTGGAGATGCAGATTTAAAGCGTCCTCTTTCATTGTTCTATATACCTGAATACATTTTAAAAGTTTGTAACACTCAACTGTCATTCTCAAATGCTAAAATCAAAATTCTTACCCTCATTCTTAACTCCTCATTGAGAGTACTACTAATGTTCAAAGATTTCTCAAATGGTTCGAGTACTTGGTCAAACATTCTTCCGTCAATGTAGCTCGAGTAATCTGTAAAAAAAATAGATTGCTAGGACGTCCATATGATTACATGTACCTTCTCTAAGGTACATGTAATCATATGGACGTCTCACTTACATAAAGTTAACTCGAGGTGAATGGTTGAGATTTCGTTCGGCCGCTTCGCTTGGACCTTGCACTCGTTCCCGAACGCATCGTCTAATCATTTTCCCGCGCTTGAGCGTGATAAGAGGCTTAAGAAAAAATTTGCTTGTTAAATAAAGCGTGGGAATGGTCAGAAAACACCACGTACGCAAACGCGACGCGAGCGTGTCCTCCGAAGCGGCCAAGCCGAAACCGCTAGAGTCGGGTTCACACCATATGATACAGAGGATATGTTTGTGATAGCGCCATAGAGCTAATTTAGACAAGTCACGTAATTTAGCTTCTTTACAACTCTGATAAGGTTGGTCAGCTTTGGAAATGCAGAATTTTCAACACCTGCCGACGCTATAGTAGCAACGTGCATTACAATTGTCCAGGGCTACTATCTACCTTTCAATCCAAACGATTTAATCAAAATACATACCTAGCACGACGATGCCACATTCTCGTTCTTCTTTTGCAGCGAATCCAACCACCTCACCGTGTATTCCGTTGTCATGAAAAGCCTTCAGAGTAACTCCGTCTAATATTGGCAATCCTGTGGTTGAGGCGCCGTCAATCTTAGAAGCTAAGAAGACTCCTTGAACTCTATTCAGAAAACCGGCAGCAAATATGTAAAAAATAGTACTAGATAGAAACGCCATTTAATATCTGAAACTATCGGTGTAATGAAAAAACATGCAAAAAAATCCAAAACACATGACCATAAATAACTTGCAAGTTGATGAATTCCATGGTGCGATAAGCATGAAAAGCATATCATAATTGTTAAAAGCACTAAGTTTGCGAGAAGTCGATGAAATTGATATAAAATTGAATATTTAGAAAAATGAAAACTGCTATTGCTACCAAGGTTCACTCCTACCCCTCTGTATCAATCACCTTTCAGCTCCTTCAACGCAATTTTCCAAAAATCGATAAAATCGATATGATAATTTTCTGACGGTAATCAGCAAAATCTGATACCATTCCACATCACTTCGCAGCGCTTCAAAACGTAAATTACAAAAATCGATAAAATCAGTGAATAAGTGAAGAATCTTATAAATGAAAATCATTACTGGAATCAAGATTCAGTCTTACCCCCCTGTACTAACTCTCAGCTTTCTGGCTAGAAATGCTCAAAAAATCGATAAAATCGATGAATAAATGAAGAATCTCATAAATGAATGTCATTACTAGAATCAAGATACAGTCTTACCCCCCTGTACCAATTCTCAGCTTTCAGGTCAGAAATGCTCAAAAAATCGATAAAATCGATGAATAAATGAAGAATCTCATGAACGAATATCATTACTAGAATCAAGATACAGTCTTATCCCTCTGTACCAACTCTCAGCTTTCTGGCTAGAAATGCTAAAAAAATCGATAAAATCGATGAATAAATGAAGAATCTCATAAATGAATATCATTACTGGAATCAAGGTACAGTCTTACCCCCTTGTACCAACTCTTAGCTTTCTGGCTAGAAATGCTAAAAAAATCGATAAAATCGATGAATAAGTGAAGAATCTCATAAATGAATATCATTATTAGAATCAAGATAAAGTCATACCCCCCTGTACCAATTCTAAGCTTTCAGGTCAGAAATGCTCAAAAAATCGATAAAATCGATGAATAAATGAAGAATCTCATAAATGAATATCATTACTGGAATCAAGATTCAGTCATACCCCCCTGTACCAACTCTCAGCTTTCTGGCTAGAAATGCTCAAAAAATCGATAAAATCGATGAATAAATGAAGAATTTCATAAATGAATATCATTGCTGGAATCAAGATTCAGTTTTACCCCCCTGTACCAATTCTCAGCTTTCAGGTCAGAAATGCTCAAAAAATCGATAAAATCGATGAATAAATGAAGAATCTCATAAACGAATATCATTACTAGAATCAAGATACAGTCTTATCCCTCTGTACCAACTCTCAGCTTTCTGGCTAGAAATGCTCAAAAAATCGATAAAATCGATGAATAAATGAAGAATCTCATAAATGAATATCATTACTGGAATCAAGGTACAGTCTTACCCCCTTGTACCAACTCTTAGCTTTCTGGCTAGAAATGCTAAAAAAATCGATAAAATCGATGAATAAATGAAGAATCTCATAAATGAATATCATTATTAGAATCAAGATACAGTCATACCCCCCTGTACCAATTCTAAGCTTTCAGGTCAGAAATGCTCAAAAAATCGATAAAATCGATGAATAAATGAAGAATCTCATAAACGAATATCATTACTGGAATCAAGATACAGTCATACCCCCCTGTACCAAATCTAAGCTTTCAGGTCAGAAATGCTCAAAAAATCGATAAAATCGATGAATAAATGAAGAATCTCATAAACGAATATCATTACTAGAATCAAGATACAGTCTTATCCCTCTGTACCAACTCTCAGCTTTCTGGCTAGAAATGCTCAAAAAATCGATAAAATCGATGAATAAATGAAGAATCTCATAAATGAATATCATTACTGGAATCAAGGTACAGTCTTACCCCCTTGTACCAACTCTTAGCTTTCTGGCTAGAAATGCTAAAAAAAATCGATAAAATCGATGAATAAATGAAGAATCTCATAAATGAATATCATTATTAGAATCAAGATACAGTCATACCCCCCTGTACCAATTCTAAGCTTTCAGGTCAGAAATGCTCAAAAAATCGATAAAATCGATGAATAAATGAAGAATCTCATAAACGAATATCATTACTGGAATCAAGATTCAGTCATACCCCCCTGTACCAACTCTCAGCTTTCTGGCTAGAAATGCTCAAAAAATCGATAAAATCGATGAATAAATGAAGAATTTCATAAATGAATATCATTGCTGGAATCAAGATTCAGTTTTACCCCCCTGTACCAATTCTCAGCTTTCAGGTCAGAAATGCTCAAAAAATCGATAAAATCGATGAATAAATGAAGAATCTCATAAATGAATATCATTACTAGAATCAAGATACAGTCTTACCCCTCTGTACCAACTCTCAGCTTTCAGGTCAGAAATGCTCAAAAAATCGATAAAATCGATGAATAAATGAAGAATCTCATAAATGAATATCATTACTGGAATCAAGATTCAGTCATACCCCCCTGTACCAACTCTCAGCTTTCTGGCTAGAAATGCTCAAAAAATCGATAAAATCGATGAATAAATGAAGAATTTCATAAATGAATATCATTGCTGGAATCAAGATTCAGTTTTACCCCTCTGTACCAACTCTCAGCTTTCTGGCTAGAAATGCTCAAAAAATCGATAAAATCGATGAATAAATGAAGAATCTCATAAATGAATATCATTACTAGAATCAAGATACAGTTATACCCCCCTGTACCAATTCTCAGCTTTCAGGTCAGAAATGCTCAAAAAATCGATAAAATCGATGAATAAATGAAGAATCTCATAAATGAATATCATTACTAGAATCAAGATACAGTCTTACCCCTCTGTACCAACTCTCAGCTTTCTGGCTAGAAATGCTAAAAAAATCGATAAAATCGATGAATAAATGAAGAATCTCATAAATGAATATCATTACTGGAATTAAGGTACAGTCTTACCCCCTTGTACCAACTCTTAGCTTTCTGGCTAGAAATGCTAAAAAAAATCGATAAAATCGATGAATAAATGAAGAATCTCATAAATGAATATCATTACTAGAATCAAGATACAGTCATACCCCCCTGTACCAATTCTAAGCTTTCAGGTCAGAAATGCTCAAAAAATCGATAAAATCGATGAATAAATGAAGAATCTCATAAATGAATATCATTACTGGAATCAAGATTCAGTCGCACCCCCCTGTACCAACTCTCAGCTTTCTGGCTAGAAATGCTCAAAAAATCGATAAAATCGATGAATAAATGAAGAATTTCATAAATTAATATCATTGCTGGAATCAAGATTCAGTTTTACCCCTCTGTACCAACTCTCAGCTTTCAGGTCAGAAATGCTCAAAAAATCGATAAAATCGATGAATAAATGAAGAATCTCATAAATGAATATCATTACTAGAATCAAGATACAGTCTTACCCCTCTGTACCAACTCTAAGCTTTCTGGCTAGAAATGCTCAAAAAATCGATAAAATCGATGAATAAATGAAGAATCTCATAAATGAATATCATTACTAGAATCAAGATACAGTCATACCCCCCTGTACCAATTCTAAGCTTTCAGGTCAGAAATGCTCAAAAAATCGATAAAATCGATGAATAAATGAAGGATCTCATAAATGAATATCATTACTGGAATCAAGATTCAGTCATACCCCCCTGTACCAACTCTCAGCTTTCTGGCTAGAAATGCTCAAAAAATCGATAAAATCGATGAATAAATGAAGAATCTCATAAATGAATATCATTACTAGAATCAAGATACAGTCTTATCCCTCTGTACCAACTCTCAGCTTTCTGGCTAGAAATGCTCAAAAAATCGATAAAATCGATGAATAAATGAAGAATCTCATAAATGAATATCATTACTAGAATCAAGATACAGTCTTACCCCTCTATACAAACTCTCAGCTTTCAGGTCAGAAGTGCTCAAAAAATCGATAAAATCGATGAATGAATGAAGAATCTCATAAATGAATATCATTACTAGAATCAAGATACAGTCTTACCCCTCTGTACCAACTCTCAGCTTTCTGGCTAGAAATGATCAAAAAATCGATAAAATCGATGAATAAATAAAGAATCTCATAAATGAATATCATTACTAGAATCAAGATACAGGCGCTCTAACGCTGTCTTTAAGCAAATAGTATTTTTACATTAGTACTTATTAGATCACAAGAAGAGGACACGGAAATTCAACTCCCGATGCA
Source organism: Cylicocyclus nassatus (assembly GCA_958299035.1). NCBI lineage: Eukaryota > Metazoa > Nematoda > Chromadorea > Rhabditida > Strongylidae > Cylicocyclus > Cylicocyclus nassatus. The sequence continues at coordinate 81,359,765 of CATQJL010000001.1, forward strand.
TGTGTACGGTTTCAGCATATAAGTATTTGTTTTGGCAAAAAAGCGAAGGTCAGTGTAAAAATTTAAAGAAACAGACCATAAATTCACTCTGTTATGAATATATACGAGTTTTACCCTGCGAGTGTTGCCAAATTCGTTGCTTCCCAAAAAATCTGTTACGAAAGGCGTTGTAGTGTGGTTTAAGAGGAATTGTGCGAAAAATCTATTATTTTCTCTTTATTCTAAGAGAACTTTGAATGAAAATGATAATTTTAATTGTTACTCTGTTAAATCTGTTACGAAAGGCGTTGTAGTGTGGTTTAAGAGGATTTGTGCGAAAAATCTATGATTTTCTCTTTATTCTAAGAGAACTTTGAATGAAAATGATAATTTTATTTGCTACTCTGTTAAATCTGTTACGAAAGGCGTTGTAGTGTGGTTTAAGAGGATTTGTGCGAAAAATCTATTATTTTCTCTTTATTCTAAGAGAACTTTGAATGAAAATGATAATTTTATTTGCTACTCTGTTAAATCTGTTACGAAAGGCGTTGTAGTGTGGTTTAAGAGGATTTGTGCGAAAAATCTATTATTTTCTCTTTATTCTAAGAGAACTTTGAATGAAAATGATAATTTTATTTTTTCTCGCCGCTCATTGGCTCAATAGATGTTTATGTTTAACAATGGAGTCCAAAAAAGCTGAGGAGGTATGTGACATAGTACATTAGTTGCAGAACTCTCTAAGCTGAATGAGAGAGGATTGTGAAAGTTGCATTATAGGAGAATAAAAGTTTTACATACAAAACATTGAAAGCACTTCGAGGCTCAAAAATGGGAAGATGACGAACAAGAGTGAGCTAAAAAGCAATATCTTACAGGATGATTGTGCTGCAAAATGTCTATTTATACCATCCTTCCTGTATTTTATGATATGCTATCAGAATACTTCTTCTTTATTCTATGACATGTTGCCGCAGATAGCTTATCGTAGGTAAGCTAAAATCTGGTATCTTCCTGTATATCCGCGATACGTTATCATAGGCAGCCATGAAAGGAACCGCCGCGCAACATCAATTACCTCAATAATGAGGTGGAAATAATCTAGTAAACATTAATTTCTCCATTATAGTATTTCTCCAGTATTTGATATAGATTTATCAAATTTGATCTTCAGTGCAATTGTGAATTATGTGGAAATGCTAATTACGTTTCATGTTGTATTCAGTTTTTCAAACCTGTAAAGTTTGCGTGTAAAACAAAACAACAACAAACGCTAAATGCGCACCATGATTCAAGATATATACCATGAAGAGATTTCAAAAGTCTTCAGATCCTATATATTAAGTGACACGCATGGCGCAGTAGCAGGAGTCGCGATTGATAAGATGGTACACTTGAAAGTTCGAATCCTTAAGCGCTTGTCAAATTTGCATTTCAAAAATGATTACGAAATTATTGCAAAAGCTCTGCTAGTTGACTTGAAGAAGCTTTCAGGTTATGCAAACGCGAATTAATCTTCTTTCTATAAAGGTGCAAAAATGTGTTCAAGTAGCAGGACTTGAACCCGAACGCATGCGCTCATAGGACCGATATCATATCCAATCAACCATCATTGTACCTTCGTTGTTTGTCAAGTGCTATTTCTTACATGGGATGTTGAGATCCGAAACGCCTAGATATGTTTTGATGACTTCTGCTGTTTCATCAGCGTTGGTGGCACATGGATAAGACTACCGCTGGCAATTAATCGATAGACCTCTCGGTGCCTATCAAAGACATAGATTGCGATTAACCACCACGATTATCTTGCAGTTGCTTGGAAAGGATGAGTTTCAGAAACATGCACAGCGATTTTGATGTGTATGAACTCTTTCACCCAAAATCTGTTTAGAGAGTTTTGTTCTGATAAATGTCTGTGGATAGCAGGTACAACTCCTGGAGCCGATTTAAAAGAAGCAGCGAAACATCATTAGTCTAATATTAAGGTAATGATCTACTCTAGTACATATGAAATCAGAATTTTACCTTTTTTTTCTGCCAGCCAGCTTACAGTCTTTTAGCAACAGTTTCTCTTGAATAAATGCTGAAATTTGAAATGTTACGCAATTGCAACCGAATTTATAAGGCCGGAATTGTGGGATTTTCCTTTTCACAGTCTTTTTGATGAAAAGTTCGAGTTAGATTGAACGCTATTTCAACAAACAAGCTTCACAGTTTGGTCATATGTGATATCAAACATATTATGATAACTTCGTAGGTTTCGCACGTCAGTGACGCGATGGCGCAGTGGCAAGATTCCTGACCAAGGAGAAAATGAAGTTTGAGTTCAAATCCCCATGTGTTCTCCAAATTTGCATTTCATTATTGAATGTTAATACGGTGTGTATGAGCGTCGGTACTTTATTTGAAAATGTTTGTGGTTATGCAAATGACACAGATCTCAACACGATGCAAAAATACTTCAAGTAGCAGGATTCGATCACGCAATCGTTCGCCCATAAAGCTGACCTCTTATCCACTCGACCACCACTGCACATTAGACCTGCAGAAACTTGAGCACAGTAGGGCGCTGAAATGTGTAACACTTGTACAAAACTTCAACATACTGATGATTTTCGACATCTTATGATCACTCTGATCACTTCCGCTATAGTTGATCAGCAATTGGTCCGTGACACTGCAAACATATGGCAGACCACCGGAGATCTTCTCGAGAAAGGAACTCGCAGAGCGTCTTCTATGTCTATTTACTAGTTCCACACCAAGTTTAGTAGAGATCTACCTTCATTTACTCAAGTATTGATAAAACTCTTTTATCACTGATAAATCTTGGCGAAAAGATACCAACTTTGCACAAAGTGATATAGTTTGATTACATCCTCCTCAGTGCGCAAGCATTCTACAGTAACTGCAATACTCTTTTCAAAAGAGCAAAATAAGTACTTTTTAAGGCTGGAAAAAAGAGGAAAGTAGTTATCGGTCCGCATTCTTTGCCAAAATTTTTTTGAAACTTTCTCACTTTGATTACCATTTAAAGATAGGTTTAAGCTGTGCAATAGCACGCATACGATCTTTTTAACTCCAAAGAATTTTTTTCAGGAACTAATATAATAGAGAAGTGCCTGCGCCATAAATTGCACAAAATTTCGCGAACTTGTAACTTGGTTCAAAATAAAGCTAGAGGGCTCAAATTTTGCAGGCATACTACCATGCTGACTGCTTACTATCCACCATTTTTTGGACCTCATCGGTTCACTACTTCCTTCCGATCCAGAAATCCGGGTTTTTGACCATTTAAATTCTTTTCTTTTTTATAACTCGAGTTCTAGGAAAGCTGCGGCGCTCAAATTTTGACTACACAAACAGTATAAGACCAAAACACTACACAAAAAGAATCAGCCTTATCGGCTGAGTCTGAGGCCCATTGTGAATATCGGGCAAAACGTCGCTTATGGAGTAAAGATGGCGAGAAGCCGAAGGCACCATTGGATTCATTGGCAAAATTTAGCCCATATATGCCCTTTTCGTTTTTCTCCATTTTGAGTTAGAAAGCTGTAATTCCACAAAAAACGTGATCGGCGTTTTGTTACTTGTCAGCCCATGCACGCGACAGTACAATATATTGCACGAAACTTGGCGAGCTCATAACTCGGTTCAAAATAAAGCTAGAGGGCTCAAATTTTGCAGGCATACTACCATGCTGACTGCTTACTATCCACCATTTTTTGGACCTCATCGGTTCACTACTTCCTTCCGATCCAGAAATCCGGGTTTTTGACCATTTAACTTCTTTTCTTTTTTATAACTCGAGTTCTAGGAAAGCTGCGGCGCTCAAATTTTGACTACACAAACAGTATAAGACCTAAACACTACACAAAAAGAACCAGCCTTATCGGCTGAGTCTGAGGCCCATTGTGAATATCGGGCAAAACGTCGCTTATGGAGTAAAGATGGCGAGAAGCCGAAGGCACCATTGGATTCATTGGCAAAATTTAGCCCATATATGCCCTTTTCGTTTTTCTCCATTTTAAGTTAGAAAGCTGTAATTCCACAAAAAACGTGATCGGCGTTTTGTTACTTGTCAGCCCAGGCACGCGACAGTACAATATATTGCACGAAACTTGGCGAGCTCATAACTCGGTTCAAAATAAAGCTAGAGGGCTCAAATTTTGCAGGCATACTACCATGCTGACTGCTTACTATCCACCATTTTTTGGACCTCATCGGTTCACTACTTCCTTCCGATCCAGAAATCCGGGTTTTTGACCATTTAACTTCTTTTCTTTTTTATAACTCGAGTTCTAGGAAAGCTGCGGCGCTCAAATTTTGACTACACAAACAGTATAAGACCTAAACACTACACAAAAAGAACCAGCCTTATCGGCTGAGTCTGAGGCCCATTGTGAATATCGGGCAAAACGTCGCTTATGGAGTAAAGATGGCGAGAAGCCGAAGGCACCATTGGATTCATTGGCAAAATTTAGCCCATATATGCCCTTTTCGTTTTTCTCCATTTTGAGTTAGAAAGCTGTAATTCCACAAAAAACGTGATCGGCGTTTTGTTACTTGTCAGCCCAGGCACGCGACAGTACAATATATTGCACGAAACTTGGCGAGCTCATAACTCGGTTCAAAATAAAGCTAGAGGGCTCAAATTTTGCAGGCATACTACCATGCTGACTGCTTACTATCCACCATTTTTTGGACCTCATCGGTTCACTACTTCCTTCCGATCCAGAAATCCGGGTTTTTGACCATTTAACTTCTTTTCTTTTTTATAACTCGAGTTCTAGGAAAGCTGCGGCGCTCAAATTTTGACTACACAAACAGTATAAGACCTAAACACTACACAAAAAGAACCAGCCTTATCGGCTGAGTCTGAGGCCCATTGTGAATATCGGGCAAAACGTCGCTTATGGAGTAAAGATGGCGAGAAGCCGAAGGCACCATTGGATTCATTGGCAAAATTTAGCCCATATATGCCCTTTTCGTTTTTCTCCATTTTAAGTTAGAAAGCTGTAATTCCACAAAAAACGTGATCGGCGTTTTGTTACTTGTCAGCCCAGGCACGCGACAGTACAATATATTGCACGAAACTTGGCGAGCTCATAACTCGGTTCAAAATAAAGCTAGAGGGCTCAAATTTTGCAGGCATACTACCATGCTGACTGCTTACTATCCACCATTTTTTGGACCTCATCGGTTCACTACTTCCTTCCGATCCAGAAATCCGGGTTTTTGACCATTTAACTTCTTTTCTTTTTTATAACTCGAGTTCTAGGAAAGCTGCGGCGCTCAAATTTTGACTACACAAACAGTATAAGACCTAAACACTACACAAAAAGAACCAGCCTTATCGGCTGAGTCTGAGGCCCATTGTGAATATCGGGCAAAACGTCGCTTATGGAGTAAAGATGGCGAGAAGCCGAAGGCACCATTGGATTCATTGGCAAAATTTAGCCCATATATGCCCTTTTCGTTTTTCTCCATTTTGAGTTAGAAAGCTGTAATTCCACAAAAAACGTGATCGGCGTTTTGTTACTTGTCAGCCCAGGCACGCGACAGTACAATATATTGCACGAAACTTGGCGAGCTCATAACTCGGTTCAAAATAAAGCTAGAGGGCTCAAATTTTGCAGGCATACTACCATGCTGACTGCTTACTATCCACCATTTTTTGGACCTCATCGGTTCACTACTTCCTTCCGATCCAGAAATCCGGGTTTTTGACCATTTAACTTCTTTTCTTTTTTATAACTCGAGTTCTAGGAAAGCTGCGGCGCTCAAATTTTGACTACACAAACAGTATAAGACCTAAACACTACACAAAAAGAACCAGCCTTATCGGCTGAGTCTGAGGCCCATTGTGAATATCGGGCAAAACGTCGCTTATGGAGTAAAGATGGCGAGAAGCCGAAGGCACCATTGGATTCATTGGCAAAATTTAGCCCATATATGCCCTTTTCGTTTTTCTCCATTTTGAGTTAGAAAGCTGTAATTCCACAAAAAACGTGATCGGCGTTTTGTTACTTGTCAGCCCAGGCACGCGACAGTACAATATATTGCACGAAACTTGGCGAGCTCATAACTCGGTTCAAAATAAAGCTAGAGGGCTCAAATTTTGCAGGCATACTACCATGCTGACTGCTTACTATCCACCATTTTTTGGACCTCATCGGTTCACTACTTCCTTCCGATCCAGAAATCCGGGTTTTTGACCATTTAACTTCTTTTCTTTTTTATAACTCGAGTTCTAGGAAAGCTGCGGCGCTCAAATTTTGACTACACAAACAGTATAAGACCTAAACACTACACAAAAAGAACCAGCCTTATCGGCTGAGTCTGAGGCCCATTGTGAATATCGGGCAAAACGTCGCTTATGGAGTAAAGATGGCGAGAAGCCGAAGGCACCATTGGATTCATTGGCAAAATTTAGCCCATATATGCCCTTTTCGTTTTTCTCCATTTTGAGTTAGAAAGCTGTAATTCCACAAAAAACGTGATCGGCGTTTTGTTACTTGTCAGCCCAGGCACGCGACAGTACAATATATTGCACGAAACTTGGCGAGCTCATAACTCGGTTCAAAATAAAGCTAGAGGGCTCAAATTTTGCAGGCATACTACCATGCTGACTGCTTACTATCCACCATTTTTTGGACCTCATCGGTTCACAACTTCCTTCCGATCCAGAAATCCGGGTTTTTGACCATTTAACTTCTTTTCTTTTTTATAACTCGAGTTCTAGGAAAGCTGCGGCGCTCAAATTTTGACTACACAAACAGTATAAGACCTAAACACTACATAAAAAGAACCAGCCTTATCGGCTGAGTCTGAGGCCCATTGTGAATATCGGGCAAAACGTCGCTTATGGAGTAAAGATGGCGAGAAGCCGAAGGCACCATTGGATTCATTGGCAAAATTTAGCCCATATATGCCCTTTTCGTTTTTCTCCATTTTGAGTTAGAAAGCTGTAATTCCACAAAAAACGTGATCGGCGTTTTGTTACTTGTCAGCCCAGGCACGCGACAGTACAATATATTGCACGAAACTTGGCGAGCTTATAACTCGGTTCAAAATAAAGCTAGAGGGCTCAAATTTTGCAGGCATACTACCATGCTGACTGCTTACTATCCACCGTTTTTTGGACCTCATCGACACTCCATACCCTGCACTTATTGACCTATAGAGAGGTATGTTCCTGCGTCCCATAGCCCGCCATGCGTGCCATTGCACGCGCGAGCGTGCATTTGCACGAGTCGGGTAAGCCGTGCGTGCCATTGCACGCACTGCGGGCCATTGCACGCTTTGAGTGCAATAGGACGCACCTTCGATCTTTGCACTGAGTGCAGATAAAAAGTCAAAACTTTCTATATGCATGCTAGCTTGTAATCGTAATCTTTACCCCAATTTTGGACTCAATCGTATAAGTGTGAACCAATCTAATACTTTTTGAAAAAGAGTGGAGCTTGATATAAAAATTCAGAAAAAATTTGTTCAGACGCAGTATGTATGATGAAATTTAAAAATATTATGGGTTGCCTTCTTAAACTTTCTATTTGATGCGAAGTTCTGGTGAATTGTAGGTGATTTTCAAAAAAATAGAATTTTCAGAAATTGGCAAAAACTTGGTTTTTCAGATAACGGTTTACGGTAAAGCTGGAAATCTGCAATTTTTCATGCATGCATCTAGTCTATGCCTAACTATGATATAATTTTTTCAGAATTTTAGGATCACTCTGGAGCGAGTTCTAAAAAACCCGGTTCAATAGCACGCCATAACTCGAGAATGGGCGGAGCTAGGGGGGCGTGGCTATGACCAAAAAATTTTCCATGTCAAACTGGTCCGGGGGGAGCTTGGCCTGAGGGGAAGGGATTGATCCGGGGCCCGGTACGGCGAGGTAAAGATTCCTGGTTGAGCCTATTCAATTTTCCAGTGGGTCTCATCCAATAAATAAGAGATTTTGCAATATATTGTATCGTCGTGCAATATATTGCACAGCCTATAATGGTGAATTTTCGCTGGTTAACGCGAATACATTGGGAGTGAAAAAATCACTTATTATTATGTAAGTGACGGACCAAAATTTCAAAAAAAATTTTTTTTAAATCGGGAAAAATTGGGGAATGTCGGGAAGAACAATGCAAAAGAGATTAGGACATGCTAGGGCCTTAATTGAAATAGTTAAGGCTTTTGAATAATGTTCAAAACTGATATGTTCCGAATGTTCAAAAAATTGTAAGGTAATACAAAAGTCTAGAAAAATAGGTAAGTGTTGGGAAGATAAGGCAAGAAGGCAAAAGGGTCTAAGAGATGCTATCGCCTTAGTTGGTGTATCTAAGGTTTGAGAAAGTAGCTTGCGGATTTTGAATGATCGGGGACCATCAGTCGTTCTGGAAAACTTTTGAAATTTTTTAAAAATGTCTAGGAAAATAGGGGAATGTCAGAAGGATGAGAAGGGCCCTCATAAAGCATGTCAACGCCCGAAAGGTTTTTAGGTTTATGCATATACAGTATATACAAACACATAACTAATAACACAAATTAGCACATATACAATATATACAAACACATAACTAATAACACAAATTAGCACATATACAATATATACAAACACATAACTAATAGCAGAAATTAGCACATATACAATATATACAAACACATAACTAATAAAACAAGTTAAAGTTCAATCTCATCGGAGTCGGAGCTGTATGTGACAATCTGTGGCTCCCTTTCGGATTTTTGCACTAGTGCTTTGCTCTTCTTTTCATCTGATTCCTTCCTGAGGCTGCTCGTTTTGGAACGTTTCCTCGGCGATTGCTCAGCGTCTGATGTTGATTCCGATCTTTGTCGTACTGCATCTAAAATATGCTAGTCACCCACAAATTTGAGAGGAGTTAAATGTTATGTTGAAAAGTCCTCGACTTCTTTCCTGAAAGTTAATGCGTAACGCACCAGGGCGTGAAGAAGGCCCGGGCATTTGCTCCTCCGGCACGTCTGCAATTTCGTGCTCTTCCTCAGATTCAGAAGACACATCGTTAGAGTCTTCTAGTTCCAGCTCATCTACGACAATCTCGGGTGCAACATTTTTACAACGACGTGTCAAACTGAACCAGAATGCAGTAAGCAACCATGGAATGACGATGTCACTCACTTTGCAAGCTTGAACATGCCCTGTACTCGCCGAATTGTATCAAAATTCTCCGCTTCTTCCCTCTTGGCAAGCTGCCGAGCCTTCACATAACCATGAGCGCAACTGATCATGTACTCATTTTGATACATTTTTAGTTGAATCTTTTGCGAATGCGCTGAAATTTTAGATCTAATCGAAGGACATTAGCACTATAGTTGGTAGAGGTTAAAGTTAAGAATAACCTCTGTTTTAATGTACCATTTGCGTTTCCTTGACTATGTACATGGCTCAATCTTTGAACTTAGCATATAGCGCCGACAGAATCAATCACTTATTTGCGCACTAAAGACGTACACGACGATAACACATGGCTTGAACTCCAAGCGCGAAAGCATTTGGATCTGTTTGGAATGCAATAATTTAGAATGGCAAGCGATGAGGTGTAAGTGAAATTTGCGAATCGAAAACGATAATTCTCTTCAATCCTCTGATTTTCCGTTGAACTTCAGCAAGCGCTATAACGGTATCTTAGCTTCGTTAACGCACCTGCCATTCTCGCCATATCCTTATCAGCGCCCTTCAGTTTCTCCATCTCCCGACGGTAGTAATCCTCATACTGTCGTGAAGCTACAGCGTGTCTTGTCTAATAACGAATTTAGAACTTCAGCTTCGCCTCATACAAAAATTCGTTCGTTACAAAAATTATAAGATATACTGCTCACCATATTACATGAGAGATGTAACTCTGTAAAGCCACTATCACGCAAAAATTGCTTCATCAAGTGCGAAACTGTTGACTTCTCCACAGGCTTTCCTCTATACTGAAGAAAGAACGGCGCATCAGGCTTTTTCATGTCTACCAGCTCGTGTTTTTGTATCACACTAAATGAATTTCAATAGTCTTACATGAAAACATGAGTAATGTAATGTAATGCAGCGTACAAATCTCTCAATTTTGTATAGTAATCGATCCACTTCTTCGATTTCTTGTCCAATACAAAATATTGACCTCCGTATGCTGTTTTTTGATAGGAAGCCCTGATTTTTGGGTAAGGGTAGCACCCTACCTGAAACGTATACTTAACTTTATGAACAATCAAATGAGGAATTAAATTATTTGAATCAGGTCTACCCAGAGTGTTTCCGTGATCTTCTTTTTATTGCCTTCCTTTCCTTCGTCGTCCTCCCAATCTATGTTTATGCATTGCAATCCCGTAAAGTCAATATCCTGCCCGAACTTTGATACAGGCCTTTTCCTCATTTCAGGTGCATGTATGCTTCCATACATCATTTTATAGATGACTTCATTTCTGCTGGTATTACAATGTACTATGTATGCACAGAGTGCACTAAATAGCAAAATCTTCATATGGGATATCTTGACGTTTAACTGATTTAACTGACCCCATCACATAGTTGTATTGAGCAGGATATAACATTCCGTCTCGTTCGAACTTATCCATAATCTTGTCGACGCTCTTGGCAATCCCTCGATGATCAACAATAGCTCTTGTCACACAATACATTATATCGTCTTGCTAAAAAAAGGGTGAATATACGATGGACTTTATGATCACGCACAAATTTAATAAAGAAGCTTACACGTTTATCTTGAGGCACAATACCCTTCAGTGACATGGTTATCCTTTCTTCTTCGTTGTGTGATCTAAACTGATAAGCTATCTTTCTTTTGTATTGTTTTAGGTCTAGCACACGCTGTCGCCCTGCTCCTAAATGATTACATAGGTGTATGCATGCTTTATAGCTATCCACGAAATCATAAAGTAAAAATTTACTTTTTTCTAGTTGGATCGACAAAAATCTCCAAAAAGAGGATACCGCCTTTGTTATCATCCTTCGTAGATCGAGTTTGACACCTTCTGTTTTTAAACGCTCCATATACGGTAAAAAGATTTCACTTGAGTATATGGCGTCGTCGACTGTAACGGTCTCTCCCATTCTGAATTTTAGATATTGTGCCATTTGACAACTGGCTGGAAGCTAACAAATTTTGGTTTAAGCACATAAACTCGAAGAAAACAATTTTGTTCCTATTTTCTTGCAAAAAAAGCTGGAACGATATTAAATTTAACAAAAGTCTTCGTTATAAGATGAACTCGTCATAATTACCTCTGCCGAGATCGCATAGCTACAAGCATAAATCGGTCGATGTACTGTACATAGCCCCAAATGCCTCCCTTAGCAGGTTTTCCCGTATATTTCGAAATATTTGGCTAAATACATAGCACAAATATTATCTACCATAGGTATCATAATAATTTAAACGATACCAGTTTATCTTGAATACTTTGTGCAAATTGTTGCAGCAGCGGATGTGATTCTCGTACTACCTTGCGCCAAAATTTGAGATTCTTATCCAATTTTCGCTCTGTAACTGAATACATTTTTTGCTACTTTTACGTTCAAAAGCTTACCATGCTCGTTTTTTGGCGTGTAGTTTTGTTCGAAATAATTTGGGTCAAAGGAATCTAATTCATGATAGAACATATAATCCTTTTTCGGTGCCATTTTGAAAATGTCAGCAACATTTGCATCACCTTCAACGGAAGCATGTTTCGAAATGAAAATTCTAGGGCACAAGGAATTTAGATTTTGTACTAACCTGAATATTGTTCGTCGCCAAAACAAGTGTATAATAAATGTCTGTCCACACGCGGTGATGCGAAAGTTACGGGTAACACAGGGGGCGAAATCTCCTCTATTGATACTTCCGCAGAACTAGGGCTGTCCATTCGCACTCGATCTGTTTCCACTGTATTCGTCGGTGCAACGTCTATTGCCGGTTTCTGTGAAGACGTCGCAACAGGCAATCCCCTTTTTGTCTTCTGTTTGATTTGAGAAAGAGGAGTGTTGGATTCTACGTTGCTTGCGTTGTGCTTTTTGGATATAGATAATTGCGTTTGAATCTGTTGGTAAATTTATTTACATACTCTATCCGACGGAATTGCTAAAGAATTGCACATACCCAATCTTCGTTCGCCTGTGAACGTCCCTCTGCAATAGAACTTCTGTTTGCATCTATTCCCGCCTGCGCTTCCGCTACAATCTCTCCACGAACTCGACATCTTGCTACCTGTGAAAAAGCAGTTTCAATCAGTATTCTGCAACGAAATCAGTGGTCATTATTTGCACTTACGGCCTCATTAACCAACATCTCCACCTCGTCCTTGCGCACATATTTGTATCGATCAATGCGTTTATCCTCATAACCCTAGAATCCGTTTAACTCGCAAAATTAGCTATTAATAAAGATCAAAATAAAAGACTGTTGATGCAGTAAGTAAACTTACACCATCCGTCGGTATACCGCATTTCCTGAGTTGATGTACAAAGTCATTATACACTCCCCATTCGCCTTCCGTCACTGGTCTGCGAACGTCGTTTAGGTTTATCTTTGCTCTTCCCATATACTGTGTGATGCCACGCCCGAGCTGCATAACAATCTAAATTGTATTTAAAGCAATAGCACACGGAATAGGTCGTGTATAACGTACCTTATAATCCAATGTATTTTTTTTAAGAAGTTCACTATGCGCTCTTCTAAGATGTTCGGTAAATCGGTATTCGCCTTGTTTGCCACATACAACACAGTAACTCGCACCCTCATTGGGATTCTTAGGATAAAACATGTCTGCAAAAAAATTTTTTGTGATGACAAACATATCATAAAATTGGACTGTGATACTTCACAAACCTTCGTGCAACGTCTCAGGTGTATACCTTATGATGTGCTCGCTCTTAAGTCTATCTAGATTTGCCTTCGCTGCATTTCCCACCTCTAGAACTTCGTGATATCTAGAGGATGAACGAAGACGGGAAGCCATTTTTAATACCGATCTAGCAAGAATTCTAATGCTTCTAGAAAGAAAGAGATTTTGGCTATAAGAATATATTTGCTGAATATGTGGAAAGTAATCAAAAGATAATGTACATTTCAGGCATGCAGGGAAGAAAAATGGAAAAACTTTTTATCGTAACTGCTAACAAATATTAACAACAACTTCAAATAACAACTACTCAATTGCTACAATACTAATCGGTTCCTTAAGCGATTCTTTTATTAGTTTGATTCTTTGCTCACACCTCCTATTTAGCCTATGCAATTGCCGGTGGTGATAAAAAATGGCGAAAATAATAAGCATAAGCACAATATAAATAAATAAAATAGGAAATGTTTTACTGTACTTGCATCCATCATCTTCTGCAAAATTCTGGTTGCGATCATTGTCTTCATTGTGCTGATTATTAGGCTTCGTAGGCGTATGATTTGACTAAAAGTTATAAATGCGCGTGTGATCTCACGGTGTAAGTAAATTATATATATATATATATGTATATGTATATATATATTTACTAACAGGTAAAGCTATCGTTAACTCCATAGTCAAGTTGCCTGTCTTCACTCGCGAAGCTACCTTCATCGAACCTATATGCAGTTCTGCTCCTTGCGGTATTTCCACCACGATTATAGGCTTCTCAATTATGAGTGATTGAAACGCTTCATTGTCTTGTTTTTTATAGAACATGCGTTTCATTCGCGTAATCACCACCACTGTCTTCAACAGTGGGACGATCAGCGTAAACTAAAACATATGTACTAAGATTTTCTAACACTCTGTGTAGCATGGACAAGTCTTTGAAACTCACTTCATCATTGGTGGAATTGTGCTCGACCACAGTGCAACCATCTCGATTACCAAAATGTAAACCGCATGTAGTTTGCGGTTTTGTCTTGCACAGAAGAGTGGACGATAAGGTACTGCACTCATCAACGTTGCTTACTTCTTCGAGCGCACTCACATTGCTCACTAGCATCGATGTTGGTATGATGTAATGAGCGCCAAGGACATGGCTTGAGTACTTCTTCATATTTTCACTAAATCCGCCAAGTGGTACAATTCGTGTGAGGTACCCTACATTTTTTTCCAAACTGACTGGATAGCAAATCTAAACTATTTTATTTATTTGGTGTATAACACTTGCAGGACCGCTCACTTTCACTTCCATGACACGTCTGTTCATCGATAGTACCGTTGCTCGCAATGTATCACCAGCGACATCAAATCTACTCTTGAGAACGGAAGCATTGAACCTTTCCAAACCCATCAGATTTGCAATGGCGGAAAGAAGATTGCTCTCACCATGATGGTTGATCACACGATGTGTTACGCGACCGTAATTGAATAGCCCGGTGAGAGCGTCTTCTATCGCCATTAGCAATCGTGATCTGACTTGAGCGAACACGAATTCAAAACGAATCCTAAAGTGCTACATGGATATTTTTTTTACACAAAAAGTTGAAAAATGCAAGCATGACTTAGCACTCACATGCAAGTTTTCAATTCCAAAAATTCCGCCAAATTGTGCATTTGCGATTTCATCTCAAGGACTTGTTTCATCAGTCGCTGTAATTTTATAGCATCTGGTGACAAAAAGCTAAAACTATGCAATAGCACAAACTTTTTGCTGATGCTCCTCCTCCGAATATTTGTAGATCAAGGCTTTAATTTCACGGTATGCAAGCTCTCCAAGACCGACCCCTACCCCAAAAGCGACGATTCCTATTCCAGGAAAAAACTCAACCTGTCCCGTACTAAAGCATGCGTGTACTTTTTTCACATAGTTCATTCAAAACGCTTACTTGTAATGAGGTGTTATTCTTCTGTATTTGTTGAATGTTGCTTCCATTTCTTGGAGATGCAGATTTAAAGCGTCCTCTTTCATTGTTCTATATACCTGAATACATTTTAAAAGTTTGTAACACTCAACTGTCATTCTCAAATGCTAAAATCAAAATTCTTACCCTCATTCTTAACTCCTCATTGAGAGTACTACTAATGTTCAAAGATTTCTCAAATGGTTCGAGTACTTGGTCAAACATTCTTCCGTCAATGTAGCTCGAGTAATCTGTAAAAAAAATAGATTGCTAGGACGTCCATATGATTACATGTACCTTCTCTAAGGTACATGTAATCATATGGACGTCTCACTTACATAAAGTTAACTCGAGGTGAATGGTTGAGATTTCGTTCGGCCGCTTCGCTTGGACCTTGCACTCGTTCCCGAACGCATCGTCTAATCATTTTCCCGCGCTTGAGCGTGATAAGAGGCTTAAGAAAAAATTTGCTTGTTAAATAAAGCGTGGGAATGGTCAGAAAACACCACGTACGCAAACGCGACGCGAGCGTGTCCTCCGAAGCGGCCAAGCCGAAACCGCTAGAGTCGGGTTCACACCATATGATACAGAGGATATGTTTGTGATAGCGCCATAGAGCTAATTTAGACAAGTCACGTAATTTAGCTTCTTTACAACTCTGATAAGGTTGGTCAGCTTTGGAAATGCAGAATTTTCAACACCTGCCGACGCTATAGTAGCAACGTGCATTACAATTGTCCAGGGCTACTATCTACCTTTCAATCCAAACGATTTAATCAAAATACATACCTAGCACGACGATGCCACATTCTCGTTCTTCTTTTGCAGCGAATCCAACCACCTCACCGTGTATTCCGTTGTCATGAAAAGCCTTCAGAGTAACTCCGTCTAATATTGGCAATCCTGTGGTTGAGGCGCCGTCAATCTTAGAAGCTAAGAAGACTCCTTGAACTCTATTCAGAAAACCGGCAGCAAATATGTAAAAAATAGTACTAGATAGAAACGCCATTTAATATCTGAAACTATCGGTGTAATGAAAAAACATGCAAAAAAATCCAAAACACATGACCATAAATAACTTGCAAGTTGATGAATTCCATGGTGCGATAAGCATGAAAAGCATATCATAATTGTTAAAAGCACTAAGTTTGCGAGAAGTCGATGAAATTGATATAAAATTGAATATTTAGAAAAATGAAAACTGCTATTGCTACCAAGGTTCACTCCTACCCCTCTGTATCAATCACCTTTCAGCTCCTTCAACGCAATTTTCCAAAAATCGATAAAATCGATATGATAATTTTCTGACGGTAATCAGCAAAATCTGATACCATTCCACATCACTTCGCAGCGCTTCAAAACGTAAATTACAAAAATCGATAAAATCAGTGAATAAGTGAAGAATCTTATAAATGAAAATCATTACTGGAATCAAGGTTCAGTCTTACCCCCCTGTACTAACTCTCAGCTTTCTGGCTAGAAATGCTCAAAAAATCGATAAAATCGATGAATAAATGAAGAATCTCATAAATGAATGTCATTACTAGAATCAAGATACAGTCTTACCCCCCTGTACCAATTCTCAGCTTTCAGGTCAGAAATGCTCAAAAAATCGATAAAATCGATGAATAAATGAAGAATCTCATGAACGAATATCATTACTAGAATCAAGATACAGTCTTATCCCTCTGTACCAACTCTCAGCTTTCTGGCTAGAAATGCTAAAAAAAATCGATAAAATCGATGAATAAATGAAGAATCTCATAAATGAATATCATTACTGGAATCAAGGTACAGTCTTACCCCCTTGTACCAACTCTTAGCTTTCTGGCTAGAAATGCTAAAAAAATCGATAAAATCGATGAATAAGTGAAGAATCTCATAAATGAATATCATTATTAGAATCAAGATAAAGTCATACCCCCCTGTACCAATTCTAAGCTTTCAGGTCAGAAATGCTCAAAAAATCGATAAAATCGATGAATAAATGAAGAATCTCATAAATGAATATCATTACTGGAATCAAGATTCAGTCATACCCCCCTGTACCAACTCTCAGCTTTCTGGCTAGAAATGCTCAAAAAATCGATAAAATCGATGAATAAATGAAGAATTTCATAAATGAATATCATTGCTGGAATCAAGATTCAGTTTTACCCCCCTGTACCAATTCTCAGCTTTCAGGTCAGAAATGCTCAAAAAATCGATAAAATCGATGAATAAATGAAGAATCTCATAAACGAATATCATTACTAGAATCAAGATACAGTCTTATCCCTCTGTACCAACTCTCAGCTTTCTGGCTAGAAATGCTCAAAAAATCGATAAAAACGATGAATAAATGAAGAATCTCATAAATGAATATCATTACTGGAATCAAGGTACAGTCTTACCCCCTTGTACCAACTCTTAGCTTTCTGGCTAGAAATGCTAAAAAAATCGATAAAATCGATGAATAAATGAAGAATCTCATAAATGAATATCATTATTAGAATCAAGATACAGTCATACCCCCCTGTACCAATTCTAAGCTTTCAGGTCAGAAATGCTCAAAAAATCGATAAAATCGATGAATAAATGAAGAATCTCATAAACGAATATCATTACTGGAATCAAGATACAGTCATACCCCCCTGTACCAAATCTAAGCTTTCAGGTCAGAAATGCTCAAAAAATCGATAAAATCGATGAATAAATGAAGAATCTCATAAACGAATATCATTACTAGAATCAAGATACAGTCTTATCCCTCTGTACCAACTCTCAGCTTTCTGGCTAGAAATGCTCAAAAAATCGATAAAATCGATGAATAAATGAAGAATCTCATAAATGAATATCATTACTGGAATCAAGGTACAGTCTTACCCCCTTGTACCAACTCTTAGCTTTCTGGCTAGAAATGCTAAAAAAAATCGATAAAATCGATGAATAAATGAAGAATCTCATAAATGAATATCATTATTAGAATCAAGATACAGTCATACCCCCCTGTACCAATTCTAAGCTTTCAGGTCAGAAATGCTCAAAAAATCGATAAAATCGATGAATAAATGAAGAATCTCATAAACGAATATCATTACTGGAATCAAGATTCAGTCATACCCCCCTGTACCAACTCTCAGCTTTCTGGCTAGAAATGCTCAAAAAATCGATAAAATCGATGAATAAATGAAGAATTTCATAAATGAATATCATTGCTGGAATCAAGATTCAGTTTTACCCCCCTGTACCAATTCTCAGCTTTCAGGTCAGAAATGCTCAAAAAATCGATAAAATCGATGAATAAATGAAGAATCTCATAAATGAATATCATTACTAGAATCAAGATACAGTCTTACCCCTCTGTACCAACTCTCAGCTTTCAGGTCAGAAATGCTCAAAAAATCGATAAAATCGATGAATAAATGAAGAATCTCATAAATGAATATCATTACTGGAATCAAGATTCAGTCATACCCCCCTGTACCAACTCTCAGCTTTCTGGCTAGAAATGCTCAAAAAATCGATAAAATCGATGAATAAATGAAGAATTTCATAAATGAATATCATTGCTGGAATCAAGATTCAGTTTTACCCCTCTGTACCAACTCTCAGCTTTCTGGCTAGAAATGCTCAAAAAATCGATAAAATCGATGAATAAATGAAGAATCTCATAAATGAATATCATTACTAGAATCAAGATACAGTTATACCCCCCTGTACCAATTCTCAGCTTTCAGGTCAGAAATGCTCAAAAAATCGATAAAATCGATGAATAAATGAAGAATCTCATAAATGAATATCATTACTAGAATCAAGATACAGTCTTACCCCTCTGTACCAACTCTCAGCTTTCTGGCTAGAAATGCTAAAAAAATCGATAAAATCGATGAATAAATGAAGAATCTCATAAATGAATATCATTACTGGAATTAAGGTACAGTCTTACCCCCTTGTACCAACTCTTAGCTTTCTGGCTAGAAATGCTAAAAAAAATCGAAAAAATCGATGAATAAATGAAGAATCTCATAAATGAATATCATTACTAGAATCAAGATACAGTCATACCCCCCTGTACCAATTCTAAGCTTTCAGGTCAGAAATGCTCAAAAAATCGATAAAATCGATGAATAAATGAAGAATCTCATAAATGAACATCATTACTGGAATCAAGATTCAGTCGCACCCCCCTGTACCAACTCTCAGCTTTCTGGCTAGAAATGCTCAAAAAATCGATAAAATCGATGAATAAATGAAGAATTTCATAAATTAATATCATTGCTGGAATCAAGATTCAGTTTTACCCCTCTGTACCAACTCTCAGCTTTCAGGTCAGAAATGCTCAAAAAATCGATAAAATCGATGAATAAATGAAGAATCTCATAAATGAATATCATTACTAGAATCAAGATACAGTCTTACCCCTCTGTACCAACTCTAAGCTTTCTGGCTAGAAATGCTCAAAAAATCGATAAAATCGATGAATAAATGAAGAATCTCATAAATGAATATCATTACTAGAATCAAGATACAGTCATACCCCCCTGTACCAATTCTAAGCTTTCAGGTCAGAAATGCTCAAAAAATCGATAAAATCGATGAATAAATGAAGGATCTCATAAATGAATATCATTACTGGAATCAAGATTCAGTCATACCCCCCTGTACCAACTCTCAGCTTTCTGGCTAGAAATGCTCAAAAAATCGATAAAATCGATGAATAAATGAAGAATCTCATAAATGAATATCATTACTAGAATCAAGATACAGTCTTATCCCTCTGTACCAACTCTCAGCTTTCTGGCTAGAAATGCTCAAAAAATCGATAAAATCGATGAATAAATGAAGAATCTCATAAATGAATATCATTACTAGAATCAAGATACAGTCTTACCCCTCTGTACCAACTCTCAGCTTTCTGGCTAGAAATGATCAAAAAATCGATAAAATCGATGAATAAATAAAGAATCTCATAAATGAATATCATTACTAGAATCAAGATACAGGCGCTCTAACGCTGTCTTTAAGCAAATAGTATTTTTACATTAGTACTTATTAGATCACAAGAAGAGGACACGGAAATTCAACTCCCGATGCATGTGTACGGTTTCAGCATATAAGTATTTGTTTTGGCAAAAAAGCGAAGGTCAGTGTAAAAATTTAAAGAAACAGACCATAAATTCACTCTGTTATGAATATATACGAGTTTTACCCTGCGAGTGTTGCCAAATTCGTTGCTTCCCAAAAAATCTGTTACGAAAGGCGTTGTAGTGTGGTTTAAGAGGAATTGTGCGAAAAATCTATTATTTTCTCTTTATTCTAAGAGAACTTTGAATGAAAATGATAATTTTAATTGTTACTCTGTTAAATCTGTTACGAAAGGCGTTGTAGTGTGGTTTAAGAGGATTTGTGCGAAAAATCTATGATTTTCTCTTTATTCTAAGAGAACTTTGAATGAAAATGATAATTTTATTTGCTACTCTGTTAAATCTGTTACGAAAGGCGTTGTAGTGTGGTTTAAGAGGATTTGTGCGAAAAATCTATTATTTTCTCTTTATTCTAAGAGAACTTTGAATGAAAATGATAATTTTATTTGCTACTCTGTTAAATCTGTTACGAAAGGCGTTGTAGTGTGGTTTAAGAGGATTTGTGCGAAAAATCTATTATTTTCTCTTTATTCTAAGAGAACTTTGAATGAAAATGATAATTTTATTTTTTCTCGCCGCTCATTGGCTCAATAGATGTTTATGTTTAACAATGGAGTCCAAAAAAGCTGAGGAGGTATGTGACATAGTACATTAGTTGCAGAACTCTCTAAGCTGAATGAGAGAGGATTGTGAAAGTTGCATTATAGGAGAATAAAAGTTTTACATACAAAACATTGAAAGCACTTCGAGGCTCAAAAATGGGAAGATGACGAACAAGAGTGAGCTAAAAAGCAATATCTTACAGGATGATTGTGCTGCAAAATGTCTATTTATACCATCCTTCCTGTATTTTATGATATGCTATCAGAATACTTCTTCTTTATTCTATGACATGTTGCCGCAGATAGCTTATCGTAGGTAAGCTAAAATCTGGTATCTTCCTGTATATCCGCGATACGTTATCATAGGCAGCCATGAAAGGAACCGCCGCGCAACATCAATTACCTCAATAATGAGGTGGAAATAATCTAGTAAACATTAATTTCTCCATTATAGTATTTCTCCAGTATTTGATATAGATTTATCAAATTTGATCTTCAGTGCAATTGTGAATTATGTGGAAATGCTAATTACGTTTCATGTTGTATTCAGTTTTTCAAACCTGTAAAGTTTGCGTGTAAAACAAAACAACAACAAACGCTAAATGCGCACCATGATTCAAGATATATACCATGAAGAGATTTCAAAAGTCTTCAGATCCTATATATTAAGTGACACGCATGGCGCAGTAGCAGGAGTCGCGATTGATAAGATGGTACACTTGAAAGTTCGAATCCTTAAGCGCTTGTCAAATTTGCATTTCAAAAATGATTACGAAATTATTGCAAAAGCTCTGCTAGTTGACTTGAAGAAGCTTTCAGGTTATGCAAACGCGAATTAATCTTCTTTCTATAAAGGTGCAAAAATGTGTTCAAGTAGCAGGACTTGAACCCGAACGCATGCGCTCATAGGACCGATATCATATCCAATCAACCATCATTGTACCTTCGTTGTTTGTCAAGTGCTATTTCTTACATGGGATGTTGAGATCCGAAACGCCTAGATATGTTTTGATGACTTCTGCTGTTTCATCAGCGTTGGTGGCACATGGATAAGACTACCGCTGGCAATTAATCGATAGACCTCTCGGTGCCTATCAAAGACATAGATTGCGATTAACCACCACGATTATCTTGCAGTTGCTTGGAAAGGATGAGTTTCAGAAACATGCACAGCGATTTTGATGTGTATGAACTCTTTCACCCAAAATCTGTTTAGAGAGTTTTGTTCTGATAAATGTCTGTGGATAGCAGGTACAACTCCTGGAGCCGATTTAAAAGAAGCAGCGAAACATCATTAGTCTAATATTAAGGTGATGATCTACTCTAGTACATATGAAATCAGAATTTTACCTTTTTTTTCTGCCAGCCAGCTTACAGTCTTTTAGCAACAGTTTCTCTTGAATAAATGCTGAAATTTGAAATGTTACGCAATTGCAACCGAATTTATAAGGCCGGAATTGTGGGATTTTCCTTTTCACAGTCTTTTTGATGAAAAGTTCGAGTTAGATTGAACGCTATTTCAACAAACAAGCTTCACAGTTTGGTCATATGTGATATCAAACATATTATGATAACTTCGTAGGTTTCGCACGTCAGTGACGCGATGGCGCAGTGGCAAGATTCCTGACCAAGGAGAAAATGAAGTTTGAGTTCAAATCCCCATGTGTTCTCCAAATTTGCATTTCATTATTGAATGTTAATACGGTGTGTATGAGCGTCGGTACTTTATTTGAAAATGTTTGTGGTTATGCAAATGACACAGATCTCAACACGATGCAAAAATACTTCAAGTAGCAGGATTCGATCACGCAATCGTTCGCCCATAAAGCTGACCTCTTATCCACTCGACCACCACTGCACATTAGACCTGCAGAAACTTGAGCACAGTAGGGCGCTGAAATGTGTAACACTTGTACAAAACTTCAACATACTGATGATTTTCGACATCTTATGATCACTCTGATCACTTCCGCTATAGTTGATCAGCAATTGGTCCGTGACACTGCAAACATATGGCAGACCACCGGAGATCTTCTCGAGAAAGGAACTCGCAGAGCGTCTTCTATGTCTATTTACTAGTTCCACACCAAGTTTAGTAGAGATCTACCTTCATTTACTCAAGTATTGATAAAACTCTTTTATCACTGATAAATCTTGGCGAAAAGATACCAACTTTGCACAAAGTGATATAGTTTGATTACATCCTCCTCAGTGCGCAAGCATTCTACAGTAACTGCAATACTCTTTTCAAAAGAGCAAAATAAGTACTTTTTAAGGCTGGAAAAAAGAGGAAAGTAGTTATCGGTCCGCATTCTTTGCCAAAATTTTTTTGAAACTTTCTCACTTTGATTACCATTTAAAGATAGGTTTAAGCTGTGCAATAGCACGCATACGATCTTTTTAACTCCAAAGAATTTTTTTCAGGAACTAATATAATAGAGAAGTGCCTGCGCCATAAATTGCACAAAATTTCGCGAACTTGTAACTTGGTTCAAAATAAAGCTAGAGGGCTCAAATTTTGCAGGCATACTACCATGCTGACTGCTTACTATCCACCATTTTTTGGACCTCATCGGTTCACTACTTCCTTCCGATCCAGAAATCCGGGTTTTTGACCATTTAAATTCTTTTCTTTTTTATAACTCGAGTTCTAGGAAAGCTGCGGCGCTCAAATTTTGACTACACAAACAGTATAAGACCAAAACACTACACAAAAAGAATCAGCCTTATCGGCTGAGTCTGAGGCCCATTGTGAATATCGGGCAAAACGTCGCTTATGGAGTAAAGATGGCGAGAAGCCGAAGGCACCATTGGATTCATTGGCAAAATTTAGCCCATATATGCCCTTTTCGTTTTTCTCCATTTTGAGTTAGAAAGCTGTAATTCCACAAAAAACGTGATCGGCGTTTTGTTACTTGTCAGCCCATGCACGCGACAGTACAATATATTGCACGAAACTTGGCGAGCTCATAACTCGGTTCAAAATAAAGCTAGAGGGCTCAAATTTTGCAGGCATACTACCATGCTGACTGCTTACTATCCACCATTTTTTGGACCTCATCGGTTCACTACTTCCTTCCGATCCAGAAATCCGGGTTTTTGACCATTTAACTTCTTTTCTTTTTTATAACTCGAGTTCTAGGAAAGCTGCGGCGCTCAAATTTTGACTACACAAACAGTATAAGACCTAAACACTACACAAAAAGAACCAGCCTTATCGGCTGAGTCTGAGGCCCATTGTGAATATCGGGCAAAACGTCGCTTATGGAGTAAAGATGGCGAGAAGCCGAAGGCACCATTGGATTCATTGGCAAAATTTAGCCCATATATGCCCTTTTCGTTTTTCTCCATTTTAAGTTAGAAAGCTGTAATTCCACAAAAAACGTGATCGGCGTTTTGTTACTTGTCAGCCCAGGCACGCGACAGTACAATATATTGCACGAAACTTGGCGAGCTCATAACTCGGTTCAAAATAAAGCTAGAGGGCTCAAATTTTGCAGGCATACTACCATGCTGACTGCTTACTATCCACCATTTTTTGGACCTCATCGGTTCACTACTTCCTTCCGATCCAGAAATCCGGGTTTTTGACCATTTAACTTCTTTTCTTTTTTATAACTCGAGTTCTAGGAAAGCTGCGGCGCTCAAATTTTGACTACACAAACAGTATAAGACCTAAACACTACACAAAAAGAACCAGCCTTATCGGCTGAGTCTGAGGCCCATTGTGAATATCGGGCAAAACGTCGCTTATGGAGTAAAGATGGCGAGAAGCCGAAGGCACCATTGGATTCATTGGCAAAATTTAGCCCATATATGCCCTTTTCGTTTTTCTCCATTTTGAGTTAGAAAGCTGTAATTCCACAAAAAACGTGATCGGCGTTTTGTTACTTGTCAGCCCAGGCACGCGACAGTACAATATATTGCACGAAACTTGGCGAGCTCATAACTCGGTTCAAAATAAAGCTAGAGGGCTCAAATTTTGCAGGCATACTACCATGCTGACTGCTTACTATCCACCATTTTTTGGACCTCATCGGTTCACTACTTCCTTCCGATCCAGAAATCCGGGTTTTTGACCATTTAACTTATTTTCTTTTTTATAACTCGAGTTCTAGGAAAGCTGCGGCGCTCAAATTTTGACTACACAAACAGTATAAGACCTAAACACTACATAAAAAGAACCAGCCTTATCGGCTGAGTCTGAGGCCCATTGTGAATATCGGGCAAAACGTCGCTTATGGAGTAAAGATGGCGAGAAGCCGAAGGCACCATTGGATTCATTGGCAAAATTTAGCCCATATATGCCCTTTTCGTTTTTCTCCATTTTGAGTTAGAAAGCTGTAATTCCACAAAAAACGTGATCGGCGTTTTGTTACTTGTCAGCCCAGGCACGCGACAGTACAATATATTGCACGAAACTTGGCGAGCTTATAACTCGGTTCAAAATAAAGCTAGAGGGCTCAAATTTTGCAGGCATACTACCATGCTGACTGCTTACTATCCACCATTTTTTGGACCTCATCGGTTCACTACTTCCTTCCGATCCAGAAATCCGGGTTTTTGACCATTTAACTTCTTTTCTTTTTTATAACTCGAGTTCTAGGAAAGCTGCGGCGCTCAAATTTTGACTACACAAACAGTATAAGACCTAAACACTACACAAAAAGAACCAGCCTTATCGGCTGAGTCTGAGGCCCATTGTGAATATCGGGCAAAACGTCGCTTATGGAGTAAAGATGGCGAGAAGCCGAAGGCACCATTGGATTCATTGGCAAAATTTAGCCCATATATGCCCTTTTCGTTTTTCTCCATTTTGAGTTAGAAAGCTGTAATTCCACAAAAAACGTGATCGGCGTTTTGTTACTTGTCAGCCCAGGCACGCGACAGTACAATATATTGCACGAAACTTGGCGAGCTCATAACTCGGTTCAAAATAAAGCTAGAGGGCTCAAATTTTGCAGGCATACTACCATGCTGACTGCTTACTATCCACCATTTTTTGGACCTCATCGGTTCACAACTTCCTTCCGATCCAGAAATCCGGGTTTTTGACCATTTAACTTCTTTTCTTTTTTATAACTCGAGTTCTAGGAAAGCTGCGGCGCTCAAATTTTGACTACACAAACAGTATAAGACCTAAACACTACATAAAAAGAACCAGCCTTATCGGCTGAGTCTGAGGCCCATTGTGAATATCGGGCAAAACGTCGCTTATGGAGTAAAGATGGCGAGAAGCCGAAGGCACCATTGGATTCATTGGCAAAATTTAGCCCATATATGCCCTTTTCGTTTTTCTCCATTTTGAGTTAGAAAGCTGTAATTCCACAAAAAACGTGATCGGCGTTTTGTTACTTGTCAGCCCAGGCACGCGACAGTACAATATATTGCACGAAACTTGGCGAGCTTATAACTCGGTTCAAAATAAAGCTAGAGGGCTCAAATTTTGCAGGCATACTACCATGCTGACTGCTTACTATCCACCGTTTTTTGGACCTCATCGACACTCCATACCCTGCACTTATTGACCTATAGAGAGGTATGTTCCTGCGTCCCATAGCCCGCCATGCGTGCCATTGCACGCGCGAGCGTGCATTTGCACGAGTCGGGTAAGCCGTGCGTGCCATTGCACGCACTGCGGGCCATTGCACGCTTTGAGTGCAATAGGACGCACCTTCGATCTTTGCACTGAGTGCAGATAAAAAGTCAAAACTTTCTATATGCATGCTAGCTTGTAATCGTAATCTTTACCCCAATTTTGGACTCAATCGTATAGGTGTGAACCAATCTAATACTTTTTGAAAAAGAGTGGAGCTTGATATAAAAATTCAGAAAAAATTTGTTCAGACGCAGTATGTATGATGAAATTTAAAAATATTATGGGTTGCCTTCTTAAACTTTCTATTTGATGCGAAGTTCTGGTGAATTGTAGGTGATTTTCAAAAAAATAGAATTTTCAGAAATTGGCAAAAACTTGGTTTTTCAGATAACGGTTTACGGTAAAGCTGGAAATCTGCAATTTTGCATGCATGCATCTAGTCTATGCCTAACTATGATATAATTTTTTCAGAATTTTAGGATCACTCTGGAGCGAGTTCTAAAAAACCCGGTTCAATAGCACGCCATAACTCGAGAATGGGCGGAGCTAGGGGGGCGTGGCTATGACCAAAAAATTTTCCATGTCAAACTGGTCCGGGGGGAGCTTGGCCTGAGGGGAAGGGATTGATCCGGGGCCCGGTACGGCGAGGTAAAGATTCCTGGTTGAGCCTATTCAATTTTCCAGTGGGTCTCATCCAATAAATAAGAGATTTTGCAATATATTGTATCGTCGTGCAATATATTGCACAGCCTATAATGGTGAATTTTCGCTGGTTAACGCGAATACATTGGGAGTGAAAAAATCACTTATTATTATGTAAGTGACGGACCAAAATTTCAAAAAAAATTTTTTTAAATCGGGAAAAATTGGGGAATGTCGGGAAGAACAATGCAAAAGAGATTAGGACATGCTAGGGCCTTAATTGAAATAGTTAAGGCTTTTGAATAATGTTCAAAACTGATATGTTCCGAATGTTCAAAAAATTGTAAGGTAATACAAAAGTCTAGAAAAATAGGTAAGTGTTGGGAAGATAAGGCAAGAAGGCAAAAGGGTCTAAGAGATGCTATCGCCTTAGTTGGTGTATCTAAGGTTTGAGAAAGTAGCTTGCGGATTTTGAATGATCGGGGACCATCAGTCGTTCTGGAAAACTTTTGAAATTTTTTAAAAATGTCTAGGAAAATAGGGGAATGTCAGAAGGATGAGAAGGGCCCTCATAAAGCATGTCAACGCCCGAAAGGTTTTTAGGTTTATGCATATACAGTATATACAAACACATAACTAATAACACAAATTAGCACATATACAATATATACAAACACATAACTAATAACACAAATTAGCACATATACAATATATACAAACACATAACTAATAGCAGAAATTAGCACATATACAATATATACAAACACATAACTAATAAAACAAGTTAAAGTTCAATCTCATCGGAGTCGGAGCTGTATGTGACAATCTGTGGCTCCCTTTCGGATTTTTGCACTAGTGCTTTGCTCTTCTTTTCATCTGATTCCTTCCTGAGGCTGCTCGTTTTGGAACGTTTCCTCGGCGATTGCTCAGCGTCTGATGTTGATTCCGATCTTTGTCGTACTGCATCTAAAATATGCTAGTCACCCACAAATTTGAGAGGAGTTAAATGTTATGTTGAAAAGTCCTCGACTTCTTTCCTGAAAGTTAATGCGTAACGCACCAGGGCGTGAAGAAGGCCCGGGCATTTGCTCCTCCGGCACGTCTGCAATTTCGTGCTCTTCCTCAGATTCAGAAGACACATCGTTAGAGTCTTCTAGTTCCAGCTCATCTACGACAATCTCGGGTGCAACATTTTTACAACGACGTGTCAAACTGAACCAGAATGCAGTAAGCAACCATGGAATGACGATGTCACTCACTTTGCAAGCTTGAACATGCCCTGTACTCGCCGAATTGTATCAAAATTCTCCGCTTCTTCCCTCTTGGCAAGCTGCCGAGCCTTCACATAACCATGAGCGCAACTGATCATGTACTCATTTTGATACATTTTTAGTTGAATCTTTTGCGAATGCGCTGAAATTTTAGATCTAATCGAAGGACATTAGCACTATAGTTGGTAGAGGTTAAAGTTAAGAATAACCTCTGTTTTAATGTACCATTTGCGTTTCCTTGACTATGTACATGGCTCAATCTTTGAACTTAGCATATAGCGCCGACAGAATCAATCACTTATTTGCGCACTAAAGACGTACACGACGATAACACATGGCTTGAACTCCAAGCGCGAAAGCATTTGGATCTGTTTGGAATGCAATAATTTAGAATGGCAAGCGATGAGGTGTAAGTGAAATTTGCGAATCGAAAACGATAATTCTCTTCAATCCTCTGATTTTCCGTTGAACTTCAGCAAGCGCTATAACGGTATCTTAGCTTCGTTAACGCACCTGCCATTCTCGCCATATCCTTATCAGCGCCCTTCAGTTTCTCCATCTCCCGACGGTAGTAATCCTCATACTGTCGTGAAGCTACAGCGTGTCTTGTCTAATAACGAATTTAGAACTTCAGCTTCGCCTCATACAAAAATTCGTTCGTTACAAAAATTATAAGATATACTGCTCACCATATTACATGAGAGATGTAACTCTGTAAAGCCACTATCACGCAAAAATTGCTTCATCAAGTGCGAAACTGTTGACTTCTCCACAGGCTTTCCTCTATACTGAAGAAAGAACGGCGCATCAGGCTTTTTCATGTCTACCAGCTCGTGTTTTTGTATCACACTAAATGAATTTCAATAGTCTTACATGAAAACATGAGTAATGTAATGTAATGCAGCGTACAAATCTCTCAATTTTGTATAGTAATCGATCCACTTCTTCGATTTCTTGTCCAATACAAAATATTGACCTCCGTATGCTGTTTTTTGATAGGAAGCCCTGATTTTTGGGTAAGGGTAGCACCCTACCTGAAACGTATACTTAACTTTATGAACAATCAAATGAGGAATTAAATTATTTGAATCAGGTCTACCCAGAGTGTTTCCGTGATCTTCTTTTTATTGCCTTCCTTTCCTTCGTCGTCCTCCCAATCTATGTTTATGCATTGCAATCCCGTAAAGTCAATATCCTGCCCGAACTTTGATACAGGCCTTTTCCTCATTTCAGGTGCATGTATGCTTCCATACATCATTTTATAGATGACTTCATTTCTGCTGGTATTACAATGTACTATGTATGCACAGAGTGCACTAAATAGCAAAATCTTCATATGGGATATCTTGACGTTTAACTGATTTAACTGACCCCATCACATAGTTGTATTGAGCAGGATATAACATTCCGTCTCGTTCGAACTTATCCATAATCTTGTCGACGCTCTTGGCAATCCCTCGATGATCAACAATAGCTCTTGTCACACAATACATTATATCGTCTTGCTAAAAAAAGGGTGAATATACGATGGACTTTATGATCACGCACAAATTTAATAAAGAAGCTTACACGTTTATCTTGTGGCACAATACCCTTCAGTGACATGGTTATCCTTTCTTCTTCGTTGTGTGATCTAAACTGATAAGCTATCTTTCTTTTGTATTGTTTTAGGTCTAGCACACGCTGTCGCCCTGCTCCTAAATGATTACATAGGTGTATGCATGCTTTATAGCTATCCACGAAATCATAAAGTAAAAATTTACTTTTTTCTAGTTGGATCGACAAAAATCTCCAAAAAGAGGATACCGCCTTTGTTATCATCCTTCGTAGATCGAGTTTGACACCTTCTGTTTTTAAACGCTCCATATACGGTAAAAAGATTTCACTTGAGTATATGGCGTCGTCGACTGTAACGGTCTCTCCCATTCTGAATTTTAGATATTGTGCCATTTGACAACTGGCTGGAAGCTAACAAATTTTGGTTTAAGCACATAAACTCGAAGAAAACAATTTTGTTCCTATTTTCTTGCAAAAAAAGCTGGAACGATATTAAATTTAACAAAAGTCTTCGTTATAAGATGAACTCGTCATAATTACCTCTGCCGAGATCGCATAGCTACAAGCATAAATCGGTCGATGTACTGTACATAGCCCCAAATGCCTCCCTTAGCAGGTTTTCCCGTATATTTCGAAATATTTGGCTAAATACATAGCACAAATATTATCTACCATAGGTATCATAATAATTTAAACGATACCAGTTTATCTTGAATACTTTGTGCAAATTGTTGCAGCAGCGGATGTGATTCTCGTACTACCTTGCGCCAAAATTTGAGATTCTTATCCAATTTTCGCTCTGTAACTGAATACATTTTTTGCTACTTTTACGTTCAAAAGCTTACCATGCTCGTTTTTTGGCGTGTAGTTTTGTTCGAAATAATTTGGGTCAAAGGAATCTAATTCATGATAGAACATATAATCCTTTTTCGGTGCCATTTTGAAAATGTCAGCAACATTTGCATCACCTTCAACGGAAGCATGTTTCGAAATGAAAATTCTAGGGCACAAGGAATTTAGATTTTGTACTAACCTGAATATTGTTCGTCGCCAAAACAAGTGTATAATAAATGTCTGTCCACACGCGGTGATGCGAAAGTTACGGGTAACACAGGGGGCGAAATCTCCTCTATTGATACTTCCGCAGAACTAGGGCTGTCCATTCGCACTCGATCTGTTTCCACTGTATTCGTCGGTGCAACGTCTATTGCCGGTTTCTGTGAAGACGTCGCAACAGGCAATCCCCTTTTTGTCTTCTGTTTGATTTGAGAAAGAGGAGTGTTGGATTCTACGTTGCTTGCGTTGTGCTTTTTGGATATAGATAATTGCGTTTGAATCTGTTGGTAAATTTATTTACATACTCTATCCGACGGAATTGCTAAAGAATTGCACATACCCAATCTTCGTTCGCCTGTGAACGTCCCTCTGCAATAGAACTTCTGTTTGCATCTATTCCCGCCTGCGCTTCCGCTACAATCTCTCCACGAACTCGACATCTTGCTACCTGTGAAAAAGCAGTTTCAATCAGTATTCTGCAACGAAATCAGTGGTCATTATTTGCACTTACGGCCTCATTAACCAACATCTCCACCTCGTCCTTGCGCACATATTTGTATCGATCAATGCGTTTATCCTCATAACCCTAGAATCCGTTTAACTCGCAAAATTAGCTATTAATAAAGATCAAAATAAAAGACTGTTGATGCAGTAAGTAAACTTACACCATCCGTCGGTATACCGCATTTCCTGAGTTGATGTACAAAGTCATTATACACTCCCCATTCGCCTTCCGTCACTGGTCTGCGAACGTCGTTTAGGTTTATCTTTGCTCTTCCCATATACTGTGTGATGCCACGCCCGAGCTGCATAACAATCTAAATTGTATTTAAAGCAATAGCACACGGAATAGGTCGTGTATAACGTACCTTATAATCCAATGTATTTTTTTTAAGAAGTTCACTATGCGCTCTTCTAAGATGTTCGGTAAATCGGTATTCGCCTTGTTTGCCACATACAACACAGTAACTCGCACCCTCATTGGGATTCTTAGGATAAAACATGTCTGCAAAAAAATTTTTTGTGATGACAAACATATCATAAAATTGGACTGTGATACTTCACAAACCTTCGTGCAACGTCTCAGGTGTATACCTTATGATGTGCTCGCTCTTAAGTCTATCTAGATTTGCCTTCGCTGCATTTCCCACCTCTAGAACTTCGTGATATCTAGAGGATGAACGAAGACGGGAAGCCATTTTTAATACCGATCTAGCAAGAATTCTAATGCTTCTAGAAAGAAAGAGATTTTGGCTATAAGAATATATTTGCTGAATATGTGGAAAGTAATCAAAAGATAATGTACATTTCAGGCATGCAGGGAAGAAAAATGGAAAAACTTTTTATCGTAACTGCTAACAAATATTAACAACAACTTCAAATAACAACTACTCAATTGCTACAATACTAATCGGTTCCTTAAGCGATTCTTTTATTAGTTTGATTCTTTGCTCACACCTCCTATTTAGCCTATGCAATTGCCGGTGGTGATAAAAAATGGCGAAAATAATAAGCATAAGCACAATATAAATAAATAAAATAGGAAATGTTTTACTGTACTTGCATCCATCATCTTCTGCAAAATTCTGGTTGCGATCATTGTCTTCATTGTGCTGATTATTAGGCTTCGTAGGCGTATGATTTGACTAAAAGTTATAAATGCGCGTGTGATCTCACGGTGTAAGTAAATTATATATATATATATATATGTATATGTATATATATATTTACTAACAGGTAAAGCTATCGTTAACTCCATAGTCAAGTTGCCTGTCTTCACTCGCGAAGCTACCTTCATCGAACCTATATGCAGTTCTGCTCCTTGCGGTATTTCCACCACGATTATAGGCTTCTCAATTATGAGTGATTGAAACGCTTCATTGTCTTGTTTTTTATAGAACATGCGTTTCATTCGCGTAATCACCACCACTGTCTTCAACAGTGGGACGATCAGCGTAAACTAAAACATATGTACTAAGATTTTCTAACACTCTGTGTAGCATGGACAAGTCTTTGAAACTCACTTCATCATTGGTGGAATTGTGCTCGACCACAGTGCAACCATCTCGATTACCAGAATGTAAACCGCATGTAGTTTGCGGTTTTGTCTTGCACAGAAGAGTGGACGATAAGGTACTGCACTCATCAACGTTGCTTACTTCTTCGAGCGCACTCACATTGCTCACTAGCATCGATGTTGGTATGATGTAATGAGCGCCAAGGACATGGCTTGAGTACTTCTTCATATTTTCACTAAATCCGCCAAGTGGTACAATTCGTGTGAGGTACCCTACATTTTTTTCCAAACTGACTGGATAGCAAATCTAAACTATTTTATTTATTTGGTGTATAACACTTGCAGGACCGCTCACTTTCACTTCCATGACACGTCTGTTCATCGATAGTACCGTTGCTCGCAATGTATCACCAGCGACATCAAATCTACTCTTGAGAACGGAAGCATTGAACCTTTCCAAACCCATCAGATTTGCAATGGCGGAAAGAAGATTGCTCTCACCATGATGGTTGATCACACGATGTGTTACGCGACCGTAATTGAATAGCCCGGTGAGAGCGTCTTCTATCGCCATTAGCAATCGTGATCTGACTTGAGCGAACACGAATTCAAAACGAATCCTAAAGTGCTACATGGATATTTTTTTTACACAAAAAGTTGAAAAATGCAAGCATGACTTAGCACTCACATGCAAGTTTTCAATTCCAAAAATTCCGCCAAATTGTGCATTTGCGATTTCATCTCAAGGACTTGTTTCATCAGTCGCTGTAATTTTATAGCATCTGGTGACAAAAAGCTAAAACTATGCAATAGCACAAACTTTTTGCTGATGCTCCTCCTCCGAATATTTGTAGATCAAGGCTTTAATTTCACGGTATGCAAGCTCTCCAAGACCGACCCCTACCCCAAAAGCGACGATTCCTATTCCAGGAAAAAACTCAACCTGTCCCGTACTAAAGCATGCGTGTACTTTTTTCACATAGTTCATTCAAAACGCTTACTTGTAATGAGGTGTTATTCTTCTGTATTTGTTGAATGTTGCTTCCATTTCTTGGAGATGCAGATTTAAAGCGTCCTCTTTCATTGTTCTATATACCTGAATACATTTTAAAAGTTTGTAACACTCAACTGTCATTCTCAAATGCTAAAATCAAAATTCTTACCCTCATTCTTAACTCCTCATTGAGAGTACTACTAATGTTCAAAGATTTCTCAAATGGTTCGAGTACTTGGTCAAACATTCTTCCGTCAATGTAGCTCGAGTAATCTGTAAAAAAAATAGATTGCTAGGACGTCCATATGATTACATGTACCTTCTCTAAGGTACATGTAATCATATGGACGTCTCACTTACATAAAGTTAACTCGAGGTGAATGGTTGAGATTTCGTTCGGCCGCTTCGCTTGGACCTTGCACTCGTTCCCGAACGCATCGTCTAATCATTTTCCCGCGCTTGAGCGTGATAAGAGGCTTAAGAAAAAATTTGCTTGTTAAATAAAGCGTGGGAATGGTCAGAAAACACCACGTACGCAAACGCGACGCGAGCGTGTCCTCCGAAGCGGCCAAGCCGAAACCGCTAGAGTCGGGTTCACACCATATGATACAGAGGATATGTTTGTGATAGCGCCATAGAGCTAATTTAGACAAGTCACGTAATTTAGCTTCTTTACAACTCTGATAAGGTTGGTCAGCTTTGGAAATGCAGAATTTTCAACACCTGCCGACGCTATAGTAGCAACGTGCATTACAATTGTCCAGGGCTACTATCTACCTTTCAATCCAAACGATTTAATCAAAATACATACCTAGCACGACGATGCCACATTCTCGTTCTTCTTTTGCAGCGAATCCAACCACCTCACCGTGTATTCCGTTGTCATGAAAAGCCTTCAGAGTAACTCCGTCTAATATTGGCAATCCTGTGGTTGAGGCGCCGTCAATCTTAGAAGCTAAGAAGACTCCTTGAACTCTATTCAGAAAACCGGCAGCAAATATGTAAAAAATAGTACTAGATAGAAACGCCATTTAATATCTGAAACTATCGGTGTAATGAAAAAACATGCAAAAAAATCCAAAACACATGACCATAAATAACTTGCAAGTTGATGAATTCCATGGTGCGATAAGCATGAAAAGCATATCATAATTGTTAAAAGCACTAAGTTTGCGAGAAGTCGATGAAATTGATATAAAATTGAATATTTAGAAAAATGAAAACTGCTATTGCTACCAAGGTTCACTCCTACCCCTCTGTATCAATCACCTTTCAGCTCCTTCAACGCAATTTTCCAAAAATCGATAAAATCGATATGATAATTTTCTGACGGTAATCAGCAAAATCTGATACCATTCCACATCACTTCGCAGCGCTTCAAAACGTAAATTACAAAAATCGATAAAATCAGTGAATAAGTGAAGAATCTTATAAATGAAAATCATTACTGGAATCAAGGTTCAGTCTTACCCCCCTGTACTAACTCTCAGCTTTCTGGCTAGAAATGCTCAAAAAATCGATAAAATCGATGAATAAATGAAGAATCTCATAAATGAATGTCATTACTAGAATCAAGATACAGTCCTACCCCCCTGTACCAATTCTCAGCTTTCAGGTCAGAAATGCTCAAAAAATCGATAAAATCGATGAATAAATGAAGAATCTCATGAACGAATATCATTACTAGAATCAAGATACAGTCTTATCCCTCTGTACCAACTCTCAGCTTTCTGGCTAGAAATGCTAAAAAAAATCGATAAAATCGATGAATAAATGAAGAATCTCATAAATGAATATCATTACTGGAATCAAGGTACAGTCTTACCCCCTTGTACCAACTCTTAGCTTTCTGGCTAGAAATGCTAAAAAAATCGATAAAATCGATGAATAAGTGAAGAATCTCATAAATGAATATCATTATTAGAATCAAGATAAAGTCATACCCCCCTGTACCAATTCTAAGCTTTCAGGTCAGAAATGCTCAAAAAATCGATAAAATCGATGAATAAATGAAGAATCTCATAAATGAATATCATTACTGGAATCAAGATTCAGTCATACCCCCCTGTACCAACTCTCAGCTTTCTGGCTAGAAATGCTCAAAAAATCGATAAAATCGATGAATAAATGAAGAATTTCATAAATGAATATCATTGCTGGAATCAAGATTCAGTTTTACCCCCCTGTACCAATTCTCAGCTTTCAGGTCAGAAATGCTCAAAAAATCGATAAAATCGATGAATAAATGAAGAATCTCATAAACGAATATCATTACTAGAATCAAGATACAGTCTTATCCCTCTGTACCAACTCTCAGCTTTCTGGCTAGAAATGCTCAAAAAATCGATAAAATCGATGAATAAATGAAGAATCTCATAAATGAATATCATTACTGGAATCAAGGTACAGTCTTACCCCCTTGTACCAACTCTTAGCTTTCTGGCTAGAAATGCTAAAAAAATCGATAAAATCGATGAATAAATGAAGAATCTCATAAATGAATATCATTATTAGAATCAAGATACAGTCATACCCCCCTGTACCAATTCTAAGCTTTCAGGTCAGAAATGCTCAAAAAATCGATAAAATCGATGAATAAATGAAGAATCTCATAAACGAATATCATTACTGGAATCAAGATACAGTCATACCCCCCTGTACCAAATCTAAGCTTTCAGGTCAGAAATGCTCAAAAAATCGATAAAATCGATGAATAAATGAAGAATCTCATAAACGAATATCATTACTAGAATCAAGATACAGTCTTATCCCTCTGTACCAACTCTCAGCTTTCTGGCTAGAAATGCTCAAAAAATCGATAAAATCGATGAATAAATGAAGAATCTCATAAATGAATATCATTACTGGAATCAAGGTACAGTCTTACCCCCTTGTACCAACTCTTAGCTTTCTGGCTAGAAATGCTAAAAAAAATCGATAAAATCGATGAATAAATGAAGAATCTCATAAATGAATATCATTATTAGAATCAAGATACAGTCATACCCCCCTGTACCAATTCTAAGCTTTCAGGTCAGAAATGCTCAAAAAATCGATAAAATCGATGAATAAATGAAGAATCTCATAAACGAATATCATTACTGGAATCAAGATTCAGTCATACCCCCCTGTACCAACTCTCAGCTTTCTGGCTAGAAATGCTCAAAAAATCGATAAAATCGATGAATAAATGAAGAATTTCATAAATGAATATCATTGCTGGAATCAAGATTCAGTTTTACCCCCCTGTACCAATTCTCAGCTTTCAGGTCAGAAATGCTCAAAAAATCGATAAAATCGATGAATAAATGAAGAATCTCATAAATGAATATCATTACTAGAATCAAGATACAGTCTTACCCCTCTGTACCAACTCTCAGCTTTCAGGTCAGAAATGCTCAAAAAATCGATAAAATCGATGAATAAATGAAGAATCTCATAAATGAATATCATTACTGGAATCAAGATTCAGTCATACCCCCCTGTACCAACTCTCAGCTTTCTGGCTAGAAATGCTCAAAAAATCGATAAAATCGATGAATAAATGAAGAATTTCATAAATGAATATCATTGCTGGAATCAAGATTCAGTTTTACCCCTCTGTACCAACTCTCAGCTTTCTGGCTAGAAATGCTCAAAAAATCGATAAAATCGATGAATAAATGAAGAATCTCATAAATGAATATCATTACTAGAATCAAGATACAGTTATACCCCCCTGTACCAATTCTCAGCTTTCAGGTCAGAAATGCTCAAAAAATCGATAAAATCGATGAATAAATGAAGAATCTCATAAATGAATATCATTACTAGAATCAAGATACAGTCTTACCCCTCTGTACCAACTCTCAGCTTTCTGGCTAGAAATGCTAAAAAAATCGATAAAATCGATGAATAAATGAAGAATCTCATAAATGAATATCATTACTGGAATCAAGGTACAGTCTTACCCCCTTGTACCAACTCTTAGCTTTCTGGCTAGAAATGCTAAAAAAAATCGATAAAATCGATGAATAAATGAAGAATCTCATAAATGAATATCATTACTAGAATCAAGATACAGTCATACCCCCCTGTACCAATTCTAAGCTTTCAGGTCAGAAATGCTCAAAAAATCGATAAAATCGATGAATAAATGAAGAATCTCATAAATGAATATCATTACTGGAATCAAGATTCAGTCGCACCCCCCTGTACCAACTCTCAGCTTTCTGGCTAGAAATGCTCAAAAAATCGATAAAATCGATGAATAAATGAAGAATTTCATAAATTAATATCATTGCTGGAATCAAGATTCAGTTTTACCCCTCTGTACCAACTCTCAGCTTTCAGGTCAGAAATGCTCAAAAAATCGATAAAATCGATGAATAAATGAAGAATCTCATAAATGAATATCATTACTAGAATCAAGATACAGTCTTACCCCTCTGTACCAACTCTAAGCTTTCTGGCTAGAAATGCTCAAAAAATCGATAAAATCGATGAATAAATGAAGAATCTCATAAATGAATATCATTACTAGAATCAAGATACAGTCATACCCCCCTGTACCAATTCTAAGCTTTCAGGTCAGAAATGCTCAAAAAATCGATAAAATCGATGAATAAATGAAGGATCTCATAAATGAATATCATTACTGGAATCAAGATTCAGTCATACCCCCCTGTACCAACTCTCAGCTTTCTGGCTAGAAATGCTCAAAAAATCGATAAAATCGATGAATAAATGAAGAATCTCATAAATGAATATCATTACTAGAATCAAGATACAGTCTTATCCCTCTGTACCAACTCTCAGCTTTCTGGCTAGAAATGCTCAAAAAATCGATAAAATCGATGAATAAATGAAGAATCTCATAAATGAATATCATTACTAGAATCAAGATACAGTCTTACCCCTCTATACAAACTCTCAGCTTTCAGGTCAGAAGTGCTCAAAAAATCGATAAAATCGATGAATGAATGAAGAATCTCATAAATGAATATCATTACTAGAATCAAGATACAGTCTTACCCCTCTGTACCAACTCTAAGCTTTCTGGCTAGAAATGATCAAAAAATCGATAAAATCGATGAATAAATGAAGAATTTCATAAATTAATATCATTGCTGGAATCAAGATTCAGTTTTACCCCTCTGTACCAACTCTCAGCTTTCAGGTCAGAAATGCTCAAAAAATCGATAAAATCGATGAATAAATGAAGAATCTCATAAATGAATATCATTACTAGAATCAAGATACAGTCTTACCCCTCTGTACCAACTCTAAGCTTTCTGGCTAGAAATGCTCAAAAAATCGATAAAATCGATGAATAAATGAAGAATCTCATAAATGAATATCATTACTAGAATCAAGATACAGTCATACCCCCCTGTACCAATTCTAAGCTTTCAGGTCAGAAATGCTCAAAAAATCGATAAAATCGATGAATAAATGAAGGATCTCATAAATGAATATCATTACTGGAATCAAGATTCAGTCATACCCCCCTGTACCAACTCTCAGCTTTCTGGCTAGAAATGCTCAAAAAATCGATAAAATCGATGAATAAATGAAGAATCTCATAAATGAATATCATTACTAGAATCAAGATACAGTCTTATCCCTCTGTACCAACTCTCAGCTTTCTGGCTAGAAATGCTCAAAAAATCGATAAAATCGATGAATAAATGAAGAATCTCATAAATGAATATCATTACTAGAATCAAGATACAGTCTTACCCCTCTATACAAACTCTCAGCTTTCAGGTCAGAAGTGCTCAAAAAATCGATAAAATCGATGAATGAATGAAGAATCTCATAAATGAATATCATTACTAGAATCAAGATACAGTCTTACCCCTCTGTACCAACTCTCAGCTTTCTGGCTAGAAATGATCAAAAAATCGATAAAATCGATGAATAAATAAAGAATCTCATAAATGAATATCATTACTAGAATCAAGATACAGGCGCTCTAACGCTGTCTTTAAGCAAATAGTATTTTTACATTAGTACTTATTAGATCACAAGAAGAGGACACGGAAATTCAACTCCCGATGCATGTGTACGGTTTCAGCATATAAGTATTTGTTTTGGCAAAAAAGCGAAGGTCAGTGTAAAAATTTAAAGAAACAGACCATAAATTCACTCTGTTATGAATATATACGAGTTTTACCCTGCGAGTGTTGCCAAATTCGTTGCTTCCCAAAAAATCTGTTACGAAAGGCGTTGTAGTGTGGTTTAAGAGGAATTGTGCGAAAAATCTATTATTTTCTCTTTATTCTAAGAGAACTTTGAATGAAAATGATAATTTTAATTGTTACTCTGTTAAATCTGTTACGAAAGGCGTTGTAGTGTGGTTTAAGAGGATTTGTGCAAAAAATCTATGATTTTCTCTTTATTCTAAGAGAACTTTGAATGAAAATGATAATTTTATTTGCTACTCTGTTAAATCTGTTACGAAAGGCGTTGTAGTGTGGTTTAAGAGGATTTGTGCGAAAAATCTATTATTTTCTCTTTATTCTAAGAGAACTTTGAATGAAAATGATAATTTTATTTGCTACTCTGTTAAATCTGTTACGAAAGGCGTTGTAGTGTGGTTTAAGAGGATTTGTGCGAAAAATCTATTATTTTCTCTTTATTCTAAGAGAACTTTGAATGAAAATGATAATTTTATTTTTTCTCGCCGCTCATTGGCTCAATAGATGTTTATGTTTAACAATGGAGTCCAAAAAAGCTGAGGAGGTATGTGACATAGTACATTAGTTGCAGAACTCTCTAAGCTGAATGAGAGAGGATTGTGAAAGTTGCATTATAGGAGAATAAAAGTTTTACATACAAAACATTGAAAGCACTTCGAGGCTCAAAAATGGGAAGATGACGAACAAGAGTGAGCTAAAAAGCAATATCTTACAGGATGATTGTGCTGCAAAATGTCTATTTATACCATCCTTCCTGTATTTTATGATATGCTATCAGAATACTTCTTCTTTATTCTATGACATGTTGCCGCAGATAGCTTATCGTAGGTAAGCTAAAATCTGGTATCTTCCTGTATATCCGCGATACGTTATCATAGGCAGCCATGAAAGGAACCGCCGCGCAACATCAATTACCTCAATAATGAGGTGGAAATAATCTAGTAAACATTAATTTCTCCATTATAGTATTTCTCCAGTATTTGATATAGATTTATCAAATTTGATCTTCAGTGCAATTGTGAATTATGTGGAAATGCTAATTACGTTTCATGTTGTATTCAGTTTTTCAAACCTGTAAAGTTTGCGTGTAAAACAAAACAACAACAAACGCTAAATGCGCACCATGATTCAAGATATATACCATGAAGAGATTTCAAAAGTCTTCAGATCCTATATATTAAGTGACACGCATGGCGCAGTAGCAGGAGTCGCGATTGATAAGATGGTACACTTGAAAGTTCGAATCCTTAAGCGCTTGTCAAATTTGCATTTCAAAAATGATTACGAAATTATTGCAAAAGCTCTGCTAGTTGACTTGAAGAAGCTTTCAGGTTATGCAAACGCGAATTAATCTTCTTTCTATAAAGGTGCAAAAATGTGTTCAAGTAGCAGGACTTGAACCCGAACGCATGCGCTCATAGGACCGATATCATATCCAATCAACCATCATTGTAC
This sequence comes from Cylicocyclus nassatus, assembly GCA_958299035.1. NCBI lineage: Eukaryota > Metazoa > Nematoda > Chromadorea > Rhabditida > Strongylidae > Cylicocyclus > Cylicocyclus nassatus. The sequence goes on from CATQJL010000001.1 coordinate 81,401,050, forward strand.
CTTCGTTGTTTGTCAAGTGCTATTTCTTACATGGGATGTTGAGATCCGAAACGCCTAGATATGTTTTGATGACTTCTGCTGTTTCATCAGCGTTGGTGGCACATGGATAAGACTACCGCTGGCAATTAATCGATAGACCTCTCGGTGCCTATCAAAGACATAGATTGCGATTAACCACCACGATTATCTTGCAGTTGCTTGGAAAGGATGAGTTTCAGAAACATGCACAGCGATTTTGATGTGTATGAACTCTTTCACCCAAAATCTGTTTAGAGAGTTTTGTTCTGATAAATGTCTGTGGATAGCAGGTACAACTCCTGGAGCCGATTTAAAAGAAGCAGCGAAACATCATTAGTCTAATATTAAGGTGATGATCTACTCTAGTACATATGAAATCAGAATTTTACCTTTTTTTTCTGCCAGCCAGCTTACAGTCTTTTAGCAACAGTTTCTCTTGAATAAATGCTGAAATTTGAAATGTTACGCAATTGCAACCGAATTTATAAGGCCGGAATTGTGGGATTTTCCTTTTCACAGTCTTTTTGATGAAAAGTTCGAGTTAGATTGAACGCTATTTCAACAAACAAGCTTCACAGTTTGGTCATATGTGATATCAAACATATTATGATAACTTCGTAGGTTTCGCACGTCAGTGACGCGATGGCGCAGTGGCAAGATTCCTGACCAAGGAGAAAATGAAGTTTGAGTTCAAATCCCCATGTGTTCTCCAAATTTGCATTTCATTATTGAATGTTAATACGGTGTGTATGAGCGTCGGTACTTTATTTGAAAATGTTTGTGGTTATGCAAATGACACAGATCTCAACACGATGCAAAAATACTTCAAGTAGCAGGATTCGATCACGCAATCGTTCGCCCATAAAGCTGACCTCTTATCCACTCGACCACCACTGCACATTAGACCTGCAGAAACTTGAGCACAGTAGGGCGCTGAAATGTGTAACACTTGTACAAAACTTCAACACACTGATGATTTTCGACATCTTATGATCACTCTGATCACTTCCGCTATAGTTGATCAGCAATTGGTCCGTGACACTGCAAACATATGGCAGACCACCGGAGATCTTCTCGAGAAAGGAACTCGCAGAGCGTCTTCTATGTCTATTTACTAGTTCCACACCAAGTTTAGTAGAGATCTACCTTCATTTACTCAAGTATTGATAAAACTCTTTTATCACTGATAAATCTTGGCGAAAAGATACCAACTTTGCACAAAGTGATATAGTTTGATTACATCCTCCTCAGTGCGCAAGCATTCTACAGTAACTGCAATACTCTTTTCAAAAGAGCAAAATAAGTACTTTTTAAGGCTGGAAAAAAGAGGAAAGTAGTTATCGGTCCGCATTCTTTGCCAAAATTTTTTTGAAACTTTCTCACTTTGATTACCATTTAAAGATAGGTTTAAGCTGTGCAATAGCACGCATACGATCTTTTTAACTCCAAAGAATTTTTTTCAGGAACTAATATAATAGGTTTGAGTCTTACTTGAGCGATAGATGCATGACGGTACAGATTGGTCATGAATATTCCAGAAAATTTCCCTGTCCTAGTGGAGTTCCTCAGGGAGCTGTCCTATCTCCTTTGTTATTTTTGGTATACACTTTGGACCTACCTGATGCTTCAAAAACATTGAATGTACACGTACAAATCTAAGCGGACGATACAAAGATACATGCATCTTATGATGAAGACAACCTGGACACAGTTCATGATGCTTTGCAGTTATCGATTGATAAAATGTGTGCTTGGGCGTCTCAGAATGGACTCTCTCTCAACCCAAGAAAATGTTCCTTCCTCCATCTTGGCAAGCATTCCTCAACTTCGTATAAAATTGATGGAGTTGAGATGACTGCTTGTCAAGATGTGAAAGATCTGGGAGTTATTATCGATTGTGATTTGAAATTCTCTAAGATTGATGCAATTGTCAACAGGGCATATGCCACTTTATTTACAATCTTTCGCAATATACAAACTCGTAATCCTATAATACTGTCCCGGTTATACAAAGCTTATGTTGTTCCACATCTTGAATACTGCTCGCAAGTTTGGAATCCTTCCCGAAAAAAAGATATAATGAAGTTTGAATGAGTTCAGCACACTTTTACCCGCCTGGTCTTTCGTCGTGCAAGTGGTGGAACACTAGTTGATATTCCAGACTGTCACCTACGCTCTAATAAATTGAGCTTGAATCCTCTCAGAATTAGACGCATGATATCCGACCTCGTCTTTTGTTTTCGTATTCTTCGCATGGAAATAAAATTAAAAGCAAGCAAATTTTGGATCTTCAAACCTGCTGGTACGAGGCTAGGTGGTTTCAATCTGCACTATAAACCTATCAAGCAACATCAGTCTGGAATATTCAACTACCTGTTCTTCCGCTGTGCAAGATGGCTTCAGCGCTTACCCGTTGATATTATGTCAGTGCGTGGCGGTGAAGCCTTCAAGAAAAAATTAAGAAAAGCTGATTTGTCTCAACTTTTGTGCAGTGATACTTCTTCTTGATTGCGTTGCGTTTCTAATATTTGTGTTCAGATTCTTTTAGGGTATTGGTCTTTAGGGCTTATGGTTGTTATGGTTCTCCCATGGTTTGGTTCTGAGGCTTGATCTTCTTTGCACTTCTTTTTTCCTTCTTTTTCTTCTATTTTATTTTTCATCTCTCAATAGTCTTCTTTTTAGATTCTCGCTCTTGTCCATGCGGTTCACTATCTTTTTCGTATGCGGTTTCATGGCACGCGACTCTACCTGTCTCATGCTGATCCTTACTCTGGGCTGATTGTGGTCGAGGGATGCGGAATGAATGCTTTGTTGGACTGTAGTTTATGTTAGACCACACTCTACCACTTCATTGGACCTTGGTTCAAATTATTGCCGTTCTCTGTTTGGTTTTCTTCTAACACTTTCATGCCTCACGCGTTAGTTTGGGTCTGGTTCCGTCTTATCACCTCAGTTATGCTTGGGCTAGCTTCTTTGGGCTTGAGACTTTTTCATTGTGCAACTTCTATCGGAGTTCTGTTCTCTCCCCAGAGTTTTGGTTGGGCGGGTTTTATCAATATTACTACCAGTACACCTGCTTCCAACATATACAATTGCTTATGTTGAGTAAGAGCATTTTTTGCTAAGAGCATGGGGCATGAGACAGACTCCATTGAACCTCTATACCTGTATGACTTCATATATGTCTAAACAAGCTCACTCCCTTTCCATTCCCAGAAAGATTTTGCGGACTGGACTTAAACTGATTCAGTGGGGAGTTTGCCTTTTTATTATATTTTTTGTTGTTGGTTGTTTGGTGTGACGCTTCGTTCTTCTGTTGTATGGGCGCGCCTTGTGCGTATTAAATAAATAAAATAAATAAATATTTATATTAGTAAATTGAGCAATTAAACCTTGCATTACCTCCCAACTTGTGAGTAAATTTTTCTTCTTCTATTATGTTAATTAAGGTATATTGGCATTTTTTTGACAGGCATTCTCAATATAGGTTACCGCAGAAGCGTGGAGATGGAAGGGGAAAGGGGGTTCTGCAGATGTGTATATGTGCAAAGGGAGATTGCAAGAGAGGGTCCCGGATCACATAAACATGCTTGACCCTACTTCAAAAACCGTCAAAGCTTGGTCTACAGGCGTTATTTTGCTAGTTGCGAATTGATACTCATTATGCTTGAAAGGGCCTCTTTCTCATGCTAGTGTAGATAAGCGGTAATACGGATAGGTTTTGTTAAAAACCAAAGGGGATTGCATCCGGTGGTCGTCTGCCATACCTCTTGTGCTCGACCCTGCATATACATAACTTCCGCCATAGCTCGCATTCCAGGAAAAAATTGGAAAAAACAGACTATTCATGTAATTCAAAAGAGAACATTTAAATAGTGAATTCGATAGATAATGGTATGATGATGCCATTTTTATTCAGCGTGCACACTGCGAAAAATAACTGCTTCAAACATTTTATCAAAGATCATCGCATATGCTTTCGCTAGTTATTCTAGAATCAATTAATACTATATAGGCTTTTGGTTGAGTCCAGTTGGTCAGTGAAAGTTTGGCTGCAAACTTTTTTTTTTTAATTTTTAAACCGGTGAGAAATCTGTGGAAAGTTTGTGAGAAAAAAACGTAAGCTTCCTGTGTCAACTTCGCCGCAAAATATGAAACAGGTAATATAATAAATTCGAAAAGAACGCAGAGAACATGAACACCAACAGGATTCCAACCCCAATCGTTCACCGGTGAATTACTGAGACTGACCACTATCCACAAAACCGCGATCGAAGTGGCCATGCGCTGGACATGATGCGCTATCAGCTTCAGGGGCTATAACTTGCTTCAGAATGTCGCATAGCAGGCAGCTAATCGGTGTACATATGATACTAATTCCCCAAACCCCAAGTCTAAGTATGCCACATCTCAACCGGCCATTTCGATCCTTTTCCATACATCCTCTAGACAAGCGCCTGTTCAGGTTGATTGGGCAATGTCAGTACTTCCAAAAAGTTGATTTTTTGTTTTCCTTTGCGCAATTGTATTCAAATACCCAGTATGCGACGTACACATACCTTCAGATGTCTCCAATATATTCCTCCTGTTGCGGAAAATTTCTTCTATGGTATGTTGTAGCTATGAGCCTTGCTCAATCGTGCTGCAGATTTTGCAAGTGGAAGAAGCAATTACCCTGAGCCTGAAACCCCTATACGGCTACCTGCTTGTCGCCACCTGCACGCCCCAAAATTTCAAATGCTCCTAGCCAAAATGTAACAAATTGCTTTGGATTTTGAAAGCTGAACTGCATTTGCAGCTTTATATATGCTATATATTGCTTTATATGTACACCAAAATTTCGTTACCAGGTACTTCCCTTCTGATTTTATCGGGATAAGTACAAAGCTCTCAAACTTTTGAGCATCCTTTACCTAAGCAAACAGTGACTGAAGACATTATTCTCATTACAAAGTTCGAGCGCTTCTCAAACCCGAAATGTGAACTTTCAAAACTTATATTTGCACGAGCTTAATTGGTATGTCGTGTTGCTAGTGCTCTTATCTTACAATTAAATGATGTTATCTGCCTCTGGGCAGAATAGGAGTGCGTACTTGCTTGTTGTCACGTTGCCTGTCATCGATATAAAATGCGCTACACATTGCAGGGTCATTCTCGAAGTTATGTTGGCAGAGTTGTGCGCTGCAATTGTTAGTACTTTCTTTTTTATCGCTGATTGCTCGGAATTTCAGATTGGATTCAGATTTTCTCGACACCGCTCACTGAACTCAAGTTCAATGAAAAATGTCCTGCTCGCTTTTCAACATCTTATCTAACCTCAAAGCTCAATCTTATCCTACAACACTATGCTCCTTCTCGTCATAACATGGTTAGTTGTTTCTTTTTAATTTATGAAACAATCAAGGTACTACCTTGCCAAGAATCACATGCGTCACCTATGCGAGCAATTCTGATGTAAAACTTCAATAATTGAAAGAGAGGTACAGGTTGGCAAAAAGTCCTTCACATTGTTTTTATCGTAATCACGAAGCTAAGCAAGATGATTATATGAAATCATCAAATAATGTTCACTCATGTTGTAGTCATAAATAAATAAAATCTAATGGTTTTCTTTGCCAGACAAGTCTGATACAACTGCTTTATTCGGCTTAACGTTTCGGCACTAATGCCTTCCTCAGAGGCCTGTAATAGTCATTAACCTTTATCTTGCACCTTACACGGCCATCTCCTTCAGACTCGACTGTTCGATTTATTTTGAATAAACATCAACAATCTCCATTCACAAGCAACTCACAAAAGATCACAGACAGCTGACACGTGCTGCGATGCTGTGATGTTAGTGCAAAGCTTCACCCACAAATGACGAAAGTATAAACGTAATCCTACTAAAATTCGTTTATATGATGGGCATTATAGCTGGCAGTGTGACAGAAATAACATAAGATCATTTGTGATAGAGAGCTGTTCGATTTTGTCATTCATTTGGGGCTCTCTCGATAGAATGAATGGTGCCTCCAGCGCTTCGGAGCGGATATTTTGGTCTAGAGCTAAGACAGTGCACTTAACACATTGCCGCAGTGTTCGACTTTGTTGTGCTTCCCAGTGGTGCTGCTACGCTTTCCCGTTTCTTTCTACTCGCCAAGTGCTTGTTTATGCGTATGTAGAGTGGTCAACCGGTCTCGCCGATATACGCAGTCAAGTTCGTAAACTGCTCCAGATCTCGCGCCATTCCTAAGTTTCCCGTGAAGGTAAATAACGCAACATTGAGAGGTACAAATAGTGTAAAATAATCTATCACGCACAAGTTACTTTTTGATGTTGTTCAGTGGTATATTGACAAGAACGATATCGCGTTTCAGCTGCGCTTGTACAAAACAATTTCGTATTGCGTTAGCCTGTTTGAAATAAATGGTAAGCAGAGAGGGGGAGATCATGTAAGATCTGTCATCGAAGCTTGCAGGTTTTCTTCGAAAACGTGTAGTCTTAGCCGAACAGTAGCCGTTTGAAGCGCTATTGCAGAGGCCAGCATGCGAGTAGGCTCACTCTCGCCACTGCAAATCTTAGTTGCCGTTTGGAACATGTTCACAACATGTTCATTCAATTGTCTGCTACATAAAATTACTCTACAATTCAAAGATTCCTCCTTTTCCGGGAGCACATGCTCGGAAACACGGTGAGAACGCTTTCCGTGATGTCATGGAGGTGCTTCACGTCGATTTCCTTTCATGCATTCTGAAGAGCACGTTGCCGAGACTCTTCACAGTATTGTGTGAGTGCGTGCAGGTTTTGGCTTAAAGAACTAACCACTCGCTGTAATCGAGGAAATTCAAATATGCTAAATACGGAATCCATTCCACAGGAGTAATGAGAGGTCTCAACGTTGCTTTGAAGATGCTTAAACAACTTTTCGCTTTGTGCGCAGGTGCGCTATCCCTTTGGGAACACCAATCGCTCACGGCAATTTGGTATTGGTCCAAGCCAACAATTCCTTCTTCAAGATGCTATACAGAAGCGTAGCAGCGTCCATCTAGATACCCTGAGACACAAAAATTAGCGGCATTTTGCCTCGGGAGCGATTGCCGCGCAACATACAGAAGCCGGCTGAAACTTTTCTTCTGCGAGTCTCTTGAGCAATTAGGATGACTCTGTTGTTTTGGCGATCAAGAGCCTGCTTCACGGTGAAAAACTTAACGTCAGAAAAGAATAACGTCCGATGGCGTGCCTCGAAGAGCCGTTAAAGCAGTGAATGGCACCTGCGCAGTCGGTTCAGCTTCATGTCTTTCCAAAAAGCATGAACTTTTAGCATCCAGAAAGCTTCATCCTAATGTCGTCCAGAGAGGAGAGCTCTGAAGCCAGCCCAATCAAGCTTCGCCGAAAATTGCGACGAAGGCACTGGCGAACAATCTTCAGATTTTTGTGAGTGTTGGCAATAGCCAATTTATAGTCCTCCTTCCCCACTAGGCAATTCGTGGACGAATCGAATCAGAACTAGAGCACTCCGATTGCAACAGAGCGCAGCACCGTCAGTCCCGTTTCAAGCTCATGCAGCATACATGGTAATTTCTTTACTTCAGTGGTGTTTGTAATCAGTTCTGATGGGTTTGTTGTTGTTTAGTGAGTTCCATACACTACGCTGGTTTCTCAAGCTCTATTTTCAGGTAAGGTTGTAAAATCGATGCACTTGGGGAGTTTTTGACATGAATTTCATTGAGGTGGCACTTTAAAACATATTACCTACCGGGAGAAGATTTTACTTGTAAGTTTTTAATCCTAGTCGCTTCTCCAAGCAAGCTGAAGTAGAAATGGGCAAGCACAAAACATCGCTCAAAAACATCAAATTCTTGAATTTCAATTAAGAAGACTGTTAACATTTAAAAAATGGCATGAAACGTCGGGGAAACCCAAGAAACTGTTTAAGTTTGAACTAAGGGCTGAATGTGCTGCGCTCTGTCGCAACTGGCGCACTTTAGTTCAAATTCGAAATCGTCAATTAGATGTCTCGTGGGAGTGGCGGGGGGGGGGGGGGACTATACTACTCCTCCGATAGCCCTGGGTGCTGTTCATATTCTGGAAGCGATGCAAGGTGGATCAGGCGCTTTTCTGTAAAATTTTGGGAATCTGCGCAATCTTCGCAGCCATCCTCTCCGTACATCTTCCCACCAACGCTCGCTCGGCTCGAGAAGGTTTATCTCCGTTAGGAACAAGTTCAGTGGTCCGGTTTTGAAGATGTAAAGGCTACTGCAGGACGAGGACGCAGAAGCAGAATTATTTGAGCGTGCGCAAACTCGGCGCGCGTATCTTCACTATTGTAAGCCCTGCGCCTCATGCGCTCTGCGGCTGATAAAGCCGCGTTCACTCCGAAAGGTATGGCGCCTTCGTCATGCAGTAGCATATACATAATAGTATAAGAAGCTATCATCTGCAATTAATCTGCAGGAACATATAGCAATTAATCTGCATGAACATATAGAAAATCCGAAGATACAATGACAGCAAAAATTGTTTAAACACTTTCCCCCGCTTCCTTACCAATCAAAACGACTTCATACAGATTTTAGTCTAATATAGAAGCTGTTTCACTATCTGCCAATGTTTCTCTAAGGGCCGCATGCACTAACACGGCCGCGGGGAGGGGATCGCAGCTTGAAAGAAAGCTTTATATTTCGAAACTCCAGATACTTGGATTTCACGTTGTGTACCTATCCATAAGTATTCCTACTATCCTTTGCTATGAACATGTTGAACAGGAGCGAGAAGCTGTACAAACCGCATTTTCCAGCTTTTGTATGCCTGATGGTCCCCGGCGCTTTTCTTTAATGTCATTTTTCTTTCTCCGAAGTTAACGAAAAACATCCAAAGTTGTGCAGATTATCTAACCCGACAGTGCTAAGCATGTTGCTGATAAGAAGAAATGATGTTTTGAATTCATGAAATTTTCGATGATCCACAGGTCGAAATCTGGGGTATACCGAAAAATTGGATTTTTCAAAAATTCATTTGTTCTCATCAGCAACATGCTTAGCACTGTTGTGTTAGCTGTTCAGTATAACTTTGGAAGGTTTTCGTTAACTTCGGAGAAAGAAAAATGACTTTGAAGAATGGATGTTCGTCCCCCAGGGATCATCAGGGGATCCTACAAAAAGCTGGGAAATGTGGCTTGTACAGCTTCTCGCTTCTGCTCAATATGTTCATAGTGAAAGATGGTGGGAGTACTTACGGACAGGTAGACAGCGTGAAATCCAGATATCCTGAGCTTCATGATATGAAGCTTTCTTCTGAAGCTGCGATCCCCTCCCTAGCGGAAATGTTAGTGCATGCGGCCCTAAGAGTGTTTTGAAGCTAAACGGGTAGATCGAATCAATCGTCTCTCCTCGCCTGAACAGAGCAGGAGCATGAATGAATGTCTTAAAAATGTCAGTTCGGTAGGATCATTAACTTCTCCTTACCCTAATGTGTTATGTCAAATTTGAGGCATCCTCTATAGAATTGGCTTGCTTTCAGCAACGCAAATTTGCATAACTCCTGAAACCTTTCTGGTAGATTTTCAGAGATTACAGCAAATTTATCGCTTTCGGCACAAATAAATTTCCTGTAACATTCTGGATTATGCTATCAGGTTTCTGATTTTTTGGAAATGCTGCTTTTAGCTATTGAAGTAACATTGAAAATGTGGTCTACTATAACATGTAATACTTAAACGCTGATCAGCCGTCTGATTTCTATGATGACAATCGGGTTTTTTTTTCAGGAAGCTGAGGCAAATTTTATTTTGTGGGCTAACCTCTTTAAAGGTCTCAACGTGATACAAGTAGGAACTTTATAATTCTATAGTAGTGAAGGGCGAGCGGTGATGCGCTCTATACCAAAAATATATTGGCGAAGAAATATCAGCGTTAGAAGTGATTGTAGACTATAAATAAGGACGTTCTGTGAGTAATTTCGCTTTCTGAACAAGTGCCTTATTTGGCTGAACAGAGACCCCACGAAAGACATTGGCAGACATTTCATGCAGCTTCCATGCTTTTTTGAAAGATTATATCCACACTGCAATTTATGCACTGAACTCTCAAATGATTACCAAAAGATGCGGCCCTGCCAATGATAATTTTCGGTGTTCTCCAGTTTTCTGTACTGATCTCCCGAAGAACTACAAGTAACATATATGTAGAGCAAATCCAACGTGATACAAAACACACGATTTTTCTTTTTCTATAGCTTGCTTTTCCTACTTTCTGCAAGCATTTCTTTGAAACCTCCAAATTCCTTATGTGGTCATCTCAAACCTCCTAGAGCGTCAACTGGCGAGCAACTCGAATGTCATTTAATGCAGCATTTTCTTCACTTTCTGAAAGATGTTTTTCGATTCTTATCCATGAATTCTTCGGCTACAAAATTATCATAAGTCATGTTATCGAATGCGCCCCAGGGCGAATCTGAAAATTCGAGATTACGAACTGCAAATAATTGAATGTTCACTTGCTTTGTCAAATCAGCGTTGAAACATAATACGTCGAACTCAAGAATCAAATTAAATCAAATTATCGGTGTTTGACGCATTTATGTCTGAGACAGGCATGTTGCAATTCGGCGGTACTTTAAAAATTCCCAAAAAAGTATGAAGAACTATGTGATGGAACTATGGGGAGGAGAGAAAAGTTGCTTTGCATCCTCTAATTCTAGTTTCTGGGGCACTTGAAAATCTTTGTTTGATTGGTATGAATGTCTGGAAAAATAGGGATCTGACCATGGCAAAGACCATGGCTCATAGTTTTCGGTTGTTTTGTGAGGACTCGTCAGTTAGGCAGCAATAAGACTGAAGCTTTTAAAAGAGCGTGAAAAACTGCGTTGGATGCTATCAATATCTCTGATGGGTTTCCTTCAGGAATGTTACACTTGTTCACAAAAATAAACTCGGAAAGGCCTAATATTGATGAACAAATTTTTTGAGGCATACTGTGTCAGGCAAAAGCTTCGCATATTGAGCATTTCTGAATGATTTTGTTTAATAGTGCGTTCCTTTTTTTTACCCCAACATATGCTCTGAACTGGTGCCCAGAGGCCCTCAGCGCATTAAAAAAAGATTCAGTGTAGCGTGTATGTCTTTAATGGCCGCATGCATTAACATCCCCGCTGGGAGAGGGGTCGCATCTTCAAAGAATGCTTCATATCCTGAAGCTCCAGATATCTGGATTTCACATTGTCTACCTATCCGTAGGCACTCCCAACATCTTTCACTATGAACATCTTGAGCGGAAGCAAGAAGCTAGAGAGCCGCATTTTTTAGCTTTTTGTTCGATTCCCTGATGATATGCCCGGAGGCCGACCGTCTTTTCTTCAAAGTCATTCTTCTTTTTCGAAGTCAATAAGAACATTCCAAAGTTATGCTGTTTTTAACTGAACAGTGCTAATCATCTTTCTGGTAAGAACAAGTGAAGTTTCGAAGTCATGAAATTTGCCATGAATCAAAGTTTAAAGTTGGAGTTTATCGAAAAAAAATCGATACTCCAGAAACTCGTTTGTTCTTATCAGCAACATGCTTATTACTGTTGGGTTAGATAATCAGTACAACTTTGGAAGGTTTTCGTGGAAATTGAAGAAGAAAAATGACTGAAGAAAAGATGTTCGGCCTCGGGGATCAAGAGGAGATCATACAAAAAGCTGGAAAATGCGGCTTGTACAGCTTCTTTTTCCCGTTCAAGATGTTCATAGTGAAGGAAGGTGTGAGTACTTACGGAAAGGTAGACAGCGTGAATTCCAGATATCTGGAACTTCACCATATGAAGCTTTCTTCTGAAGCTGCCATCCCCTTCCCAGCGGGATGTTAGTGCATGCGGCCCTAAGATGTTGTAACTTTGTCTAAAAGCCCCACTGCTAGGACTACCTAAATGACTGTGTTTGTAAAGCGCTACTCAAAATTCGGTGCGTGCACCAGATATGGCTTTCGGAGGAAAATCGAATCATTGTTTAATAACATGCCTAAGTTCAAATGCGGTATGTTGTCATGTTTTTCGCATCCAAGTGTTCTCAGTGAGCTAACTGTGCTATTGTTACTGAGTTTTAATGTATAGTTTGGGGCTGTGAGTAAGGAGGAGGTCCGACAGCTTTCGCATGAAAACTTGAGAGATTTCCTGAGGCCATATCTCGAAAAACCTAATTGGAGCCCTGCCTTTTTAGCGAGGCCCTACTGTGCCATGTTGAACCTTAGACACTACATGAGTAGAAGCTGTTTCTTTAAGTCAAGAAACTCTTTAAGAAAGGAGTTATGGCGGCAGCCATACTTCAAAAAAACTTCTTTTTAATACTCTGATGATTTGGAACCGTATAACAACTATAAGGTTGCAAAGAAAGTTCCGGGGCGCTTTTGAAGATCTCATTTTCAAACGCATTTTTTTGGCGCTCGGTCGGACTTTGACACCAGTTGTACAGTGTTCATTGGAGCGAAGCGTAAACTTTTCAATACCGCTTCTGATTTCTATCGATGCCAAGACGTTTTTGACCTGCACATCAAAAAAGGAAAACTTTTTAACCATGAAAATTTCGCAATTATTCTGCGCCCATTTTTCTGTGCAGTTCAAAGAATTTCGTCCATCATGAGTGATCTGATTGAGACCTGTTATTTCTGAGGCTGCACTCGAGTTTTGCGATTTGTGCTCTGAGATTATAAGCTGTCGAACTTGCTTATGACTGCAACTCTTTTCGCAGCTGACGTCGCTTCTGCAGGGATCGCCGCGCCTGGGGGATGGGTCCAAAAGATGTGTAGGAATTATTCCAATAATGCTGCAGTAATCGGTGATTTGGTCCGCCCTGTGCAGAACGAGAAGACTTTGAAGTCAATTACTCGAAAAATGGTGCTTTTTCAGGGGCAAAAAATGATCAATTTTTCAAACTTTCTGGAAAAATTTTTTTGCATTTTGCCTTTCTCCCTTCTGCGCATGCTAGTGGACCGCTATGAGTTGCTGAAAAGCCAGCACGACAAATATATGTTGTAGACAAAATTCTGTCTTTTTTTGCAATGAAATTTGTAGCTCTAAAAAAGGATCAATCTGCTCGAAATTACAGCGATTTGAAAAAAAATTCGCAAGTGGCCCGGATTCTTTACAACCTAATAGTTTATGTGTCTTCGAATGAAAATGAATACTACACGATTTTAATGCATACAAGCCATTCAAAAAAAAACAACCACGGTTCTTTCCGGCTCCCCTTTTAACCCCCCCCCCCTCCCTTCCCCTTCCACTAATATACACTTCTTTTAAGTTCGTTTTTGGAAGATAACAGACAAAAATTACAGACTTACAGTAAAGAGAACGCTCAGATAGCCAGGAGAGTCGCAGGTGCGATGAAAACTGCGAGATTCACGCTAGAAGAAGGATTCTGTTGTACCAGTTACTGTTTTCTTGCTTACCAATTCTGGAATCCGGGTTCACTTGCTGGTCAATATTCCAGTCGATACAAGGTAACACTAAAAAATCAAAAGGTAGGTTTTAACTATAGTTTAACAGCAAGACATGAGTAATGTGCCCGTGTATCGGAGAGCCCCCTTAAGCAAATGCGATTTTATCTCTTAACTGGCATGCCGGGTTTTTGCCCAGCTTTGTCCAATGTGGTACAAGCACCATTTACTACTTCTCTTCGAAATCTTCTGTCGCTTATCCACTACTTTATTGTGGACAACTGCTCACTCACCTCCACCTCCCACCTCCTCAGGTCAAAGCTTGTCAAAAAACCCGATAACTCTGAAGATGGTTATTCAGGCATGCTCACTTGTTTTGTTTCGCTTTCTCTCTTTGCAACTTTCGGAATCATGGGGTACCCAATGTACCGCAGTCATGGCCGTACCAGGCGCATTCTTGGAATTGAGTATGGCTTCTCAGATTATGGGTATTACTAGCAATAAGTCACTTTTATAGTGAGAAAACTAGGCGCAGTCTATGATGGCAATTTTTTTGTTAAAGCAATATAATAATTTTTGCCTCAGTTCATTTAGGGCGTTCTTCAAAATGCTATTTTTCGCCTCTAATGAAGAACAAATGTATGGTTCATAAAAATCGATTACTTAAAAAAACCATAACGTTTGTAATTTGAAAAAGGCGATAGCGCCGCGCTCTGGGCAAAACGAGGACTGAAGGGAAATTTTGAAAGGAAAGCGAAAACTCCCTGACATTGCCATTGCATATTTTATAGAAGGGGAAAGCGATAAAGATCCTCATATGTGTTATCACCAGGGTTGAGGGTAAGACTGAGAGAGGGGGTCGTAATTAAGAATCGAATTTATCACTGGTAACTCTGCTGCCAAGACATCATCCGCAACTCATGGCGCTGAGAGATTTGGTATGAGAATCATAAAAGCTCTCATGATAACAGGCATACTTTACGTGTACCGGATTGAAAATGCTGTACTCCATCTTTGCGAAGTTCATCATGGAAGTTTCTTCTAGGAACTCTTCGCAAAGTTGACTAAGGTTGGCTGCAAATGCAAAAGAGGACTCTTTTTGTGCGCCTTCAGCATGTAGCTGCGAAACAAAGGAGGAATGATTGTACAAGTCTATATTTTTATGCACTAGGTCGCACCGAAAGTTCGTAAGCACAATTTCAAAAATCCTACTTTTGTATCAAATCGAATCCGCTCGTATTAAATTTTATTGTAAAGCTTAGAAAATGCACTTTCTAATAGTAACTCAATAACTTCCAACTATACTCAGATTGCAGAGATAAATATAAAAGAAGGAAATCCTTCGAATTACGGCGATTTGAGGCAAGCCCGCTAAAATCCAAAAATTGTGCAATAATATCTCAAGCAGCCATTCTCCTTGGTTATCTGACTTTCCCTTTCTGTCCGAGCAAAGCTTATGCTGATCGAGCTCTTCCTTGAAAAGTTATGATTTTCGAGAAAATTTGCCAAAAAATCAATCTCTTAAGAAAAGTGTTTTTCGTCAGTCTTTCTCAAAAATCATAACTTTTCAAAGAAAAGCTCGATCAGCACAAGCTTTGCTCGTGTCAAAAAAGAAGGTCAAAAAACCTATGGCGATGGCTGTTTTGGATTTTATTGGACAATTTTTGGATTTTTAAAGGGTTTGCCTCGAATCCCCGGGCGTTGGAAGATTTCCTTCTCCCATTTTTATCTCTGCAGCCTGAATCTACCTGAAAGCCATTAGGCCATTGTCAAAAAGTACATGCTTCAATCTTTCCAATAAAATTTGATATGATCAGATTCGATTTGACAGATCGAAGTTAGGATTTTTGGAAATTGCGCGAACGAACTTTCGGAACTTAAGAGTTTGGTATTTTATTTACATCTGTCAGCATAGCAAAAGTTTTCAGATAAAAATTTTTTTTGCTAGCCATTTTCTGAATAATAAATGAATGAAGATAACCAATATTTTGATCAGATAAACTTGCATAATGATATGATTCTATATTATTGAGGATCTTATGTTAGCTTGTGTGAATACACTACAACCGGTCAGAATGACCAAGCTCTGCCCATCAGAATCACAAACCTGGAGATAAGGAAGTTTTGAAGATTAAGTAGTGATTTTCTTTGGTTGGAATTGAATTCATCTTCCTCCCCTCATATATTAGGACCTTGCTACTATGCTTAAAGTTTGCAAAAAATCGTTAAAACTGCACTGTCTACGCAGGAGCTGATGCTCCTTTTTCATTTCATACCCTTCATTGCAGCATTATTGAACAGCCTAAATGAACAGTTGTAGTACAGTCAAACTGCACTTATCATTTGTAATTGAGTACATTCAAATGCATTTAGAAATTGACTTTTAGAGATATTGTTGGGAATTTGTTGTACAGGGGCTGCCTTTGATAATGGACTTGCAATGTGAAAAATTTCCTTCACTTAAAGAAAATAGTCGTATGCCCAGGTTTAAGTGAAACACCATAGCAAAAAAAAATTTATCCAAGGAACAATTAAATGTACAGAAGGCAACCCGAAAAAGAGTCATTGGTATGTATTAAGTAACATACCAAAGGCGAGATCACAATTCGCTACCGTAGCTACAGACAAGAAAAGAAAACCTGCGTAATATTTGTAAGTAGATATGCGTATTAATAAGTAAGTAATAATCATGCGTATTTGCTAGGGATCGGTCTCACAAGCCCATGTCCGTATAATCGACCGCTGGCAGTAAGCCTTCTTATATAACAAATTGAGCGAAAGTTTCCTTCAGAAGACGCTGTTGCCAAATCAATCTAAATCGAGTTTGTGAAATTACCTCAGTAAACATAACTCCTTGAAAAACTCACTGATAAGTTTGGTGACACCTGAAGCTGATGGTGACTGCTTTCCAGTTTTCTTCAAAATTCCATAAATAAGTGGATTTACGATGGGATTGGCACAGATAGCAGCATTCAGGAATGGAAGCGTGGCAGCAAAGACTTGGTGCCTTGAGAGAGTACCAGTCATATTCAGAACAGCAACGACGTTGTAGGGACTCCAGAAAGTCAGATATGCAAGGATGATCCAAGCAGCTTGACGTTTGGCATGCTGAAAAGAAAGATAAAATAATATCAAAGAGGTCGTTTTCAAATTTTTGGGCAGAAAGCCTTCCAGCAGCTGTCCTTGTGTAAGAATGAACCAAAAAAAAAACAAAATGTTTCTCTTTTTTTACAAAAAAAAGATTCCTGAGCAAAACTTGACATCAAGATTACTTATCAACAAGATATATAGAGATAAAATGGCGCTTTTTGAAGGTTCTCAAATTTTATTATAAAAGGTTTCCGCCTTTTTTTGCTCATGAATTCGAAAGGGATCAAAGACTAACTATTTCTTTCCTAACCTCGAAAAAACCCAAACTGGAAAAACCGACATCGTAGCTAAGTGAATGACGTACCTGCTTTGCTTTATGGATTGTAGAAACTGCCATGGCACTAGGACTGGAAGCGCGATTGTTAGGACTAGGATTCAGTGGTTTGGTATCCAGATAAGTAGGAGTGGAACGCTTCCTGAAAATGACAGTGCAATAGCGGAGAAAATCCCCTTGCCTATAATGTGCAGCATTTCTTAGTACAAGTAACAGTTCAGCCCTAAATTACGAAAAATTAAGGAGTAATAGCTGAAAAGGCTGATAAGTTCAACGATCTTACCCTTTTCCACTAGACTTTGACGAATCCTCATCAATCTGACTCACTGCCGAAGCTGCTGGCAGTCCATGATATTCTAAAAAGTTATTTTATAACTATATTCTTTACCAGAAATATAAGGTCGAAACATAAGTATTGCACCAAATTTATAATCATTTACAATCAAACATTGTTCAGTTCGTACGCTCTAAAGGAAAAAAGTCATGCGCTTTTTGAGGGTTTTGGAGCAAACACTGTTTTCCCATGGCGGCGAATACAAGTTGAGAAAGTTGGAAGTTTAGAAGGTACTTTTGAAAAAAATATTAGATCATCTAGTCAGATTCAATTTAATTGGGTCCTGAGCTACTTTTCTTGGTGAGATTTTGGTGATCGTATACTTCTAGAAAAAGCTATAATTTTTGAAGTTGCTGACTCTTTTTGATTACATTCTGAATCAGGTTTCTAATATGCAATATAGAATAACAAAGTTTATTAAAAGAGTTGCAAGACTTATGTATCATCCAAATACTAAAAACGATTGAAGCTCTTGGCAAATTTCAAAAATAACCTTGAAAGTGCTACGGATGTTCCATCATCGTAATGAAAGGGTTTTTCTGCCCCTCCAAGCATTTTCTTTTATCTTACACCATTTTTTTCAAATCACTACATCTACCCATAGCAATTCAAACAACTAGAATCCCTGTCTATGTGGACCACTAGCTATTTGCTGTTCGCATGCTCAGCTAAGCCTTCAACAGTAATTGCCACGATTAGGAGAGCTATCAGATCGAATCCTCCGTCAACGCTAACAAACCAAAATGTTCTATGGGAATGCGTCACGCAATCTCAGAGCAAGCTTTGTCAGCAAAACAAAGTATAAGCTGTCAAAAACTCGTTTTATCAAGATAGAAGTATAAATCAAAAAATAAATAAAATCGGTTCATCAAGGTAGTGAAATCAAACATATTGTCAAATTTGTAACAAGCTCAGGTTCCCCAGAAACTGTACTCAAGTCATTTCACTTTTGATTTTTTGCTACGGCATATAATTTCTTCATAGTCTCCCTGCGGTAACACTAATCTGAAATAATCTTACCTTCTTTCAAATGTCCCTGCAAGATGAGCAACACTGTCAAATAGCTAATAATAACAATGATGCACGGTATCCAGAATACAAATAACAAATGCGCAATATTGTACATTTTTTCCAAACGTTGCATATCGATAATTTCTTGTTCTATCTAAAAAAGCTATTTTGATTAGGTCAATGGTTGAAGCCTTGGGCTGCAAAAGCATAGCAATGTGAACCTACCAAATTTTTGGCATATTCCGAAGTCCCCGGCAAATCCCTTTCTCTTGACTTCTCGTATAAAAATGGCATCCATAGCGGAGTGCACTGCCTGAAATGATGAAGATATAATGTAGATTTAACAGCAAACCCGAAACTGAGTTTCTCATAAAGGTAACGAAATAGAAAAAGAGATAATATACAAAAAAGGAACCGCTGAGAAAGACAATGAAATTCTATGTATCATACAGCACATACGGTAATTTACTCTATTTTTATCGCTTTTTTGATCCTTCTACCTCAAGCACTCTTGAGGAGACCCAATTTTTTTTAAATTACAAAAACTAGCCTAAAGTTCCTGTCGGGCTCGAAAACCCTGAAGATGATGGCCTGAGGAACACTGAGAATACAGGCAAGGAGCCATCCAATAACTAGTAGCCGTCTACATCGAAGGTATGCTCGTCTGTGGGCATTGAAGGAGCTGAAAAAAGAAAATTTTTCAAAAATTTTCTTGACATTAGGCGGAAGATAGCATTTCGCAAGTAAACAGTAGGGTAGAGGAAAAGCCAGGTAAGTTTGACTTCTGTTGAAAAACGCTGAAGTTAAAAAAGCTGACTCGTACGCCTTGTCCAAATCTTCCACAAATAAACTTTACACTAAGAATTAGCCGAAAATTCTCAGTGTGGAAAGTCCCTGCCAGCTTAATCTTTGATAATAATAACAGAAAATGCTAGACCTCATTCTTCCCTTCTCTAACCTTTACTCTCAGTCTACTCTATGATTTCTGATCCCTCCTTTTCATTTACTCCACGGCAAGCAAGACGAAGCGTAATTAGTCTTAAGTAATTAGGTTCGTCGTGAATTATGGCAAATCTTCTGGGAAAACGCACGTGGAGTAACGCTGGATGAACTAACCTCATGTTATATGCACCGAATACTCGGTCAATGGCGATACAAGCGATGACGAACGAATTTGCATAGAATGAGAATGTAGAGAAAAAGGAACATGCTCGGCATAGGAGCTCACCTCCGTACCACTAGAATTTCTGTCATTAGATGTAATTTTTCTTTGGCAACGACTGAATGTTTTGAAGCTTTAGCAAGATCACTTGAAACAATGAAAATCATGATCGACTCTCTATAAATAAGTTCTATCCAATGAGCATATTTGGAATTTTTTGACAGAAAGCAAGCTTTTAGAGTTATCATTCAATAATTTACCCTAATGGGTAAACCCTTCTCGATAAATTAATGCGATGTTCATAGTCCTTAAAAGAGGATGGATCTATGGTTTTCGTTTATGGGTCTATGGTTCGGCTAATTTGATTTTTTGTTTTTTTTTGTTTTTTTTTGTTTAACCCTGTATCGTATTTGTCTCCCTCCAACTGCAGCATGTGCTTGTTTTATCTTGGCCCAATTTTTTTCTCAGCGGGCGCATTTTGAATGGATAACTTAAGCGAAATAAATTGAAAAATGTTGTAGCAATTTCTTTAGTCGCTTCTTCGCCAGACCCCTCTCAGTTTGTTTTGTTATTCAATAAGAGTCTCAATTATCCACAACGGCTCAGTGTGTTCCATACGCATACTCGACAAATCCGCCGAAAGAGTTGACGTCACACACCCGACGTCACCTCATTTATTTTACGAGGCTCACGAGGCAAACTAGTGTGAAAGTGTGAGAACACACTGTACGACCACCCTTTCAGTTTGTTTTCAAGCTTTTTGCAGAAATAGCTGATACAGCTACTTCTGCCTAGCTATGAGTAAAATGCTTTGAGAACAAGTAAGCAGTTGAATTATCGCAGTTAGGGATTTTCTGCCCTATTTATACGTGTGGAGGGGAAGAAGATCAATTTGACTCAAAGTCGAATCAGGGGACTAGATCTGCTTATCATAATTTAGTGGGACCTTTTAGTTATTACGACATACCCGTTCCAAATTACAAAATTTTGCGTTGATGATGAGATGCCAGTTTCAAATTTTCCCATCTCCTACATCATTGTGAATTTCAGACTAATGCTATAAAGTACAAAATGATTGAAAAATATTTTTTAGGACAAGCAAAACTCAGGTCAACGTTGTCACTTAGAACTGTGGATCAAGGCAAACACATAAGTTTGAGAACTTCGAAGAGAAAGAGAAAATTTTGTCCATGAAAGTTTTATTTTCTTAGAGCATTTTCAGGAGATTTCTGAATTTATTTGCATGCAAATCGCTGACTTTTATAAAATTGTCAACAACAGTGTGCTTACCTGATATGTGAGCAACCAGATGAATTGCTTTGGAACATAAACGAGTAATGTGCAAAGATCAGCAAGGTTGAGATTAATTCGAAGCAGTAGAATCGGACTTTTGGCCTTGTGTTGACTGAAATGTCAAATATAATATTCTGAACAACATTTGAGGCCTAAATTGAGAAAAAGTTATCGAGCTACACTTTTTCTGTGTCCCTAAGCTTTACGATTTCCAAAGAAAGAGGAAGTCCCATTTTCATCAAAGAATAGTCCCTTATCTCATATTAAAGGGTAAAATGTACTTTACGTCGTTTGGGTCGTTTCTTATGCATTAGATCTGAACAATAGCCTTCTTCAAACGCTGTTCTTATGACAGAGCTTGGTGTTTTTAGGGCAAGTATGAGCTGATCATCAGTAATTCTCAAGGCTTCCCTTTTCCCCTTACCAAATGCATATTCTCTTAGTAAGCATGCATTCAATATTTGTTTACAGGAACTGCAAACAGGTAATAATCCGCTTAGCAGATGACATTTACTGTTATGAGTCAATTTACTCATGATGAGAATACTCACCTGAAAGCTCGTAGCGATCGTCGCAATGCAATCAAATTCAAAGGTGCACCAATGATGAAACACAGGAAGTAGAAGAGCACTTCTATCTGCAAAAGAAAGGTTGAGATTTGGTTCATAAACTCAAGAATTGCGTGTCAATACTGAGCATTGGTTTTTTGTTCGAATTATAAGTTTAATACAACGTAGACATTCGTCAGCGTCTTGGGAGTATTGATCTCGTAGAATACTTTTTGATTTCCTACAGCAAGCAACTTTTCCTTTTTGTAATGGAAGATTTCCACCTCATTACTTTAGGAGCAATGATTTATTTTTTCATATAATGCTATTCTGAGATGCTTTATGCTTGACGGATTCACATTTGTAAAAAAGAATGTGCTCTGGAACTTTTGGTTATGTGGACATGGTATAAAGAACAATGTCTGCAAAAGCTACTGTTTTCTTTTTACATGCAAGAATAAATTATTTCGCACGATAGCATACAAGAAACAAAAAGTATCTAAATGGAACCGATCGAGTTGGTGGCTAATTAACCAACCTTATTTGATTATTATCAGAAAAATTTAGCCTAAGGGAATCCTACATACGTCTCGATTGTAGACAATGTCCTTTTTCTGGAATTACCAAATGAGTGAAGAGTTTTGACGAAGCCGCTTGTACCGTAGCACTACAGTAATTCCGATATTTTTTATTCTCACTGTACTACTAATCAGCCTATGTCGAAGAAGTTGCGAACCTAAAGGGTGCCACCCACCTCAATTTGTTACCCAATATGTAACTACTAGATCTGAAGTAGAAAAATTCTTACGAGTAATAGTAATGATGAATCACTGTGAATTATCCAAGTTAAAGGCCGGACATACTTCACGCGATTTCAGTCGCGACGCGATTTGGCCATTCGCCAAAAGTCATCAGATCCAACGCTAGCAAACTGCACATGCATAGTGTGTATAACTGACGTGGGTTAATAAAATGCCCTATCTTTTGTGAATTCTAAATAGGCTTACAACGAGTTATGGACAGTGAATATTGCCAAATCGCGTCGCGACTGAGATCGCGTGAAGTATGCCCGGCCCTTTGAGTAATTTAAGATGAAAAGATGACGTTAGAAGATTTTGATTTTGTTCTCACTATGGAAACAAAGTAATCAGTAATTATTAACTGTACTTTGACAGGTATCAAGCTTACCGATTCCGTCGTATTCAGCTCGAACCGATCGCTGTCATCAACACATTCTGTACCGTTGCAGCTCATCTTCGATTGTCAGCGGTAAGAGTCGAATAAAGAAGTAGAATGTGCAGAATTTCTTGCTATCTCGTATTTCTTCCACAATTTACTTGTTTATGATGAAGCTCATAATATGGCAATAGTCGGTCGTAAACAAATGGCCTGTAAATAGGTAAACACTATGAATAGAATACTTTGCAAAGACGAAAAATAAACGGGTAAACAGCGAACGATGAGAAGAGAAAATCTTTGCAAAGAAAATTTTCCAAGGAAGGCAGATAGGTTCATGATACAAAGAAACCCTGAGCAATGCGATGATTAGACTTTTTCGACAAACCATAGCAAAAAAACAAATTGAAAGGGGACAAACGATGAAAACGCCGTAAATTGTCGGTGTAGCTTTCCCGAAGCAAAGAATGGTTGTGATGGAATACGCTCTTTTTTCTGAAATGAATGTTTTTATATTCGGAAGAAAGCCATCTGCATTACATATGACATCGAAAACAAGGATTAGTGCTGTGTAACAGCTAAGAAATGCAAATTACATCTATTTTTGGTCACGGAAAAATATCCAAAGGAAAGGAAATTGATAGCTTGTTAGGAGATACGCGTTTTTTTTTCGAATGTTTTGAAGAAGCGTGATAACAGAACCAAAACGCGAAAACGTAATGCTATACATTCTTTGTTTTTGTTGAACAAAAACAGCTGTAGAGGAAATTACTCAAAGCAGAATAATCAAAGCTAAAAGAATCTTATTTGACCAATTTTTCTTGGAAAGAAAGTTTTGAAGCTGATTGTAAAATGAAAATGTAATAGAACCACGCAAAAATCATCAATTTATGCCTTTCCACTTGGCTAATCGGCGCATTTTGAGGGGGATGAACTTCAACAAAAAACTATTGAAGGTTTAAGTTGAACACTCTGAATGGACGCCTTTAAAGGCTCAATGATTTCTATTGGCTTCAAAATGTTAGTTCCTATGAAAGCTGACACTAATGAGCTATTTTATCAGAAAGTTCTTTTATGAAATGCGCAGAAAGATTCCTGCATTGGTCTGCTCAGAAAAAACTCAAGAAAAATTCGTATCATCTTGATAGAATAAAAATTTCAAAAAATGAGCACGTCGCAGTTACACGGGAAGTCCATATATATTACTTCCCAGGAAGATATGAACTACACAGAAAGTACTTCCTAACGGCAAGGGAAGTTCGAATTGGCTGGGGTCCCAAGCACTTTATGGTTGATGTTCTTCAGGCTTCCTAGGGCAATACTGATAGCCTTTCTTATTAAATTGGTAAACATGCAAGTAATTCTGAAAAGTAACCACAAACGTTCGAAAGTCAAAACGCTTGAAAAAGTAAACTGAACTAATGAAGTATGTGAATCAACAGGTCTTCGCAAGCAAGGATTTAGTAATACTATTGAACCACTACTTCCCTAACGGGCAAGGATTGAAAAAAAAAGAAAAATTGCATTGCTTCTCAATTAAAAATAATTTAGACAGCTATCAAAAAATTCAGATTGCTCTGGATGTTTAGCTACTGCAAAGTAACCATATGTAGTAACTAGTAACCCCCTTGCTAATTGCAAATGCTTTCGCAGGTTACTAGATTCTAATATGTAAAGAAACGTAACGCCATTTCAACAAACATCAAACAGCGATACCGCGGGCGGTCCCGAAGCGCGCGGATGCAAATCTAGCATTTAATGACTGGTTCACTAATTGACTGTAAATAAAACTACAGACTCCCCTGATTATGGAACCGCTAATTTCCTAATGCATCATTTCGCAAAAACAAGGCAGAAAAGTGGCTATTAGCAAAGTTGCAGATTTGCAAAAGAAGCCTACATTATTTAGCAAATCAACTCTGTAAATAGAGCTGAGAGCAGTTTGCAGGATGAAAGGAAATGGAAAAGGCTTCATAAGCCATATCACGAACTAGAAGATGACACATTCTTGTTTGTTCAAACTCTATAGGATCATGACTGTGAGAAGGGACTGATTCATCAGCAGTAAATGTTATACCAAATCTGTTTTGCAGGTGATAAGAAGATCAAATGTTGCGCTGATTAGGGCCCATATGATTTTCTTAGCGTTTAATCGTTTGCATCTGCTTCAGATTTAACTCTAAGAGTTTCCAGTTTATAGATGAGTCATTTGTTTGATGATATGTGCAACTGCACACCGAAGCGGAATCACCCTCTTATGGCCTGCTGGGCACGACAGAGGGGATTTTTGAGGATTTATTAACAATTTAACAGAGAGGTTTCTCAATACACCCGTTAGTTGCGTACAAAAAGGAGTAAGCAACTTTATACCTTGGTTAACCTAAAATGCTTCAAATAGGAAGGACGATAAAAAAGGAAAATGCGTTGTTCAAGAAGAATCCAGAACAGGTAGGAAATCAAGCAGTCAGCTGGAAGCAATAGAGGGAATTTGTCAACCATCTCCCCAAAAATGTTACAAAGGATAGAAAGAAGTTTTCTAGAAGACCCGAAAGTAAAGAAGGATCTATCTATTTGTCGTAACCTTGCACTAAATCCAAAAAATTTAAAGAATATACGATAATATTTTTATGTTTTGAAACTTAAAATGAGGTGTGAATATTCACTTTGAATCCATGAATTCCCGAATGCAATGTATACTTAGTCACGAGTAGCATTGGGAGAAGAGAGAGAATGAAGGCAACGAGCCACCTTTGTTCAAACTTAAATGCAAGTAATTCTGAATTACAAGTTACAGAGTTAATCTCCTACAAGACTCCAGAGCTAAACATAATGACCATGACTGACTCTAACTGCTTCTGAATCACTTGTCTAATCTCTTTGAACATCACATCATCATATTAGGTCATAGCCGAAGGAATACACGTCATGCTAACTTTAGATTAATAAAGTGCCAGGAAACGAAAGAAATAAAAACTTTTCCCATCTTAGCTAAGTGGAATGACGTAGTACGCATCACGCATAATCTCGCCCACGTACATAATGTGCAACATGGGAACATTTTAGTTCTGATGCCCTTGCGCTTTACTCTTTTCTAATTTTATCTTCAAATATGAAAGCTTATGAGTCTAACATTGAATCTAAAATGTAAAGCATGGGAAAATTTTTTTCATAAAAGGTATTGAAAGTTGAAACCTTTTTTTTCGAATTCATGGTGTTCACGGTGTTATTTTGCACACATGGAAATAAAAACACATTCTTGTCCAAAAAATAACAAGCTTAGAAGATATTTTCCAGCAGTCGCTGGCACCTGAATGCAACCAAGTGATGGATCTCTTTCTGAAAGAGGCGGGGCGAGAGAAGAAAAGGGAAAGATCCGAAAAGGAAAAGCAACAGTCAGGAGTCTAACAGCATAATATGAACAATTTCATTCAGTCGTTACCCTAAACTTGTGTTTGGCAAAAGGACTTTAATTCGGTAAGATTCTCTCTTGCTGAAAATTACCGAAATTCAGTTTTTTCTAAGAGCTGAACAAAGAAGTAATATGGTAAATGTGAAGATTACAATACTCTGAAAATGGCTGGTGAAAGAAAGGTGGGACATTTGTAAATATTTTCTAAGTCATTCACTGTATTTTACAAATGAATAATTCCTGTTTACCTCTCCCACATCTATTCTGGTATTAAATACATCTGATGATACATTGTATGCTACACTTGGAAATCAGTGGCAGTTGGATACCTTGGATGGGGGAATTGAGAAAATCCTTCCGAAACCGAAAAATGTTTTGGGAAGCCCGTGAGATTTATGGGAGCTGTTAGTCACAATATAAAGAAACACCGAAATGAAATCATACTTACAAGGGAGGTCGATTTGGTCGAAGTGGCCTTTTCGCATGTTATTGATAGACTATATAGAGCATCGGACGCTGATTCCAAATCTGTCTTCCTTATCTGCAGAACTCCTCTGGACGTCGAGTTATGAGCATTTTTGAGTTGAAAAATTGAATGCATAATTAGCATAAAGTTCGTCAGATTTGCTCAAATGGTCCAATGTTGATTATCAGAGAACTTCATTTACACAAAACCTTATATTCAAAATACTCATGCTTGACACTGCTCTATTTGAGTGCTGAAAAGACCGTAAAATTTGATTTTACCTAGATTATGCGTTCATTTTTTCGCACCAAGAAAATATTCATATGTCGCATGCCGAGGCGCTCGGCAGATAATGAGAACAGCTTTGCAATCAGCATTTGATGCTGATCAAAGTGGTATAAGATTCGTTTGGAAAAGCCACTTCGAATATCGGACCTCCCTTGTTGGCCATTTTCAGAGGTTTCCAAATGTTGTGTTGATTATTTCAAGTGAACGAGTTTTTTTTATTTTTGTGGACCACTTTCAAAATGATCGTGACCTATTCTCAGGATATCCCTATCCTCTCAGCTTCACTCACCTCCTCCTTGTCCTTAACTGCTAAAAAGTTTAATTCAATTTGCCAGAATGCTTGTAAAATAAAATGAGATTGAAATAGAAGTACGCGCAGGATGCCATAATAGTGCGATCCAAGATTTCTGAAATTTCAGGTAGGAGCTGAGAAAATTTCTCGAAAACTACAAACTACCCTCATCTGGATCAGCCCCTATATAAGAATCCCGCAACTGCAATTTGCAGCTCATCTTTTATTGGATTTAAAAGTGTAAACCTATTCTAGACTATTCTCGGAAAGTGCAAGTTTCAAATTGAATAAAATTAGGCATAGTACAAAGTGGGGGAGTGTACGAGCATATATGTGAAAGTAGACAACTTGCACACAGACTGCAAGTACGAACGGATGAGTAAGATTCCCAGGCATGTGTGGATGTGAAATTAGGCGGCGACGGCGACGACAACGTCGTTCATCCGGAAACGAAATCCTAGGAGCAGGGGTGAGGGAGAGCGAGACAGGGGGGGGGGGAAGGGGGAGGAATTGCTAATGAGGAAGACGGGGATGAGTGCATACGAGCGGCTTGTAAAAGTCTTGGAAAATTGCCAAGTTACCTGCGGGATCAAGATAGCCTCCAAGGAACGGATGTCCGGGTACGTGCGGACTCAAGGGATTCCCAGAGAAAACAGGATGTCCTCGTTTATACTACTATCAACGCTAATTTTCCTATTAAGCTGATCTCAGCTCTAAGGGCACCTGACTCTTGTTAGTTGAATAAACGATAATGGGACTAAAAACTGTCTGGGACTAAAAATTAAGCTAATGAGTCCCAGTACGATTAGATTGAGCCCTGTGCGTGACTAAATTATAAAAAGTCCAAACTAAAATAAATAACGCCTAACGAGACATTCACTGATAGATGATACTGCCAGGCACCGAATTTGCACTCATGAGAGCCCAAAAAAGTGAAAATTGCCCTTTCAGACGGTTTGTAACTTGATACTGGTCGAATTTCGCCAAATAACAGCCCACGCAATGTCTGGCGTGATAATTTAGATTGTTCTTTTTTGGTACTCCCAGCCACTTTATGCATATAATTGCTTGAGGGGCAACCATCAAAAACATTTTCTCTGTTCTTGGCTGAGAAGATGCGTGGGAGGAGTACATAATCGTTCAGCGATCCTTTTCACTCTAATTGAAGAAAAATAAAGAGCACGGTAGGGAGCGGGGCTTCCTTACCAATTCATAACCAATGTTAAATCTAGAAAAAGCGTAACAGTAAATATAGTACTGTATAAAGTAGGGTTCGCAGTGTCGTTGTAATCGTTGCTCGTTGGCTACCATCTCGGTCTAGATGATTTTGAAAAATAGTCAAGTGTGCCTAATGTAGATAGTTTCTCATATATACAGGGCTCAATTTCCGAAGAAGAAGCGCCTTCATTTGCCTAAATCTGGCCAGAACAGTGAATGCATTGAAATTCTGATTTTGGATGCGGTTATTTGAAGTTCTATAATTTTTTTTGGCATATGAGTTTAGTAGCCCGCTTCAACATTCTTTAGATAGAGCGTGAAAAGAGCTTTTCAATGACGTGCTGTCAGCCTTAAGAAAGAGGTTTAAACGGGAAAAAGTTGTCCTGAAAAACGCTTGAAAAAACGACCATTATTTTACCGTCAACCTAATGATTTCGAAAATGAGAGGAAATAAAGGCTGAGGTTCGAGAATAGTTGTTGATTTGTAAGAGCCCTAACTCGCAAATAAAAATTCCTTCATACCCAAAACTTTGTGCATTCGCTTTATATACCCCCCCCCCCAGTACATTATTATTTGTCACATTATTTTGTCATCCTGTACGTCACATTATTCTAGTTCTGATCCTGGTGTGATGCTAAACGAAGATAAACGCACATGAAGGAAACTGTTTAGTACTACATAAAACTGTTTTCGAATTTTTTGTGATAAAGGAAAAAGGTCATATTGTTGTGTCTTTTGAACTTTAACTTCATAGATCGTGAAAGGAAAAATTTTAGAAAGGTAAGGCCACGCACAGCATTTATTATCCTATAAGTAAATCCATTTTTTGTCCAACTTTTCTATACTAACTTATAGACAGTTCATTTGAGTAGAATTTTCGTACTGGGGAGAACCACGAGGTAAACAAAAATCTCTAGCGAATTTGAAGCCGCAAAGCAGTCTAAAAATCAAATTTAGCTTACCCATGCTTAGAAGGCTGTTGAAAGGAGCTCGGATAGATTGAGACTAAGAAGATCAGTCTCTTGAAGACTCTGGGTCAAGTGGCAAATACAAATTTGATCCTTTTTGAGCTCCGGAGAAGTTGATAATATACTGGATACCTATCATTATTAGAATAAGTACTCCAAGATTTCATTTTGTTTCTATGCTAAAAATAATCAAACTATTGCCCTAGAGGGACTAAAGTAAAACATAAATAGCTATCCTGCTGAAATGTTGACTAAAAAGTGCACTAAGGGATACTCTATAGACAAGTTTGTTTTCTAAACAATGAAGGAGGTGTTAGTGGATGAAAAGGACGAAAGGATCATAGTGTGTTGACCCATGCTTTCATGAATAAGACTAGCACACACCTTGTACATTCTCGTTTCCACGATTCCTTGAAAAAAGGACGAAAACTCATAAAATGGGATATTTTTTGGAATATTGCAATAAATGTGTAACATACATCTTTCTGAAAAAAAGGTAACGCTCGTAAAATTGAATGTCATTTTTCAAAAACCGCAAAATATGACTACTAGCGTATATGTACATGTATACATTCATGGCATTCTTGAAAAAGTGATTTATAGTCTGTATAATAGCATATCGACGGAACAAATGTAGCATCACTATAAGTGGGAAGACGCGAACTTGTGAGCTATACGCCGTACCATGTTTTAATAAAAAAAAATTCATTTTTTTTCACAGTTTACGTAAGTAGATAAATTATTGAAATGTACATAGAATATTGAAGTCATGAATTTTTTTACACTTGCAAAAAAATCTAGGCACGTGGTTTGCCTATTAATTACAAGATGTAAGTAATAGAATACGTTTTTATGATGTAAATTCCAGAAGTGGGATTATGAGGACATCCCCCGTGGACAGACAAGGTCATAGATGAAGACAACTAAATTAGGATGTGAATCCCTCGCATGACTTTCATAGTAATTACCATAAGAGCAACTATGTCCTAAGAGCCAAAATGATCCGACGGCTTTGAAATGCTTGAAGAGGGCTATACTTAGGCTGAAAGGCCATGATAACAGATTATGTGGACGAAACGGTCAAGATCATTTTTCAAAAACGACGAAACAACAGCCAAATGTGGGCCCAGAAATGATTTGTGGTTGCACTAGTAAGTGCAGAATGCGCACTCTGTAGCCTGCAAAATGGGGTGAGGGATCAGCAGCGCCGATATTTTTTCAACCTCTTCGTATAATCAGTATAATATCGATGAGACATTACCTAACTTACCACATTACCCAAGCCAATGAAAAGCATGGTATGTTAGTAACTAATCTTTGGCAGTAATTTGGCAAGTTCAGCGAAGATAAAAGGTTATTCATACTAATTTACACCTCTTCACATAGAACTTCCATATAAAGTAGTGAATAGAACGGTTTTCATTCTACTGGTAACAAACCAGCTTTATTACTTGGTGGTATCACCACCCTCTAACCTTGCTTAATCGACCTTCACTATAAACCTCAACCCTAAGATGCAGCGTGTCCGCTACCAACGGGGCCTTCCGGCGGGTCCACCCGCATGAGAACAGATCAGATAATTTTATATGTTGAACAACAAAACACTAAATAATCTAGTGAGCTTCGAATCCTAAACCATGGCGAACAACCAAGGATAATGAAACGGGGCGAGCGCGTCGTCCAGTGCTGCTGATGTACTGCAACCTCAATCCATACAAGAGCATTCTGGATTTCTTTGCCAGGGTCAGATGCTAGAAGCCCAGTCTGGCTAGAACAGTGCAGACCCCACTCCACTCCTGCTTCGTTGACCATCTACTAATACAAGAGCCTCTCTCGCGCTACTGTTTACGCGTGTCTAACAATAGATATGTCTAGTAACATCCAAAAGCTTAACGGCTCAACACAAGTTCCCTTCTGCGCGAGCTGCTCAAGACGGGGCCAAGCATGACATGATAACGATCAAGAAAAGCGAAAGTCAAAGAGGCAAAAGCCGCCCTCAGCAAATCTTGCCTGGAAAGCAAAATATAAATGGCGGTAAACGCAAGGAAAGACACTCCAAATAAAGATATGAAAAAACCTTCCTTATGTTTTGCTAGAGGCACAAGAATACGCAGTTAGTTTCGCAGCTTTCTCTGCTCAAATCGTTTGGTGATAAGAGATAATGTGGGCTTCAGGGGTCAACTTTTTGTTTGCTTCTATTTTTGCTCTAAGTTCTAAAGCTTCTGTGTAAAGTCTAGATGCCAATAACTAACTTGCGTCGCTATTTTTTCACCTAGATTTTTCGACTTGCGTAAAAGGCACGTGGTTTGAAGTAGCCCCCGGCACAGCGGCTAAAGATAATCTCCATAAAAAACGTGGGACGCAGTGGAACGCACTACTTCCGTTGCCATTTCCACATTTATGGACTTCCTTCTTAATCTCCCCAGATAGCTAGTACACGCCTTGGATATTCAAGGACAGCCGTTGGAAAGAAGCTAAGCCGGCATATTCGCATTAATTAACCTCATTGCTATATGTATCTTTCCTGAAAATGGGTGCGTGTTTTGCCTAGGACATCTAATCCCGTACTTTATACGCTTGGCTTTTTACATAATTACACTTTGTTCTAATTTAGGCTTCACTAGCAAGAATAAGAAGTAAAACTCTGACCTAGGGCATGAAGAGTTTTCTAAAACAGACATAGAATAGGTGAATTACAAAACAGCATTACATACATTAACTCAATTACTTAATTCTAAAAAATGGCCACATATAAAGTAAACAGCTCTTTTCTGCTTTTTATCACTTGCTCTCAAAATAAAATTTCCGGCAAGCAGTGACGAACCGAGAGGAGGAGGCTCCCTCCCCCCCCCCCCCACCCGAGCATGGATCGCGGATATGGAAGTTACTTACATGAGTTATGACAACTTGCAAGTAACTTGTTTATACTTGTAAATGGATAAAATAATTTTTGAAATTTTTCAAGAATATAAATTAGTGTGAAAAAATTCTTTCGGGGCGTGGCTGCCATGTCCCTCTTTTCCAAATGAAAATTTCGGAATGCATGGCTAACCCCCTTACCTCCATTCGAGAATTTTTTGTCGAGCCTCCCCGACCCCTTCCTCCTCAGAAGGCAACTCTGCAAATGCCATTTGCTGGCAACTGATTGTGATCATAATGATCACCACAGATGGAGTACTGATGTGGAAAATGTGATGCCAGAGGATGAATAGCGTAGTAAGAGCAAGCGTAGCTTTGATGCCCAAGGGAGCGAATGGGGGTGGGGAAATTTTAATGGGATATTGAAATTTGGCGCATAGTTCTAGAGCTCCTATAAGCTATACAAGTTCTAGTTGAATATGGTTTATTGATCTTAGATATTGAAATTCAATGCAAGGTTTGAGGTACTTCTTCTTGGGATGAAAAAGTTGGGAGTCTTACTGGGAAAAACAGCTGCTTCATCCCAAGAAATTTCTGTATTACAAGTGTTAGACTGCCACTGCTTAATACATTCATATCTTTAGGAAAAAACTAAAGCACCTGAAACTTTCGATGCTAAGAAAAATGACGATATGAGAAGAAATCACCTGTTCTATTGGATTCCAAGCATATGCATGTTGGTAAATAGGCAGGTGGAAACGCTTTTGCAGCTTGAAAACTCCAATTTATAATATCATTACTGTAGTTTGCTTCTCTAGTTTATAACAATATTTTTCAAGGAGCTTTGTTTCATTATTGCATAAAATTGTTATGCATTTTTTCCATGCGTTTGAGTTGCCGTATAATAATTATTGCTTTTTGAGGTCTTTGCACTGATGAATGAAATTTGTTGTATACTCAGAATTACTGTATGCAATTTATTGCTCTTTATTTAGGCGTTTTGGATTACGATATGATGGTAATTTATTGCTGTAAAATGAGAAATTCAGTTATTTATTAGCTTTATAATCAGAGAAAAAAATGATTTGAGATAATGAAAGTCTTATAATCAGAGACTCCGAGATCAAACTTTGACCAGATTAACTCCTTCTACTTGTTGACAACCATCTGGTTGATTTGACTGCGTGACAACCATAGAATCTGGATTTCATGACATTTGCACACACCATCTATATGAGTCAGTCAGACGGAAGTGGATCAGCCGAAAACAAACTCATTCTTTGACCAATTTTCTCCATGATCAACTGATCATTAGAACTAATTAGTCACTTGCTGAGCTCTTCTCTTCAGCTGCAAAACTATCCTATCCAAAGATTTGGATAGTTTGCTTATTTGGCCAATAAAGATGTTGTAATTGTGCAGTGTTCTCAGAAAACTATCATATTACCCGGAGTTTTATGAATTGTGCAAACTTGCTAGTTTGAAAACTTTGATCCACGCTCATTTTGAGGAAAAATTGTTTGTTAGTAACACCAGCAACTCTCAAGGTAATGAAAAATGAAATATAAAGAAAAATGTAGTGACTGAGTTGGTGAATCTGAAAAGAATATATAGAAAAAACTGGAAGAAGTAGTCCTTCTTTTTGAATTTCGGAAATTTACGAAAGGTAAATAAGAAGTCCCATAATATAAATTCAAAATATTTACAGCGCTTAGAACTTCGTGTAAGGAGTGCCTATTCAAGAAAAGAATTAACCATGCTTTGACGCATGAAGTGTGAAATTGCACTGAAGTACATCACTTAACTGCCTCAAAATATTTTAGAGGAAGGGGGATAGTGTAGCTCTCCTAACGTATATGGAGATTCTAAAAGTATTCCTCTATTTATATACAAAAATTAGTTTTGTCGCTTAGTCACATAATTGTAGCAGATTCCCATCTAGTACACATACAATTAGGGCTAATTTTTACCATGTGCGTGGTAATTGCTCCCTATTTAAGCATCTCACATTAACGTAGATCAGTCACAGGTTTAAAAACTCTAATCATGAAATTTACATGACAGGAATTATGTCGTTTTATACTGATACATAGTCATAAAGGAGCTGAGAGTGGGCACAAGGTTTAGAATATGCACGCACAGAGATTCAGAACGGACATCTTTACTTTGTTGCTATTTTGGTTGTGAGAAGAATTCACTCAGTTTATCGCGAATTCATATTATGAAGCTTAGATGGATGAAGACTTAGAACGAGATCTAGGAGCAGTAAGGAAGAAGACGACCTCAGAGCATCCACAGAAGCCATTCCAAACACTTTCCAAACGAATTTATCTTGCAATATGATGAATTTTTCATCTTCTAAGGCTCTTTATAAATAAGATTCAGCATTTTTACGGCTCATTTTGGATAATTCTCGACGGAAAAGAATGTCGTTGCCCTTTTCTCGTCAAGTGTTTGTTGGGAAATCTACGATAAATATATTATCTATGAAATTTTGAACTGGCAAAGCAAAAAATGGAGGTGTGAAAATTACATACTGGGAGATACACAGCAGCCGACGATGCATGATGAGAACAGTAGGCGGGAGGAGTAGAAGACGGAAAGGGGAGAGTGAGGGAAGCGGAGTGAGGGAAGGGGGAGGGAGAGTATGGAGGAAAAAAAAGCCACAGAAGAAATTACTGGTCTCAAATTCAAAAAACATGATGAAACCTTTTTTCTGTAGCTCTTCTTTTGAGGGAAATTTCGTGAGGGCATAGTAATTAAGCGAACATTCCCTAAATTCCATCCATCCCTTAAATTTTGCACTTATAAAGTTTCTCCTTTAATCTTATCTAGATCTTTCTCATTATTATCCTCGATATGAGTGATCCAGAACGCTTTTTGGACCCCTATTATCCTTATTTAGAAAATTGTGGGCTAAATGTATTTCTTCTCAAAAGGGAATTTGGAGTATCGGACTTCCTCCTCAACCCACTTCCGGATAGATTACATAATTAACTTCATAACTAATGAGATTTGCTCGCTAGACCGCCCTCGCAGCCCACTATTTTTTGTTGCAGACATTGGCAGAATTCGCAATGAATTCGGCAGAATGTTTACTCAGCGTAAGATGAGAAATCGGATATAATGAATGGAGAGACCATTGTCTTTGTTTGGTTCGGCCAAAAATTGGAGATTACTCTCAAGAGAAAGAAGGAAGATCGAAAAATATGATGTGGCTGGAACCAGCAAAAAAGCGAGAAGTCTTCAAAAACTTGATATCTTGGCCGATCAAATTTCGCATCGACTGAGTTTTGGCCAAGAGGGAATTAGCTACGATGTTTGAGCAAGCGTATCAGCTGCTCTGAAATGCGTTATAATTGCTTTTCAAGCATACCAGAGACCATCTGGGACTAAATAAATAGAGGGGAAACTGACTAGGGAGATGTGTTAATGAGAACTTTGCTAAATAATTTTTATTATAGAAACACTGCGAACCAGATGGTTCCTACGCTCACTCAATTTCTATATCAGGAGGAATATACTGAAGCTTCAAAGATCAAACTGTTTTAGTTACGGACGAATACATAAGGACTAAATACTCGTCTCCTTTGAAAACATCTCAAATTGTAAAATCTACAAAATCTCTTCGCGACCGCACACAAATATGTTGCTCAACATCATAAACAGATTTTTTCTTGGATCAAATTGTGTTTCCAAGATACTGTTGAAAATCACATGTATTAAAACGATGTTCTTCGTTGAAAAGACTCTTTCCACTAACTAGGGGCATTCTATCTCTAGGACTACACATTTTCACATTCAAGATTCCGTAAATGACTAAGCTTGAGGTCCGCAATATAGACTTTTGGCTTCTTCTAGATCCACAATAATGACGCTAATTACGATAGTGCGTAGGAATATAAGATACTTGAAGCATCAGCTCTTTTGGGGAGTGAAAAATCTCGCGAAATCCTCAGTCTCGCGCATCCCTTGAAAACTTACATCCGAGGTAAAAAAAACTAATTCATGATCTTAATAAGGATAAAGTAGTACAAATACATAGAACGAGAGTTCTTAGTCAAACCTTGAGGAGGCGAAATGAACCAGAAAAGTTTAAGTTACGTTCTAGACAAAAAATTCTCTGCTTGAAATTTCATAGAAGCCATCATTTAAATAATCAGATACATGCATGGTAATTAATGATCTTACTTATAATTATTAGATGCAATTCGGGCACCTCTTAGGATACAAGACCTGTTTTTTTCTGTCGCAATTTAATCTTGGAGATAATCATTTTGTGAGCCTATAGATCGAATTTTGGACTCGTTCCTTGATATCTTGACGCTCAATGTTATTAGATAACGAATGACTTGAATAGGTTTCATAAAGTGGAGCAGAGTGCGGAGACAACAGTGCTCGTAGGATATTAAATTTTGAAGGAAAGATTTCAGGAGCTTGCGTCCTACTCAGCCTTGCAAACGAAGATAAAAAGAAGTTTGCTGTGCTAAGGCCTCTTGCAAAGATTTTTGCATAAAAATGAAGTTTTGCAAAATGAGTTTACGTGGGCGAAGTTTGGCAAGTGCCTAGCGCTGAATAAAAAATGCGGCAAAAAGTTTTGAGACTTATGGAGCACAAAAGACTTTTTAGTTTCAAGTGTGAGACGCAGGCCCCGGAAGCTGGAAGTCATAAGGCATGCTCTAACTAGGATTCAAAAGGATTTGAAAGCAAAGGATGGGAAAAGCAGATTCTCATTGCCAGAAAGCCAAGTAATTTCAGAGAATCTCGGATTTTCGACACAGTCATGAGAGTTCCGAATCCAAAAAATTGAAAAAATTTAAGCTCTAATGAACTCGACAATCCTCCAACCCTAAATATGTGCCATTATATATACATTTTTTCTCAAAATTAAGCTCTTTATTATTAGACACCAAAGAACTAAACCGGAAATATAAATACGCTACTGCAATTTTATCACAATGCCCATTCGCTACGGTCGTAAGAAATGTTTTTTCTCAACAGATGCAAATTGGCTACAATTCAGCCGTAGTATGGAGGTAATTTGTCGCGACACTGCGATCTACGATTTCTTCAAGGAGAAACAGATAAAATTCTTTGACGTATGAAAGTGGCAAAAATTGAGAACTGTTTTTTGAGTGGGCAGTCTGGCAATGCTAGACACTCGAAAAGCAAGTACACAAGTCCTTGTCCAAGTTCCGTTACTTGTTCAGATGGATGCTTAATTAGTTTAAGATCAGTTCACACCTTTTATGCAATAATTGCTCGGCCATGTGCATTAGGAAAGTCGGGTCTCAAGCTTGTCCCAAAAGTGCGAACTAAGCCAGGTTCTAGCTGGAGATATAGCAAAATATGAAAGCAGAACAGAGGAGGAAGTTTTCCAAGTTGTGATAGACTTAAGACGAATTTTTGTGAATTTACAGCCCTAGATTTTAGCAGAAAAGACGCAGGGAGTCAGCCGTGCCCCAAAAATTGAGGGGTCGATTTATTAATTTTGAAATTGCAAAAACCTCATTGGATGTGTTACAGTTAAAAACATGCTAATTCTAGTTTCATAGCCCAATGTTGCTTTTCGAATAGTGAACCATTATTCCTGAAGATGTTAGACTTGCAGGCGCGTTCGCTGCGGGAACCGCGTGATTTTCCGCAGTTTCACCTTTTTGAATAGGCACAACGGTTCTTTATATGTAAATGTGTGTATTACATTGAAAGGGAGGTAGAAGTGGAGTAGTGGAGCGCCACTGTTCTGAAATGCTGCAAATGCTGCATATACTTGGCGCGAACTGTCGTAATTTGATTATTTATGGGATACGGTAGATCAGACATGTACCAATTGACCGTGATTCGTCATGTTATTGAGCAATTTCTTACTCGTATTATAATTTATGCCTCAAAAACACGTATTTAATCAGCCTTATAACTTATATCATAGTGAAACCTGGCCATATATTCTACTATAAACCAGTAAAAGAAAATAGTAGCATTAATGTGGTAAATGTGACTAGCATTAGCAGTTTTTGCATCATTAATCTCTAGCAATAAAATACTAGTCCTGCCCATTCATTATAGTGTGAAAGCAAAGAAAATTGCGATGCAAAACAGGGAAATAGGTGTTGTCAATGCTAAGCAGGTGACAAAGAGTTTGTTCAGTGGTAATTTGTTGTTGGTGAAGGAGGATAGCAGTAATCATGAACCAGTTCTCACACCACAACACAACATAAGAAGTGTAAAGGTAATTAGTCACGTCCTCTTCCATCTACAAATTGATAAAGGTTTGAAATCTCTTCCTATTTACGCCATAACTCCCAATAAGAAAGCATGTTTCCAGAAACTTTTCCAACAATTGCAATGTAATTTGATATTATAAGCCCGGATCTCCCCATCCATAAAAGTTCCCAAAATGGCACTAAAAACTTCATAATACCCCATGTAAAAAAAGAAGAAAATGGGGGAATAAGAATTGCTTCTTTTGAATTACCAAACGAGTATTTCAGGGGAACATGGGAAGGTAGAAATCCAAGAACTTCCTTGCAAAAACAGAATGATGTCTTTGGAGCTTGGGAAGCGTCAAATTTTCCTGTTCAAAGTTAACACCAAAGCTTTTGAATGTTTTACTCATGCACATAAAATCCTAGCGTATACAGTATCCCAGAAGGTTCCCTTCCCCCCCCCCCCCACATCAAGCATGCATAGACCCATATTTCGTAACATTTTTGGAAGGAAATGGAAGAATGTTTACACTTACATAAGGTCAAGCAATGCATAAATCTTCTTCAGGTTAATAGGCTAAAACCTATCCTATCCATCATGGCAGTGCAATTTCAGGAAAAACAGTGTTTTTTTACTAAAAAAGCCATCCAATGTGAAAATTGTTGATGGTTTGCCTTTGGATTAAATTTCCAATTGAAAAATGAAGGATATGTTTCTCCAACGGGGAAGAAGAGTCGTTTCTTTCTGAGAGTTGCAGTTTTCCAGATTGTTTGACAATATACTGATTTCACTCAGACTGATTCATATTCGAGGGGGGGGGGGAATATAAAGAAGAAATATAGAAACAAGTTTGGTCTCTCACATGTTTGTGATTTGCCTCTCCTTCTGATTGTCTCTCCTTCTTAGCCCATCAAAAAAAATGTTTGAACAAAATTTTTGGTGTACCAACGGCAACGACCTCAACTCCTTTTTGCAAAACTGAAATGGAAAAAGATAATTAGTCGAAGCTCTTTTTTGGAAGCCACATCTTGCAACCAATACTTTGCAAAAGATAAATGACTTCAAGGCTCTTATCGCTGCAAAATGCAAGAGACGCTGGGAAAAAGTGCAAATATAGACTTTTCGTGCCCAAGGGAAATACGCTTTTGCTTTTTTACGGCAGGTTTCGTTCCATATCTCTCACGGATATGATGTTACATACCATTCATAATAAATTGAAGTAAAAACCTTGCAGGAGCTGGAAGCGAATGAGAAGTGCACTTTTCTTTGCGAATCGTCACCCTCGCAGATGTAAAGATATGTCTGGAATGCGACAGAAAGCGACACTTTCGCTGTGAATGCATTCATAGTTGATCGTGACTATTCATCAAAACAACTACAGCAGAGCCATCAGTATGGGATGCATATCTTAAGATGATGGAGAGGAGAAGGGTATCACAGAGTCTTTGCTGCTCTTTAGAAATTAGAGTTGTTGACTGCTAAACAGTCTCTGTGTGTACAGCACACCTGGACTGGTGCTCGATTGTCTTACAACACAACTCAAACCCATGGCTCTCGCACGTCAAACATCGAAAAGGACATCTTACAAGCAGATCCATTTATAAACGATTGAATTAACACATTTACGACAACGCAAATTTTTGATTGTCTGCCTCTTGGGACCAAAACCTTTCACGGACCAGTCAGTATTTGTTAGATAAAATCACGCACACTGCCATCTACAGTATATCTACTGTAGCAGTGAAGGGCTGACAAAGAAGTTAGAGGTCATTACTAAATTCACAGCAAAAGGAAACTTCAGGGATGAGTTTGTACTAGGATAGTTGTCATTTTAACGAAGTACAAGCCTTGACACGCCATGTGTGTGAAGCGGTCCCACGTGGTACACATGGTGTGTCAAGAGGTCGTCAATGTGTTAAATAAGTATGTATACAAATACCACAAAACCTATACAGAACAGATGCTACCAGAACCACGAAAAAGAACATGAAATAGGACAACCCGCGTTGCCTCCTGCTACATGTTCTTTGGGCTCATCACGACGTTCTGGGTTCACAGAAATGAGCCTCAGAAGGCCTCTGAGGATGAAACGGTGCAGCCTCTCTTCCTCTGACGGCATTAACTACTTGGTGTCATCGAGCTTCAGCTACTGCGCATCTAACCCAAAAACTTCAGCTCAACGCTCTCACACAAAACTTCTTCCGGCTGCTGCGAAGGCCCCGATCACAACGAGCAACAAATCGATAAAAATCAGCAAGGCTATGTATACCAGCCTTAGTTTGGCCGCGTTCCAGCCAGAGTGGTCCGGCGCGAATACAGTATTCGCAACCGTTCGGCATACAGCGCTCCCGGCCAATTTGTCTTGAGCAGCTGCTCGCATTGCAAGCCGCAATTTCTTCTAGCGTTTGAGTTCACAATCATTTGAAAGGACCTACTAAAAGACCTTCCTTGGGAACTACTGATGAGGGGCACCAAGGAAGCTGCACTATCGGTATAGTTCTTAGCCCCGAAACCAGATAGTGTTCAAATTAAGAACAAAAAATTGTTGTGTATGCCTTGATGTCCTTGTTAATTTATAAACTAAAAACTCACATTTTTCAATCTACTATTACGTTACTGTCTTTGTATGCAGGCTGCAGATCCTAATCATGTTGGCCTTGCATGCGCAACAGAGTTTGGAAAGGTAAGTTTTCAGTTTAAGCGTTATTGAGCAGTTTCAAATTCATCTTCAAATGAAATGAAATGTGTTGGCAGATCTCACCCGACATAGAATATGGGGTAATTGAATGTCAGCAATAGTGAATACTAAGCTCAAAGCAGAATTTATAGACACATTTAATTTACTATCCATCATCTCCCTAAAGCGATGATAAAACGAGTTTGATATTTGTTATAGAGTCGCTGCATCTTGCTCGAACTTTGGAAACAGTTTTCACCTTCGAATCTCCAATCAAAAGAAAAAATTAAAACACAAAGAATTTCTTTCAACAGGAAAATCAGGCGACTACTACATACCTAAAAGTAAGCAGCAGGTTCGTTCATGCTGTAACCACCGAAACAAGCAACTTCCTGTCTTGCTTCTAGCTACTCATAACATAAACAAAGTCATCGAAGGTGTAAGGAAACAGCTTCAAACTAAACCCAAATTATGCCAAAGCCGGCTATTTAAGGAGTGCTATAGGATACCCACGTAGGTAGCACAGGTTAATTCATTTTAGAGATGAAAGGATGGCTTTTGGATACCGATTTAAGTGAGAACATGCTGCATACATACGTATCTAATTCTTTTTGCCGTCATCGTGTGCCCAGACGATGGTATTATGGGGCTAATCCTCGGGACAGAATTATCATAAAAGCATGCACTTGTCAGTAGCTATTCGTTTGTAATCCGCTCATCTTTGAGCTGCTAAGCTTATCGCTCAGACCTCCTACGGTGAAAGAAATTTAGAATAATGTAGAGTAAGGAGGGAAGCGAGATTTTAAGTGAAGCCGCACATCTGGTTGACTTTTATACCCTGAAAGTGTGCAAGATTGTTTCAAGACTGAATCATAAGAGATCAGGGCAAAAAACTTTGAGAGAAACGACTTTTTATAGCTTGGAGATAAATTGCAGGGATGCTAAATCGCCATGGTTACACCTTTTTCAGAAACAAAGGATGAGTAATCAGTAATGCCTGAATCAGTTATAGCAAAACAAGCCAGGTAATACGGCAAAACAAGCCAGGTAAGCAGCTGATTCACCGAAATCTGCTTTAATCAAACCAACTATCTAACAGCTTATAGTGGGATTTTTGCTTGAGTAAAATGCCAAAAGCGGGCTTGTTTCTTCTTCAGCTGATGTAAAACAAGGGGTAAAGTTTACCGACATGATAAATGAATGAATCTCATATGCATCACAATCTTCCATGTAATCGGAAAGTCAAGAAATCACAATTAAAGTGTTGCCGCTTTATCGTGATTGCCCTAATTACGGATGAAATAAGGCACTAAAGAAACAGGAATTACTAAGAGATTATTACGAGTAAATTTACTTACTTTAGTGTGATATCTACAAATTGCTTTGATTGTCGTTTGATTTGTGAATCTTGGCTTGTGAAAAGTTCAGATGTCTCAGACAGCTTAAGAGCATTTCTTCAAAGTCGAAAAATGGAATAGAAGTCAAAAAAGTACAAATTTTTCCCAGATTTCGAGGTTATTCATAAAGTTCAGGCTTAATTTTGATTTTTTTCATGATTTCTGTGATTATGCATGGGACCAGAAAGATTGCATAATACAAATTTGCAACCATTTTGGTTTGGAACAGCTCTACCAGACCTTTTCCTATAGATATAGACACTCCTAGAAGGCCAAATAGACATTTTTTCATAATATTGCGAATTTATATGGTTTGTATAAGAAAATGACAATCTCTGAGTGCCTGGGCTTACGATGTCACCAAATTGGTTTTGAAAGTATCTTTGGCAATCTACAGATAGAGCCCAAAAAATGATGGCTATCTGAGCCCTGCCCCCGTAAAGGAAGATCGTGGCCAGCCGAAAAAAAGGCTGAAAGCGGAGAAAAACGCATTATCTAGAATTTTTCTCGACTGTTGTCTAAAAATGGATGGTGTTCATACCTGTAACGTAAAAGACAAACGAACAGTCTGTCCCAGGGGCAGTCGACTTGTTGTAATGATCGAAAATCAAAAAGACTGGATAAATGAGGTGTATTCAAACTGCAATTAACGTAAATAATATAAAATTGTGTTTAAATGGCAGTTAATATCAATAACATAAAATTTCAGAAGCACCAAGGAATCAGTTCTAAAACTAGACAGTCTAGACTACATAGTGCGTCAGAGCAGGTACAAGCTTCAGTGTACGTCTCAAGTAAAAGCAACTGTAGCTCAGCTTTAAGACAATAAAGTTGTAAAAATATGGCTAAAAGCATTTTCGGCACAAATCAATGTTGCAAATAGGGTATAGGCTAGGGTGTGAGAGGCATAGGGAGCACACGAGGCTCTGTCTGATAGAACTAATTAGGTGTTCGACGAAGCGTAACAGCAGTGCTAGCACCTCGTCGATGTATCCGACGCACTTCACTATAGTGATATTCGCTCGTTAGGATGGATTTGCTAGGGCTTCATCGGCGCCTGCTATTTAATTTTATACGGCTGCTCAAACAAAAGGGTATAAGAGTGAACTTGGCAGGGAGAGAACCACATAAAGCAATGTATTGGAAGTTTGAAGTCCGTACGACTGTGATGATTGCATGGAAAAAAAGAAAGAGAAACCAGTTCTACATGAAGATGCATTACTAAAGGTTTTACAATAGTTATTCTTCACTTACACCGGAGTAAACTGAATCCAAGGTCAATTCAAAGAATACTCATAAAACCTCAATTTTGGATATTTCCGCAATTTTGTCAATCAGGCAAATGATGGAACTTCTCAAGCATGCTCCTCGAATATTATCTATGTATTGTTCTGAAAAGAGCGCTCCAACGAATTCTTCAAACTTAGTGCTTTGAATGTATTCCCCCAAAAAAGGCAAAGCTTTTATCCTCTTGAAATTTGATGCCTTGAAGAAATACGAAGTTGATGAAAGCATAGAAACTCGGAACATAAAGCTGACTTTCCTTTCGCAAAATTTGCATGAGAGAAGTGTTCAAAGCAAAAAAGTCCCGAGTAGCGAAGGGATAAAATGATGCTACTTATATGTGCCGAAAAAATCTAAGGTACGATTTTTTGCTAACACCCGCGCATTACTGTACCATGGACCTGCCATTTCATGGGATACACTCATTGTATCTAGAT
Source organism: Cylicocyclus nassatus (assembly GCA_958299035.1). Taxonomy (NCBI): domain Eukaryota; kingdom Metazoa; phylum Nematoda; class Chromadorea; order Rhabditida; family Strongylidae; genus Cylicocyclus; species Cylicocyclus nassatus. The sequence goes on from CATQJL010000001.1 coordinate 81,444,909, forward strand.
ATCCTGAAATCTTCCATGCTTCAATTCGATACTCCTGCAACAAAAGCGAGGAATTTTTTAACTTTCAAAAACTCAAAAACTTGTTAATTGAGGGCAAAAATTCCAGAGCTCGTTTATTGTGCAGTTCTTTTTGCACGAGGATGTATTGACATACCTCGCGCAAACAGTTTATTACCTACCTAATAGTTTGTAGTTTCCTAGCCTGTGCTGCGCTCGGCGGGCTTCGCACCCTCTAGTCTTGCTCGACTGCCCTACACAATCAACCCCCTAACCTTAGAATTTTACGCACCCGCCACGTATTTGGGAGCCTCCACTATGCAAAAGATACACAAAGCTCAACCGCCCAACACAAAGTCTTATTCTGCAGGAACTGCTAGAGACATGGTCAGGTTTGATGAAATAGCGAAAAGGAAAGCAAAAGAAGCGAGGGCTGCACTCGTGCGCAGCCATATATACACCGCCACTAGGCCGCGTTCCCACCTGGAGTGGTCCTGCAGCGACTGAAACATTCGCGACACGTAAGGCAATGGGCATACCTCATGCGATTTCAGTCGCCACGCGATCTGACAATTTGCCAGATGTCTTCAAATTCAATACTGTTAGACCCCAAATGCACAGCATGTATAATTTTCGTAGGTTGATAAAATGTTCCATCTTCCGCACATTCAGAAACCCCGTACGATGAGTTGTGAGCATTTGGAGTATTGCCAAATCGCGTCGCGACTAAAATCGCGTGAGGTATGCCCGAGGCCTAAGGCGGCATACAGCGTTTCTGATCCCACGAGCTGCTTGCATCGCTGAGCCCAGCAATCTGCTAGATCAAACCTGAAGCGTTCAGCTGAGTTGTGGTAAATTCTCTATCATATTCAATCAAACTTTATATTGGTCCTTATTTCAGTATGAAACTTCTCCTATCTGCTCATTGCACTTCACTCTTGACGGGAATATTTTCAAATGTGTCACCCTTATTTTACTCAGTATAGGCATAAAGTCAAAACAAGGAGATGTTTACGAGAGAAGTGACACAATGAAGTAGTAAGAGGCAACTGACTCAAAGAGCTTTACAAGTTTTGAGCTTTTGTCATGTTGTCATAAAGTGACTGCGTTAAAATGCTGAATAGCGACTTTTTTGTTTTCTAATTGGGCTTTCCGAGGATAATTGCAGACTTCACCAACAATAAAGTGATTTCGAATAACAAGTCTAGTCAGAGCAATCACCCAAGTACGAGCGTTGGCAGCTTCATCGAAATAACGCTAGGATCATTAGTGAAGCGGAAAAAGCGTGGAGACGACGGGCTCGCAAACGAATGAGAATTCATAACCGAGTCATGGAAGCAACAAACTCTTTAGAAACGTAACTCGTGCTGAATGTCTACGTAAACATCTCTATCTACAGTCATTCGGGATATGAATTATGAGAATGAGTAGCTAGATGTATATTTAGCATGGTTTAATGATCTCCCACAAGGCATGTCTTGGCTAAAACTTATGGTCATACTTGGGTGGAACTGGAATGTCTACGAATTTACTCGATATAGGGTTACGGTAAGTACACGGTATAAGGTCAGTTCTTAGAACTAGTGGTGCTAACGCAACTGCTAGTAATATAACGCATTTGAATACATCTGATACTGTAAGTGTACGGTGTAAAGCTCTGCTGTAGAAAAAAGTTCAGGCACGAAATATTGAGAAAAAGGGAAGATAAGATTGCAAATGGAATTTGAAGAAGAGTTACAAGGTGTTCAGTTCAATTTCGCAAGGTGGTAAGGTTAAATCTCGGTAATGTGCTCGTTTCATTTTTCTACGAATTTTCAAACGAGTAGATCAAAGTATTCTTTAATGTGAGAGCAACCTCACTTCTTTTTCTGCTTTCTAGCTCTAATTCTCGATTCTCAGTTCTCCTTCTTAAAGTGTAAGTAATTTTTGCTTCCTTTTCTACAGTATTTATAACACATTTTTCTATTCTATCACAAAGGCGCTCATTAGAGCATGAATTACCATCAAAAGCACAGAAGCCAATGAAAAGAACATCACCTGTATCACCTGTATCCCCGTTGATCATCGTGTTGCACGAGCGGGTACCAGTGATGCCTCCATTCGTCCCTGTCTCGGGCGATTGTTGACCAATGTTTACGTATCGCACCAGGAACACGTGGAACGCTCTGAAGGACTTCATTAAAGGACTTCGTGAACATATCTGACCATCGCGTCGGCGGTCTTCCTCGTTCGCGTTTGACGTCCAGTGGTATCCAATCTGTTACAGCTCTCGTCCACCGGTTGTCGTCGAAACGCATTACGTGCCCGGCCCATCTTATCTTGTTCTGCTTGGCGTACGCGGCAGCGTCCCTGATCTTCGATCGTTGACGTAGGGTAGAACTTCGTAATCCTTGCCTCACTTGCGTGAGTCGATTCACTCCTAGCATCACTCTCTCAACAGCTCGTTCGATGACGCTAACCGCGTGTTCATCCTGCTTTCTCATTGTCCATGTTTCTGAAGCGTACGTCAAAGCAGGAAGAACCGTCGAGTTGAAAAGGTGGGCGCGGAGCCGGATGTTCTTGGTCTTCTTCACTACGTCCTCAATTGTCTTATATGCTCCCCATGCTGAACGTTTCCTCCTGCTCAGTTCCGGAGCTAGATCGTTCATCATATTGAGTTCACGACCTGGTAGGTGTAGTTTGAGCATTCGGTGATGTTCGTCCCGTTGAGCATGAAAGGAGCATCAGGCACTCTTCCGTTCCTCATGAACATCGTCTTCGTTAGATTCAGCCGTAGACCGATCTTTCCACACACTTCGTCAAACTGGGCCAGCATTTGTTCCGCCTGCGTGATGCTTGGTGTTATCAATACGATGTCATCAGCAAAGCGAAGGTGGTGTAGCTGCCGGCCGTCGACTTTCACTCCCATGTTGTCCCATTCCAACTTACGCATGACGTTCTCCAGAGCGGCACTGAATAGTTTCGGCGATATAGTATCGCCTTGTCGCACGCCTCTCTTCACGTCAATGATGATGTCCTTGTAGAATGGTGTTATGGTGGTTGTGAAGTCGTTATACAGCTCACGAATTATCTTGATGTAATAAGTCGGAATACCTTGATTGCTCAAGGCATCGATGACGGCTTCAGTCTCAACCGAGTCAAAGGCCTTCTTCAAGTCGATGAAGGTGAGACAGAGCGGCATCTTATACTCTCGTGACACTTCAATGAGCCTTGACACCGTGTGTATGTGGTCGATCGTGCTGAATCCTCTTCGAAACCCAGCTTGCTCGCATGGTTGTCCTTCGTCCAACTCTCTTCCGATCCTGTTGAGAATGACTCGCGTAAAGAGTTTGTAGACTACAGACAACAAGCAGATAGGGCGATAATTGCCGATGTCGCAGGGATCTCCCTTCTTGTACAGCAACACGGTTTTGCTGGTCTTCCATTGCCTTGGAACCTTGCCTTCCGTCAGGTACCGCGTGAAGAGCCTTGCCAAAGTCTTGATGAGAACTGGCGAAAGATTCTTCAGATGTTGTGGCTTAATCCTGTCGGGACCGGGTGCTGTACGGTTTTTCATCGACATGATAGCATGACGAATCTCGGAAGGAAGAACAGACGGTGAGACATACTCGTCCTCCTTGAGATGGCATGGTGGAAGGTGGACGTGGGTCGCAAAAAGATCCGAGTAGAAGTCGTGGATGACCTTCTCCATTGATCTTCGGGAAGCAGTTATGGTTCCGTCAGGACGACGAAGTGCGGTCATCTTTGTCTTGAAGTTGACGAAGCTTCGGCGGGCGTTGCGTATACTTCTTCCAGCCTCCGCGGCGTCAACCATCACTGCTACTCTTCTCTCCTTAAGGTCTTCTTTTATCGCTTCTCTGCATCGCTTCGCAAGCTCGGACGTCAGTCGGTAGTTGCCTGTGGCTCGTGCGCGTCCACGTTGGCGTATCAGCTCCAAAGTCCCCGTGGTGAGACGCCTTCTCGTACTTCTTAGACTCTGAGCTTCCTTGGCACAACCGTGGAGATGTTGTACGAACCGTTCGTATTCTTCGTCGATGTTGTCCATCACGGTATCTCGCCATGAGCCGGATATCGAAGAAAACAGATCCCAGTTGGTGGTATTCATGGGACGATGTTTTTTTTAACTTGACGGCTCTCTCTCCATTCCGCGGAAAGTAGAATTTGGCGCGCAGGAGACGATGGTCTGATCCCGTGTAGAACTTCGGAACAACAGCGACGTCCGTCAGGCAGTACCTTCTGTTGACGATGATGTGGTCAATCTCGTTATGGTACTCTCCACCGGGCGATTCCCAGGTCCAGCGTAGGGAAGAGGGCTTTTGGAACTGTGAGTTTCCATGGATAGTCCTCGTCGTCACGATAAACTCGGACAGTCTCTCCCCTTGTTCGTTCCACTGCAAACCATGGGTTCCGATGTGAAGTTCCTCAGTCGACCTTCTAGTTCCGATCTTCGCGTTGAAATCACCGACGATGATCTTGTAGAAGGTATGATCTTCTCTGTAGAACTTCTCCAAGTCCATATAAAATTCCTCGAGTTCGTCCTCGTCGTAGCTGGATGTTGGGGCGTACGCAATGAAGACGGTCAAGGAAAGAACATAATGGTCAAAAACTCTTGCATGTTAAGATGATAGATAACGATGTAACTGAAAGAGATGCCTCAGGTAATTTTCGCTTATGAAAATACACAAAATAAGAATTTTGAGATATTGTTGACAAATAAAGTTAGTAAACGTTATTTATTCGATTATCTTCAAGCAAAACTAGTACGTTTACAAAATCTCGTGAAAAACCAGGTAGTATAGGATTTTCAGCAGCCATTTTCGCAGGTTTTTGGCTACGACAGAACTTTTGACGAACTGAGATGAAAATGAAGATATGGGAAATATGTACATTTTTAAGAGCTGGCGGTGACTTATGTGGTGTCAAGCTATAATTATGCGTGAGTGCCTTGGGCTACTATTAGCCTTGAAATAATCATAGGTTGAGCTTGAAACGAACTGTTGGGAAAGCCAAGCAGAAGCAGAATCATGTACTCGCTATCTCTGTGATGAAAGGGCAAATTGGAGTTTGGACCATTTTAACTGAAGTATACTGTTGTTATGGCATAAAATAGTACTTATGACTCTCTAGGGCCAAATAAGGAGTTCAAGATCGTTTGGTACCACATATGGGCAAATCTCGACAAACAGGAAGCATGGATGGAAGTACAGTTGCGGTACAAGTAGTAAAGCTACTCTTCTCCTTAATATTTGCCTTTTTAAACTATCTTTTTGTTTATTATGTGCTAATGCTGTACACAACATAGAAATGATTGTAAAAGCGAAGAAATTCTTGCAATTTTGGTAAATACAGAGTGTATAATAAGACACATTCTAGGAATGTATGGCAACATGCAAAAACTACAGGAACTATCAAGAAAACTAATAATCCATTTTTCTCCATCTTTTTCTCTCTTGATGGTGAGTACCAAAAACCATCGTTCCTAATACTACTAATTGATTTGGTATGGCAGATGAATCTAAGTGAGGGCATTCAAATTTTAAAAAAATTTGAATGCCCTCACTTAGAGACTCAAAAACTCAAAAAAGATGACTCAAAAAAAGAAAATTTTAGTGGGTTTAAACGCAAAGGATATTGAGAACATCTTTTGGACCATGTTCTCATGTAGTTTATCAATCAAGAACACATTCGAAAATGTTAGGATGGTGAAGCCTGAAGCACAGAATAGAGATTATTTTCATTGTAGAGAAAGATCGTGGGGTTCCAGTGAAACATTTTTGAACACTAGATTTGTCATCCTCCCTTATATCCAGATTTTTTCAGAAAAACTCAAAACTCACTGATTTTGCAATCTTTATTACATAGCGAAAATAATAATAAAATACGGAGCTTCAATGTAACTTCGCACTCTTTATGCCTACGAATGACGAAAACCAGTAAAGAACAACATTCCTTGCATGTCTCAAATTTTTTACAAATGGCTTTAATAGTGAAAAGCATTGGCATCTAAAATGCAAGGGACCTGATACCCACTGCGTTTCATCTTCTACACTGCAAATTTTGCCAATGTAAGAGGAAATGATGAGAAGGCAATGCTCTTGAAGTGCACAACCCTGGGCGTGGTTTGATAAAAACTACTTTTTTCCTTTCTGCATTCTATATATCACTTCCTCGCTGTTTTATAGCCTACAGTACACCTCGTGACTACCATTATAGCATGTAAATGCTTTATTTACATTGGGTACCATAAAAGATGGGCTTTTTCAAGCTACATACATCACAGCTGTTTGGCTCAATCGTTCTCCGGAGGAAATTGGCTGAATACTAGATGGACGCCTTTACAATTTATGACTACTTGTCGATGCTATTAATTTTCTTGCAAACGAAAACATACGGCGATAAAAGGAAATACGCAATTGAAGCATGTACTTTTCGTCGTGTTTGAAAAAGATGTGGTTAAAAACAGACATAATGGCCAAGCGAAGCAGCTTGACAAATCTATGATGCTAACAAACTCAGTCACACTAGATTCGCAATTATCAATTTTCTATAACGAATAGAAGTGTGAGGGACTGTTCAAAATCGGCTATACAGCTAAAACACCAAACCTCAGATATTCAGTCAATTTTTAGCATTATGACTTTTTTTCACCTAGCGTGAGCGTATGAGATTTTGTACAATACGACTGGTATTCCACGTCCTGTACCTCATCGTGCGGAACTATTATTTTATTCAGACTTGAAAAAATTTGTGTTTCAGGATGTTAAAAATAGGTTTGAAGCAGTATAAACGATTTATTTCGCTTCAACGAACGCGCGCCACATAATCAGATTTTCTATAAGCCAATTTTACGCACTCGCTTGTCTCATCCGAAAACTTTGCCATGTTATTGGAATTTGTGGCAAGACCATTTGCAGACATTGCTGTCAGCATGAAGATAATTCCTTCGACAGGAATTGGTAAGCTTTCTGCTGCAAGGTTTTTTCGGCTGGCGTAATGGAAACACATTGGAAAGCTATTTATGCAAATTTGCAGGATTTTTCCTGGCACAAAGAACACATAAAGATGCAAATGCTACAGTAGGACATTTTTTTTGGTAACATGTGAACCGAGAGAATAAAGCAAAATCTCTTGAAGTGAAGGATGAAACGGTATCTGAAGCAAGTTCATCCCCTAATAGTAAAAATGCAGCGCATAGTGTCATTGTGTGCATTGCAACAGCAAAAATGCTGAAGCAACAGAATAGGTCAATTACTACTCTCGCCTGCAACCTCAGACAGGCAAAGAATTGCTAAGCATTGTGTCATTGCATGCAATCGTAGCACCAAAATATGTTGCGGCAACAACGATGACACTTGCACTGTTGCATGCAGCATCAAAAAGTGTGAGCCGCTTTTGCATGCAGGTCAGAGTTGAGTGCTGCAGCAACGACGATGGTGTTGAGTTTTGGGGAGCATATTGTATTAGAAGGTGGAAATCATTGCTGAGCCTGTTGTCATTGAATGCAACGTTAACAGCAGAGGTGTTGCAGCAACATTGAGCTTGGATCTTACTGTTTCATGCAAATTAGAGATTAAAGCGCCGAGCTTCGTGGCCATTTTATGCAATTGCAACAGCCAAAATGAGTTGTGGCAACTGCACTGCGTTATACTGTTGCGTGCAACTGCAATGAGAAGACTCGTTAAGCTTTTTTGTTACTGCATGTGCTGGCGTTGAGTTTTGCGCAAACAATGATGAAAGATGGAAGTGAGTGCTGTTGTTAATGTATGCAGCATCAGCAGCTAAGAGTTGTTGCAGCAACAACACTTTCAGTCTTATTCTCTTGCATGAAGCATAGGAAGCTAAATAATGTTGCTGAGCCAGGGCCCAGCAAGAGGTGACGTTTGAGAATTTTGAAAACGAAGTCCCCGTTAACACTGCAGAAGATTACGAGATACCTTTTGTGATGTTTGTAGAAATACGGCTTATAACCTGCAGCGAACGATGAGTGAATGGAAGTCAAGAATAGACAAGAAAAGTTGCAGATAAAACATCAGCACGTGAAGAAAAGCCGTTTTTGTATCATTCAAAGGCCGTAGCAATGCAGAGGGGATGAAATTTGGGTTAAGATAAGCATACATAAGTATAGTTCGAGCTGAAAAATAGATTTATATCAAAAATTTTGAAGAATTATGTGAAGAAGGAAGAAAATCATGACTTTGTTTGGCTCCGCGGAACCTCAGGGTGCTCCCAGGTTGAGCGGGAGCAACCTAAATTAGAAAACATTTACAACTTTTTTCATTCACATAATTTTTTCATAATTTTTCATACTTTTCTTTCGATCGTGGTTGCGAAGCTACACGCCAAATTTGGTGGCTCGATTTTGCTTACCGGTTGTAAACAAACTGATTATTTATTTTTTGTGCATAGAAATTAGGTTTTAACACGTTAAATCGTGTGCACTCAGGTCTGAGCACTTATCCTGTTTGTAATGTGTTAAACTACCTGATACTTATGAAATGACGTCAAAATTGAAAAAAGGGCTTACTAAGGATTTAGGTTTTCGCCCACTATTAGTCAGTCAGATTTCCGCGAATCACTTCTGGAAACTTTACGAGTTCCCTTTTGCTATTCTCTAAGAGAACGACATAAAGCGTGTGAAAGCGTCCCCTCTGCTGAACTCTGTGCTAAGCTCTATAGCCATTGCATGCAAATGCAGCATCAAAGATGTTGCAACAACAACGACTTGAGTTGTTGCATGCAACAAGAACCAATATAAAGTCCTATGCTCTGTATCGTTGCATACGATTACGACAATGGTATGGGTTGCAACAAGGATATTAATGTGTCGTTGTATGCAATCATGATACAATAAACCATAGCACTGCATGCAACAGGAAGTAAGATGATGTGCTGCAGCAACAACGGACTTTGACTCCTTATGTTGCATACAATACCAAAAGGTAGAAATAATGCATGAGAATTATTGTTGCATCTACACCAGCTGACAGTAGAGTGTTGCAGCAGCACAATTACGACCTCTACTGTTGCATGCAACAGCAACAGGTAAAGAGAATTAGAGCTTTATCGCTGTTGCTCGTATGTTAATAACAGCGGTATTGCAGGAAGCAAGAACTCCAATTTTCCACAGTTATTCAGAGAAATAACAAAGTTGAGCCAGAGATTAATGCCTTGAAACTTTTTTGGAAAGTAGAGGCTTATTTTTCCATATAAAAAATTTATGTAGCTAGCAATCCACAATCAAATTCTTTAGTGACTCATGTATATATCCATATCTCCAATGAGAGAATTATAATACAAGTAGAAATAATGAATTTTTCACATGAAAAACACTATGAATTCAGTAATCAAAGGCAAAATTCTAATTATTATTCATGTATCCACATCATTGGCGGGGATCTTTTTATAGCACTTTATTATCTGCATATATATCAGTAAACACTGGCTGATGAGGAAATGTTTTGCTACATGCTGACGTAGAGAGAAGACGTCACTTGAAGGCGTCAGTTCAAATATAGCTCGCAGTCTATACCGCAAAATTCAGGAGTAAACAAGCACCGTAGAAATTCAGACTCCAACAGTGAGTATATCCATGCAACAAATATTTTCTGTGGTGTCAATGAACTTTGAAGGATACAGCCGGTAAAGCGAAGGTCTATTTACGTTTCATATCTCGAAACCAAGAATCAAAGCCTTGCAAAGAGTAGAGCGAGCAATCAACGCGAAAACATTATTTTTTTCAGAAAATGAATAAGTCTCTAGGTTCCTAAAGCATTTTGAAATGTGCCCTATATGGGCCACTCATACATTTCATTGCACTAAGTTCATCTAACCAAAGTAGATAAGAAACAGGAGCAGAGAACTAATTCAGCGAGTTTCGCCTCATTAATTCACTGCAAATTCTTCGAAGATGTCTCTGTCTGAGAAGGCAAAGATAAAATTGCAAAGCAACTAATTACACTTGCGAGAAATTTTCGGGGGTTTGAAAGAAATTTATTCTATATGCACAAGACAATGCAGTTGGAAGAGGATCATTTGAAGTTTGTCGTAAAGTAAGTTCAATTCTAAGAGGAAAATCAGATTTTTGACTTTTAGAGAGCAGGTTTTTCCACTTCATAAAAATGGCAACTATTGTATTTTTGACTTCAAACAGGTCAATGCTGTGGAAAGTTGCTTGCCTTTCTACAGTTTTTTGTAGTACTCAAATATTTTCCGCAATTTCCCCAAAAAGGGCACAACATGCATAATTCGTTCAGAGAATGATGAATGCTGAAATCCAAATAAGATTCGATGGAAAATGAAGGAATGGCGGGTACAATGTAATGGCGATTTTCAAGAATAAAAATGCTACTCTCGATAGAAGCTGCTACAGATAGAAAATTTGATTGCGTATTATTTGAGAATGAAAAGCAAATCCTAATTTTCGCAACGTACACTTCAGAGTTTCCATCTTTCATTGGATCCACAGCAAATAAAATAAGCGACCCACAGTTCCAGCAGCACAATAATCATAACCTTGACAGATGAGCGCTAATTGATGCGACATGTGGGTTCCAGATGAGCCAAAAAAGTTTATAGAGAATACAGGTGCGAAATGATGAGCACGAATCGTTGGAGCTAAAAGTAGCTCGCACTATATTTCAGGAATTTTACGCCTTTATGGTCCATAAGGGCATCGTTGTAAAACAGATAATTATTTTATGATTGCAACGATTCGAGTTACTTTGAGCTGCTATGGAACAAAAAGTACAATGAAATTCAATAAATCCCATGAAAGGAACAAGAAACTTAGACAAATACCCGAGTAAATTTGATTATTCGTATTCTGGAAGGAACTGTATATTTTGCAAGCAACAGAACTTATATCCACTTTTATGAGTAGTCGTTCTCCGTTACTCGAAAGCCTCAAAATGTCAACTTATAAATCAAATTTACTGGAGCTCATAGGAGCACGTCACCTTAACAGAAACATGCAGGCGTGGGAAGAGATAAACCAGCTATTTCTAGGTGTAATTGCTAGGAAGAGATGTATGAGTTATTGCAGCTACATATCCATGTCACTTTGATGTCTGACATTTTATAGTCTCCAACATTCAAAACGATCTTTCGAAGTGTTAGTTGGACTCCAGATGCACGTATGTAAATCGTGTAAGGAGGTGACTATCTACAAACACGAAAGGGCTAAATTGTGAGGGTCCCTACGAAGCGTGACAATGTGGTTCTTCAATGAACAGAGTTGTAACCCACTGGAATATTATATTCAAAGAGTTTTCATACCTGAGTGGACGAGGAATGGCTCAAAAATAACATCAATGTTTTCGCAATTTCATGACCTTCTCAGACTCCAAAAAATAACTCTCTAGTTCCTTGTTGATTCAAAGAACAAGAAAGCGAACTCACTTGAGGAAGTGAAGGAGTAGAAGAAAAGATACACCTGTTCCCAAACTTTCCTTCCCTGTTTCTTGGGTATGCGTTTTGGATACACACATAGTTTTCCAGCGATATCTGAAGAAGTGAACAGGATCGTCGAACTGAATTTTCCTTGTAGGATACTATAGTGGTTGTAAAAAGAAGCAGATTGTAACTGATAGATGTAGAAGTTAAGCTCCTCGCTTTTTATATAGAAAATCTTGAGAAGGGAGTGGGCGTTTTCTACAGATCATGTGAGAAAGACGGCGAATTGCGTCGGCTATGATTCATAAAACAACATTTGGCATATGATCGAGAAATCTATGTCATTTGATATCGAATATTTTAAATGCTTCAATCTCATGATCAAAATAAATCAGGTAGAATGGTCAAAACTACTATGAGTAACGATCGTACACAAAGGTGACCCTTTCTCTTCTTCCCTTCCACACTAAAACCTTTCGTACTCACTCAATGTAGTTATTCTATCGGTGCCCGTATTTGAAATTGTGCTCCAGTCCAAGTGCTGCTAATTAGTCTGTTTTCAGAGCAATTTAGAGATTTACGATGGAATTGTTTGACCTTGTTTGAAGATCAGAATAGCAATGGTAGTTTGGAAAAGGCAGAAGTGCATCTATTTTGTGTTTACCTCCGTAGTTGGTTAAATTTGAATATTCTTCGAAGCTCTTTGTACTCACTCATTGTAAACGGCACTTTGTACATTCATTCACAGTGATGGACGCAGAAAGCAAGAAAAGATGGAGGAGGCCGCGACCTTTTTAGAAATAAGCAAAGATCTGCAAGATGGTCCTATAAAAGTGTGCAAACGCAGTCAACTTCTGGCAAAAATCCGAGGTAACCAATTTGCTAACTATTTGAAATTTGTGGACCTTGGACGATTATTCGGACTATTGGACGATGCATTTTGGTGGGATTTTTGCCCCCGCCCTCTCCCGCCCTCCACCCCTCCTTACTTAACTTGCAAAAATGAAATCCTGCCACCAATAGCTAAAGAATTGTTAGTTGTTTGTTAGAAGCTTTCTACAGCTCGAACTCCCTGCTGAGCATTAAGCTTATGCCAAAAATTTTCTGCTCAAAATTATTTTAGATGCAAACGCAAACAACGAGGTTTAGAAGGTTCTATACATTGATTAAAAATGATAGCTGTGATGAATTATCAAACGTAGTTTCAGGACCGGTTTGACGAAAATTCTTCACATTCGCTTTTCCTCAAGGAGAAATTCAAGGATTTTCAAAATTATTTAGCCTCTCCGTATCCTACACGGCGCACACAAAAAGGGTTTCTTCGACAAATTTTGAATTTTTCCATACACTTTTTACTCCTCGTTGACATGTTGGCGGCACCAGAGTACTGCCATAAAAGAGGCCCTAAGATATATTTCAAAAAATCATGGGACTAAAAACTCTCAGGTGCAGAAAAAAAATTAGAGGAAAGATGAAAATTTTTAGTATGCTCACATTGTCGTGGACTTGCTGGGTATAAAATCATGCTGAGTTCTGCATCTTTTTAAGATCAAAGGGAAATCTAATATCTGAGATTAAAGAGCAGTATATAAGAGGCTTCATTTCCTGATTTCTTTGTAAGATGGAAATTCAAACTTTCTTTTTTCTCGGTTTCTGAGATTTAAGATTTAGTGTTCGATGTTATTTCACTGCAGAATAACAAGGAGCAAGAAAAGAGAAAGAAGCAAGCTGAAGTGAACCAAAATCGGCGAATTTACCAGAACAAATGCGCTTGCATCTGATATTTCGTTCCGAGCGAAGTGGCTTTGTAACTAATATAGCTCATCAAAGATGGCCTCAAAGTTGAGAACACATTTAATATTGTGAATTTATATTTTCATCACAGAAAGTAACTTGCCAATATTTCTGACAAACGGATCGAGGCAAATTTCGAAAATGAAATTGTGCTATTCCACGAAGAAAGAATACGGTTGGGCACCATTGCGTGCATAATGGCGCATACAAAAGAAGAAGGAAGGCAACATATGCATGGGCATGTGACTTGTTTCGGCAAACGAGGAGAAATTTCTTTACTTTAATAGATATCCATTTAGACTTGTCTAGTTTGTTTAGCTAAAAGTCTTGCCTTGAAGAATTTGAGATTAGAGCAGTAAGAAAGAAGCTTCATTTTGATTCATTTTAAGAAAATGCAGCCTTTGTTTTTTCTTTGGTTTATGATATCTCAAGAAAATGCATCAAAGGGATCAAAAGATTCAGCGGAAGTGTAGAGATATGGGATAAGGTAATCTGCCTAGAGTGATGTGTTTTTGTAAGTTAATTCCACCTTCAATATATTGAGGTATACTAATATAGCATTGTACTATTGCGAAACCTCATCCTCATTTTTCTGATTCATACAGATGAACAAACTGAATTGTTTTCACGAACATTTTACCGAGTCTGCAGAAAAAAACGAGGAGAAAGGGACCTTATAAACAAATCTTTGCAGGCTAGGTGATTCATTTATTATAGTAGCCTGATATTCGTAATGTTCTTTGATATCCACGCATATGTACATATCTATGTGAAAGATGCGCATAATGATCTTTGATATGCATAAGCAAACGGCACTTACCGTACATTCCAATGTGATTTTTAATAAGGACCGTAAAAAATAAGTAGGCACGAATATAACTTATTTTGCTTTTCGATTATGTTGCATTTGTCAAAAAAATTTGTATGATACTATGCAGAAAGCTTGCAATTTTGTGCTTGAATAGATTATAGGTGAACGCCCATCCGTACATGGAGTTATGACAAATTTGCCATGAATATTTTCGGTGGATCTCGTAGCTTTATCAGCCTCCTAATTAGTCCCTGTGCTTATCTAGAGTGTTTCAACTGACCTAAGATAAAATAATGGTGAGGCGCGAACGGGGGACGCTCAATTCAAGTTTTCTCTTTGGATTGAAAATTGTATTTTTTATCTCACTATCGGTCTAACATTATTAAGAGTTGACATAATTGTTTGAAATTGTTCGATGATTTGCTCAAATAGTTTGCTTTTTTGCTCAATTTGTGGGCCATCTTTTCTTGGAAGGCAACACATGCGTTTATGAAAATAGAGTAGAAAAAAGAAAAGCCGAAACTAGCAATCAAGTATTGCTTTGTGAAGCTGCATTGCGAAGCGGATGTCAAGTTACTGAAGAACAATGTCAACATTCTCTTTAGAAGTATTTGATATCCAAAACCAACCAACAGTTAGTGCGTGGCTCCATTTACTGTGTATAGGATAGGAATACCACGGCGAAAATATTTTCTATCTTCTTAGGTTCCGAGAAAACATCAGCTTACCTTTTAGGGTGAATGTCTGATTAAGAGGAAAAGAGATCTCTGAGAGAAACCAAAATTTCAGATATTAATGGGTGAAAATGAGAAACGCTGAAGAAACCTCCATCTGCGCTGTCTATGAGTCTCGGAGACTGACATGATAGCCTTTTGCAATAAATTCCAACTAAGCCGAAACATGAGCCTTCACACAGACATAATTAGATTCGCAACAAGTGAGTAAACAAAAAATCGCCGTTGTGCATAGCCTCGGGCGGAAATGGAACAGCAACGTTGAACAATGCGACACTGAAAGTTTAGAATGTTTTTCTTCAGATCCCGAGTTTGCTGCAAACACAGCTTGATTGACATGAAAATGAGAAGTTCAAGCGTCAGATTTCTCGTGCAATCATTGTTGGGATCAGAAAGCAGCCTGCTTGTAGCTGCAAAAGGCAATCTTAAGTTTAAATTTTGCAGTCATATAGCTTCTCGATTTAACAGCGAAAAAAGTAGAAGGAGTTGTGGACCCATCAATTGTTTAAAAACGTTCTGCATTTTTACTTGATGTCAAAGAAAGTGGTCCGAAATATCAGTGGCTGAAAGCCTCTTTCAGATGTTTTAACGCGTTATGTACCTCTTCAAAAGTCCTTATGGTCCATTTATTTGGCCCAGATAGCGACATAATCAGCAAAGAGATTTATTTTTCACCTAATGATGGTATATGCTTAGATATAAAAAGTTTTTATTTACTCCTTGGAAAGTTTTTCGTCCTTGACTTTATGACTGAAAGTCACAGAAGCATAAAATTGCTATCTCTGCGCTGTTTTCACGCCGTCAACAACCACATCTCCGTTGAAACGAAAATTGGCTACCCCAATGAAGAGGGAAGATTGCGTCAGACTTTTGAGTTTCTCAAAAATAGGCGACATGTGTTTTCAGGGAACGGAAAAGCAAAGGCATAACGCCTTCAAATGCAATCTTCACTTATAGTCGCTAATTAAAGGGTTACTTGTGCTGCTGAACCACTCGCTAATCGCTTTTCTCTTTGTACATTTTACTCAGGAAGTAAAAAAAATAAAGAGAGAAGGTAAATATGAATCGCTTCATTCTTCATCTCAGAATATCCTTTTTAATCTATACATTTAAAAAGTGGATCATGAGTGCACTAAAAAGGATAAAATCCAACTCTTTTTGCCTGAACATCACTTAATGAATAACCGCAGACCTTCATAGAATTACTGCCTAATTAAAATACACATAAAGTACATCAACGAAGAGAAAGTTTACGAATGACATTTGCACCGACGCTTTGAAAATGTATTTCTGTATAACAGCAATGTTAAAAGTGAAGAAGGATGTTTTTGCGTAATTCTTTTAACAAAAAATACAAAAAATGCTTCGCTTACCCCTTATTAGTACATTTGAACTCCACCAGTTAAAAAAAAAAACAAAACTCAAAACTTAACAAAGATTCGAATATAAAAGAAACCGTTAGTCCATAGAAGCACATTTCATTGTTCATTTTGGATGCTTGCTTTGTGAAGAGCATTTTAAAAGTATTTTTATGCTTTTGAAAAACATAAAAGATGTGCGTCTCTATTCAAACGAATCTTGCGGAAAAAGCGATGTACGAATTGCAAATGTGTAAAATCCAAGCAAAGAACATGAGAAGAATTGTGAGTGAATTATGGAAGTTGTATCACTAGATGGCGTCCCCCATCCTGCCCGAAAACGGGCTCCAGTGCCTGGTGGAAGGTTCCACCTGGATCTAAAAGCGTTAGGACTCATCTTTTTTCCTCTGAAGGAAGCGCTTTTACGATATATCTTGCTAACTCGAAGGCACTGGCTCCTCTTCGCCGAAAAATATAAGCGGTCTCTAATGGTTCTACCTAACTATGATCCAGCAATGACTTGTAATTATATTCCCTTGCATGCAGGTAAACACGTAAGTAAATCGATTTAGGGACCCAGCAAATCGAAAAAAATCGAAAGGGGCCCGCGAAAAGTAGCCTATCATTTGCGTGCTTCATTTATAGGAAAGTGATTTTTGGCTTCATCGGTCCACGCACAAAGGAGTCTATAAGCTACATACATGTTAACTAACAAAGTTACAGAGTTTGAGTTTCGTTTATATAATCAAAAATTCTATGCAAGCATGCTTGGGCCAAAGTAGTGTGAATTCCGTAGTTTGGTACAAGACGAGCAGATGCCGAGCAGGAAATCATTTTTGTGAGGTAAATTATTGCTTGAAGAACAAAATTAACTTCTCTGCTCCTTCGGTGACATAAGTTAACTGGCATTTTTCAAGTTGCATTGGTTTAATCCTGCCCTCTTCTGGGATAATCGCACAAATATTTTCGCAGTGAAGGCGAATCAGACAAAATTGTGATCTTGGACATTTCCAAAATTTTTTCGGTAGTAGGGGGAGACGAAATTTGTACTTTGAAGGGAAATTTGTTTTGCATTGTGTGACTGCCATCTCCGGGTTTTCGTTACACGTTCTCTGTTCGAAAGTCTTCGAAAGTCTCAAATCCGGAAACCGATGGTATGACATCACAAGGGCAATTTGTTAATCTTTTAAGAATCGAAGTGAATCCAAACTTGACGTGCTACACGTTTCTATCAATATCGCTCGTCAACCCGTTACCACCAAGGGGACCGCGCTTAAAGTCTTTGCCTCTAGATCCCCTGGGTCTGTTGACACCATTATTAGTAACACCGAAAATATTTATACAAGATTTGTGGGAGTCGGACTACGGTTGTGACAATAACATCACCGACGAAGACGTCCGCAGATGGGATACGATCGTGCAGGATATATGCGGCTTCCACACGCAAGTACTACGTTATTTGCCATTCTCTGAAGGACACGTACGATTTAACTGTTTGCTCAGATGCGTGAAACGCGCTTATGCTGTAGCCATATTACATTTTGGCACACATAGAAATTCCACGACTAAATGGACTTTGCTGTTCGCTAAGGCGAAATTGGCCCCAGCAGCCGCAATCCCGCGTATGGAGTACTCGCCTGCCATATGAGTGCTAGGATGGCATGGTTTGTCGGAAGCCAGCTTAATGTTCGCCTTCAGTCCGTTAGATTTCTTATCGACTCTCAGGTAGTCTTTTATCAGATACAGTCGCGCACACCATTGAAGACTTATGTGGCGATTCGCGTGAGGTATATCCGACGCAAGTTCCGAGTTTTTTTTTTTCGTGAAACCCTTTCGACAGTGGCCCTTTAGAGGTTTTCAGCCATCTTCCGGTTTGTTCGCTGGCACAGAAACGGAAGAACTTCATGTCCTCAATTTTCGAGTTCCTATTTCGATATTGTCAAGTCATCCTCTTTGTGACATTGATCTGCATTATCAACTACCACATACATACCACAGACGTCGTAAGGATCTGCAGACCAACCTAGACAATTCCTGGGATGCTAAGCGAATAGAATATTTAGCTTAATAGCAGAAAAAGATGGATCGACCTGGTTCGAGATTCCCAAGAGTTGGTGATGTTGTGCTTGTTTTGCAGGACGTGGCAATGTCAAATTGCGCACTTGGACTCAGAGCTACAAACGTCCCAAAATGACAATGCAAGATCACCTAGAATCAAGATTGGTAGGAGACAGGTGGTAGATCGTTTTTCCATCAATCATTTACTGCCCTTAGTGGTGGTAGCAAAGAATGAGGATATCCTTATGCGCGGTTATCAGAGACATCTGGCACTGAAAGACAACTTACGAGGAACTTCTAAGGCACAGACAACGGTTAAACAAACCTATTGAGTGAAATACTATAATTTCCTTTTTTTCTCCTATTCTTCGTTTTTAATTACTGGCCCAATTCTCGTTCTAGGCTATTTTGGGTCCCGACGCGAAATACCTTCGGCAAGGAACGCACGATCGTCAACCTAGCCTTTAACAGGTATCAGACGATTGCGAAAGTCATCGACTGTAACGCTCATAATTTATTTCATCACTTGTTTAGGAGCAAACGTGTTCATTTCTTCTTCTTTGTAATATATTTTGTTGCAATTGTTGATGCGTTGTCAACCATCCTCACATCGCGCTACTGTTTAGCCGTTTTCTAAACGTTTAAATGTAAGTTGTTTAATTTCACTTCGTCTTTGAGAATTGTCAATAGCTTCTACCAATAAATTTTACCAGTCATCTGTCAATGGACCACAAGGCCGTCGAGAGGTCTACACGTGAGAAGTTTATTATTATTTTTTTGCCCTTTTTTCTCATTGTGGGGCTTCTTTCTTTAATTCGGGCGCGCACCCGTTTCTCCTTTTTTGTGCCTTTAACAGATTTTCAGGGCGTATATTAATTTAAACTAATCCCAGATTTTCTCAAATTCTTTCGGCTTGCGTTGAACCCTCTCGTTTTTTTGTGATACTTGTCAGTTTTTGTCGGGTCCATCACAGCTGTCCCTCCTCTTGGTGCGAGTTGTAAAGCCTTCTGAGAGACAGTGACCCCCGACGACCGCTCCCAGGGTTGCACCCTGCACCTCTTCCTCTTTTCCCACTTCCCTGTATTTATGCTAAATAATAAATATTAATATATGACTTATTTAGCTACCCGCTACATAATATGTAGCGGTAAAGGCAAGGCCAACTTTTATCCTGACATGGAGGTTCTGGGTAAAGGTCGGGTCTGCTTGCAGTCCACCGGATCCATATCCTTAAATTTACAATGTATCTTCAATGTACTCACAACTTCAATTTATATGTTCTCGCCGTATATCATGTGCATATGCTAACGCACGTTACTCGGAAGAACGTCAATTACGCCAATAGACACTACAACAATCGGAACCCCAACTATGCCACAATCTCGAGGACGAGCTTCTCGAACGAATGGAAATGTCGGATTCATTACAGCTGTCCCTCCTCTTGGTGCGAGTTGTAAAGCCCGCTGGAGGACAGTGACCCCCGACACTGCTTCCAGCAGGTTGCACCCTGCACCTCTTCCCCTTTTCCCCCGTTCCCTGTATTTATGTTAAATAATAAATATTAATATATAAGACTTATGTAACTATCCGCTACACATCAGGTAAAGGCAAGGCCAGCCCTCATCCTGACACATTTCAGCGCAATCGTCGTCGTTGTCATCGTCACCGAGTGCTGCATCGTTATGAAGCGCGCTTTGTCGCTGTTGTCGAAACGCACAGCGAGCCCCGAAGAGCAACATACTTCTAGCAATTCGGCACCTTTTTCATCGCACGTCGCAAAGTCCACATCCGTGCAGGAAGGAGAGCAGCTTGCAGGGAGGCGAGGCGTTTGTTTGTGCATGCGACCAACGAGTAGTTTAAACGTTGGTTCTTAGGCAAATCCAGGAACATCAGCACAAATTACAGGCGCGCATGACCTCATCTGTACCCTTGCGCCCCTCCCCATCGCAAAACGCGCTCGCGCCAGCGCAGCATTCTTGAGTACTCTTTGCATGCACTGCCGCATCCGTTGAGAAGTTAACTGTCGCGCAGTTGTGTAAGGGCACAGACAAAGGCTTGCGACTCAATAGCTCATAAAAGTTTAAGATGGATTTTGAAGAGATGTGGAATCAACCCATCGATACTGAGCCTACTGGCAAGGGTGATGAAGAACCAGGAAATGAGATGCTATGGGAGGTATCAAGGAAATTCTGCCAAAAGTGAAGTATTGGCAATCAAGAATGCGTTGCTGTCCCGGTAAAAAACGATGGACCAAGGATTGCGGCTGAGGAGAGTCGAAGAAATTAGAGGTTTGCGCGGCTAAAATGGGTTTGGCGGAAATGTGCTCGTAATGGAAAATCGAGCTAGCGGTAGTGGTGTGCAGGTAAAGACATTAAATGAGATAGCTGATTCGTCTGAGGACGATGAAATGATAGGGGAAGAGATCCGGAACTAGTAAGTCGTGCCCGCCGCCACCGCCGCCACCACCGTAAAGGCAGCCTCTGCGCGTCAGATTGAAGGAACTAGTCCCCTGAGGAAGAAAAAGAAGCGCGGTAGCGCGATTAATAATTGATACCCGAAAGATGGATAGTCTGGGGTGCCAATGCCTGGTTGGCCAGGCATTATACAGGCAGGCACAGGGGGGGGGGGGAGAGAGAAAGTGAAAGCAAGAGGAAGCATGTAAATGCGTAAATGAGTGACGTTTCAGAAATCACAGAAGGTATAGAGTTTTGAAGTGGATTAGTAGTGGCGGAATGAAACTCGAAGAGTAGGATGAATGATACCTGGACCAAACCTGAGAGCCTAAGACATTCTAGGCTAAAAAACATATGATGTATATAAATGTACTAGCTGGCATACCCGGTTCCGCTCGGCCCTGTCAATTTACTATATTGAGGTCACCATTCCTGATCCTGTACAACCCTGTAATCAGCATGCTTACTCCCCCTCCCCCCGTGCTAACTCGCAGCCCTATAACTCGAACTTTGCAAAAAATGACAAATTTGATTAAAGTAATCGATAATTCCAAAGACTAAATCGTATTCGTAATCAGCATGCTCACTTACCCTCCCCCTGTGCCGACACACAGCCCCGTAGGTGAACTCTGTAAAACATGTCGATAAAAATCAATAAAATCGATATCGGTCAATGACGAAAAATAGCCTACGACATTTGCCACGCCCCGAAGCGCATGCGTGCAAAGTTTAGTCTGGATCGGTTCAGAAATAAAAATTCGTACGGAACATACGTACGGACAAACAAAGTTAAAGTCTATAACGCCTATGAAGTATACGCCGCGCTCCTTAGAGGGCTACGATGGTATGCACTGGGTCTCGGATCAATTTCAATTGCCGGTAGACTCGATGGGGGACGCTCCGATGGCCTCGGAGGACCGAGGACGTCACCAACCTTCCCCGGCTGGGGCACGTGCTCCAGGCGGGGCCGTCAGGAAGAAGAGCCGGTTTCTCGAATCGGTCACTGCTGCTGCTCCAGACCGGCGGAGCGGCCATTACTCCGCTCCCATTGTAGGCCGAGGAAACTGCCGCTCCGGGACAGGCAGGGCGGCACTTACCGCTGCTTAGATGGCAGCGCCACCCAGTCGGGAAAGACTGGCGCACGTCCAAGGCAAATCTCACCGAAATTACTTCTACATGGCCAAGCCAAAAATAAGAATCTGTCTTGGTGGCGGTTATGCATCCGACGGAGAGCACTTTATTGTGGACGAGGAGCATCTATTGGAGACACTCAGCGCAAGCAAGCTGGATATGAATCGACCTCAGGGGCCTGAACCAGTGCCTCGCGTTCCCCACAAAGAGTTGGTAAAAGAAGTTATTTTCATTACAGTGTACATTTTTGCAGATAAAGGCCGCCATCGCGAGCGATGCCAAACAACGATGATGTGGACAATTTCGCATCAAAACGAAAGTGAAAACTGGTGTTATGTTAATATTTAATCTTACTGCTATCGTTCTAGGTACGGACCGCGCTAAGACCTCCAACCTCTAAACCGAAAGCGGAGTGTACTGCCGAGGATTCGAAGAACGAAGTGCCGTTGGAGCGTGAAATTGTCCGCATAATGAGCGAAATCGTCAAAAGAAAAACGTCGAAAAAGGAAGCGATTAAGGAGAAATTCCAGCCGAAAAGCGATGCGACGAAGTTCCAAATCTTGATTGGCGTTCTGTGGATTTTCGCATGTACATGCCAAGAAAAAGAAATTTATATAGTTATTTTTGATATTTATCACAATATTATTTTTGTGTAAGAGTTTTACTATATCATACTGTTTCTAAGAAGTAATTAATGAAAAGGTTTACCGCCTCGAATGAGGCTGGTGATAGATATGGCATGTGGAAGTGGGCACAGGGAAAGGTTGCACAGAGATAGGGATGGCACCTTTATCATAGTGTTTTGACAGGGCCGGGTGGAGCGATAAGCAAGCCAGTAAGATTCTAAAACTAATATTTTGTTCGTAATCAGCATGCTCGATTACCCCCCCCCCCCCCTGTGCCAACTCCCAGCCCCGTAGCTCAAACATTGCAAAAAATCGATAAAATCGATATTGATCGATAACAAAAAGGAGCCTACGACACCCGTCCGCCCCGAAGTGTATGTGTGCCAAGTTTGATCCGAATCGGTTCAGAAATGGAATCTTCTATTCGAAACATGCGTACAGACAGACAGACAGACGAATAGACATTCAGCTTTATATATAAGATGATATGATAATAGTAAAAGAATTCTAGTAGAATTATTAGGTTGGAAACTAAGTTTTGCAACTGGTCTTATAACTTCCCTCTCACTTAACATGGCGCACTCAACTTTTGCCACTGCATTGGTTATTACGTAAGCTACAAGCACAGCTGCTGTCCTACCAACTTCTGACGTCGCAGTGAGGGTTACGGTAGGTGCATGGTATGAAGGGGAGAAATTCAAAGTTTGACGGATTTGGCTGAAACTTGGCATAGGGGTGTTATCCGACATGCTGATCACGAAAACGATAGTGAAATTGCGTGACAAGGGCTTTTTTGTAGGATTACTGTAGGTGTACGATATGGGGTCTCACCCTAAACAAGTAAAAAAACGTTGATTCAACAAATGGATGTGATATTCGCGTTTGGCAGGTCAAATAACCTTACTATGTAAAGTCTCGGCGGAATTTGAGCTTCGGATTCTTTAGTCATTGACGGTCGTCCCAGCAGCTCTTGCGTACATCAACTCGTTCGACTTTATGAGGGCACCAAATCTCGACATGCCCCTAAATTTTGTTTCTTTCTTGCTGTGCCAAAGGAGTTAACCTCCAGCAATAATTTCCAGACGAATCCGGATTACTGCGCGTGGTTCAGGAAAAATTCTCAAATTTCACTAGTTTTAGAAAAACGCCTGAAACTTTTCTATGTCGCGTTCGAAATTTAGACAATTTGTGCTCGCTTGTAGTTCACATTGCCTTCTACATAATATCAAAGTTTGAGTGTGCCATATCCAAAGAGAGCGGAGTTATAGAAGCAGTTGCAAAACTTAGTTTCCAGCCTAATAAATGGAATGAAAAGAGTTTCGTTGTATAATTTTGTCTGTTCTATTCATATGTTGTTGTAGATAACTGCTGTAGATAATTGTAAATAGTAGAAGACTAATAGAATGAAATGAACCTAAAAAATTGTTATCATTATTATTACTAGCTGGCTTACACGGCTCCGCCCGGCCCTGTCAAAACACTAAAATAAAGCTCTCATCCCTTTCCCTGTACAATCTTTTCCTCTGCCCACGTCTACGTGCCAATTCCCTATTCCGGCTTTTTTAGAAATCAGCATGCTCGACTACCTCCTTGTGCCGACACTCAGCCCTATAGCTCAAACTTTGCAAGAAAAATCGTAAATCGGTTAAAGTACTTGATGATTTTGAGAACTCATATTGTATTCGTGATCAGCATACTCGGTTACTCCCCTGTGCCACCCAGCCCCGTAGCTCAAACTTTGCAAAAAAAATCGATAAAATCGATAAAAGTAATGGACAATTTTGAAAACCAAAATTTTGTTAGTAATCAGCATACTCGGTTCCCGTGTGCCAACACTCAGCCCTACAGCCCAAACTTTACAAAAGATCAATAAAGATCGATAAAATCGATATCGATCGATGCGAAAGGTGGCCTATGACCGCCCCGCCTCGAAGTTTATGTGTGCCAAGTTTGGTCCGGACGGTTCGGAAGGAATTTTCTATACGGAACATACGTACACACAGACAGACACAGACATTCAGCTTTATATGTAAGATATTGTTGTTGTGAAAAGTCGATCAATGGATTGGCGAAAACATTAAGGGTATATTACCAGGATATGATAAAGAAGTGTTCCACGTGAACAGTAGTAGACGATGGATCAGACGATCCAAGAAGAGGGGGAACTTTCCATAATAAAGATTCACCTGTTCTTCTGTGCCATACGCATCAAGTGTGGTCCTTATTTGTAGCATAAGCGGCGAATTTACGATTGCCTTCGCGTGTGATCGCGATCGAGCTAGGCGGTATCGTTCTATGGTTGGTCACAGAGAAGATAATAATAATTCCAGACCTGGATCTGGACATCAAAATTAGAAAAGTGGTCATTGAATTACAGTGAGATGGCGTGCATATGCCAAATAGATCTCTGTGTTCGAGTAAGCAGGTCTATGGAAAATGCCAATGCTAGCGTCCAAGTGCCACAATGGTGGTTAGACATACAGCCGAACGCTAGAGCTTGTATGTGACCTCTGCTTAAGCAGACAACCTCAGTTGGCCAGTAGAGTTGCCAGCGCCAATAGGACTATAGATGCTTCACAAGGGCGTCGGAGAAGGTGAGAAAACCAAGACTAGTAGTTTTGACAGATTGCGGTTTGGATGGCAGCAATTGAAACGTGAACAGTAGTTGCAAACACTAACCGACCCGCATCACTAAAAATTTCACCTCCTTGTGATACTGCTTGCATCATTAGAAATGCTTTTCTTGCCCTTTTTAATGCATATCAAATTCAAATTCAAAGAATTCCTCAGCTTAACAAGATTGCAGGCCCATGTATTATAGGTAAACCTTCAGCCACTCGTAGCTATGTGGAAAAATTTCTAATTAATCTATATACTCGTCATGCTCAAAAAAATTGATCTTCATGACACTTATGGCTTTACCATCTACCTTTACCATTTACCACGGATGAATTCGTGTAGTTTTTTTGTAGTATTATATAGAGCAATAATCGAGAAATAGGTGAAGAGGAAGGGTTGATTTTGTGCAAGTCGTTTTATTCTTGGAACTTTCGCTTCGGTTTCATCATGCCGAATTCATAATAATTGGAGTGGGAATTCCACTATTAGTGAATGTGAATCTAAGAAAAAATTGAATGTAGTAAAATATCAAATTGCCTAAACTTGCGAGGAAAATTAAGATTTTCTCAAAATATTTGGTTTCCTTCAAAGGGAAGCACAAATCGAATGTACAGTTTTGCATGTATGTTTCTTATGAACTGATATTTGAAAATAAAAAAAACGAAACTAAAGCAGTTCGAACGAAAAGTGGGCCGAGAAGCTGCATAACGAAGCGGATGTCAAGTGACCGAACATGTCAACACTCTTAGGGGCATTTGAAACCTTAGACTCAGCAACAATCAGCGTGTCATCCAGTTACCGTCTTCAGAATAAAGAACAGAATAAGAAATAACGAAAATATCTTACTAAGTAGGCTTCAAATAGAAGAACACCAGATTAGATTGTCTCTGCTTGACACAAAGAAAAGGAAGGGAACTCAGAAGGGTAAATGTTAGGTTGTCCCGAAAGTTCTGTTGGTTTTTCAATGATCACTAAAAATCACAGAACACTAATTGATAGACGACCTGGGTACCATTTTCAATTCAGATTTTCATCCTCTTTCTTATATATGTGCTCTCACATCTACGCTCTCTTTGCGATATTATCACCATGAGCCAAATCTTCCCTAACTCTTAAAAAAATCTTATCCTAATATTTTCGAAGAAAGCTGATAACTGTTATGTAGAGCAATCCTTTGCCTACCTTTCATATTTTTACGTAGGCCACTTTTACCAATGTAATAATAAATCTTTTGGGAAAAACCGCGGCTTCTCGAACACGTTTGGCAAATAGGAGTGCTGAAGATTCCAACGAAGCTGATTCTTTGTTAGAAGCAAATCAAAATCGATTATGTTGCACAAATAATTTTCAATAACAGTCAAGTTTGAGCTCCCAGAAACTTTGAAAACTTTCATGATTTGCCGCAATGCATGCTCTATGATTTGAACCAAAATAGAAACCTTCGAAAAAATAATTTTTCGAAGCTACTGCAGATCAGGAGAATCTAAAAACATTACCGTATAAGCCTAAGATCTGCTCTATTTGTGCCATACGATCCTTTCCAAACTAAGTGAAAATTTCTGCAAATTAGCCCAACTTTGACAGTTAGAACGGGTGAAGACATTTGGCAGTTAACAATTTCGTAGAGGTTTTGTGGTTTGAAAATGTAGCCATAAAAAATCTTCGTGGGCCAAAAGTAATCTTCGCATTCCATATAATGGGAGAAAACAATGCTCCATCAAGTATTTGGTTTTAACAGAGAGAAACTTCACGTTCCATACTTATTAAAGAACGAGAAGGGAGAGAGTTCACACGGTTGGGTGGCCTCAACCGTCTGTCATAGTCGTGACATAGAGGTTCAACAAAGAATGAAAAGTATAACGTAGCACTTTTTTTCTGAGCCACGACAGTTTTGGTATTGAAATACGTATTTGCTTCAAAATATAAAGATGCGAAAAAGGAAGGCGCATTCCTTTACAGTGAAGCCCAGATGTCTGACATGATAGCCTTTCGCACATAAATTCCAGCTAAGCCGAAACATGAGCCTTCACACAGACATAATTAGATTCGCAACAAGTGAGTAAACAAAAAATTGCCTCTGTGCATAGCCTCGGGCGGAAATGGAACAGCGATGTTGAACAGCAAGACTGAAAGTTTAGAATGTTTTTCTTCAAAGTCTGGTTTGCTGCACATACCAGCTTGATTGACATGAAAATGAGAAGTTCAAATGTCAAATTTTTCATTTTCATTGTTGGGATCAGAAAGCAGCCGGGTTCAAAGTTTAGTTTGTTGGGCATTTCCATTCTTATGCTATCATTGCAATGTGTTCGCGAAGAAGAAGTGAATCATGTTGCTAATTGCAAATGACAGTTTCAAATGTTCGAATTTTATATAACGTTAAAAACGGCGAAAAGTAAAAAGAGTAGGGGAATGATGGATTTTTGGAAAGTATTTTGCAATTTCAGTCTGGTCAAACTAAGTTAAACCCACAATCAATGGCCGAGAGCCTTTTTGAAATTTTGTGGACCGATAAATACCCCTTCAAAATTCCTTTTCAGTGCTCCGAAAGCAACATAGCAAGCGAAGAGGAGAATAGAGGGGTAAAGTGGAAAGAAATCCTCAATCGGATCCAAACCCATGAGAAGCACGATAAGAATTTGTATATTGACGAGGTCAAGAATGAATCATATACTGCAGCTCCGTACCTAATAGTTTACATGGGGCAAATATTTCGTGATTTTGGACTTGTAGGGATTTGCTGAAAGCATTGAGTCGTGTTGGAACGATCGATTCAAATAACCTATTTCATTATTTTTTGCATGCATTGCTTTTTGTTCTGCAGTAGCAAGGAATGCTTCAAATCTAATGTCCTTCAAATTTATAAACAAGTCAAGCTGTAACTCAGTAACGAATTGCCAACTTATGGAATTAATGTGATATGTACTTGATTATGCGAATTCTTCACTTAATGATCCTGGCATATGCTCAGATATAAAAAGCTCTTATTTACTTCTTAGAAAGTTTTTCGTCTTTGACTTTATGATTGAAAGCCTCATTGAAGCATGAAATTGCTATCTCTGCGTTGTTTTCACGCCGTCAACGACCACATCCCTGTTGAAACGAAAATTGGCTACGTCAATGGAGAGGGAAGATTGCCTGGAACTTCTGAGTCTCTCCAAAAATAAGGGATATTTATATTCAGGGAAAGAAACAAAGGCGTATCACCTACAATTCCATTGATTTCACCTAGACTGCCATACAGAGGACTGCCCTGCCCTGAAGTTTTTGCTGATTGTCTTCCCTTTTGCCATGTCATCCAAGTGGTAAAAAATAAAGAACGGTAAACGAACTTCTGAGACTGGAGAGCAGAATGATTACCGCAGCTCCTTGGCAAAATCTTTCAAACTTCTGTAATTGAAGAAATCCCTAGAATTTTTCAATGCGCAAATACGAATTAGTTTATCACTGTCAAGATATTCATTTGTCAGAAATTACAAGTTAGAATGAAAAGTTGACATATGACGTGAGAATGCACAAAGTCCAATTTTTTTTACCTAAAATTGCGCTTCCTTATAGAATCTCTACCTAGTTAGTCAAAGATTATGCGGTAATGCAAATAAAACAGCGAGGAAATAGTAGACAGATGATCCTTGTAATGAAGCTTTGAAAATGTACTTTTTAACAGCAATGTTAAAAGTCAAAAGCGACGGTTCTGCACAGAAAATCAAAAGCAAAACCTTTTGCAAAACTTCTTAAAGGTTGGATTCAAAAAAGACCGGAGCGGTTTTCAGGAACACATTCTATTGTTCATTTCGGATGTCCCTTAAGAGCCTTTGAAAGCATTTTTATGCCGCTTAAAAAGTATGCATAAAAGGTGTGCGTTTGTATTTAGAACGAAGAACGAATCTTGCGGACAAAAAGTAAAGTACGAGTCCCAAATTCATAAAACTCACGTGAAGAAGATAAAAGGAACTCTATTTAAGACATTCGTGCTTAAAACTGTACTCAGCATCATGGGGAGGTTGCGAAATTTTGCTCTTTGAAGGAAAATTTGTTTTGCACGATGTGACAGTCATCTTCGTGTTTCGGTAACAAGTTTGTTTGTTTGAAAATTGCTTGACTTTAATTGGTGGGAAATGATTGTAAACAGTGAAAAAAAATTATCCTTACCACATCACGCGATCGTAAAAAATGCTAGTATATTTTTTTGCTGCAGAGCTACTTCTGTGCGGAAATATTTTCTTGCCATTTCCAGGATTTGAAGGAAACTTTCTTATCGATTTCATCAACTGGAAAATTGCGCATTTAGGTATCAAATGGCCCTTAAACATAATGCAAAAATTGCTGTAAATATTAGGTTGTAACAGAATTAATGCAGGTTTTGAATTCCAACCGCAATAAGTCATAAACTTCTCATTTCTAAGTAGGTTGCAAAACACCATTCGATAGAGCAAAGCAATCTCTACAAGATGGCAATCTTGATTAATCGTGATTTAGGAATAACTCTGATCCACCACGAGTTTCGAGCCAAAAACTAAAAAGATTCAACTGTCCGAAAAATTGAGAGAAATCATAACTCAGTTCCTAAAAAACCTACAAAAATTCTAACTTGCTCACGTAAACACTATTCACATAAGACATCTATATACGCCTTTGCCGTATTTTTTTTTCTGTTAGAAATCAAGTAAACGGAAATTTTCGTGCATTTGCCAAAGTGTTGCTGTGCGTGTAGAAGTACAAACGTTAACTTTCAGCTCTCTACAAGCTTTAGTTCTCGAGAAATTTGAATTTTAGCTTGGACCATCTGACTAGGGAAAATTATATTCGATATAACTCGAGAACTAAAGCTTGTAGAGAGCTGAAAATTTGCGTTAGTACTTCTATAGGTCTGTAGTATACAGTTACCTATGTGGGAACGGCACAGCGCCACTTTGGCAAATGCACGAAAACTTCCGTTTTCTTGATTTCTAACAAAGAAAAAATACGGCAAAGGCGTATATAGATGTCTTATGTGAATAGTGTTTACGTGAGCAAGTTAGAATTTTTGTAGGTTTTTTAGGCACTGAGTTACGATTTTTCTCAATTTTTCGGACAGTTGAATCTTTTTAATTTTTGGCTCGAAACTCGTGGTGGATCAGAGTTGTTGCTAAAGCAAGATTGCCACCTTGTAGAGATTGCTTTGCTCTATCGAATGATGTTTTGCAACCTACTTACAAGGAAAGGAAGGTTGGTCGAAGTGGCTTTTAATTGGAATGTATACAGCCTTGTAGAGCTTGGAAAGCTGATTCCAAATCTACCTTTGCTATCTGCTGCGGGCTTCTGGGCGACGAGTTATGAAGGCTTTTGTGACTAAAAATCTAAATGCAAGAGTAGGCTAAAATCAGTCCTAACATTTTTTATAGGGCTTAATTTATGGTCGGGTCGCTCAGTGCAACAAATATCCTTGTCAAATATATTAACTCGATGCTGCCTCATTCTGAACATGGGGAAAAGGTTACGATTAATTTTACCTTATTTTTGCATTCAGATTTTTACTCACAAAAACCTTCATAACTCGTCGCCCAGAAACCCGCAGCAGATAGCAAAGGTAGATTTGGAATCAGCGTTCCAAGCTCTACAAGGCGGTATACACCTCATTTCAATAGGCCACTTCGACCAACCTTCCTTCCCTTGTTAGAAATGAGAAGTGTATGAGTTATTGCGGTTGGAATTCAAAACCTGCATTAATTCTGTTACAACCTAATAGCTTTTCTACATTGTTTGCAGTTGAAGAAGAAATCAAGCAATTTTTCTTTCCACCTTTCTCCCCCTTTTCATTGTTCACAAGCAAATGCTTGAAAGTTGTTCTTCAATTAGAAAATTTCGAGAAATTGCGCCATGTTTACAGTTTTACAAGTATTTATCTGAAAAAGTTCTTATGGATGTTAGTGGGATGAGAAACTTACATTTTTTAGAAGAAAAACCTTGTTCGGGCACTAATAACTACATGCTTAGGAAGAATATGTAATGTAGAAAGAAACAAAAATATTGAAAAGGTTCGTATGAAAAAACGGCTGTCTTCAGTATACGAGTTAAAGCTGATTCATTTTTCTTTGAACATGTGTTCAATCAAAATTCATGTTTTGTCAATTCAATAGAATTATAAATTGTGGTTTTATGCCAAAACTTGAACTGGCTGTGTAAGACCCTAATCAACCTAACGCTTCCACATAGCTATTGCAAACATCTAATGGGCAGGAGGAAGTATTAGACGAACCTGGCGAAAAGCCAAAAAACCTTAATTAGCCAATGAATGTATCATCCGTATGTGCACCATCAAAAACATAGGAAATAAATTATTTCCGGGATGTCACATATGTCTGCTAAAAAGCCGTCCGCATGCACATCAGTTTTGGGGAATGTGAAAGCAGCTAAACGTGCTGACATGCATGTGTTTTGCCACTGAGTGAATTAGTGTTTTCAAACAGTGTGCATTGTTTACGCCTGCTGAGCCGTGCCCTAAAAGTTGGCGCGTGGATGGAAAGAGGAAGAGAGCGGAAACAACGGGGCGAAGGCTGTGGATGAGATCAACTATTGTTCGATGTGTTGACAGATACGAGTCAGTCATGATATAGAAATAGGCAGAATGCGAACGAGGGTAGGGGGCGCGCACAGGATATAAGGGTGCATTTTTTAAATTTTTTACAGTAAGTGTTGGAAAATACTGAACTAAGAAAAGTGGAACTTAAAATCGTTTCAACGATTTTTTGCGGAGAAAAATCATCAAAATTTCAAAGAAAAGGAAAAAATTTTATTCATCAAAACAAATTTGTTCGTTCCAGTAAATCCTAGTTGAGTATAAATCTTTAATTCTTCAAAAGCATAAAATGATTGATAATCCAGAGAGTTTTGTTCGTCGTGACGACAACAAGTCGAACAAATGCAAAATGCGCATTTTCTCCCATAATCCTTTCAACGCCCAATAAATTATTCAAATCGCGTTGAAAAGGGAGCACAATGCTTTTAACTTGAGCATTTTTGCCTGTCTTGACTTGGAAGGGGGTAGGCGGGAAGGTGGTCATGCAGGGTTAAATGATGTCCTTTGAACTTGATTTCCTGGGAGCAGCTTTAGCCTATATTTTGGATAGGGATATTTCAAGTAAAGGACTCATAAGACACTACTTCTCAAATCGAAGATAATCTGGTCGCTTCCATCAGCCCAACGAGCCTTAGCACAGCTGGACATATTTTGCATAATTTTTTGGCACTTTTCCGCTATCCAGAAACATTTTTCCGAAAATGGATACTGCCTGCTGTACAGTCAAGTAGATTTTCCGCTTAATATAGTGTGCTTGCACAGAAGATGAAATGCGGTAAAATTTTCGCGTGAACAAATACCTTCGACTGTGACACCGGTCAATTGCGCGCGCAAAATGCCGGCAGTACTCACGTGGCTAATTATTCACGCGCAAATTTCACCGAATTTCACCTTCTGTGCAAGCACACTGTATTAAGCGGAACTCGACTGTACCAAATTTGGACAAAACTCCTCAAGATGGGTCACCTTTCGCCATGTGTCGAAAAAAATGAATGTCATCTACATGTCTGACAGGTTCCAGCATGTTTCTCCATCCTATCTAACATCGTAAGTTCAATCTAGTTTTCAATCAATAACGGCCCCACTTTGATTCAACTAAAATTAACATCCTGTAATCGAAGACCACCATTACATTTGCCTAAAAACAAAGAAGTGGGTTATTGCATTTTCGATCGCTCTTCATTACTGTAGGATTACGATGGGATCTTGCCGCATATGTCGCCACTGTGAATTAGGTCGTCCAAGAAAAATTTTCAAAAAATCTAGAAAATGTTTAACACGTTTTTCATGCGTGTCGACTTTACTACATAACTTTTTGCGCGTTGGCAGAGCTTTTTAAATGGCGTATCGAAGTTATCAGAAAGCATTGTCATGGTGTATCTGGCATACTTATGAGAAAAGCGCTACGGTGATGTGCGATGTCTATATTCACAATCAGCGCTCCAACTTACCCAGTGTAGAAGTTTTCAGCATCTTCACTTTTTATAGGATTAAAACATGAGCCTCATTGGCGCAAAATCCTCCTCAAAGTTTCTACCGTAATCCTACAGTAAGAGAGAGAAAACGGTAATTTTCTCCATAACTGTGAATCTAAGTTGAAGACAGCTCTATAAAAGGGTACCTGAAGCTTCTCGAAAAGCTGCACGACAAAATAGTTATTGACAATCAAACAGTAGGTACATTTTTAGGACACCCTGTATGTTACTTCTGGCTAAATTCGCATGGCGAAAACAATCTGAAGAAGATATTTTTGGGTATTTGCTACAACCACGCATCCCGTAAGAACATTTCTAATGAGTCCAAAAGATAAATTACCCTTTAACATGTGACATGGATGAGACATCTATATACTTCAAATAAGGTACTATATATCCACCAAAATTCTCTACCTCAGCTTGCTTTAACTGCTCTATAGGGCGTACAAATCAAGTATTAGTATAACTCCAACATGGGGTTTATCAATAAGTTAAAAAGCTGATCAGTGATTGTTGTTCTATGCATATCGCACAGCCCAGATCAGTACTAACAACAGCATAAGTTTACATTAAAGAAAATATTCAGAACAAAAATTTAACAGATATAAGGAAAAATTTGCATGGCTCCTATTTTAAAAATCTGGAGGTACTGAATGCGAAAACGGAAAGACTGCATGTAATCGTGTAGCGGCTCTTTTTCTGTAGTGCTTAAGGGCAATGTCTCACCAAGATTGAGGGTGCGCGAATCTTATATATAAAGCTGAATGTCTGTTTGTCTGTATGTATGTATGTCTGTGTGTACGTATGTTCCGAATGAAAATTCCATTTCTGAACCGGAATTTTCTATTCGGAACATACGGCGGAGCCGGGTAAGCCAGCTAGTTTTTACATATTTTACTATATAGGACCCTCTAAGTAGGCCATTGCATCTAAGAAAAATTAGCTCAAAGTGATACGCGGAGAGCGATTTGGTACTCGCGGACAATTTCTCCAAATTCCCCCTTTACGCGTTTTGATATGTCCCTCCACTTGGCGTCCACCTTCATTGTGTTGCTGCCATTGTGGCGGAGGCTAAAGTGAGAAGGCACAACTCGTCCACGTTGGTTCCGCGGAGCCTCCAAAAAACGGGGTTTTTGGGAATTTCGAGCAGTTCCGACCAAATTTCGGTGAGATTGCCTTTAATCTGCTTAACCGCGTTCTAAAGAGGTGTGTGCTGGTCAGGTCCATGCACGGAGTACACAATATACAATCAGTGTCGTTGACATAAAAATGTAATGGTAAAACTATCTTACGTATTGAGTTATGATTTGATTTTCTTGACTTCTTCAGCCTGGCAAACACGGGGTTAGGATAATGAGAAGAACCAAAATGAGTGCGCGAATGGCTTTGAATGGCCTGGTCACAAGTTCAGACTCTTGTAGATTCCCACAGGTAGCGTCCACCCAGAATCTTGTCTTTCATGTTTTTATTGTAATCGGGCCTTTCCAGGGCACTGATTTCGGATAAGAGGTTCAAATTACTAGAAAGCCATATTGGCAGAGGTGGACGAGTGCTCCGCCGCCAGTCGGTCGTATGCTACAGGAAACCTCGTCGTATGCAACAGTGCCACATCACAAAATATGTGTCTCGACGTTGCTTGTCATGTCAGAACACGTCGTACTAATCTGTGAGAGAGGTTGAGCGCAAAGAGAATCCAGTAAAAAGGTTCGCATAGTCTTGCCAAACGACACCACACAACTCATGAACAGTACTTGTTTATCGTCGATTATCTCAAACTTGGGTAACCAAACAATGACAAATGACTTTCAAATAAACAAATATATGCATTTAGGCAACAAATGCGAAATAGGAGAGTGATTAAAGTATTATCCTGCGCACAAGGAATGAGCAGACACAAGAAAGGCAACCAAGCAATAGATAAAGTGATAGAAATGCATAACTAACAATGACTAAGTTTATATAAACGTTTGTTTGCTGGCTCCATCATTCCTTCTGCAGCTACAATCGTTTTTATCTGTAGTCCGAGGATCTTTTTTCAAAGGGAGTTTCGCATCGGACATCGAGGATTCATTGTGGCATTCCGCAACTTGCTTCTTTCTTTTGCAAGCATTCAAAAATATTGGGAGACTGCATTGATCCGCGAAACGAACGGTTCAGCTGGTATTACGGTGGTCATACTGTGCAACTCTCGTGCACAATATTGCTCAATTGCACCGCTTCCTGCGATATCCAAGTTCGTTATGTCTTTTTGTAGGAAACATTAGGAAACTGGACCGAAGCAATGTTCTACTTTTAGAGCTTGCTTATAGGATAAGTAGTAAGTTATGGCGAATAGATTTTGGGTGGACGCTGCCTTTGAGCACTTTAGTATAATGGAAGGCAATATCTGAGAAAAATTATGGTGGCGTTTTCACAATTGTTTTTTTTCACCAAAAACATCGAACAGCTTTTGATTTGCGTTACCAAAACGACACAGACACGAGCATGTCATGTATTTGTAATAAGACGTCATCCATAGAATATGTACGAAATATCTTCGACTCGAGAAAGGATGTAAACTTGTGATTCAGTGGATCGTTTGAGTTGGACTGCACGACACACCAGTACGGCGCACAATTTATCTCAAACATGGGTAATTAAACTACATCAAAATTATGGAATGCATAATATAGTGGTACGTAACAGTGGCGACAATATGCTTTATAGCTACTGTAAAAGGAAGGCACTGCTATAAAAAAGCGCATATGGCAAGCATACAAAGTGATTTGAAAGCGCATACAAAAATACAAAAGTAGAATAGGAGACTGCGCAAGGGAAAACTGATTACGTGGAGTGGCACTGCTGCGTTTGGACTCCATTCGCGGACCATCTCTTTTTATACATAGATCGAGGCTCAGTTCGGCTCACAAACAAGATTCTGTAAAGAATGAAGCATATATAACAACAAAGTTGTGAGAAGGCTTACAATTTCCGCTTCGAATGTGAGACTGTACTTGATAAGCATGAAAACTGTATCGCCTCAGTTGAAAAGCCTGCGAGTTTTACCGCGATACTCCCGGCGACTTATTGCGGCGCCGACCTTAGCGACGAGTGAGCTCTTCTTCGAACTCGCGAATGTTTTGTTCGGTTCGTCTTCGAGCTTCCCTCGCGCTCGTTAGGCGCGCCTCGATATCTTCGCTCACTTTCGGAAGATTGCGTATGGCCGAATGATGGCCGTAGCACCTACAATAAAAGAGAAAATCTTGTATCTTTCTGCAGTCCCTTCCGTCTGTGCAATAGGCTTCTAAACGTTATCGCATTTTCTTTGCTCCTTGAGTGTGTGCCTTCCGTCTGCTACGTTGCTGATGACGGAACAGAAGTCGGCATGATGACTTCCCACAGCTTCACAGAATGCGCATCTCGTACACTGATAAATCTTCGGAGTTAGAAGCTCCAAAACAGGTTATGACTATGCACTATTTTAGCAAGCAAATGAGCGTTTAAAGGTTTGGAATATCGAATTCCGAATTTTTTGAATGCAGCCTGGGACGCGTCTGAGAACAAAATTTGTAATAATTTTGTCCTCAAATATCATACAAATCAGAAAAAAGAAGTCGATCAGAGAGAGGAAAAAGCTGCATCGAACGCACCTTGGTTGCTATATATCTATTGTTCTGCGAGGATTGAAATATCTCAAGACGGAATTTGATACCATCAGAAAAATATGAGAAGCCAGCTAGCGATGCCAGAAAAATGTATTGTATTGCATTTTGTTCATTCTATCCAACTGTTGTCAAAGCTAGTCCAAAAGTTGAGAACGGAGTTCTTAAAAACTACCCAAACTGAAGACGGGTGAAAATCATGGGTAGGAGAGCTGATACTTGAGTGGACATTGAAGGAATCTGATTAAAAATACAATCGTTAGAAAGAGGAAGAAATTCTGCATCGGATAGCGCTTACAGCATTTGCTATCTTCATTGCAAGTTTTATAAGCATGGGTATGAAAAACGGCGCAAACTTTCGGACCTACCTAATACATGCCTTTAGCAGTAAGACTTTGCATTTTCACCCTTTTAGAAGAGTATATATTCCACGAGTGATATCGAATTTAGCTCTCTTTGTCCAAATTTTTCTTGCCTAGTGCCAGAAATTCAATATTTCTCTAAACTAGCTGCTGCAAAAAGCTGAAAATATACACTTATGCGTCTAAAGTCCTTTAGTATACAATTGTCAGTGCTAGAACATCTCAACATTGTTTAAAAAGAACACGAAGAACATCGTTTTCTGAATTTCTAGCTGAGAGAAAATTACAGCATCTGCATAAAGAAATGTCTTATAGAAATTCCATTGCATGAGCAGGTTAGAATTTTTGAGCGATTTTTTTGAACGGAGTTCCAAAATTTTCTTGGTTTTTGGGGCGCTAGGTCTTTTTCGTTTTTGGCTTCCATCTTCGCTTAGATGATAGCTGCTGCAAAACTTTAAGCCTTTCTTGTAGAGCTAGCCTTGCTTTATCGAATGCATTAGTATCGAATATATTAGGAATCATTTAGGATTCAGAAGAGTATGCCTTATTGCTGTCTGTACTTTGGTGCAAAATTATGCATCTACGTTATAGAATACAGTGCATTTTTTGAGAGATGGATCGCTTGAGACAGTCTGTCGATTACTTGACATAGCCCACTAATGAGAAGTTTTATGAAGACTTTTCTTCGTTATAGTATCTTGACATGTGAAATTTCACACAGTCCTTTCTTTGATGCTTCGGATAACTTTTGTAGCAACTTTTTATGATCTGTAGAGAAAGTTACTAATCTTTCCTTTCTTGTAATAAAGTTCAACCTTCTTACATCGGCCATTGAAGGGCGGTAGTTCTGACGTTTCTGTGGACCTCGATGACGACCAGCAAAGGCAGTCAGACATAACGCAAGCAAGAGGAAGTTGAATGCCAACATATCAACTTATTCTGAAAATAAAATGTGTTTTGCTCAGAGAGCGGATCATAAGCTAAAACAAATGCATTAAATAGCACTGACTTAAGCTATTCGTTTTTATGCATTTTGAGCTTTTAAGGAATGGATGTGTCATAGTCGTCCTCACCCCACTAGTCGGTCCGTGGACGGATTTGAGATCGAACAAGAGCAGGCCAGTGGCGGTCGAACGCGACATCTGAACCCTCGTTTAGGCTTTGCGCATGTTTCTTCTTTTATTGTAGCGTTTGTTAATTTCGTGTTATAATGTTCGTTTCAACATACTATTTTAATGCTGTCACTTCAAGTCTGAATAGAAATAATTACAGAAACAATACAGATGGGAAACCTCTGCTTTGATCTTTTTCTTTTGTAAGTAACACGTGTAGAAGTGTGGTTGTTCTAGTGATCAATGTCACAAAAGTTTGCCATCTGCATCGTTTTTAGAAGCTTAAACGAAATCCCCTAGACGGAAACCGAGCACAACCGCGAGAAACAACGCTCAACAATATCAAAACGCAAATTTGACTAGAAGCATTGACGTAATACATGAATTAACGAACAACGATGTAAGAAAAAGAGAGATATGCGTAATTTTGAAATGAGCGTTCGGGTGCTACGCTCTGCCGCGAACGGCCTGCTCCAGTTTGAATTGCTCCAATTTCGTCCACTGAGCCAACTAGTGGTTTGAGGATGGCTATATCAGGATGTCTCGTTTATTATCCATCTCAAGCAGTCTAATTTATACGGCAGTTTATTCACTGCTTTGCCCTCGACTGGTCCGTGTTTTTGACCGTTGTCGCCGGACAGTGTAGAACTCCTTGGTCCAGGACGCGTGGCACAGCGAGAATGTCTGGCATAAATCGCTTCCCCCCCCCCACCCCCAAGGACGATCTAAATCAGACGCCGTAGCATGAAACATAGGCGCGATAGTGTGAGAATTTGCTCACCCCCTCTTCACCCCTGAACCGGGACCAAGGTGACCCTCTTTACCATAAGCCGAGAAAAAAATCAACATTGAGGTCAGGCTAAGCAAAGGAGATATTTGTACGGGAACTGTTTGTGTTTTGGAAAAGAGGAAGAAGATTTATGGGGATTCAAGATCTTTCAGAAGGAAAAATAGTAGCTTCTGTAGTTGCACAGCAACGTCAGCGAGGAAAGTTCCGTGGAGCAATGTTTTGGAATAAAATGGAACACCCTTCTGGTTTCAGGGAATAAATAGTTTGAGAGTCCGTTCATAGAAGTGATTTCTGGACACTTACGAGTTTTCAACATGAAAAAATTCATGAATTTTGTAGATGAACAGATGGTACATGGAAATTACCACCGTCGGAGCCGCCTCGTCCTCCGCTTTCAGAAAATTTATAGCAAGTCCGAGATTCTTTTAAAAAAGTGCCTGGTTGAAGGGTGTGCCTAGTGATTTTTGAAGATATTCGAGTTTTTAAAATAAAAAATTTATGACATTTGTAGATGAACATCTTATACATAGAAATAGTCCTCCGCTTTCAGAAAATATATACTTTGCCTGGGGTCCGTCAAAAAAAGTGCTGGGTGAAGGTGGGTGAGACTTTTATAAAGGGAGTGCTCAAGTAGAAGTCTTTTCACAATGGTAAAAAAGCCTCCACTTGAGCACTCCCTTTATAAAAGTCTCACCCACCTTTCACTTGGCACTTTTTTTTGACAGATCCCAGGCAAAGCATATATTTTCTGAAAGCGGAGGACGAGATGGCTCAATTGGTGACTATTTCTGCGTATAAGATGTTCATCTACAAATGTCATGAATTCTTTACGTTAAAAATCAAATATCTTCAGAAATCACTAGGCACATTTTTCACCCAGATACTTTCTTGAATGGATCTCGGACATGCTATACAATTTCTGAAAGCGGAGGACGAGGCGGCTCCGATGGTGGAAATTTCCATGTACCAGCTATTTATCTACAAAATTTATGAATTTTTCATGTTGAAAACTCGTAAGTGTTCAGAAATCACTTCTGCGAACGGACTCTCAACTATTTATTCCCTGAAACCAGAAGGGAACGTTGTTCCACGGAACTTTCCTCGCTGACGTTGCTGTGCAACTACAGAAGTTACTATTTTTTCCTTCTGAAAGATCGTGAATCCCTATAAATCTTCTTCCTCCTTTCCAATACACAAACAATCCCCGTACAAATATCTCCTTTGCTTAGCCTTACCTCACTGTTGATTTTTTTCTCGGGTTATGGTAAAGGGGGTCACCTTGGTCCCGGTTCAGGGGTAAAAAGGGGGTGAGCAAATTTTCACACTATCGCACCTATGCACTACAGTCGACTCATTCTCCTCGTATAGTGAGCTTGCCATCCCGAGATGGTGCGGTAAAGTTTGCGCGTGAACAACTAGCTGTGACGCCGACAACCCGCGCGCGAAGTACCGGCATAACTGGCGTGGCTACTCGTTCTTGCGCAAATTTTACCGCACCGTTTCAGCACCGCGTGCACACTGTATTTAGCGAAAATCTACTCGAGTGTTCAGCAGATTTGTTCAGTAGATCTTCATGAACGAAACTTGAGGTTGAAATCTACCTTGAAAGCAAAACTTGTGGTAGACTACCCCAAAAGTTTGTTCATGAATACGAGCACTGCTTTTCAAATTCTCGACCTCTGGCTATGCTTACGCTAGACTTCAAGCGTTTGAGCTGTGCGCGATAGAGAGGTGTGAACAGACTGAGCACTCCATTATCATAGGATTTTGAAAGTTTTCCGTAAAGTTGGTCGAAACACGACAAAAACATCGAAGAAACAGAAGTGTACTGGTGAAAATGCGTTTCAACAAGTATTTATGGAGAAGTTCCGATAAAATTGCAATAATTTGTTTTTGATATAGGAAATTGGTAATTGCATTATGTATGGGCGAAATGGACGCGCTGAAGCATTACCAAGCAATGAGAAAGAAATCAAAGCTTCCAAACACCAATTCGAAACGCTAAAATATCCAGCAATAAAGTTGACAAAGGCATTAATAATTTCATGAACGTTTGGAAATGGCATGGCTATGGAATTCTAGAAAACACAAATAATCTTATTTTTGACATTTTTACACTTTCAATCCCAGTATTCTTCGCAGTGTCAAGTTTCTGTCTAAGTAACACGATTTGAGAAAGTGCCAATGCACTGCTATGGCAAAAAGTACAGCTCTTTACTTTGCAATACTCAAAACTTTTCAAAGGGCTAAAGTGGCCGTATTCATCAACCTATCCTGAGGGTAAACCCTATCCTCAAGGTATTTTACCCTCAGAGTTCATCGGCTAAATCCGAAGCCCTTGGGGGTTATATAGGTTTAACTCGGAAAGCGATTAAGCGTATGATCAGCGAATTTTGAGGGTGAATCCTACCGAGATTAAACCTTATCCCAAATAGCGATCAATCCGTATTCACGGACGTGGCTGGTTAGGGTAAATTTGAACCCTAGCATAGAGCACGATTAGATTCACTCTAACACTTCGTATAGACATCAATGATCTGAACGGCACTATCAGTCTTAGCTATATTTGGACAGTTAACAGATATTCAAGCTTACTAGTATCTCAAACTTTCTAAGGCCTCTTTTCGTGTTTTCGTTTGTTATCATCTGGTATCATATACGGCCGAGTTG
Source organism: Cylicocyclus nassatus (assembly GCA_958299035.1). NCBI lineage: Eukaryota > Metazoa > Nematoda > Chromadorea > Rhabditida > Strongylidae > Cylicocyclus > Cylicocyclus nassatus. The sequence goes on from CATQJL010000001.1 coordinate 81,486,487, forward strand.
TTATATTAAAAAGTTTAGTTTTGAATGAGGTATCAATGTCTCATAATTTTTTTTTGCCATTTTCATTACAACCGTTGTCTTTTTGTATCTTTGATGTGGCGTAAGTAATTAATCGACGAAGCAAAGCAAGTACCACAATTTGGCTATCAATAGTCTGCCCAATTCGTCTTATGTGGAGTTTTGAGCTGAAAACAAGAGCAAAACGAATTTCACCGTAAAAAATTGTATCAATGCTTCAAAAAATCTTTCAAATTTCCTATTCATCTTAGCTTAGCTTGACACATCAAACATTCAATTTGTACACTTTTCGTATTTTTTTCCATGTCTAGAAATAAAGAAAAAATGAATGGAGTAAAATGGCAGACTCCGTCCTTAGAAGTCCTGTGATTCTTCCACACATGTGATCATATAGCTTATACATAAAGAAGGACGATTGTGTACTTGTACCCTTTGTAGGTGCCCAATTCTCGAAAAAATGCTGATGTAGAAGGTAAAAACGGTAATTATGAGACACCCCAATGCATGTTTAACTAACGGCTTTTATGCGTGAACTAGTGAACCAGCAATCTAAAGGTACTATTGGCAAGAGCGTTCGCATCGAGACCGCGCCGCAGTTTCCCACTATGTGCACATTTTTGAATTGCGCTTACGATTCTTTATATTAGGTCGTTCCGAAAGTTCTTTCCGTTTTTTCAACCTATCAAAAAAACACGAGGAATGAAGGTAGAGAAACGCTTCAGGCACTATCCGACGCAGCTTTTCTTCCTCTTTTCAACTGTCATAGTCCTGTGCGGCTTTCTCTTATGATCAGTGAGATAATGGCCGAAATTTCGAACCCAAGGTTTTTACCATGTCCAACTTTGGCAATTTTTCGCTATCTTCTTTTTTGACTTTTGGAAAAGCTTTGATAGCAGTCGGATAAAGTAAACAAAATGCAATTTTATGCGATTTTTTGGCATCTATAGCTAGCCTCAAAACATTTTTAGAATTATTTTTCTGATGCTATCAAATTCCACTTTTGGGGATGCCAAAAGCCACAGAACATAATACGGCGCACAACTAAGATGTCATTTGATGCAGCTTTTTTCCTCTTTCTGATGAGTACTTTCTCTTAATATTTTGTGGGGTCTTTGGCGATAAAATTTCCATAAATCTTGATTTTGAACCCGCCTCATGATGTATCCGTGCAATGCAAAATCTTATATTTCGAAGCGGTAAACGCTCAGTTACTTTGTAAAAATAGTGTACAATCATAAACGACTTTTGAAAGTTTCGAAAACCGAAGATTTGTTGATGTTCAGAGCGTTTGTGTGTTTTGTGAGTTCGAAAAAGTGAAGACTTTTGAAAAAGTTATCTAAAAAAATAATGAGAAGCCGGCTGAAATCGCCAAAAAATTGCATTGCATTGCACTTTGTTCATTCTATCTGACTGCTATCAAAGCTTCTCCAAAAGTTGAGAAAGAAGATAGTGAAAAATTGCCAAAGTTGGACATGGTAAAAACCATAGGTCCGAAATTTCGGCCATTATCTCACTGACCACAATAGTAAACGGCAAACGAACATAACAGTTTAAAAGGGGAAGAAAAGTTGCGTCGGATGTTTTCTGAAGCGTTTCCCTACCTTCATTCCACGTGTTTTTATGATAGGTTAAAAAAAACGGAAAGAACTTTCGGAACGACCTAATATATTAGATATCGAGCTTAACAACTCGGAAAAATTTCGTAATATGAAACTCCCTCATTCAAATATTAATCCACCAATGTACTCATTCAGTAAATGATTTAATGCATGGATATAGCTACTATCGTAGCTCAACTAGATAAATTTGAAGCTGACCAACAAAATGTCAAAAAAGTCTGTCCTACTTGTTGTAATATGGTTAGACGGGATGAAAAGATGATTTAGGAAAATTGAGATAATAATAATTGAAAATGTGTGTTTGTTTCAAAACAGTGTCGTTGAGACTGACTGGTGCACAGAGAGTTATGTTTGTACAAAGTGTCAGGGTGTTTCCTTGCTCTGTGCTAGGGTTGAATCTTCCCTGATAAGCCACGCTCATGAATACGGGTTTATCCTTTTTCGAGGGAGAAAATCTATTCTGTGCCTCGTGAAAACGGGTTTTTTGAGGTAAAGCCTATCCTTGAGGGTAAGGTTTGCCCTCAGAGTTCGTTGGTGAAAACGGCCCAGAAGGACGGAGATGCTAAAATATGAGAGTTGGATTTGTTTGATCAAAAGTGTTTGTATTGCGTGTATGTCGCTCTTTGGCAATCTGCGGATGCATCGGCTCTGTTTCTTGTTCATGAGCATGAGAATACAAGACGGGAGCAAATGTTTATTTTTTTTAGTTATTCACAGATGAAAACAGGTCCCTTCCGCAGTTTTATAACTTATGTGCTTACCCCTTCCCCTCACCCTTTGGTCCTCATTGAACACGTCCACCACATTTGTTTTCACCCTTGTCTAACAATAAGTTTCCCAGTTTCATTTTTAAAAATCCCGTCCTCGGTAGTCGGTACTTATTAGGGGTTATCGGCGACTCATAACGCGCAAAGACCGGGCGCCGTTGCGTCCGACCAAGATAGCTCGTACATTGGAGTGATAGCAGACATGGAGGAAAACGAAAGAGCGCTTGATCACAGAGACGCCAATACCTCCGCAGTCTTTGCGTGCGACGAATCACCTTTACTTTCTTCAGTGTAGAAAGCATCCATCACGAGCTTCTCTTGCTGCAGCAGTTTAATGGGTTGACTGATCTTCTTTTTGAAGGGGCGACAAAAACTGGGCAGTCAGACGTTCAAGAGCTTTATGCGAGTAGATGGTTTACGAACAATGGGCGCACGAAAGTGAATTTTCAAAGTCCGGAAGCGTTTTATTTTCAACAACAAGTGCTTCCAACACAGCTTTTGCGAAAGAAATTTGAAACGACGAAATCGTTGAAGTCAGACCGCTCGAATAAAGCTGTCACCACGTCAGGGCTTTTATTGTCAAACAATTTGCGAAACCTTCTCTTGTTAAGTCGACTGAATTTGATAGTGAACACGGAACGACTCTTATTAGCAAGGTTAAGCGTTAGGTACGCTTCCTAAAATAATGCTTCGCTTACCAAACCGTTCATAATTTTTGAAAAAAGACGCGAATTAAAGTAACCTTATGCTACCGTCGCATGACTTACGCAGTGATCGCCTAAGTCTACTTCGATTTGTGTCTCTTTTCAAAAAATGTGAGCGGTATCGTAAATCAAAATGGAGTGTGTCTTAGTAGACAGACCTCGGGTGTCTGATGACAGAAGCTGCTAGCTTCCGAACAAATCGAAGAATGTCCTGTAGGTATGCAATTACGTACAGCTAACAAGGGAATGGTCAGAAGTCGAAGTGGCCAATCCAAACAAGCTGCATACCAATCGATGCAGCATAGAATGCTGACTTCAAATGTGTTTTCCGTATCTGCAGAGCGCCTTTGTGGGCGAAGTTATGAGCAGCTTTACTGAGGAAAAATCGTCCACAAAAACTGCGAAATTAGGCAGATCACTGCTCTTTTAGCTTACCTTTAGGTACGAGCCATATGAACTGACCTAGTTACACGTTTTGGTCCAACACTGAGCCGAGAATGGCTTTGTACGGCCAAGTTTGACCTTTACACGCACAATTTCTTAGCAAAATGATAACATTTAACGGCTCACAACTTCGCCTACAAAAGCGCTCTGCAGATAAGGAAGACAGATCTGAAATCAGCATTCTATGCTGCATCGAAAGGTATGCAGCTTGCTTGAATTGGCCACTTCGATTTCTGACCATTCCCTTGTAAGCATGAAATGAGTCAGCAGATACTATGAAGCATAAAGAGGCAGCCAAATCTGATGGAAGAACTGTATTACCTGTATCACCTGTATCCCCGTTGATCGTCGCTTGACACAAGCGGGATCCAGTGACGCCTCCATTCGTCCCTGTCGCAGCGATCTGACCAATGTCTTCTCATCGCACCAGGTACACGAGGAACGCTCTGAAGGACTGCTTTAAAGGACTTCGTGAACATGTCCGACCATCGAGTCGGCGGTCTTCTTGTTCCGCGTTTGACGTCCAGCGGTGTCCAATCTGTTACAGCTCTGATCCACCGAATGTCGTCAAAACGCATGACGTGTCCGGCCCATCTGATTTTATTCTGTTTGGCGTATGCGGCAGCATCCCTGATTTTCGACCATTGATGTAGGGTGGAACTTCGTACTCCTTTCCTCATTTGCGCGAGTCGGGACACTCCTAACATCGCTCTCTCAACAGCGCGTTCGATGACGCTCACCGCATTTCGTCCTGCTTCCTCATGGTCCACGTTTCCGAAGCGTACATCAAAGCAGGCAGAACCGTCGTGTTGAAGAGATGGGCGCGGAGCCGGGTGTTCTTGGTCTTCTTCACTAGTCCTCAATTGCCTTGTATTCTCCCCATGCTGCTCGTTTCGTCCTGCTCAGTTCCGCGGCTAGATCGTTCATCATGTTGATTTCCCAACCTAGGTAGACGTAGCTAGAGGATTCGGCGATCGTCATTCCATTCAGCGTGAAAGGAGCATCAGGAACCCATCCGTTTCTCATGAACATCGTCTTCGTCAGATTTAGCTGTAGATTGATCTTTCCACACACGTCATCAAACTGGGCCAGCATTCGTCCCGCTTGCGTGATGTACAATGTGATTAGGTCTATGTCATCAGCGAAGCGAAGGTGGTGTAGTTGCCGGCCGTCGACTTTCACACCCATGTCATCCCACTCTAGTGTCCGCATGACGTTTTCGAGAGCAGCACTAAAAAGTTTCGGCGATATGGTATCGTCTTGTCGTACTCCTCTCTTCACGTCGATGGTGATGTCCTTGTAGAATGGCGTGATCTTCATTGTGAAGTCGTTGTACAGCTCACGAATCATCTTGATTTACTGAGTTGGAATACCTTGACTGCTCAAGGCATCGATGACAGCCTCAGTCTCAACCGAATCAAATGCCTTCTTCAAGTCGATGAAGGTGAGACAGAGCGGCATCCTGTACTCTCGCAATACTTCGATGAGCCTTGTTATCGTGTGTATGTGGCCCATAGTGCTAAATCCTTTCCGAAATCCAGCTTGCTCGCATGGTTGTCTTTCGTCTGTTAAGAGGTACTCGTGTGAAGAGTTTGTAGACTGTGGACAATAAGCAGATAGGGCGATAATTTCCGATGTCGCGGGGTCGCGGAGGTCTCCTTTCTTGTACAGCAACACGGTCTTGCTGGTCTTCCATTGAATTGGAATCGTGCCCTCCGTCAGGTACCGCGTGAAGAGCCTCGCAAGAGTTCTGATAAGAACTGGTGGGAGATTCTTTAGGTGTTCCGGTTTGATCCTGTCGGGCCCGGCTGCTGTACGGCTTTTCATTGACATGATAGCGTGTCGAACCTCCGAAGGAAGAACTGATGGTGCAGCATATCCGTCCTCCTTGAGATGGCATGGTGGTAGGTGAACGTGACTCGCAAGGAGATCCGAGTAAAACTCGTGGATGACTTTCTCCACCTTCGACCTTCGCGAAGATGTTGTGGTTCCATCAGGGGTGGAGTGCGGTCATCTTAGTCTTGAAATTGACGATGCTTAGGCAGGCGTTGCGTATACTTCTTCCGGCCTCCGCGGCGTCAACGTCTTTTATCGCTTCTCTGCACTTCTTCGCGAGCTCAGGCGTAAGTTGGTAATTGCCTGACGCTCGTGCTCGTCCACGTTAGCGTATTAGCTTTAGAGTCTCCGTTGAAAGGCGCTTCCTGGTACTTCTTGGACTCTCTGCTTCCTTAGCACAATCGCGGAGATGCTGGATAAATCGTTCATATTCCTCGTCGATGTTGTCGATCACGGTATCTCGCCAAAAGCCGGATATGGAAGAAAACAGGTCCCAGTTGATAAGAGTCGTGGGACGATGCTTCCTGAACTTGATGGCTCTTTCTCCATTCCGTTAACAGTAGAACTTGGCACGAAGGAGACGATGGTCCGATCCCGTGTAGAATTTCGGAACAACAGCGACGTCGGTCAGGCAATATCTTCTATTGACGATGATGTAATCAATCTCATTATGGTACTCTCCACCGGGAGATTCCTAGGTCCAGCGTCGGGAAGAGGGCTTTTGAAACTGCTGGTTTCCATGGATAGTCCTCGTTGTCATGATAAACTCGGGCAGTCTCTCCACTTGTTCGTTCCACTATAAACCATGGGTTCCGATGTGAAGTACTGCAGTCGACCTTCTAGCTCCGATCTTCGCGTTGAAGTCACCGACGATAATCCTGTAGAAGGTATGATCTTTTCTGTAGAACTTCTCTAAGTCCATATAAAATGCCTCGAGTTCTCCTCATCGTAGCTGGATGTTGGGGCGTAAGCAATGAAGACGGTCAAGGTAGGGATTGATCCACATCTTGATATTCGCAAATTTCCGATTCAAGTTGAGCTGTTGATGAGCTGTTTGAAAGAACCGATGTTCATGGCCAGACTCGTGTTGACAAGGACTCCTCCCACTCCACTATTCCTCGACTGTCTCATGTTCCTAGGAACAGTTTTTCTCCAATCTCGAATGTGGCGTTCAGCGGATGGTGCCTCCTTGTCTCGGTCAGTCCGATGACGTATTTGATTTTCCTTGCTAGCATCATGAGTTCTTCGATAGATGCGTCCGATGCGAGCGTCCTTGCGTTGTAAGTACAGATCGTCATCATTGTCCGTCTCGTTTTCGGCAGCCTAGATCGCCCTTCAAACCTTGTCCCCACCGGCGCTGCCTTACCAGTGGCTCTTCCAAGATTAAGGGAGCTTTCCATTATATCACTGTGTTTAAAGATTAATTACTCGCAAAAGCAGCTTGTTGGGCTCAAATCTCCCGCGAGGGACGGTCGGAGCTTATTTGTTAGAGGCGACTCCGAGTCCGCATCTCCCACACCAACCCGGGAAATAGGTATGCAAGCTTTTAATGGAGGCGGGGAGTCCGTCCCCCGGCTCCGCTTGCTTATTAGAGCAGGCGCGAGATCGCTTTTGGTCGGCGATTAGCACCCTATCCGCCACCTGGGGACGCCCCACGTAGCCTCGCGACTAAGGGCCGCATGCACTAACATCCCCGCGAGGAGGGGATCGCAGCTTAAAAGAAAGCTTTATATTTCGAAACTTCAGGTACCTGGATTTCACGTTGCCTGTCCGTAAGTAGCTACCCTTCACTATGAACATGTTGAAGAGGAACGAGAAGCTGTACGAACCGCATTTTCCAGATTTTGTGCGATCCCTGATGATCCCCGGCGCCGTTCTTCAAAGTCATTTTTCTTTCTCCGAAGTTAACGAAAAACTTCCAGAGCTGTACTAAACATCTAACACAATAGTGCTAAGCATGTTGCTGATAAGAACAAATGATGTTTTGAAGTCATGAAGTTTTCGATGATCCATAGGTCGAAATTTGAGGTTTACCGAAAAATTCGACTTTTTAAAAACTCATTTGTTCTCGTCAGTAACATGCTTAGCACTGTTGTGTTAGATGTTCAGTACAACTTTGGAAGGTTTTCGTTAACTTCAGAGAAAGACAAATGACTTTAAAGAAAAGCGCCGGAGATCATCAGGGTTCATACAAAAGCTGGAAAATGCGGTTCGTACAACTTCTCGCTCCTGTTCAACATGTTCATAGTGAAGGATAGTAGGAATACTTACGGATAGGTAGACAGCATGAAATCCAGATATTTGGAGCTTCAGAATATGAAGCTTTCTTTTAAGCTGGGATCCCCCCCCCCAGCGGGGAGGTTAGTGCATGCGGCCCTAACCGGCTGGGATCCCTTTGAGAGGGAGATTCGTGGATGGAAGAACTAAAGCGAAAAAATGCGGCATGCACTGCCGTTGTTGAACTGGTCTTCTCACTAGCACTGCCCATTCACTGTAGTAGAAGAGCAACTGTTTATTGTGTAGAGAAAATTTTGACACGTTTGGCCAAAAACGTACGCCACGGATTTCCGGCAGGAACATGGCCAATTATGCCATTTGGCTTCCGAAAATCAACTCTTGCTTGGAGTTTTAAACAGTTTATCGTTTTGGGTGTCTAAATTACTATGGTGTGTCTTGTTTGGAGAGCTGCATCGTCACTTTCAAATCAAGTCTAGATGTTGTGTCATGCACCAAGCGCTAGGATGCATACGATGAGGAACAAAACTTTTACTGCAGTGGCGTCGCTACGTCATTTGTGCACAGCTCTTGTGTTACTTCTTCCAGAGTACTAAATTCTTCACAGCTGGAATCTAAAGTTTGTACCTTGATTGAGATGAGCTACATCTCTTTTTGAAACGCGGATTTTGAGGCATCGGTCCCAAATACGAGCTGATTCAATGCTACAATCCAAATTTTTACAAGAAAACAGAGCGAACTCGAACGTCCTATTTCATCAGCTAAAAGAGTGTACAAACATTTTAGAAGATTAGCTGGCATGTTCGGCGTCGCCCGTACCATGGGTTTAAGTGGCTCAACAAAGAGCAAAATAAAGCGCAGCTCTAAAGACCCGATTTATCTGCGTTTTGGCTTCTGTGCTACAGAGGTGTAATATGGGTCGAGAATAAGTGTGCAAAGTTTCAGCAATTTTAGCTCAGTTCACTCAGAAATTACAGATTACTCCTGACCTGATTGCCTCGAATTACCGCATCTCCCACATCGTGTATTGAAAGAGGCACTATCGCTGTTGTTCACGCGAAAGTTAATAGTGGTTTATGGTGACTAATTAGAGTACATTTTTCTTCAAAATCGATTAATTTGTAGAAGGAGAGGAAATTTGTCGCGAAAAGTAGTCTACAGGATGTACCAGCGTGAAATCATATGTGCGCAAAGTTTGGCGTTGATCGATTCACACACAATAGTTTTCATAACGAACACACTAACAATTTACCAACACTCAGCTTTATGTATGTACAGACAGAATGTTAAAGCTGAGCAGTCAACTGCAAAACTTTTGAGAAAATGGAAGTTTTCAACTTGACAAAAAACCCTCAATTTATTCGATGCTAACGAGTTGTCAGATCGAGTTTTAAATTTTGGCATGCCAACATACCAACTGACTATCGGCAAACCTTTTTCGGAATTGCGCATCCTCGATACTCGTTGTCAGGTATACGTACATGGCGGTATAGTTTCGTAGATTTGTGGTTCACGATACGATATCTGTCACCAACACCATTTGCGCAGATATATGCAAAAGTAAAAAATGCGCGGTGTGAGTTTTTTTGTACACTGAATGATAGATACTTATTTTTGCTAATAGAACAGAAGCGGAAAACGACGCTTTTACTTCAGTCACAGTGAACTGTGAAGCGGTTAAGGGGGCAGGAACACAGGGGCAGTAAATAGCCGCGATAGATTGGAACCCTTTTCAAGTTCCCACCGTAATCCCACTGTAATGAAGAGTGTAAAGCGATTCAGTCTATATTGCGGATGTAAGATGAAGCCTCATCTATTGAAAGTTTTTTGAAGCTAAAGAAAAGACTCACTGGGAAGTGGGCCACCAACGATTAAGAGGTGTGTACTTACTTTTGGAACACCATACATTATACTTAGGACCGAATAGAATGATTATTTGGTCATTCGAATAAATCATTCGAGTGCGAATGATTTGAAAAGTCGAATATTCGGAAATCTGAGATTTCGAATAAAATTCGGAAATCGAATATTCGAAATCTTCAGTTTTCGAAGATATTCGATATTCGAATCGAAAATGCCAACTCTCGAATATTATAAGTCAGATATTCGACGGTCATCAGTTCGATTACTTGATGGTCATCGAATATTCGAATATTTGATGATCGTCGAATGATAGAGCTCCATAGCATTCAAAGCACTCATTCACTCATGTAGGATTTCTATCAGGCTACAAAACTAAATGGGGAGTGTATGGCCCGTAGTAAAAACTACCGTCAGGGCATCTCCCCTGAGGCGGACCGGAGTTGATATCTTGGCGCCTCAGTCCAGCATCCGGCGAGTTATTGATCTGGATGCAGATCGCTTCCTGGACATTATGATCAAGTGCGTTCTCGGAAAAACGGCTACTTGATTCGATTTGGTTAAATGGGTAAGCCATTGAAATTACACGCGCGCGGCCGTGGTTCGACTCCGCCTAGCGGCACAACTTTTGCTGCATCGCCGGGCAATCTTTGATAGCGGCCACTATCCAATCGATGATGACCGCTATCAAGGATTTCGCCTAGCAAACGCAAAGATGAAACAAAAAAACATTTCGTTACGAAAATTTTGCGACAAAACGAAATGGTTGCAACGTGAATTCAGTGAAATGAACAAATGAGTCCTCGTTTTGGACAGCTTCAAAAAAAAACCAGTAAAGTTTACAAAAAAGAGAAGAATTTGTTTTTTTCTGTCTTCCTCGCCAAAATCAGCTGTTCATCGATCCTCTCCTTTTCGGGCGCGGTTGTGCGATTTTGCGCCGATTTTGTCCGCAGTGTTAGGCAAATTGCTGTGTATCGTAAGTTACTCAGGAGCAACTTACGAAGATTTTCTCTGCGTTTCCTCTTTAGCACACTATTTCTGGACATCATCGCTCATATCATCTCCCATGACCCGGCAGGGAGATCATCTCCCTGCCGAACTTCACCTGAGGCTCACCTCTCAGGTGACGTTGCATCCCTATAGCATGGGGAAATGGGCGGTCGTCATTTTACTGACAGAACCTCACATGAAGGTCTCAGGGGAGATAATCTCCCATGACCGAGCTTTACTATGGGCCTATATGTTTTGTGGTCCCGGCGCATTAGTCTGTACAGAATTGTGAATATTTTGTCCCAGTGTGCAGCTGCTATCAATTTTTCGCTATCCAGGGACGCCAGGATTTTGATGGTTTTCTCCAACAGCGTCTATAACTTTCTTCATGAGCGCCATTGAGTAAACTTGAAAACTCAAAATTAGATTTTAGACTTTTAGACTCACCACGTGGCTTTATGACTCCAAAGTGAAAAAGTGAAAAATGAGTATCATATTCGTGGTCAGAACACGAATAATCCCCTGCACCAAGTTTTTAAAAGATTTCAAAATTTTGTAGATAAAGGCACACTACGATACTCCCCCCCCCCTTCCAAGTACTCCGTACTCCGGAGGATTTTTTAGCTGCCCCTCTTCTTTTTATCCCCGAGTTCAACGGTAGACTGTAACGCGCCCACACTCAGAGTTATCGCAGCACAGCTGCGCGTTTGGTGGCGCTGCTTCTTGTGCAGAACGGTTCCGACGATGTTTTCCTACTAGGAGTAAACTTCCGGACTCCAGCCATTCATTGCTTTCCAAATTTGGTCCATTCAAGCGCTTGTTGAAGTGGTAAGAAGGGTGTGCGTTATTCAGATATAATTCAGAGTTAATTCAGAGTAACTCTGAGTTTCGACCAGATTTACTACCGACCCTGGAGTTTCTTGATGTATCGAAGTTTTGAGTACCTTTTAAAAAAGCACCAAAGCTTAAAGGCAGTGGCTCGGCAAATCTCACTGTAGTCAAATTTGCGCTTGCCTGGGGTTATTCAATACGCTGATCCCGAAAATCCACTTTTGAAAGCTGAAAACGGCGAAAATGAGGGTTTTTCAATGCCTTTCCATTTGGAATTGGACGAGTGGAGCAAGGCTGATGGCGCTGAATCCTTGCGGGACCCAATGGTTATAGCGTTGCGGCGCGCAGCCTCCAATGGAGAGAAGAAAATTGCCAACTCGTCCAGATGCATGTAAGATTGGCCTGCGCATGTAAGTTTACGAGCAATCATCTCGGCGGGGAAAGCATGCTGTGCAACCGAGATTGCATTGTTTTCATGCTTGGGCGATAAGGAACCTACCGCGTTAAAATCCTGGATTGTTGGATTTGCCGATCCACTGCCTTTAAGAAAGTGACTTGTTGACTCGATTTTTGTTAAGGAGCCTGAGATCTAGCGCACGCCGTTCTTTATTTGCAATCGGAAAAGGTGATAAATGTGAATGAAGATGTTCGTGATACTGTCGCAGCATTCGACATCGTAAATTGAAAGCGTATTGAAGGTAATTGCACTAGTGACCGGAAGGACCAGGGTTGGATCAAGAAGTTCGTCGTTTGTTGTAGTGTGAGAACAGGGATATGGTAGAACCATATTGTGTAGTATTTCCAGCAGCGGTCTAGCTTACCGCACTGCCAATGAAAAAAAAGATTGTATTGCCATGAGTGCCGATTCGAAAGCTATGCGTGTAGCACTCATACAGTTAAACAATGTGTATATTATATGTGTATCGTAGAGTTGTCGACAGCACGGGCTGGATGTCGAGAGCCCGCACAGCGATCTGAGATACACTTTATGCACTGCAGAGTAGTAGTCGCATAAAGGTGAACTACAAAGGCCCACAGTACTTGTGAACTATGCACTTGGCCATGTTATCATGTCATATAGACCGCATTGGAAATATTCATATAGAACATTCAATTTTTCGAATGATTTAAAGATCGAATGTATTTGAAAGTCGAACGAATGATATTCGATATTTGAATAGTATTCGATAATCAATTATTCGAAATTCGATTTTCGAATATATTCGATATTCGAATATCCGAAAAAAAATCGAATTCCCAAAGGTATACCCTGTATGAGTCCAATTTGTGGAGCAACTTCAATGAGAATGCGGCTTTGAAAAGAAAGTGCAGAAATTATTTCTACTTTGCTTTTATACACTTGCATATCTTCTTAATCATACATATGGGTATCATCACATCTCTGCAACGCAAGCACGCCCAAGAGATCATCAAAGTATCTTCGTCTAGAAGAGTTCAACTGTGAATTGCTCGTGTTTATCTCCCTACATCCAGACAGTCACACACATAGCTGTTTCAATTGTTCCATTGCTAGAAGTGGAGAAAATTAAAAATTTCAAGTTTTTTGACAAAGCAGTGCTGGTCGAAACATAGTAGTTCTATACCTCATATTTTTGCAAAACATTAACTTATGGCCTTCTACGTGCTTATTCTCAAAAAATGACAGTTTTAGCCTACTGTTTCAAAAACTTTTCACGACAAATAACGCATAATAATCTATAATATATATATATATATATATATTAGGTTGGTCCGAAAGTTCGTTCGCACCATTTTCAAAAAATCGTAACTTCCTTCCCTCACAATGATTTTGCACAATTTAAATTCTATTAGAAAGCGTAAAGCATGTAGTTTCCGATAGTCCCCTGGTTACTTTCCAGCATGTTCAGATTGCAGAGATAAAAATGAAAGAACGAAAACATCCGAAATCCGGAATTTTTGAGAAACGATTCCAAAAATCTAGAAACTGCGCGATAAAATCCAGAAAAGCCATTATCCTAATTTTTCTTATATTTGATTACTAACTGAGTTAAGTTTGTGCTGATTGAGCTCTTCTTTCAAAAGTTATGATTTTTTGAAAAAAAATGCCGAAAAACCAATTTCTTAGGAATTCTTAGGAAAGTGATTTTTCGGAATTTTTTTCAAAAAATCATAACTTTTGAAAGAAGAGCTCGATCAGCACAAACCTAACTCAGTTAGTAATCAAATATAAGAAAAATTAGGATAATGGCTTTTCTGGATTTTATCGCGCAGTTTCTAGATTTTTGGAATTGTTTCTCAAAAATTCCGAATTTCGGATGTTTTCGTTCTTTCATTTTTATCTCTGCCACCTGAGCATGTCGAAAACTCCCCAGGAAGCCTTTGGAAACTAAATGCTTCACGCTTTCAGACAAAATTTGAACTGCGCAAAATCATTGTGAGGGAAGGAAGTTATGATTTTTTGAAAATGGTGCGAACGAACTTTCGGACCAACCTAATATATATATATATATATATATATATATATCAGTGTCGGTTCCAGGATTTCCGTCCGGGGGGGGGGGGGGGAGGGGCAAAAAGATTTTTTCAAATGAAGGTGCGTGGCGTTAGCCATGCACTCCGAAAAAAGTTTGGGGGTGTTACTTAAAAGTTTTGAGGGTCCCCAGCCCCCCGAAAAAAATTTTTAAGGCTTAATTTATAAAAAGATTTAAAAATCATTCTAATCGCTTACAAAATAAACAAATCACTTGCACATTTTCATAACCCACGCAAGTAAATTTCAAAAATTTCGCAACCCATCCCTGGGGGGGGGGCTCTCCCCGCCTTCCCCCCTCGGTCCACCACTGATATATATTAGGTTGGACCAAAAGTTTGTTCACACCATTTTCAAAATTCATAACTTCTGCTTTTTTCGACCGAATTGCGTGCATTCATTTTTTTTTGAAAGAGCAAGTTCTCTCCATAGCGGTATCTTAACAACATTCTAGCGAGCATATACTGCCAACTTTTACGTGACGTAATCAAAAAGCCGCGGTCTCTATTAAATAAATAATTATGACCGACTTGGTAAACGTGGCCCACGTAAACTGAAATGAGTACAATGTAGCCAAAGGCTTGCTCTAAATAACAGTTACCAATGGTCTTAAACATCAGGATAAAAATTTTAAAATTTAAGAAAGGTTGGGTGTTACTGCTGAGCTGCTCAAACTATAGCGATAACTTTGCAAAGACAGGGTAGATTAGAGAGCAATGATAGCTGTAAGAAAGAGGATAAAAATCTGAATTAAATGGTACATTCGTCCATGGATTGGTATTCTATGAATTTTAGTGAGCGATGAAAAAAACAGACAAATTTTTCGGGAACACCTAATATCTTATATATAAAGCTTAATGTCTGTTTGTATGTCTGTATGTATGTCTGTCTGTCTGTACGTATGTTCCAAAAAGAAAATTCCATTTCTAAACCGATCCGGACCAAACTTTGCACACACACACTTCGGGATCGGGCGGGTGTCATAGGCCACTCTTTTCAAATCAGTAATATACAATATTATTTTTTAAAATCGTCCATTACTTTTATCGATTTTTATCGATTTTTTGTAAAGTTTGAGCTACAGTCTGCACCAATCGGGATCAGGCCGAACCTTCGGCTGAACTTGCGCGCTCGCAGCGCTAGGGGTTTGCGCTGCATATGTGCGTTGTCGCAGAGAGCAAGAGATTGAGGAGAGGGCAGACTAGCGCGCCGCAAACGTGACGCACAACCCTCGCTGCACGGACTCCCGCCATGCCAATTTTGGCCTGGTTGGGATTGGGGCAGACTGTACGAGGCCGGGAGTTATTGAGGGAGGTAGGTGAGCATGCTGATTACTATTACAGCGGGAATAGGGAATTGCATGTAGAAGTGTGCACAGGGAAAAGTTGTACAGAGATAGGAAAGGGAACTTTTGTGTTGAAGTAACTCGATATATATTCAGAACGATAATCCTCAAATACCAAGAGACCACTGTACTTGGTCACTGTAACGCGAGCTTACTCGTGTTGAAGTGCCTCATCTCAAACTTGCGTAATTAAACCTTTACTCTAGAAAACAAAAATAAAGCGATAAGCAGATAAACATGCAACTAAAGCTACATAACAAGTAATTGAGAACAAAACAGTAGTAATAACATGGACTAAAAAAAGTATGTGCACATCAAAGTCAAAAATGAATTGTGACAATACTTTTTCTTCACCATACCTGTGTTAATACTTGTTTTTCTTACTTGTGAAACTAAATGGTAAAAATGCGACATTGATTTCTTGACGACTTATATACTCTAGATGAAAACATGAGACAAGGAAAATATGTAAAACATTCAACTAAGAAAAGTGATGAAGCAGCTTCTTGCTGCGCTCGACGATTCCTCGAAGGTTATCTCGGTTATCATTTTCCGCGATGCTGAGAAGCTGACGCGCAAAACATACTTTCTAAAACAAACACAACTACACAAACAAGAATTCAATAATTACTTGTATATGGTAGAGCAATTCCTTGGGTATTGTGAGTCGTTTCACGACACCTTTATCGCTTTTGATAAAGCCGGGCGGAGCCGGGTAGGTAAGCTAGTATTGATAATAAAATAATACATAGACTTTGTACCCGCACCGTGAGCGGCGGCTATCTTCGCGCTCTTTTTTATCAATGGTATTGACTCGTTCTCAGGCCGACAAATCCGGCTCTTCTTTTTCTCCTGTAAATGTTGGATTGTTGCCTAATGATTTCGCTGGTGCTGACTCAACTCCTGATTCTAATTTATCTCTTGATCTATCAGTACATCTAAGTACGATATCAAATTTCCTTGCAAATGCCCCGAACGTGCCACAGCAGGTCATGGATTCAATGCATGCACTGCAGGCCGTTCTGACTAGCTCGCATAAGATCTGTGAAAAATTTTTTCGTCTTAGAAGTATTGTAGTTCATGGTATCCCTGAGTTGCCCTCTGATGCCCGCTCTTCGGTAAAGCAGGCCGACGTGGAGGCCAAAGTATCCGAAATTCTGGATAGCCTTGGTGTAGAGGCCAAGCCAACCGCGGTCTTTAGGATGGGTAGGGTCACCCAGAAGCCACGTTTGACCAAAGTCATGTTTCCGGCTAGGTCGCAATGTCTTGCTGTTCTTGGGAGGGCAAAGCTTTTAAGGAATAATCCGCGGTTTTCTAGTGTCTTTATCAGACCTAGTCTCACCGCGGATGAACGCAAGAGACATTTTGAACTGCGCAGGGAGGCACGTGAAAAGAACCAGGCATTGGGCTACAAGGGCTATGTTGTCTATCGGGGTGAGGTGGTCAAGATCACCGACATAAGTCGAGGGCAGAATCCACGTCAGGAAAACTGAATTCTTTGCATGGAACTTGTATGATGAGTTGCATCCTACTTAATGCCCGTAGTCTTGTAAACAAAATCGATTTGTTTCATCTTTTTCTCGTTCATGAAAAACCTGACATTATCTTCGTAACTGAATCTTGGCTGACTCCAGCCATTGAATCTTCTGAATTATGTCATGGTCTTCCATACACGATTTTCCGTAAAGATCGAATCAAACGACGTGGGGGAGGTTTGTGTGTTCTTGTTCGTGATATCATTTTATGTGAAGATATGCCTACTCCCAGGCAAATGACTGATATTTTGTCACTGAAAATTACGAATATCGAGTCGCAATCTAACTGTTTCATCATTCTTGTTTATCGTCCTCCCTCCTCCACATTCAACAACGATTCTTACCTTATTGATTTTTTGCAAAACTTCTGTAGTAATCATCCCAATGTCGTCCTGATGGGTGATTTCAACCTTGCTATCGATTGGTCAAATAAGACTCCCTTAAGTCCTACTTCTAGAAGATTTATGACTTTGTCAATGAACTTTCGCTTGTTCAGCATGTCTTTCATCCAACTAGAATGAACAATGTGTTGGATCTTGTCTTATCATCTAATCCTGTTGTTCACAATGTAATTGTTAAGCCTTCTCTCTGTGGTTCTGACCATGCCAGTGTTCATTTCGATCTTTCAATACCCATTGATACTTCCTGTGTGGATTCCCATTTTGACTACATGGGCGGTGATTACTTGGCCATGTCTTCCGCTTTAGACACTATTGATTGGTGGACATTACTTGATGCCACTTCGATCAATGATGCCTATCAACGATTTATTGATTTGATGCATGACTTGCTCTCGCGATTTGTCCCGTGCAAAAAGAAAATGAGTATACCTTGCGATTATCCTTTGCACATCAAGAACTTGATTGAACAAAGAAACAGGTTGTTCTGTACATCTCGAAATCCCCTAGCCTCTGCAATGTATAAGCACATTACTAAAGAGTTATCCAGGCACTTAGCTAGGTTTAGTGCTTATAAACAGAGGAGGCTAACAATGATGAATACTGCTTCTTTGTTCAGATATGCTCGTTCATTTCTTAAAGAACCAGCGAAGGTGCAGATATTGCGGGATGACCAAGGAAATGTCATCAAGACAGATCAAGAGAAAGCTGAGCATCTAGGGCGCTACTTTGCGTCGGTTTTCCGAGCTCCATCGAATCCCCCCGACAACAATGACTCTCAATACGACATCAGATCATGCCACTCCTGTCTTTCTCGAATTTTACAGGTGCTTCCTTGGGAGATTGTGGGCATTTTGAGAAAGCTCAAATCATCCACGTTTTTGACAACTGATGGCATCCCCCAGATTGTATTTAAAAGATGCGCCAACCAATTGGCTACTCCTGTCTCTATTCTAATCAATCTCTCCTTGAGCAGTGGAGAGCTCCCAGATGTATGGAAGCAAGGAAAAGTCGTACCCATACCTAAGGTTCAGAGTCCATGTAAGGTTACCGAGTTTCGGCCGATATCCATCAATTCTGTTGTTTGTAAAGTTGCCGAGAAGATTGTTAGAAGGAAGTTGTTGGCATTTTGTGCACAAAACCATCTCATTCCAGTTGAACAGTTTGGGTTTATCGAAGGCTCTTCGACCACCCTTCAATTATTGGTCTGTGAACATCACTGGAAAAAAGCTTTATCTCAAAATCGATTTACCGATGTTCTTTATTTTGATCTGTCTAAAGCCTTTGACAGAGTAGACATTCCCAAACTGCTTGAAAAGCTTTTCCAAGTAGGAATTCGTGGAACTGTTTTGAAATGGCTCTCATCTTATCTGTCCAATAGGACTTTTTCCGTCCGCTGTAATTCTGCTGACTCTTCCTTCTACTCAGCAACTAGTGGAGTGCCACAAGGTGGTGTATTGTCCCCTGTACTTTTCAATATTTACACAAGTGACCTTCCTGGACTCTTAACTACAGACTGCAGAGTTAAGGTTATGGCCTATGCTGATGACATTAAAGTGTTTGCATCCTATGTTGATGCTGATAGAGGTGAAGTTACACAAGCCCTTAGAGACTGCCTGCAGAATATTCTGAATTGGGCCTCTCTTAACAGTATTGACGTTAACCTAACAAAAAGTGCCTGCCTGACAATCTCCAAAAGAAAGGAGAATGATTGCACCTTTGAGAAATACGAGCATTCTGGTACCTCTCTTTTTAGGCCTGGACTAATAAGAGATCTTGGGGTGCTAGTTGACCAAGAGCTTCGATTTAGATCCCATATCGAGAAAATAGCACGTGCAGCCCTGCACAGACTCTTCCTCTTGCTACGTAACTTGAAGCATGTTGATGAGAAAGTTTACATCAGAATGTATAGGCTTATGTCCTCCCGCATTTAGAGTATGCTAGCCAAGTTTGGAGTCCATATATAAAGAAGGATATCTTGACTTTGGAAAGAGTTCAGATGATTTTTACTCGTATCCTTTTCTATAGACTTATGCCTAACGACGATTACCCAGCTGCCCTCCCGTCCTATAGAAGTAGGTTGGCCCGCTTCAAGCTCCATAGCCTGCTTTACCGAAGGGTTGTTGCTGATCTAGTACTTGCCTTCCAAACATTACGTCTCGAGACTAAGCTTTTGCCTAGTGAATTTTGGGTTTGGAAGCCTTGCCACGGACGTACAGGTAGGTTTAATTTTTACTGTGCTGATTCAATAGGATCAACAAAATTGAACAACCTTTTTTATAACTCCTTTTTTGTTCGTACTGCACGTTGGATGCAAAAATTGCCTGACTCTGTCATCTCTTCTGTTAACTCAAAATTGTTTAGAAAAAAGCTTTTGGAATGCGACTTTTTGAGTTTGTTAGGCATTGACGAGTCTGAATACTTTTAGATGTAGGGTCTCTTTTACAAGGTGTGTCTTTCGTTTATTTCAATCCGTTTTTTCTTCTCCTCTTTTTTTTCAGAAAATGGTTAAATTCGGCTGACTGCTTTACATCTTCTTTCTTGCCACGTCTTTTTCATCTGCGATAAGCTTGGGAGTTTAGCTTTCTCTTTAGTTTGTAGTTGTTTTTCTCGGTTTCCTTTTTAGATCCCGCTTCTCGGCGGACTCAAGGTGTGTCGTCCAGTATACGTTGACAACGCAGGATCGAGTTCCAGTTCTTTTATTTGCCTGTACTACCTTTCCTTTTGTAGGAGTGTAGATAGATGCCGTTTCGTATTGTTTGATCTTTGGTTTGATGATGTGTCAGTTCAATTCGACTGAGACATATTTGTCGTTCTGGGTCTAATTTTATCTTTTCTTCCTGGTATATAAGGCTAACCTAAGGAGACTGCCCGAAATATTTTTTACCGAGCATATTTCCAGTTTTCCTATTGAGTTTGTGCTCATCCAGTATGTTCGGTTGTACTAGGGTTGCCTAGTTTGTCGCGCTAGCATGCCCTTTTCATAGTCTCCGTCATACTCCTTGAATGTAGGTCGCTTGCTGGTCAGCGAGGGTGGCATGCGCAGACTCATATGAATATCCTTTATGGCAGCGCTTCTGATAGTTAGTCCTTGTATTCTATCATTCACTAGTTAACCTAGAGTGGCGAATGGTCTCAAAAAAAGCTATTTCATTTTTCTGCATTAAGCCTTTCTTGTCTCTGAGTTTGTGTATTTCTAACACTGATTTTTGTTCTCAATAATCTGTTGGTTATAACCCGACACTATGGCGCGCCTGTGGCGTATTCAAATAAATAAATAAATAAATAAATAAATAGACAGATAATAGATGTTTCATAAACACCTTTGAACGGATAAGCTAAAATTGTCATTTCTGAAGAAGCCTGTTGTAGCATAGTATCACTCATGTATGTGCTAGCCCAGCAGCTTTAGCAAAACATAAAAATTTTTGCTTCATCAAGATCTAGCCAGATAGACACAGCAGCTTTGTGTATAAATGTCGGAGGGTATATGCATGAGTTGAAAGTTTGTAGGATCTCCCTTTCTCTAGAGAGAGATACGATTTTTCAGAACTTTTTTTCGATTTCTGGGATGTGGCATCAGACTTAACGTAGCACAGTTGACGCGTACTCTTTAACGCCATCTTGTAGAACTTTCTTTGCTCTATCGAAATATTTGAAGGATATGGCTTATCGCGGTAATAGTCGAAAAGCAAAAATTATGGCGAAAATTTGCCTCTCTCGATTTTTTTGATTTTCTTTCAACGCAGAAACGCAATAAAATTTTCCGTTTGCCTACTGTTTAACATAAATTACTCTCTTTGCTCACATATGGTCAGAAAAAACGCAGCAACCGATGAAGTTTGCGGTAACATTTCTCAGTTCAAAGACTACCGAAACTCGTATTTCGACATGCATTTTAAGCGTAACTCTTTTACAAGCACTACACACACTTCGGGAATTCTGCCTCCTTTCGATAGGTTCAGAGCAAAGAAAATGAGAAGAATTTCAAAAGTCGATTTTTATTCTCTAATGCAGGGAAATTTCAAAGCATGATAGTTGAAATGGACATCCATGAAACCACTTCGCTTTTGCGACTATCGAATTCACTATGTGCCCTTGATCCCGCCAGGTGCAAGGGTGAATGGAATGCGCTTTTTTCCTCCAATGAACCGGCGTTAATGCTACTCTTAGTCCTAACAAGAAGGACAGGAGGACTTTTGGAACCAAAGTATTACTATTTACTGAACTCTAGGTGTAGAAAGATTTGTGTAGAAATTTTGAAAAACTTATGTGAGGTGGAAGTTTTGCCTAGCTAAGGTAGGGCATTAGGTGGGAAACTTCACTTAATTTGGAAAAAAGTTAAGCATGCTCTTTATTCACATACAGTAAGTTTCGACCCTCTTTAGGCCCCGGGCAGACTTCACGCGATTTGGTCGTCGCGACTGAATCGCGACGAGACAACTGTTACAACATCATTCTATGCGCAGTTCGTTTTGTTTCATAAACACTGTTGACTTTTTTGTAGATATGAAGAAGCCTTTCACTATCGGCGGATATTCGCCCGCTTGTGCGGGAAGGTGAGTTTGACAGAAAAACAAAGGAGTTGCAGACGCAAAGTTTTGGGTACGTTCAGTGGGAGCAAGGGCTTAACAAGAAACATTTGGGGTTCTTTCATCTCCCCAAGTTTATGGAGGGAAGTAAGTGATTGTTTGTTTTGCATTTGTCCCGTACTGATCACTTATCCCATATTTGGTGTCTGTTCAGGTATGAAATTGATGATAGAAGATGTTTCGATAGTTTGACTGATGCACAGTCAAACTATCGAAAGAGAGTGGTCGTGCCTTGGACAAGTATTTAAAATTCCAGACAGTGAGTTCCTGTGACTTTTCTATCTATTTTTCGATCAGACCAAGTTATCTAACATCATCAGAATATCTCAATAGGATCTTTCTACGTATTTCAGGTCACAGTGATGAAATTGGTATCGAAATGCGTGCTGCTTCCTCAGAGAAAATGCCTACAGATCCACGTATAAACTTCATGTGTGAGTAAGACTACCTGATACTAGCTTCCACCCATTTAACACGAAAGTGACTGAATTTTAAACTGTATGGAATTCTACATCTTTTGATCGGATGTATCAGGCTCTGAATACACTTGAGAAACATCCTCATTGCGTTTCCCAGTACATATTCCGCAAATTGATGGGGCACGATATTGATGAGATTCTTTTCAAGGTAGCCTTTATTATCGTTACCTGTATTTAATATTTTGCGTTTATCTGACTCTGTATAGGTTCAACAGCCGAAGAGATTGTCGGCTCCTGGGCTTCCTGAACTGAATCACAGTCAGATGCATGCTGTCAAAGCTGTACTGATGAGACCTCTGAGCCTCATTCAAAGACCTCCAGGAACTGGAAAGGTAGATAAATTGGTTCTTGAAGGCAATCGACAAGGCTTGAACTATGAGTTTGACAAATCTGATCTGATATTAAGGATCACTGCATCAAAGTCATTAGGCCTCGGGCAGAGTCCACGCGATTTCATCGTCGCGATTGATCGCGACAAGACAATTGTAACAGTATCAATGCAT
This sequence comes from Cylicocyclus nassatus, assembly GCA_958299035.1. Classification (NCBI taxonomy): domain Eukaryota; kingdom Metazoa; phylum Nematoda; class Chromadorea; order Rhabditida; family Strongylidae; genus Cylicocyclus; species Cylicocyclus nassatus. The sequence goes on from CATQJL010000001.1 coordinate 81,509,155, forward strand.
GCCGATCTTCTTGCATTTCGGTTGTGATAGTTTACCAACGCGAACAATCGTGACTAACTATCACAACAGAAATACAAGAAGATCGGCATGCAATAAACTCGTAGCACTTGTCTTATGGCAACTGAATCGCGACGATGAAATCGCGTGAACTCTGCCCGAGGCCTAATGAGGGAGGTTTGAGTAGAATGAAGTTTTAATACAGAGTTCGTAAAGCCTTCATGACCCACACTCAGCACTTCCACTACGGTAAGAAAAACACTGAAAACTAGAATTTTGTGAAACTAATAGAAAGGAGAAGTGATAATGTGATAACGGCGGCGTCGTAGAGCAATAGTGAATCTTGAAAGTGACAAGAATGGTCCTTATATAACACCATCAACTCCATAATGTCTTTTGTCTCTGGGAGCTGGTCGATATATGCATGTAGGACTTTTAAGAGTTATGAAAACGTTCTAAACCTTGTTCTTCTTTGTATAGTGTATTGAAATAGGTGAAGCATGGGCTCCTCAGAGAGCACTGTGCATATTTCTTGAATCTGATGAAGTTTACGCGCTAAATTCTCCTCTTAAAATAGTAACAATGTCGCACATACACGTCATAATGGATTTCATTATTTGGTGGCTGTTTTGTAAGTCGAAATATATACTACTGGCACATACTTATTCTTATGAATAGTCTCCAATCTTAACTTCGAACCCTCTTGCGTACAACTGGATCGTTCTTTGGCAGAATTGTAAATAGACAATCGCATAAGGACGTGCTAATTTCAGAGCTCACCTACTTTCGCACAAGCCTAGCAATCACCACAGCCAACAAAAAACTGCTAGCGCAAACATAAGCTGAACTTGCAAAAATCCCTTTTCTGCTTGTACTCTAGCTGCTTTGGATTTTTTTTTGCAGCGTTGAGCGGTGAAGATCTGTCTGAAGGCTGCAAAATAGCGAGAGTATAAGTTTTGAGAACATTTTCTAGAGGAAGATGTTGGAATTTCCTTGCGAACGTTTACATCATCAACAGACTTTTGTGCGTTGCGCATGCGTATTTCCTACGCGGAAAAGAGTATGCAGTTGACACAATCGGGTTTCCTACTTTGGAATTTTTTTTTCTTTCTTATCCGCGTGACTCATTGACTACTAACTGAACAGTAATTGTTTGTTGTTCATAGGTAGGCTTTGTTTAGATGTATAAATTACAAAAGTGCTGAGGTATTGTCCATATTTACTTTAGATCTACCACGAACTCATCATGACAGCGAAAGAATACATGCAATGTGTTAATGCAGTCGACGCAGTTTGGTTGGCAGAACTTGGCCCTATGTTCTATTCAGTAAAGGTAATGTATATCTGTTTCCTAAAACGTCAGCGCTGAGATGATAAGTGGTTGTAGGAGTCGAAGACTTCTCGATCTAAAAAACGAAAGAAAGCGTAAGAACAGCTGAGAGTATGGAAGAAGAGATGAGAGAAGCTCAGAACGAAATGCAGCGGCGAAAAGAGGAGTCGGAGAGGGCATTCAAACGACCAGAAAGCGTGCGGACAGTTGATGTTGGCCGCTCTCTTCGCAGTAAACATTGGAGAATGTTAGAGCTGGATTTCTTGTGATTGTCAAGTGGTGATCCTGTCAGATCTGCTAGTTTGCCATTCACTACCTACACTCTACCTCTTGAAATTATCCTTTGCTGGAAGCGTTTTGAAGAAAAGTTTATGAATCATTATTGTTACAATTACAATCAATCATTTACGATCATTTAGCTGCAGAGGTACGATACAAAAACAAAATCTATACAATTCGATAATTGAAGCAGATAAGAACAACACTTCCTACAACCATGAACCATATGTGAAACGGGCTGTTCACCAAAAAAAAGTTCACTAATATGATAATGCACATTTGATGAATCACAAATTCTGTTGACTGATTTTGAGTTGATCAAAACACAGAGAGGTAATTGATACATCATTCAATACATACCCGCATTCACCACTGGTGAGAAGAATCTGATTAAAATTCAAGAAAAAAGGCAAGACATCGTAGTACATACAAAAACCAGAAAACTCTTATGTCGGACTATTCTTAGACTGGAAAATTGCTGTTGTCAACTGCACCTGAAACTGCTCGAATTTGATAGCAAACTCTTCTGCAAGAGCAGGATTTCGCGCGTCAAGCTTTCGCATGTTTGAAGACAATAAATGACCTAAACTCGCAGATCAATCTTGATAGTACTAGTATAAACAGCTCACCCATTGACTCAAACGAGTCCGGGGTGTCAAAGTTTGTCAAAGTTTCTTCATCGATTTTGACGCATTCGGTATCAACAAGCATAGCGAAGCGAGTAAGGCATTGACCAAAAAGGGATGTATCAACTCCCATGTCCCTAAAATTATTTCAAACTGTAATACTCGGTTGGTATTCTGAATCATCGCGTAGGATATATCAAAATCAGACCACTTCAAATATGAGGAGAAGAAGACCATGCTACTTGCCACAAAAATGTCAGTGCTTTTCCTCTCCTAGTCTTCACATCACATTGAGGATCGGCCACAAATCGCCGGGATAGTTTGACAGTTGCCGGCAATCTATAGGGCCGCGCATATATCACGCGATTTTATCGCCTCGCACTTCATCCAAAAGGACAACTGCTACGAGTTCACTGCATGCAGATCATTTTCGACACGACTAATAGCAACTACCAAAACGGGACAGCATGCAATAAACTCTTAACATTTGTCTTGTTGACAAGATCGCGAGACGGTAAAAACGCTCTACTCTGCCCCGTCTTTATGGCCGATCCCTCAATCTGCCACATCACTACTTCATGACCTACCCCAGCTTTGGCCACAGGGAGATCGTGGCGTACAGCTAGCAATGCACGCCAAGGTTCTACATTCCCCAATTCAGAGTTCTCCTTGTTGTGTGAAACTCTGAAAAAATGGTCTGACAAGAATCTGACGTACACGACATAACCAAATGAAGCTGCAACTCACTCAAGAAGTGCCCTTCCCCAAGCCAAATGCTTTTCTAATAATCGCAGCTCCCACAGCTTGATCAATCGAACAGCAACATTATCACTTTTTTCATACCTGATTTTACAGCCAAGAAGTTCTGAAAGCAGAGATATGAAAACCTACAAGAATCTGCCCATACTTCCGAGCTGCAAATCGAAACCAAGCGAGCTAGTTAAGAAAAAGGATAAACGGTTCAAAAGCGGTTCTTTTTCACCACGGGATAGCGTCCTGCGTGCAATGAGTTGTTAGGTGTGCGATCGCCGATACTATGGCCATGCATTTTCGATTGGCGACTAAATCGTCGCGACTTGATCGCCCAGTCCAAGCGATCAAGTCGCGACGATTTAGTCGCGTGAAGTCTGACCGGGGCCTTAGGCGGAAATTGGATTGGCGGGAGTCTGCCTCGCAACAGCTCGCGCCGTCTCGCAGCTACAGTATATCCTATCGTGCTGAGAACCCATGTCTGCGTCTCCTCAACCTCCTTGGTCTTTGCTTGGCAAAATGCCAGCGCTATGCGCTCGCGAAGCCTCCAGCGATGCGCATGCGCTGCTCCACGTAGAATGTATCGCCTAATCCGGGTTGAAACCGACTGTAAGTTTTCCATAATTTTTCGTAGTTGACTCCTTAGTCTCATTGCGCGTATATTAACCAAATTTTGTGCCATATCGATCTGTGCGTTGCAAACGAGCCATTTTATATCCTGTGGTAGTGGGAAATTTTCAGAAAAAAAAGCCTACCATATTTTAATCATATAATTTCCTGAAACTTCTTAGTTGACTCCTACATTCCCGTGTGTGTATTATTTATTTATTTAGTTTTATTTATTGTTACATAGGGTGGCCCCCATGTGCAAATTCGAACAACAAAAAAACATAAAACAAAAGAGAACAACAAAACAGAACACAGCGACATGATTAAAAAAACCAGCCTGAGGTGTAAAAAATCAAACGCAGCTTCTCGATTGTAAGTAGCTCTTAATGTTTGTCTTGAAGGTAGATAGCTTGACCGTCAACATGCCGTTCCTTACCATATGATCAAGGTCGCGTAAAACACGGCAAGTATAAAAGTTTGCTCTGACTCTGGACTTTGCTTGGTAGCACTAGTTTCATACGTCCTCCTCGAGTATTAGACTTTCTGATAGGAAAATAATCATTAAGACTCAGTTTACACTCCCCAAACATGATTTTATGCGCCATGATCAAATCAAACATACGCCTTCTGTGGGCTAAAGTCGGAAGTTTGAGGCTTAGATTACGTGTCTTTCCATCCGGGATCTGGTCATATACAAATCCAGTAGATCTGATGAATAATTTACTCGTGAAACTATTTTGAACTCAAGATAGTCGACGGTTTTGCGCAAATGAGGGCTGTAGATGATAGTACCATATTCAAGCATAGGCCTTATGAAAGTCTTATAAGCCTTTAGAAAAACTTCAACCTTGTTGCAGGAGAGCGCCCTGAACAAGTTATAAACAGCTCTCATAGCCTTATCAGCAATGAGCTTACAATGTTCATCAAATGTAAGGTCATTTCTGATTAGGAAACCCGTCACGATTCAACTATTTCAAGCTCTTTCTCTCCCATGGAATAATTATAGTTTCTTTTGTATGGGCCTATGTGAAGCACCTTAGTTTTCTCTAGGGAGATTGGCAATTCCCACTTCAGCGACCAATTGTAAAACCATTCAACGCATCCTGCAGCAGCCTATATCCACTATCATTCATAACAACTCCATACAGCTTAAAGTCGTCGGCAAAAGCAGTGCAACTCACTCCATGAGAAACTGGGATAATGGGAAGATCATATGTGTAAATATTGAACAATATCGGTGAAAGAACACCTCCTTGCGGTACTCCACTATTCATTTTTCTAGGTCTAGAGAGTGACTTGTTTATTCGTACTACAAAGATTCTGTCAGTCAGAAAGGCTCTTATCCAAGCAAGGATCTGCGGACGTATACCCACAGCTTCAAGTTTTTGCATAAGTTTACTATGTGGGACTTTATCAAAAGCCTTAGCGAAATCCAAGTAAATAACGTCCGTACTCAATCCGTTTTCTAAATGCACCGCCCATTCATTAAGAGATTGAAGCATAGCAGTAGTGGTGAACCTTCCTTTCTGGAATCCATGCTGCGCAGTGTCAACAACATTGTTTTCCTCCAAATACTTCACTATGCTTTTCTTTAAAATTTTCTTAAACAAGCGCGCAAATATTGAAGTAATACTAATGGGTCTGAAGTTTTTAGAACAAGTGTGGGGTTTCCTTTTAGGAATTGGCGACACAAAAGACGTTCTCCACCTCTCTGGAACTTCCGCTCTCATCATGCTCAAATTTAAAATGTATTCCAAGGGACCAGAAAAAATGTCCGCTACTGATGTAATAAATTGGTGTGGAAGGAAATCAGGAGTCAATGAGGTGGACTTAGGCCACTTCATTAGAAATTTATAGATTTCCTCTCTGTAAAACCACACCCCTTCACTCGTGGTCCTGGAACTTATCATAATCGTAACATCATCTTTTCCGCTTTCATTTTGGAATGCATTCTCAAAAACATTAGTCAAACATTCCGCTTTATCAACATCAGGCGTGATGATTTTACCATTATCAGTATGTAAAATTCCAAGTACACTCTTCTTCTTGAGCCTTGAACTAACCATTTTGAAAAACAGTGATTTATTGCCGCTATGTATGATTTTGTTTTCCACAGTGGAGTGGTACTTTTGTAAAAACCTAGTATAAACATCCGTTTGCTCGGCCCCACCATTCTCAAATAAATTGATCCATGCTCGTTGCCTTTTTTTGTCAAGCCTAATAAGGTGGTTTGGTATATAACGATCTGTCATAAGAACAGGGGTCAGCGGGACATAACAATCAATGCTATGATGCAGTATAAATAAAAACATCTCACACCTTTGGTCGACTGAGCTTACACTACCGAAGGACCCATACCAGTCTACCTCAAGCAGATATTCGCGCAATCCCTGTATGTCCGCATGCTTGAAGTCCCTACGTTTAACAACATCATGGGCATTGAAGGTGTTTATAGAAAACCTGATCGCTGAATGATCGCTAGTTCCCAAAGGTGCTTCTACTTTGACCTCGCTTAGTAAACTATTGTCATTTGTGAGGATGAGATCCAGTATATTATCTCCTAAAGTACTATCATCCACTTCTTGGATTAGACCGTACAGTTTGCACATTTTTAGAAAATTCCTTTCCGTCGAAGTCGACGCTTTGGGTGCATGTAAATCATCCCAGTTAATTCCAGGGAAACTAAAGTCCCCCATGAGAATCACTGAATTAGAACTAGGTAGCAAGTCAGAGATAGCAGCCAACATCTGCAAGTTGCATTAGATAAGCAGTCTGGGGCCCTGTCAAGATCAGCCGAATTGCCCTATTAACCGGAGACATCAGTAGACATTAATTCACAGCTCTCCGGCACTGATTCCTTGAACACCATATTTGGACTGAGATCTTTGTCAATGAACAGAAAGCCCCCTTCTTTTTTATTTATCAGATCACATCTATGTGTTATATACCTATCTCCAAAATTACCGAACAAATAAGTTCCACATATATTTTCATTCAGCCATGTCTCTGTGATTCCCACCACAGAGAGCTTACCAGTAATGATATGAAATTTTAAGCTGTAAATGTTTTTGCTTAATGATCTTGCATTGGCTAAGAAGCAACTCAAAGAGCTACTAACAATCCGGGGAGAAGCCAAGTGTTTAAAGGGTCGGGCTGTTGCACCCCAGCCTGACCTCGCTTGACCCTAGTGGCATCATTATCAACGCGTTCAATACGATCAATATTGGAAACATTGGATACTTTCCCGAGCACACTGACATAATCACGAGGTGATTGTCCACTACGGCGAGCCATCCGTTGATTACGGATCTTATCCCACTCTTCTTTTGGAAGAGAGGGCCGAATAAAGACTCCCCTCCTGTGTGGAAAGTTTTTCATCTGATACGCTCGTCGAAGCGCCAATCTCACAAAGAATGATGGGGGAAGCATAACTTTCAAAAGCCTATTGTGGGTAGGGGATGGTCTCCCCATACGGTAAACAGTGAGTGGTTTACAGTCAACATTCAAAAAATCTAGAATCTGCTCAATACAATTGAAGTCGTGGTTGATTCTATCCAAACTTCTAATTCCTCGAAATTATACTTGGGGAAATTCGGAAAAATGTCAATTTTGAATATTCGACTATGGAATGATAAAGCTGAATGTCTGTTTGTATGTCCGTCTGTATGTCTGTCTGTGTGTACGTATGTTCCGAATAGAAAATTCCGTTTCTGAACCGATCCGGACCAAACTTGGCATACATACACTTTGGGCCCCGGCGGGTGTCATAGGCTACTTTTCGTCATCGATCGATATCGATTTTATCTATTTTTATCGATTTTTTTGCGGAATCCACCTACGGGGCTAGGAGTTGGCACAGGGGGGTAAGTGAGCATGGGGGTTCCGAATACAATATTAGTTCAGAATTATCGATTACTTTTATCGATTTTATCGATTTTTTGCAAAGTTTGAGCTACGGGGCTGGGAGTTTGCACAGGAGGGTAATCGAGCATGCCGATTACGAACACATTATTAGTTTTCAACATCGTCCATTACCTTTATCGATTTTACCGATTTTTTTGCAAAGCTTGAGCTACGGGGCTGGGAGTTTGTACAGGGGGGTAATCGAGCATGAGGATTCCGAATACAATATTAGTTTTCTGGATTATCGATTACCTTTATCGATTTTATCGATTTTTTGTGAAGTTTGACCTACGGGGCTGGGAGTTTGCACAGTGAAGTAATCGAGCATGCTGATTACGAGTTCGATATTAGTTTGGCGCGATTCGGCTATTAGGCCCCCAAAATTTCTTTATGGTAGAGCTTGCTCAAACTTCGTGTACAAGGGTTATCTTAAGGGCCGGGCATAATTCAAGCGATTTCAATCCACGCGATTTGGCAGTATTCTAGGTATCCATAACTCATTGTAAGCACATTATAAATGTACAGAAGATAGGGCATTTCATCAGTTTACGTAAGTTATACATACTTGCATATGCAAATTGCTAATGTTGGATCCGAGGACTTTGGCGAATTGCCAAATCGCGTCGCGACTGAAATCGCGTGAAGTATGCCCGGCCCTTTACATGCTGATTACAGATATCACACTTTCTCCGCAGAACATCTTCCCGTGTGGTTACGATAGGTGTACGGTAGGAAGTCAAGATCATGATTCGGCTGGAGTTCGGTCCATATGGCTTATTCGACATGCTAATTACGAATATCATCTCTCTCTCTGCATATTGGGACCTTCTCATAGAGTTGTGGTGGTTACATGGCATGGGGTCGAAAACATAGATTTGGTTTTTTCTTCTAGGGTGGTCATTTAGCGCGCTAAACATGAATGTCATGCTGATTTCGCAGGATAGTGCATTTTCTTGGGTTACGGTGGGTGTAGATGGGTCGAAGTTCCAGATTTGCTTGCAACCTTACCTGCAACGGTTTACAAGTATATCGCTTATGAATATGATGCTTGCTCGCTGTCATAACGCAATGTGAAGTTATGGTGAGTTGCAGCGTTTGAATGGACATTTTTTCGCTTTCGAGCCAATTTAGATCCCAGATATTCAAGAGATGGGGAAACGGTCGTTTTGCTTGGCGGTCTCCAGCGCCATCCTGATAACCTGTCCCAACGTGTAACGCACGCGGCAAGTCTCCCTCCCCTGTTTTTGCTTAGGCAAAAGCCGCCGAACGGTGATCGCACGCAGTGGTCCTATAAGGAAAGCATTACGGTCGTATGAAACTTTTATACCACACATATTGCCGTTGTCCTGGATTAAGCATGATCTTCTTGAAACAGCACTTTAGGTACTTCCCTGCCACGGTTTCGGGCAGATTCATGATTTTTACTCGCTGCCACGCGAAATGACTACCCAATTCGTCATCAGCGGCTTGACTAACCTCCACATACCGAGTTTGAGCAAGACCCACCACAAAAACAATTTAGGGCCCGGATAGCCGAAATTTTTAGAATTATCCTTAGTTTTATCAATTTTATTGGTTTTTTTTGCAAAGTTTGAGCTACGGGGGGGGTGGGAGGGGTTGGTGAGGAAGGTAGGTGAGCATATTGATTACTCACACAGCGGGAATAGGGAATTGCATGTAGAAGTGTGCACAGGTAATGTACAGGGATAGAAATGGAACCTTTATCGTTTTTGACAGGGCCAGGCGGAGCCGAGTAAGCCAGCTAGTGAAGTAATAAAAGCCAACTGCAGATTGACATTAATTTGAGAAACGACGGTGTGATCAGAGAATTTCGTTCCAGCAGACTCCGATCATGTCATTGCCTAGACACTGTCATATTGCTGGCACAGCCATTGATAAAGGTGGAATGGAAATAGATCATTCACGCTCCTCTTATTTTTGCTGTGTAAGGCTATTTATTATTACAAATCTAATAATGAAAATAAAACATGAAGACCTCCTCATAAAAGTAGAATATAACTTCAGATTCAACACAAAACATGTTAATTCTCTCGTTTTCGACGTTATAAAGCTTGGCGATAGCGCAGTTAATGTGGATGGTTTTTGCACTCAACGACTCAAGGAGCAGCCGACGTAAGCACTGATCAGCCAAAATAGCGCTGCGTTCGCTGCTCGTTGGTTAAGTCCATACCTAAGCAGCGAAATATGTATCAAGCCTAAACGATGAGAGATTTGCCGGACATAGATGAGGACTGGCCCGCCGCCCTTCATGATTGGCTCAGCACGCAACGCGACTTCGAGGCGACGCGTGCTCGTATAGTCGTTTAGTACACATAGCGAAGACATCCTATCATGAACGTTTTAGATTTGCAACAGGGAAATTGTTTCTCAAACACCTCCCGGCTTTAATTTCGTTCTAGTCTTGTTTCGCAAAGTAATTTACAAAACAGCGTGATAGCGTGATCAACACTGAAGCCACAATGGAAATCTTTGGGCAACAAATGCGTGACGTTTGAGATAAAAGAGCGAATTTGCCGTTTATGAGTCCAAACCGAAATAGAAGAGATGACGTTTACCATCCCCCCACACAATGGATCAATTAACCGATTGAGAACAGGCACGTCAAGTAACGGTGTTCTACGAGTATGGTTCAGTGCATGTCCAGTGAGACCGAAAGCTTTATCTTTCATAATTCAGAATAATTACAAGAGAAAAAAATGGAAACTACTACAAGTAGGTTGATAAAAAAAAACTTTTCCTGCGCAGAGCGTTTGGAACTCTATACCCCTTATGGCCTAAGGCATACCTCGCGCGATTCGGCACAACAGCGACTCTTCGTAATTCGTCGTTAATGCGCTGTCTCGGTCAGAACTTGCCCGTTTGCAACAACTTACACAAGCTACCAAATACCAGCTACCAAATATGCGTCCGAGAAGCGCGCACGATAAATTTGTAGAAATCTGGCACATCGCCAGATCGCGTAAAAATGGCGATTCGGCTGAATCGCGTGAGGTATGCCTTAGGCCTTATACCAGAACTATAAGGGTATATAGCTCAGATAGAGGTAAAAAATGTTGTTTAAATCTATATTTTCTTTGTTCGCTAAAGGGATGCGGCATCAGAGTTGGACATTGAGATTTGAGGATTTGTTCACGTACTCGGTAAAGAAATAAGTTTCTGGCGCTACTCATGATACCAACTCATGCTACTGTAAATGACCTTGCATGTCGCCAAACGGGGAGGCACTGGCCGAATAATAAACAGCAGTATTGCATTCACCAATTCTTCAGGGTTACTTTTTATAGCGCCCGTAGAATATGGTTTGAGGATTTTCGGCTCCATTGGACTTACATCGTCTGTTGCGTTCTGCTATCATCATTTGTGCTCCGAAGCTATGCGGAAGTAGAAGCTTGTGTTGAGCTGTTAAGTCTGCCTTTTGTGGCATGATTGCTCCAAGCAAACCTTATGTGGGCGATAAGATTTAAAATTTCATACTGTAATGCATCCAACTCAGCCACAGCTTGTTTAGATGCCCGTTGATTATGATTACCCCAATATAACATATTTCCCAGTATAACATGTGTAGTACTCGAGGTTCAGTCAGCCTTGGAGCTACCACTCCTTTTCAGGCAGGCATGTTACCGCGTTAGGTAATTCTAGACCGTTAGTAGAACCTGAATATCATGGAAGTTACCATCTCATGTATTCTTACACCTTTGAGACCTACCTAAACGCTGGAGCGCGACTCAACATGTGGACGCACTACGACGCGGACGCGGGCGCTTGCTGAGCCATTTATGAGAAACAGCGGGCCTGTCCTCGACATAGACTAAAAGACTAGAAATCTAGAAAATGACCAGAAAGACTAGTGTTAGAGAAGCGGTTGAAGATATTACCCTGGCACCCCTGGCTAACGAAAAATCGATAGCAGTTACATACTGCAACACGGGAAATGGCGCGTCACGACTACTGTACATACTACCGCGCCGACCGAAAACGTACACACTCTCCCTTAAGAGCTGTAGCTTGATGGAAACCTTACAATGACATGCTCTGCTTTTCTGAAGTTCAATCACTTGATAGTCGTCGAATATTCGAATATTCGATGTTTATCGAATGCTCTGAACATTCGATGACCAACGAATATTCGAATTGATGACCATCGAATATTCGACTTTCGAATAATATTCAAAACTGAGATTTTCGAATGTTTGATTTTTGAATAATTTTTAAAAACTGAGATTATCGAATATTCGACTTTGCGAATCATTCGTATTCGAATGATTTATTCGAATGATCGAATAATCATTCGATTCGGTCCCAAGTATAGCGTATGTACCAAGTTTTTACCATAACGTAGCCTGTGCTTTGCAAACAATCCATTTTAATTGCAATTCCAGTAGCCAATTATGAGAAATCTTGAAGAACAAGATTAGTACACCACCCAATCACTTAAGTTTTCATAATATTCATACCTTGTCACCATTAGCCTATGTTCGCTCATTTACGCAGTTTGGTGCCATACCGTTAGGCATACATTGAAAAGTACACTCTGTTTCAAGGGATTAGACCGAAACGTTGGGGTGATTGCGCGCTCGCAGCGCTAGGGGTTTGCGCTGCATATGCGTACTGTCAGAGAGAGCCAAGAAATTGTACAGAGAGCAGACAAGCAGGCCGTAGGCTTGATGCAATACCCTAGCGACGCGAACTCCCACCATGCCAATTTTCGCCTGAATTAGAATTGGGGCAGACTGTAGTCATGTATGCTGTTCTAACTTGCATCGGGTAAGCGATGTCGCGTGTGCGGCAATCGGCGCGAATTGACTCGAGAAAGCGCAATCTGAGGAGAAGAAACTAAATTATTTGCCATTTCAACTATAAATTTTTCCTGCGACTCAGCTACGGGCTCCGCAAAAACTATATCCCGTGTGCTTTTTCTACTCAAAACAGTTTCCAGACAATTTGCACACCTCGTGGCGAAGCCTTTTATCAAAGTATCTTTTTTGAGACTAACATTTAAGAAAAGGGAAAACGTGCATTAGTCTTACAACTTGATATTAACTATACGCTTGATCTGTTTGTTGGGAATATCTCCCCTATGATATGTGAAGCACTCAGTTGTACTTTCCTTCAAGCTCGATGCAATTGCAAGCCCAACTTCATCACGCTTTTAATCAGATTCCATGTGCCAAGCCAATGTCATTTGCGAAAGCCTTCAAAATACATCAGAATGAAAATAAAGACTACTTTCGCGTGCGTTTTACGTTTTATGTTTGCTTTAGCATATGGTTTACGCGATAATAAATTATAGAATCTTCGATATGCTTGGAAAAAAATCTAAACTAAAGGAAAGCTTGATACAAAAAAATAGTTCAAAGGATGCGTAAGTCATACATTTTTTCGACTGAGCTTGTAGACCCCATGTGTTTCAGTGCATGTGGTCCTGGTGCATGCGGTGCAAATCAGCATGTGTCCTTCTATGATTTAATCTGTTACACTTGCTCAAAAAGTAGCGAGTCGTTGAATAGAATTGAATGAACGCTTGATTCCTTTACCGATTTTACAAGTTTCACATTGCGAATCATAGGCTGTTATGAATTATCAAGGAAATTCGCGATAAGGTGTAATAGAGAGCACTCCTTCGGTGTGCATTAATTTTTCATAGTACTTTTCGCACTTCGGTGCTATGGCATATAATGTGCGGTTAACATGGGCTTTCATTTTGATGGAAGCATATGGTGTGTCACACTTAGTCCACGTACGTACATGCGATAACTGCGTAGAAGAAGCTCTATTTAGGTAAAATGTGCTTTAACGGAACGGTGGGAGGCAGGGTCACCATACAGGTTGGAATTTAATAGTGTAAGGCTATCTATGAAAGATGTTCTGTAGGAGAGAAAAGAGCATCTTATGTGCGTGGTGGCTGTCTTTGGAAGTCAAGTGGTCTTTGGCCAGTTTAAATGCCCTTCTAAAGGATGTCATGATGACGCGGCAGGAGCGCCATACTGGTGAGTCCTGACCTTAAAACTTTAGGCCTGGGTATGCTAGCTATCTACTCTGTATTGGTCTTCAAAGATTCCGTTAAACATCCTCATGGTGGGTCCTCGTGCAGAACCATGCAAGCCAGTGCAAATCTGCTAGATAAAGTTTTGAGTTTAGATTTGGTTACTTAGTCTCGGTATTTACGCTGAATCATGTGCTGTGATCCAGTCAGAATTCGAATCATTTCCCACTTTACAGCCTCAAGTGCCCTAACTTTTGAGCGTTTCCTCCGACCATTGCGGCAGCTCTGCTTAGCACAAGTTCGCAAATTTTTAAAATCTACATGCCTTCCTCGTGCTAGCATAATGTCTTAACAACACTCCTCGCAAAAATGAACTGTAAACAACTACTCATTCAAAACGCTTTCTACGTAAGATCTGTAGCTTCGTTACCAAAACTGTTTGCAATAAAACAAGTGCAAGTTTGGATCAGTCACTGGGTTTATTGCTTTATCTCGCCTTTGAAACGACAATGATCGTAAGCTAAACGTCAGAGCAAAAATCGTTTTAGTTTACAATCTTCTCGTTATTTGCTTGAGCGTAATCCAAGATTAGTACAGAACTTTATCGCACAGAATAACAGATTAACGTTTCGGCGAACTCGCCTTCTTCAGAGTCTGAAAAAGTCGAAGACACATAAGTAAACTATCCGATCAAACACCTCATCGACTACAGAAAAGAGCCCAACCCTTTAAGAAAAACAACAGCCTCAACCAAAACTAAGATTAAGCTAGTGCTCACCTTAGCAGATGAAAATTTAGTGGGTGCAGACCACTATGTCAAAAAGCTGTACTGCTTTACTTTTATAGTTAACTAGTGACCCGGTTCTGACCTGACCCCATTATTCAAAAGCCACAGAGGCTCTGATATGGCGACAGCTCGTTAGTGATGGCTAGGCACTCGTCCTTCGGGTTGATTTTTGGATTTTTAGCGGCTATCCAAAACGCTTCGAGTGTCTTGCGCGCTAGGATTTCGAGTTCACGCGCCAGGATTCGAACCTGCACCGCCACCTCCGCGTCGTCATGGCTGAGCCTGCGATGCATGCCTAACGGAGTAGCTACGTTGCCCTTGCTGAGACCATCTAAGTGTTCTTTGATGCGCGTGCATAGGGGGCGACCCGTCTCGCCAATATACGTGTCTCCACATGATGTACACGTGATAAGGTAGACAACACCGTTTTAGTTTACTGTGCTAAAAGTCGGGGACTCAAACCATTACTTACTGGCGCCTTTTCGCAATAAAATGGACTTTTCGACCACCTCTTAGGCCTCGGACACACCTCACGCGATTTCAGTCGCCACGCGATTTGGCAATACTCCAAATGTTCATAACTCGTCCACGAGGTTTTTGATGTATGGAAGAGGGAGCATTTTATCAGCCTACGAAACTTATACACGCTGTGCATTTGAGGTCTTCCAGTATTGAATTTGAAGACATATGCCAAATTGCCAGATCGCATGGCGACTGAAATTGCGTGAGGTATGTCCCTTGCCTTAGACTAATACAATCGCTTGCAGATTTGCTTTTCAAACAACTTCATCATTTTGAAAAAGGTCAAATGCGCATCAGTCTCTCCAGGGGTGGACATGTTCAGACAAATATTGCGAGCGCCCGTGTGCCTAGTACCAACTTTTGGCGGTGCGCGGACATTGAATTCTTAGACTCTGACCATCCGAGGCCCTAGATTCATTCACTTGGCGACCCGTGGCCAAATGTTAGGCGAGGGAAAGGCCGCTGGATGGATCCTATTTTGAGAAGCGCGGACAAATATTCTGAAAATTTACTGCAGTGTAGCGCGAAAACTTACCTTGCACCTCAGATTATGGCAAGCACTCGCGACTCCTAACGTGGTTTTTGGCGGTGTGCAGGCGCTAAATTCTTGGACCAACCACCCGTAGCTTTAGATCTATTTGCTTGGCCATTCACGTCCCAACGTTCGCTAGCAAAAGCCGCGGGCTCTAAGTGTTTTACCGGGACACCCACGATCCAAAAAAAAACTTCGGGCCTTCCGAATACATTGTATATTTGGATTTCGGGCGGGGCCCGCATCTCAACAGAGTATCTGCATCGGGAAAGCTTCGGCCCTTGTCGGACACCTTCTATTCCTATCCATTAAAGTCGCCAACCTTAATGGCCGCCGTGCACATCATTTTCGGGCAGACCCCGTCCCTTCTAGGCAACGGGCCAAGTATCAGTCTGGCGAGACCCGGGGCTTGCTGTACCCCAAAATTCTACAATTTTACATGCTGAAGGCAAAAAAGTCGCTCGTATGAGATACGCGGCCGTGGTTGAGGTACTTCAAACGCTTTGGCCTTTTTACCTCGTCTTAGCCTATCAATCGCAATGGGGTGGTCTGCGAATAGTGACTACCGTTCGAGTTGCTGAACCAGATGGGTTGTCGACCCTGCAAGGGTGTGCTTGAAGCATATCGCGTATTTACCGGGTGGTCGCCGGGACATCCGCGGGTGTTAGGGCATTTATAGGCGCATCCGCGGGTAAATTTCGGGAGTTTGACGTGCGTTACTTAGGCTCCTGCCAGAGTGCCGAAGTTATGCCAGCGCTACGCCAGCATTTCGATCGATACACGTGTATTTCGTTGGGGCGGGGCTGGCTCAGCAGGTAGATGTCCCCAACGAAATACACGTGTATCGATAGAAATGCTGGCGTAGCGTTGGCATAACTTCGGCACTCTGGCGAGAGCCTTACCACCCGCGGCATTGATGAAACGTAGGCCGGCGCCCTTTTGCGAGTGGTCGCAATGTCTGAGATCTAAAACTGGCCAAGCTTACCCTTACCAGACACCGCCCATATCTACTTTCGGCGAAGCAAAGGGCCTTAACGGGTACCGTAACAAAATTACCCTCACGCTTGACTTGTTCATCATCGTATCTCGTTTCCTGTAGCAAAGTCAGCTTCTGATTTTCAGAAGTAGCGATGACCAGTTGGATTACTTGATCTTGAGACCAACAAATCTTGGGTTGTCGGAATATCTGCCACAAACCTATTTTTCAAGACGAATTTTTGTATCGCGGCCTTTATGCCGTGCCAAAAAACATAGACTTATTCGTTATGAAAATCCTGGATCAAAACACATAAACTTAATTACTTCACTTTTCACGTATTGAGCCACCCTTGTGCATATGGCGCATCTATCGGATTCCGGGCCATCAGCATTTGTTGCTCGGACGCATATCGGGTCACTTGCTAGCATTGTCGGGCATTTATGAGGTATAGGTCAATCTCAAAATTGTGACGACGGTTTTGACTGCAGTTTTTGCGCACAGAGGAGCATAAAACACCCGATACAAAAGGGCATTACCTCAATGCTTATCTCAGCCACTTAGTGTCTGAATACTTCCATATGTAAGCGGGAAAATTATTCGAGTAAAGACAGAAACCAAGGAAATGCTGTAACTGGAAGTCCGCGCGGTTGTGCCATCGTCACGATTTTTCGAATGCCCTATACTGATCGGCGCACGGGGCCTAGGCTTGGCGTCGCCCATGGGTGGTCGGTGGGTGCTCTCCATATTATCTGAGCGTTTCACGCGGGAAGGACTCGGGCAGGCTCGTCAGTATGACGAAAGTGCACGATACCGCGTGTTATGCAAACGTGTGGCTAGGACATTGGCGTCGGTTTATAAATTTCCTGACAGACTGATATACACGTATCAAACATGCACAAAAACATAGACAGTCGCGTTATCATTAAAATGATTGCTGTAAAAAATACTGCATACTTCATCAATTTGCAAATGCAAATCTCCCGCAATTCACTCGTGTTACTCATTTCCTTTGAATACGACAGTTGATTGTTGAACCAATATAACTTATTTATATCTATTCATGGGTAATATCCCTGAAGACTAACAAATTTAAAAAAAGCCAAAGATTTTGGCCACATTTTACTGTCGTAATGTTACCGGGTCATCACGTTCTTTATCGCTGTTACTGTTGCTATAAGCGTTGCCGCTGTTTATTGGGTTTATTGCAAGTACTCCTGTCGCTGTCAACGTTATCACTTTTACCCTAATTTCACGCGTATAGGACGCGGGGAATTTTTTTCTGAAATCGAACAGCACACACACCGGAAGACTTCGCGACCAAATACTATTTACGGTGCTGCCTACTGCTTGAGAGTATCGTGCGGCATAAGTCTCGTTTTTTGTAACACAACGAGGCGCCTGAGCAGCACACTTGAAAAACCAAAGAAGGTGCGTCTTATACGCGTAAAATTAGGGTAAATGAATATACGGCTCGGCATTCTCATTTAGTATTTGAAGTCCATGCTGACAATTACATTTTTTAATCGGAAATGTAGTGTAAAGGTCAGCGATGGGATAATGAAACAAAATAAGACAAAATAAGTGTCAACGACGGGATTGAAACCGAAGTATAAAACTGCAGGGCTGTTAAACCAAGGCTGAACACTAGTAGGAATGCTTGCAGTGAATAACGACACTGGGCAACGGTGGGCAGTAACCAGGGTCCGGCACCGATGGTTTGGGGTCAAACTGGACTTCGTTCTTAAAGTTAGAAGCAACGGGGACATCGTTTTTATGAGGTCCTGGAGGAAGCGCCAAAAAAAAACACGATGAACATGTCAGGTTTTACGAGTTGAACGTGTTCTTTCGCAAGCGCGCGAATTTCAAATACAAGACTCAAACAAACAAATGGCTTGTTTAAGCTCACAAACAATCACATGGCCCCGAATTTGGGCTATGAGTCTACAATATTACTCCAAACTATGTTATGTAAAAAGTTCCCAAAACTTATGTGTCTGAATACCCGTTCCAGATTTGTTGGTTTCTAGACCAACCACCGAACCAACTGGGTTGGTTCGGAGCATAAATTTCAGAGAGTTCACATAAGTTTTAAACCTTTTTGATTTGGACGATTAAAACGCTCAAAAATCTATTATATAGTGAAGAGAGCGAATCAAACCATTGCCTCTCCTCTCTTCTTTTGAGCCAAAAGTGGTGCAGTTCTGCGCGTTGATAGATATTGCGCTCCAATCACACGCGGTGTCCTTTGAACTATGTGGCGAAAAATGCATCGCCGGGTTGTTAAGGCCACAGATTTGGTTGGCCTAGGAGGTTTTCGATTTCCGAGCACTAAAATGGTGCTATACCCAATGAGTCTTTAATCTACTCGAAATGTATTCTTTTTGCTTTCTTGTTATCATACTCTATAATAAAGCGCAGGGGGGACCATGTGACTCATGCGTTTGTCGCTATGTCTCGAATGCACCCAATGCACCCAGGATGTCTGCCTTCCGAGATGTTGACGGAACGCCCTTTCGTGCTCAAATCCATAAACAGTATTATCGATTAGCATTATTGTCACCAAGTAACCGCTCGCTTCATTTCAACTAGCGCATTAGGATGTGTCAACTTTGGTATCAGTTTATTTTAGTTGTTAATTTCTATAACTTAATTGTACAAAAGCTTTGCTTTACAAAGTTGCAAGTGGTGCAGCAGAAATCCCAGATGTGATTTTCCCTCATGAAAGTTCTCGATTTTGATACACCAACAGCCGTATCTTTAGTATTTGTTTAACATTTCATAGTGTGAGCAAAATAGTGGGATTCTGGCCGCATTGTAACTAAAGGGAGTGTGACAGGCTAGAAAGGCCTTCAAGGAAGGAAAATGGGGAAAAATTGAAATATGGTAGATGAAGTTTCGTGAATGGAAGTTGAATCGTAAGCACTTACATAAAGAGTCTGAGGAAAGGAGACGAGGTAGGATGGAATTTTACTTATTGACTTTGAGGTTAAGCGTAGAATCCCAATAGTAGAAGTCGAACTTTGTTCGAAAACTTGGTATGTTTGAGCAGTAGGTGCGATTTGAGAGGGAAGAAGAGGGAAATGCGGTCTCTCATCATAAGGAACTACCGCAGGTGGAGCTTTTGGTAGAGTGGAATAGCCTGCACCTCAGCAAATTCTGTGTGGTACTGTATAAAAAGCTGAATTTTGGAGAAAAGCGTAGGCATATTTTCGATAAGCAACTTTGAGGTTACGCATTGTGATGGCAGCGTCAGCAGAAGGAGAACCCGAAAAGTAGGACAATAATTGCAGAAATGTTCAAAGAGTTTCTACTTAGAAAAAGTTTTGGAAGATAATAAGTTTTTCTTCTAGAAAACTCTATTGGAAACTGTTTACCCTATTTTCAGGTGTATAAGCCGCGGGGTGGTCCTAGCTCAAATCGACCAGCCCGAATACATCAAAGGACCCCGCAACCAAAAGACCTTACGCCGTGGTGTGTATTGAGTGAAAGAGTCGTACGGCATAAGGATCGCTTCTCGAAACACAATGAAGCGGCTGAGCAGCCCGGGCGAAAATTTGAAAAAGTGCGGCTTATACACCTGAAAATAGGGTAATTATTTCGTTCGTAATCTTCCCCCTCTACTCTCCGTAGGTAGGTAACTAATGGGGAAGAGGCTGGGGGCAGGGAAAGAGAGAGGCAAAATCCGCTCAAAACTTCAAACGCAGGAAAATTGCACACATGAATGTGATATTCACGTTGTTCTGTACCAGTAGGGTGCGGGAAGCTGGGGAGAGGGGAGGTAGGGGGAGGGGGAGGGAGGGAGGAATGTACTTGGCATGAACAGAAAAAGCCTGGAGTGGAGTCAAGCAAGTTAGTGGCACGCTTCCGGAAAAATTCTAGCATTGAGAGGATTTTGATGAAGCTAACGCAGCATGTGGCGTGCAGCTATTTGAGTTCAAGTCAATTAAGGACTGTTGGAGTTTCTTATGAGCTAAAGAGCTAGGGGCTAACTTACCACTCTTCAGTGCTTTCTACATAAAAATTTTGCGTGCCTGAAAGGCATTATGCTACATGGGATTTGTGTTCTGTACCAGTAGGGTGCGGGGGGCTGGGGAGGGGCCGGGGAGGGGGGGGGGGGGGGGTGGGACGAGGGTAGGGGTGGGGAAGAGAGGGAGAGGAAGGTACTATGACACGGATATAAAAGCCCTGGAGTGGATTCAAGCATTTAGTGGCACTTAATCCGAGTTAAGAAGATTGTATTGAAGCTAAGGTAGCATGTGGCGTGGAGCTATTTGAGTTGTTGAAGAGCTAGAGAGCTAGAAAGTAACTTACTACTACTCTCTACACGTACCTGAAAGTTTTTATGCTATACTTTTGGCTACGAAAATATTTGAAGACAAAACTTCACAAGTTCTAGCCTTTGAACACTTCTCACTCCACACGCACAGCCAGTTCAAAGCGCCGCGAAGCGGCGCTTTGAACTGGTACTATATAACTTAAAATGCGCTTTTTTCGCTTTTTTTGTTGTTATTTTGGTTGAATAAGGATTTCCCTATTGATTTTTACAACGAGAGGGACTTCGTAAATTTTCGAAAAGTCATGGGGGACTTCGTTTCCAGAAACGCTTCAAACCAACGCGTGCCGGGCCCTGGCAGTAACACCACGAAGGGTGGTAACAATCTTAGTACCGCTAGTAACAATAATAGTGCATTGCCGAACAACGTAGTTTATTCGCTCAATCTTATTATTTTTTCATATACTTCGCTTTTTGTGGCCAGCATGGTCATGACTTATAATAAAGCGCTAAAGCCGTCTTTTCTTTTTGTCTGTGCGCGTATGTGTGTGCGTATATCTGTCTGTCACAAAATTTACAGGGCGAGTTGCAGTCAACTCCTCGCGCGTTGCAGCCAAAGTTTCGAGCCACAATCTTGCATAACGTACAGCATGTAGATTTGGCCGAAGGATAAGCCGGTCCGACGCTCAGATTCTATAGAAATTGAGCATCGAAAGGGTTCACGCGGCTTTTGGCTCACAAACTGGAGAGGGGGGGGGGTGGCGGTATTTAGACTTTCTGCAGAGCAATGAATCAGTGAACTTAAGATAAAAATTTACAAATTTCTTTAATTAATCTAACCCTGTTATAAATTCATCAAATTTTCCAGCTGCTGTGAAGAGCACCAGTGCAACACTGTGTCGTTCTTTCATTTGAATAATGGCTCCACCTACGTTGACCAGTACATTGCTCATATTTTTATACTTATAATCGTAATCGCTAAACTGGTTGGTGCAAAAAGAATCCGAGTATGTGTCATCGAACTAATTTCAGTTAATTCCCTTAATTATTAACTATGGCTGTCCGCGATTTGTAGACAAGAATCCAAGATTTGAAGATAGAATACATGTACTGTCCATGTTCATGTAACCCAAATTTCTGAACATAGCGATTCAGCTGAACTTGACTCGATTTTTGATCCAGCCAAGACTTAATGATGCTGAAGTAAAAGAAGTCATAGAAAGAATTGCCAAAGACAATCAAGAAATTTCACAAGTCGTATTAGACGAAGTGTATATGGACGCGGTATGTTACAGTTTATTTTGAGATGCAGTGATTTGTATGCAAAAGTCATTCTATTATGAATCAGGCCAAGGCAGAAATCTGCTTCAAAAGCATTAGTAGACCCAGGGCAAGTAACCAGATTATTACTTGACGATCCTTAGGTCTTCAAGTTGTGCAAAACACATCATATTTATGTAAACTTTAGAGCGCTTACACAGTATGTCTGCGCTTACAATTTTACTTGAATTTACTGACTTTAATAATTCAGGGTTATGTTTAATTATTATTTATCTTTTGAGCTGATTATGTGACAGCTTGTAATAAACCGCATTCACTCCTTTTCAATCTGTAAACTTAACGTTTTAACTGGGGCCTTATGAGCTGGAGACAACTCTGGGTTTCAAATTTGTGAAAGTCTTGAAATGAGCACTTAACAATTTCCAGCAAGCCGGCCAAGCATCAAGCTGTATTCGAGCTATATTACTTGTGGCACAACAGATAATTATGCGCATCTCTCCTTTTTGTGTTGTTGCTAAATGGAAATATTTCTAGCATTTGGAGCAGTTACCCACATTTGGCTCAGCGCTTTACCCACATCAAAAAATTATACTGCTCCACTAACACTAGCACTTATAAGAAAATGGTTAAAAGTTAAAGTGGCAATAACCTAAAAAACTGCAAATCATCCGATGCACCATAAAACTGAGTGCAGAGCCTTCCTTTGTTATATGCTAAGCCCTCTGCAGGAAAATATATAATTAACTCTATTGCAAGAAAAATATGTAAACGATGTGCGGATCTGGAAATGTGCCATAAAGGTATATTCGGCAGCCTTTTTGCAAAATAAGCATTTTGAAATTCTTGGCTTCTTTTATCAGGCACTTGCTAAATAAATCTACAAAAATACAGATGTTGAAGATATTGTTCAACTGTTTTAAGCCGTAACAGGTTTTTAAAGGAACACTTTATTTACTGCCCGACGTTTCGGCTGAATGCCATCTTCAGGGGCCTGAAAGCGAGTCAATCACTCTTTAATCAAACGATCTAGACCACCAGACACCTCCTCCAAGCCGTACACTTGACTCATCTGTAAATCTAAGTTGAAGCCAGCTCTACAAAATGGTGTATAGAGATAGGCGAAAGACCTCTTGTAAAAAGAGATATCAACAATCAAACAGTGTATGCATACTTTTGGAACCTTGTGGATTTGCTGTAATATAAGAAATCAGAGTATGTGGTGGACGAGGTTTTACGAAAGCGCCACGCATTTTGATGACAATTTTAAAGAGAGATTTATTTGAATTTGATTGTTTAATTTTTAGTAACCGTCAAATTTCGTCTCACAATATTAGAGAGGAATCGCTGTGATGAATTTCTTAGTAGAAACCTGTAAATCACTTTTCATAAACCACATTCGATCCGCAGTGCATGCGCAAGGATAAAGAGACTTATAACAAAATCTTGTAACAAACAATAATGTTTTGTTCTGGTCGAAGAGGGGGACAAGCATCCGCACATCTTGTAAGTCTGTAAAAAGATGATCGCACTTTGAAAATGGCCACCAGTCCATGGAAACACAATTGAGAAAATGGGCAACAAAATAATGAGGCTTTGCACTTGAACGGACGCCAGCCGGGAAAATTCTTGGCTCCGTCGCAGGGCTTTGAGCTTCACTCTCAAAACATGGCGTGGCCCTCAGCTGGAAGAGCCGTGTCGCACAGCAGCTACGTGTATTCGGATTGAACGAATAAAAGACAACATAGTTCTAGCTTGTGATAGGAAGAAAAGGTCAAGGTCGCCGAAAACAACTATTTTCAGGTACTGACCTACTCGACTGATAACCACATAACTTATCGTGAAGCCAAACATCAGGCGAAAATAAGCGACATGTGCGATTCTGTACCAATGGAGGAGATACTGTACACGGTAATTGTTTCAACCCTCCCTTCCCTTAAGGCCCCGGACAGACTTCACGCGATTTGATCGTCGCGATTCAATCGCCGTGATTCCATTCTTTCCATTTTACATTCAAAAATTTCGGGCTGGAAAAGTATCACAACCGAATGCAAGTTGATTGGCATAGAATGATGTTGTAACAGTTGTCTTGTCGCGATTCAGTCGCGACGATTAAATCGCGTGAAGTCTGTCCGGGGCCCAAGGGATCAATAGTCAGAGCATAAGACCATTTCGCTTGCGAAGCGTTACAATTTTCTGAAAAGTTTAAGCATCATGATAACCATTTTCCATTGAAGTGTGGTCTCAAATCCTTGGTTAAACCTTTTGAAATCCCTATCGGTGATATTCTGGAAGATAGACTTCAAAAAAAAACTTGAAAAAATTTACTGACAGATCAAAAAATAAAACCAGTTTTTGAAGTACTGCACCGTCAAGCCTGGATTAGGCTTCCTTTAAATTAGGGTTTGAAAGATGCAAATACACATTGGTGTTAAGTCGGATCCAGATCTTATATTGCTAAACTGGCACATTTGGATCATCCCAACTGCTTATTTTCCAAAAGTCGTTCTGACCATTTAATAAATAAGGATTCTCTAATGTGTTTGATTCTAGCTTGCATGCATCATTAGCCATAGCCATCAAAAAATCTTGACATGGGGCAACGTCCCATATGATGAGAGCGCTCCGTCTCCCCCTCCCCCCCCCCCCCCCTCCCACCTGCATTTGCAAGTTTAATGTTACAGTCTGCCCCAATCCCAACTAGGCCAAGATTGGCATGGCGGGAACCCGTGCCGCGAGGATATTGCGTCACGTCTACGGCTAGCCAGTCTGCTCTCTCATCAATTTCTTCGCTCTCTGCGACAGCGCGTATGCAGCGCAGACTCCTAGCGTTGCGAGCGCGCAATTTCAGCCAGCGGTTCGGCCTGATCCCGATTGGGGCAGACTGTAGACTAAGGGCCGCATGCACTAACCTCCCCGCTGGGGAGGGGATCGCAGCTTAAAAGAAAGCTTTATATCTCGAAACTCCAGATACCTGGATTTCACATTATGTCTATCCTTAAGTATTCCTACTACCCTTCACTATGAACATGTTTAACAGGAGCGAGAAGCTCGAATCGCATTTTCCAGCTTTTGTATGATCCCTGATGATCTACGGCGCTTTTCTTTAAAGTCATTTTTCTTTCTCCGAAGTTAACGAAAAACCTCCAAAGTTGTACAGATTATCCAACCCGACAGTGGCAAGCATGTTCGTGATAAGAACAAATGATGTTTCGAAGTCATGAAATTTTCGATGATCCGCAGGTCGAAATTTGAGGTTTACCGAAAAAGTCGACTTTTTAAAAACTCATCTGTTCTCATCAGCAACATGCTTAGCATTGTTGTGTTAGATGTTCAGTACAACTTTGGAAGGTTTTCGTTGACTTCGGAAAAAAAGAAATGACTTTGAAGAAAGCGCCGGGGATCACCAGGGATCATACAAAAACAGAGAAATGCGGTTCGTACAGCTTCTCGCTCCTCTTCAACATGCTCATAGTAAAGGGTAGTAGGAATACTTACGGATAGGTACACAACGTGAAATCCAGTTATCTGGAGTTTCAAAATAAAAAGCTTTCTTTTAAGCTGCGATCCCCTCCCCGCGAGGATGTTAGTGCATGCGGCCCTAAGGCAGATTGCACAAAAATTTCTATAAGACGCTTGAATATAATATTTTTTTACACACTGCTTTAGGTCATTCGGCTTGGGCCTTGCGAGATTGACTGGGACGTCGACATTATGCATGCTATTCTCAAGAAGGCTTACGACATATTAATGGATGAGCCAACTTTGCTTGAGGTAACCCTGAAGAAACACTGTGTCTCTAAACAACTCAGCATTTAAGTTGAGTGTCCCGATAACTATTTATGGAGACATACACGGACAATATAGCGACGTGTGGAGATGGCTTCACGCTAATGGCTGGCCCCCTACAACTCGTTGCCTTTTCTTAGGAGACTACGTTGATCGAGGGCGACATAGTACAGAGGTAAAAGATTATTTTAGATATGAAGCAAACTCCTGTTCTCTGCTGCTGTTACATTTGCTAATTTTTTAGGCATTTCCAAGAAAAATGATATACATTTGAAAATCTTTTATGAAGTAGAATTTTTCCAGGTTTTGATGTTCGTATTATTGTTGAAAATTGTCATGCCAAAATCCGTCTATCTTATTCGTGGTAATCACGAAGACGCACCAGTTAACAAAGTAAGAATTTGCTTAAGAAATAAAAAGAAGCGGAAGCATGTTTGTCCAGGCTTATAATTTCCAAAGCGAAGTGCACACACGGTTTTCTAGAAGAGAGTTTCGATCACTGTACAGAAAAATTCGAAAAGTGTTTTGGTAAGTTTGAAATATGAGCGGAACTCAATTTGGAAGCGGGATAGGGGGTTAGTTGCCGATGAGCTCCATCCCGCCGGACAGCTGAATACTGTACTAATGATGTACGGCCTTTATCGGGGATCACCTCCCTTTCGGCGACATATGGTCAGGGCCCGGCACAGATGGTCTAACTAGACTTTGTTTTTGAAGTTAGAAGCAGTGGGGATATCGTTTTTATAAGGTCCGGGGGAGAGTGCCGAAAAAAAACGGGACAGAACACAGGTTTTACGAGTTACGTGTTCTTGTAGCTTTGTTTTTGATGCGACTGTTGCAAAGAGCGCTGTGATTGCGAAAGCTTGCAACACTTCGTCCTAACGTTGTCTAGCTTTCGATGAACTTCACAATTTTCATTTTAGACTTTTAAAGATGCTCTAACAACGATCTGATAGGGCAAAACCTCTACGAATTGGCACACATTTTTGTCTTTCTTTGGTACGCCCTTCAGAATTATCAAAACAAATCCTCTGAAGTGGCAAAATTTATGTTCTTTCATTCTAGCCTTCTAAAATATTAAACGTTGAACAGTTCAAAAATTCGAAGCATCTTTTTTTCCTCTTTCTAACAGCTACGCTTTGTTGCAAAGCGTGCGAATTTTGCGGACGAAATGGTAGTATTTCCGAATTTTACGGGTGAGCAAGGTAGTACCCGAGTTTTCAGAATGAACTCTTCAAGCGATAATCACTCATTTACATTGTAGAAATTGTGATAGTAATAAGCAAGCTTTGAAGCTTTGAAATATTGAAGATTTTGCAGTGTTCATGTGTTATGCGATTTCTTTGTAAATCAAGGCCATTGTAAAATAATTCAGCAAAATTCTATAAAAGAAGCTGGGAAAATACAAAATTTTGCATTAATTTGCAAAAGGTTTGCACTATTATACTGTTGTTAGAGCACCCCCAAAAATCCAAAATGAAAATGCTGAAGATTGGCGAAAGTTAGACATGGTAAAAATGAGGGGTTGCAAGATTCGGCAATTATTTCAGCTCTCCTCAAAACAGTCGCACCGAAAAGAAATTTTGCATCGGATACTTCTTAAAGGCCCCCTCAGATTTTCGACTTCCATGTTTTGATCGTTCCGGGACCTTCCCATGCTGACTGCGAATATGAAGTCGTGAACCCGTGAAAATCCCAACAATCCCCGTTCAAGAGAACCCGCAGGCCGGCTTTCATAAACGGTGACTGGCTTGGCGCGCACTGGTAGGGGGGGGGGGGGGGGAGGGGGGAGCATTGATGGGGAGGGCTGTGCCGTCTGGCGGTCATCGTGCAGCTTCGTTATTTCGGAGCGATTTGTCTCACTTCCTAAGCGACATTTTGCTTCACTACCTAAGCATTGGCTTAATAGGGGGCACTAATGAAATTAATGTACTATCATATGCTGCCAAAAGCTTAAGACCATCAACTTAGGGTGGACGGTGCCTTTAATATACTGGTTCCTCTATCGTAAGGGATTTAGAGTTGGTCCCAAAACGGAAAGAACTTTTGCACCGGACTAATATTGAGCTGTTTCAAAAGTCCTTCCATTTCTTCGACCTATTACAAAACCAAATGGAATAAAGCTGGACAAATAATTTCAAAAATGTTGGGCACAGTTCTTCTTCCTCTTTAAAGCCACGTTTCCATAGCATTTGCCTTCGGGTAATTAAGATAATAGCCAAAAAATCAATTCAATGTTTTGTTACATCCAATTTCTCCAAATTCTCAAAATTTTCTGCTTTTACTTTTGAACTGTGAAAAGGCGGATAGAGTAAATAAAGTGCAACGCATCAGATTTTTTGCATCTCAGCTAGCTTTCCAATTTTTTTCAAGGCATTTTTTGAAATCATGTTCTATAATGGTGTGATGCGCGAACGCATTAATGGGAAATCACTCGAATTTAGGTTTTCAAATCTCTATTATTATTCAAAGCTAAATTCACAAAGCAAATGATCAACCAACTCGAGATGTCGAATTCTAAAATACGAGTGGAGCCGTGAGCGCATTTAAAACTTACAATCAGGACGATTTCATTCCCGAAAGTTCCAAAAAACGGAAAGAAGAACGCTTTCAAGAAAGAGGAGAAAAAACTGCATTGAACAACACCCGACTTTCTTGCCGGTAAATGTGCTGCGTTGGCTTGACTAAGGGTTTGTTAACAACAGAAAAATGATTTTGATAATCCGTAGATGCCAGTATATAATACCAAAATTTTGTGGTGTTGCATTTTGTTTATTTATCCAGCTGTTGTCAAAACCCTTTCTAAAGCAGAATTTCAAAATAAATATTGAAAAATTGCCAAACTTGGCACGTTTTTCCCATGGGTTTGAGACTTCTGCAATTAGATTAGTAATCGCAAAATTAATCTGAGAACATGAATGCTGGAAAGAGGAAGAAAAACTGCGTCGAATAGTTTTTAGGGTATTCCTCCATTTTTTCACGTTTTTATGTTGAGTCGAAAAAAGGAAAAAGGAAACTTTCGGAACGACTTGATCAAAGGGAGCACTTAAACAAATTATTTTGTAGAGCTGGAGCTCTATAACACAACAAAAAAGATTAAGCAATTCGGCTCGTAATACGAAGAAGACTACAAATAAAGTCTACCGTAATCAGAATACAGATAATCCTGCCTTCATTCCCATTCGCTTGAAGGGCTAGTGCCAAAATTTGTTGACAAAATTCATCTTCATATTTATAGAAAGCAGAGCCACCGTCTAACTTCTCCTATTCTTGGTCCATTTTTGCTATCTCCTAAACAGATAGGAGGAAGCAATGAGACCAGGTTTCAAGATAGAAAGACTTTCAAGTTTATTTTTATTTCCACAGGATAAGTCGATAATATTCTTTACTAGTTGGCAAACCCGGGTCCGCCCG
Source organism: Cylicocyclus nassatus (assembly GCA_958299035.1). Taxonomy (NCBI): domain Eukaryota; kingdom Metazoa; phylum Nematoda; class Chromadorea; order Rhabditida; family Strongylidae; genus Cylicocyclus; species Cylicocyclus nassatus. The sequence goes on from CATQJL010000001.1 coordinate 81,538,227, forward strand.
GCCCTGTTAATAACATATTTGTAATCAGCATGCTCGATTACTCCCCTGTGCCAACTCCCAGCCCCGTTGCTCATTTTGCAAAAAATCGATAAGATCGATATCGATCGATAACGAAAAGTAGCCTATGACACGCTCCCCGGCCTGAAGTATATGTCGCGAAATTTTTGAAACTTACCTATACGGGTTGTAAAAATGTGCAAACGACTTGTTTGCACTTGAAAATAATTAAAATAATTTTTAAAATATTTTAAAAATTCATTTTAGCCTCATAAAAAAATTTTTTTCGGGGGCGTGGCTGACGCCACGCCCCCTTTTTTCAAACTTTAGGGGTCAGAGACCCGCAAAAATTTTGAGAAGCAACCCAAAAAATTTTCCGGAGTGCGTTGGCTGACGCCACGCACCTTCTTTAGAAAAAATTTTTTGTCGCGCCCTTCCCCCGAAAAAAATTTCCCGGACCGCCACTGGTACAGACATACAGACAGACATACAGACAGATATTCAGCTTTATATACAAGATGTAAAACATGCTTTTGCTTAGAAACGTACTATTTTAACTTGCCAATAAGGAACTACTGGGGTCAAAAACCTGACTGAAACTGGTATTGGAATTTTAAGATTGACTTGGTATCCGTGAAATGACTCAAGACATTTTGATACGATGAATAACCCTATAGGATGCCTGGGCTTGAATAGTTAGACAACGCTTTGCCATTTTCAGAATATTTCTCAATTGCGCGAATAATTTTCTTATAAAAGCATCAAAATTCGATTACATAAAATAAGTAGATACACTGTTAAGATCGCCATTTCAGTGCAATGCCCATTGCTTGCATAATAAGCGAGCAGATAATATGCATGCATGGAGGACTTTCTCCAAAACTCCATACAGTGGCCGAAATAGCTGCGATGCAGAAACCGATTGTTACCGGAAACAAGAACGACACACACATTGACATATTGTGGTCAGATCCGCACGTCGACGTATTGATGTTTGGGGTAAGTTCTTGAGAGAAGTCCGATACTTGGTTATCGTTCACCTCTTTAGCCGAATTTCTACCGCGATCCTGCTGGTGTTGGGGTGGGTCATGTATTTGGACCAATTCAAATCAATAAATTTGTGAAAAGAAACAATGTAGGTTAATTTCTCTGCTGTATAACCTCAATAATCTCATTCAAGCTGTCTCTCATTGTTCGCGCCCATCAACCGCCAATAACAGGCTACGAAAGGATAGGAAAGCATCTGTTAACGATTTTCTCTACTGCAGGCTATCGGGTGGAGAAAGGCATTGGAAATATGGGTAAGGATGCTAAGCTAAACAGATGCTTACTTAATGCTTTTTTTGAAAAAAAAACACTTTGATTTATTCCCTCCACTGCACATGAGATGCAACGCCATGCGAGCAGTTCAACGCGTTAGCTGATAGAACACTAAAGCTTGCTTAATAGCTGCCATTGTGCATTTTTGACGCTCACCTTTTTTAGGACTTATTTTATCATGAAATAAAGCATAAAAATTGTCAAGTGGTAACTCTCAGTATTCGATAAACGCAACTTCTATGATTGTCAAATCCATCTACGATTCCTGTACTGGGTTTCTTTCCTACTCACCCATAGATTACTTACATCCAAAACCGATATTTACAAACATTTGATTGCAGGAGCGTCGCTTGTCATAGATGAAAATGGTGGGATGACTGTCGTACGATTTCAAGTGGGCGAGCAGCTGAAAATGAAACGTCAACGTTATAAAATGGATAAGGTTGGTGCCTTAAAGGCAGTGTCCCGGCAGACTCGCGCTCTAAATATATTGCTATGGTGGGATTCCTGTTCATTCCTTACTGTCCTCCAGGCGCAGTCCGGCTTGATGTTCCCCCTGGGCCGGGAAAGTAGCCCTTGACCTGGCGCGCGCAGCCCCAGTCGGCGCGCTCGGACGGCTTCGTTTACCGTTACGTGTGGGACCACACGAACGCTCTCCCACATTGTGCATGCTATCCAAAGCAAAAATTACAGGCAGCAGGGTTTTTGTGCCCGGGTCTCCCAACTTTCCATTGAAATTCGCGTCCGAGCTGAATTTTGGAAATTGAGTAAACGCCCTAAAGGTCTTTCCACCCGTTTCAAAGCTCAAATTCAAGATCTACTGGTCGAAAAGGCCCAAAACATGCAAAAAGAAGGAAATGCAAAATCTGTCGGAACACTGCCTTTGTCTAAAAGAAAGGCGTTAGTACTCACTTCTACCATATTAGGGAGACAGATATCGTGATTGCGGCAAACCGAAGTTGAAGAAGAATGTAGATGTTGATGATAGATATGATTGAATGAATTTTTGTTTTATGCTTGAAGACTCAAACGTGACACTGAAGCCCACGAGCCATGTAATAATTACGCTAATAAGGTTAGGGGTAAGAACTCAGAGCTACGGACTTATTGTCGATTAGATGTAGGACAAGCGCATGTTCGCTAGGCTTTTGTCATTCATTCATTTGTACTGCTCATATGAAAGCGTCTCCCTTACTATCTTTTATAGATCAAATGATAACAAGAAGATACATCCATCTCAGTTTCATAACTTATGGCCACTCCGCCGCTTGCAAACTGTTCTGCAATCAAGCTTGGATAGATATTGCTTATGCACTTATTAGTTGATTCTTAATTTCCCGGAATAAGTCAACCAGGTCATAATTTACAGAGTTGGGAAGTTTTGGTTCCTAACGTTTTCAAGGATGAGTACCGCACAAGCGTTCAAAAAACTAAACCCCTTGAAACATTGTCCACATGAATACTTGAAGGATCCGTTATTTCAAGAACAGCAGCAGTTTGTTCATGTTATATGGGTCATTTTGCTGCATTAATAGCGCCTCAATGATTTTATTGCAGCTTCGTAATATACCGCTTTGATAAAACTTTTTGAGAAGCAATTTCAAGTATTTTGTGTTTGTCTTATGCCCGCGATGGAAGCACCTTACAATTGTATCAACTATTAAGTATAAATCGATCTTTCCTGTTAGGCCAGTTTTTCCAGTAAGTAAAAATTCACTTTATTTTTGCCTATGTCAACTCAAGTTTGATATTTTTCGAAAATATCCGAGTCTCCGATCCCCTGGAGCCAGTGGCGTACCGAGGGGGAAGGTGCAAGTGACTATACTTAATAATACATAATTGATTGAAATAGTTTTAAAATTTTTTTTAAAATTCATTTAGCCCTATAAAAAACTTTTTGGGTGCTTTAGAAAGCATACCAAATTTTTTTCGGAGCGCGTGGCTAACGCCACGCACCTCTATCAGATAAAAAAAATTTTGCCCCCCCCCCCAACGGAATTTGGGTACCCATTGCAAGAACATATAATCAGTAAAAACACAGCTTATTTGGGACTAGTGCATCATCCCGGCTTCGCAGAGGTTCGCTGATTCTAATTTCTATAACTTTCTCTTGCTTGCATAATGATATTTAGAAACACACAGCACAATGTTGATTACCACAATTGATTTGTAAACAACTACTCAGTTCAATACTTTCTACATGTAAGACCGGCGACTTTGAAAGAAAAAACGCTCCCGCAGATTAACAAATTTGTATTTGATTTGATCTCTAAATTTATTTTGGATTGAAGGTCGCTATGAGGACGGTAGCCATCGTAAGCCAAACCTCTGAGCAAAAGTCTTCTATGTTCTAAGTAAAACCATGACAAATTGACGAGCTACGCGATCATTTCGTTTCGGCGCCGTTTTCGGGAAAAATGGAATTTTTACTGACTTCTTGCTAAAAGCCGCTTGGACCCGTTCCGTTTGATGCGCACTTCAAAGGTTCCACGCTGCGAATCCCGTGCTGTTGGTGATACACCTAATGCTGGTGATGTGCGTTGTGCAAAATTCTGCTCGAGATGTTTGCTGCAACCCGTTAAACGAATTTCATGACGGACAGATATATACACACAGACAGAAGGTCATAGCGCTTTATTGTTGAGTAATGATGGCTGAGTTAAGTTCTGACCATTTCTCTCTCAGCTTCCAGGATTCACCGTGAAGCGATTAGAAGCAGAAATCGATCTTAGGTAAAAGCACAGTAGTATGTGTATCTGCAGCGAGGAATCTATCAACTGCACCTAATGTGCAAAAGGCGAAAAAACTTGTGAATCACTTGTCATGAGAAATATAATGATAAAAACTCGCACAGCGTGTTCTACGGTACTTTTCTTACCATATACTAAAGATGACCCATAGTAACACCATTAATGATAAATGACAAAGTGATAATACTAATGGTGAGGGTGGATAGAAGCGGCTCAAGTTTTCGCGATTTTGATATAGTTTTCGATAACTAAAATTATGTATTGAAATCTGTTTTTTGCGCTTCATATGAGACACATCTTCAAAAAAGCATCATCGTAAAAATAAACAAAATATCATCATATCTCTCCCTGACTACGATCACGGACGTAATCTGTATAAGAACATTCATCTCATCAAGCTGAAGCCAAATCTTCTTGCAAATTTCAAGTAAATTTTTTATAAGAAGATTTAAATCCAGCAACTCCGCAAATCCCGCAATCTTGGGTACGTTCCATTCTTACAACTGCTGTATATTGTAGTTTCATATAAGAGGAGTTCTTATTACTTTATGGCTGTGCATATGCGTCATTTCCTGCATTTCATGTGCCCGTATCATCATGCTATAAGGTAACTGAGAACTTTGCGGCACAAGTATGTAGCTTTCGGTGTCCCCTGCTACTTTGTCATGGGATACAGAACAGGTGAGACCTCAATATGTATCATAAAGACCGATTTCGTTTGGAGGTACTGTGGGGAGCGTGGGCATAATTGGTGGTCTATGTGTCGTGTGCGTATCGTTTTTCCAGCACTCGCTTCCATTTGAAAAATAGCATACAAAATCCCTTCGTCTCTAGTGACGCAAGTGGTCCCAAAAGGTGCACCCCATGCACTGGTTAGACAGTACCTAAACGAATATTTATCAACCGATTCGACAAAGCACATTGATACGTATGGCTAATCTCAATTTTTTGTTCTTTTTACGAGAAATGAGCTATGTCGATTAAATCTGATTGAAGCTCTGCACGAAATGGCATTCGGAATTTTGGAAATGAGGTTCTCTTAACTTTTCAAATCTTTTGCTAGCTCCTCTTTTGTAAAACTTTAGATTCTACTCATGTTGTTCAAGTAGAAAGAGGAAAAGTGGTATTTGTTGGGGAACAATGGTGCCACTTGGAGGAGTTGCCGCTACCACTGGATTTGAGGGTTTTGAGAAAGTCAGCAGGAAGTAGTGTGAAACTGTTTGGAACCCTTTTGAAACCTTTGATACGCAGATCAGCATACGAGCCAGGGCTTGTGTCAGCTCAGCTAACACTCGAAAACGATTCTAGTTATTTCAAAAAAAATAGCCTGCTACGGATTTCATCTATACAAAATTTCATGAAGTTTTAAACTGGAACAAATGGTCTTTATATGAATCAAATTGTAGAAAATTCGTGCTTCATCTTTTAGTTCTATACATCAGCGTGTCAAGTTATCTACAGTATTCTTGAAAAGTCATAGTGGAATGATTTATACCATACTTTGTTTCGCGCGGCAATCTGCCGACGTTAACAAACACAGTCACTAATGAATTGTTCATTTGTAGCAGGCAATCAAGACTATGTGTGCGATAGTGAAGCAAAAATTGTTAGATCCGTGCCAACTAAGTTATCTAACATAAATCAGCAAGCAGAATGTGACCGCAAAACATATTAGGGTGTCCCATAATTTGTTACCGTTTTCACCTCAAATATCAGCGTTTATCGAGAACTGGGGCACCAAAGGTACAAATATATGAATGCACGTCTGCATGTATGAGCTATATGATTACGCGCGTGGGAGGAGCAAAGGGTCTAGGAGCGGAGTTTGCCATTTTAATCCATTCAATTTTTTCTTTGTTTCCAGCCGTGGAAAAAATACGAAAAGTGCATAGTTGAATGATCGATGTGTCAAGCATATGCTAGTTTAAATTAGGATTTTTTGAGATTTTTTTGGGACGGAAATACGATTTTTGACAGTAAAATTCGTTTTTGACTGCTATCGTTTCAGCTCGCTTCACGTGGAATACGATATAGGCAGACTCTTGATAGTCTCTTGTAGAGATTGCTGTGCCCTATCGAATGGTCACTCAACACACAACAATTGAAGAAAGAATACAAAAAGACGACGGCTGTAGTAAGAACGATAAAAAATTATGGCACACCCTAATAGATGAAGATTCTTCTTAAAGAGAGTTAAGCTGCTGCACGAAGTATATGGATGGCTAAGGTATTTTAGACTGTGCATATTTTGTTCAATATACTACTGATACCACCCTTAAGATCTAAGCTGCGACCATTTACTTTGCGACGTGTCCACTTTATAAAAAGGGAAATCTCCTTACCACTGGGTCTTCACGAGACCAATCTTCGCGAGCCTCTCGACCAACAGCTATAAAATTGTATTTGGTATTGAAATGTCATAAAAGAAGGAAGCATTCATTTTACTAATCGGAAAACTTACAGAAGCATACCAAAAGCGGGATTGTGTTTTGTTTTGTTATGTACTAGCCACCACATACGAAAACTGTACGCAACGGCTTTAATTTCCATCTCACATTTGTAGTACTGGAAGGGAAAGTTTTTTATTTGAATACGATATAGATACTGAGTTGAGCGGCCAGAAGATAGCATTTTTTATGCAATCTATCAGTGAATTTAAAGTTGCAAAATACGCTCTGTTCCGAAATGGCAGAAATTTAAAAAGCCTTCTTCGGGAATTTGTTAAAGGCTCAGCGCTACTGTTGCTATCAACTCTGTTTGTTTGTGAATATGCAGCGAGAAACAGCGCAAAATGAGTAACGTCACGACTGATGCATTTTGTAAAATATTTTCAATTAGGGTTATTCTGGTTCATCAGAATAAAGATAGCCCAAACTTTGCTAGAGTTCATTCTTATTTTTTACACAAGGTGATCAGCTTTTCACCATCTTGTACATAAGTGTGAGTGTGTTACAGCTTTTTGATAACCGGATACATTACCTTTACACTTGTACAGTAAAAAAAAATGTAATTTTTTTCTCACCGGAAATCCTGATCTGTTTCCTCTAAAGCTATGCACGAATATATTTCTCAGAAATGAGGAAAATAAGGAGGCTTTATTCCCCAATTACATGGTCCATCATCCATATAGGATGGATTAGAAGAGGCAAGCAACAAAATCTAGAATTATTTATGCAAACCTTAGATAGACTACACAAGTTAGTAACTACCGCGAGGAGAGAAAACTTTCGGAGCATATCGTTTGGAATGACGAGTTTTGCAGCAATTCCTTTATATTGTACGTACAGTTAAACAGATGTACTTCCTCGCTCAAAAAGGAATTCGATCTAACAGCAAAAGCTTGACAATGCTCATCGACTCGTTAACAAAAGTGCATAAAGTCAATCACAACTTCACTTATCGTGCAAGCTTGCACGATAGCAAATGGCTATCACTTCGAAAAAAGGTGAAGCTAAATTGGAGGAATGACCATTGGTCCAATCAAGCCGTGATATGGCAATGTTGTCAAAATCCACTTCAGTAAGCCCAAGTAGTAAGAAAAATTGCCAATCGCAAAGTGTAAGTGACTTATCGTAAAAAATTTGTTTTTAAATTCTGAAGATTGCAGCTGCAGCCACTCTTTTTTTGTAGAATTTCGGAGTTATGAGCCAGCAAAATTTCTTGGGAAGCATTCCAAAAATCGGAGGCCCGACGCCACGTACCTTCACTCAAGAATATTTTTGTCCCCCCGCCCTCAGCAAAGATTCTGGATACGTCGATCCTACATATATAAAGCAGCAAGTGGGTTTGCTTTAATGCATGGCACCAAAAGACTCATTTCTTCGTGAACTGGGGCTAGTTTTCCCTAGTTGTAAATAAGGGATGACGAGCAATAAAAACGATAGCCGCTGCGTGTCAGTATGCGCATCTTTCGGAGAGCATCCTACTTTTACAGCTGAGGCGAGAGTGCAAAGAAGTATTCTGCTTGGTAACGAAGTGAGAATTGAGAGTTTGTTACAAAAGGGAGAGGTATTGAGCAATTTTGACACTGTTTTGTTGAGTATAACGTAAGTGAAAAACTATATAAGCGAATGGTCGAATCCGGCTCAATCGCAGTTAGCTGAAACTGTTCCAGCTGTTTTGGAGAAGTGTTTGACACGAATTCAACTAGCATAAGTCTTCAAAAATTTCTCGATTACGATTCGACGTCCTTAGTGCCTATATAAACCAAATGCTTCTTTGTTGCAAACAAGGCATTGCTTATAGGGGGGGAGGGGAGGGAATCATGCGTGTTGAATAAATAGTTATTTGCTTTAACTCCTTAAAACTGATCAGAATTTCCGGAAGGGTGATTTCCAGCATAATCCGGTTTCAAGTTCTCCCCCCAAAAATATCAGTGTCAGCTACGACGGGCAATGATTTTCCATCTTGATTGCAGATAATAGGAATGTTCAACAATGTCCACGCTGCGAAAAGGTCCAAAAGTTGCAAAAAAATTCTGGTACAACCCAAAAATCTTACATTACCCAGCTAACAGCAGCTGAACAGAAAGGCACTTCTCAGCTGCGGTCCTCTTTTTAGCTTGAAATGCTTACGCAGTAGAGAAATTGGAGATAATTGGCGCTTAGTGGTAAGATGTTATTGGGGTAGATGAGTAGCAGAAGTTGGTATAGGTATTTATCGTGAACTTCGTCCTTGAGATACAAAAACCCATGCTCTTCTTTGGAATTTCATCAATGCTTGAAAGGTCTGTTGATTGAAGAGGCTCAGCCATTCCCCTCACCTTACATATAAAAATCTCTCCAACAGATAAAGACCCCATTGGTCGGTGTTTCGTGTAGTATAGCAAAGAAGGTGAGAGCGGTATCTGCAGCGATTATTGACATTGTAAGTGACGGCATGAAGCAGGTAGATACCTCCCTTGCGAGATAAATTTCAGAATGAGCAGAGTATTGCGAAGAGCAATTTGCTATTGATATGAGACAAAATATACGAGCTAGTTCTTGGAAAAGATGCATTTCCATGTTGATTTCTCTAGTCTGCGTTAAAAAGTTATACTTTCCAGTTAAGTGAAATTATATGCAACTTGTGATGCATTGCTCAAAAACCAGGTGAAAATCGATTTCACAGACATCATGATGGTGCTTTTGTAATCTTCTTGAGTTCACAGTTTGTTTTGGACAAACAAATCATACATGCTATTGACTTTAGCTCGCATTGCAGTTTCCATAACCTTATCGTACAACTATGCATCGTGAGTACTTTGGACTATCGGTAATTGCTAGTGCTCATCAACTTTGCATGACATAGCCGCACTTAAGGTAAACACGTTTTCAGAACTATGCAACTAAAAATATACACCAAAATGTTCACAATATGTGAAACCTGATTGAATAATGCTCTTTAGCTGTGACAAGAAGAGTAGCGGAGGTTGCATTAGGCCTCTGATTGAAAACATCAGAAGTCAATGTTCTTATCAGCAACATCTTAGACTGTTGGTTCAGATAATCTGCACAATTTTAAGATGTTTTCGTTGACCTCAAAGAAAGAAAAATGATTTTGAAGGGGAAAAGTCGGCTGTTGGTGTTTATTAGGGGATGTACAAGAAGCTGAAAAACGCGGCTTGAACTTATCACTTTCTTTCGATATGTTTTAGTAAAGGGTAGTAGGTGTACTTGTGTATGGATAGACAGCGTGAAATCGGATGTCTAGAACTCTAGCATATGAAGCTATCTTTTGAACTGTGATCCCCTGCGTGCAGTCCTGGAAGTTTCGTTATCATTTTTCATTATTAGATACAAATGAAGTGGTTACGAGGCGTCTATTTACTAACGAGGAATCTTTTGCTATTCTTTCAAAGTAACGACCTTTGTAAAACTCAAGGATATGCAAAGTTGGGATGCACTGAGATAGTAGTCAGATGAGCTTTCGGTACTACAACATTCTTATGAGAGTGACGAAGAATGATGTTCACAACTTTTGAAAATAAAGGGCAATTTTTGATGCAAACGACAGTGGATGAGAAGTTTGACATTTATGTATTGAAATAGTATTCAGCTTTGTTGAATGGTCAAATGGCAGCTCATTGTTTTCTCCTAACAAGGGAATGGTCAGAAATCGAAGTGGCCAATTCAAGCAAGCTGCATACCATTCGATGCAGCATAGAATGCTGATTTCAGATCTGTCTTCCTTATCTGCAGAGCGCTTTTGTAGGCGAAGTTATAAGCCGTTGAATGTCATCATTTTGCTAAGAAATTGTGCGTGTAAAGGTCAAACTTGGCCATACAAAGCCATTCTCGGCCCAGTGTTGGACCAAAACGTGTAACTAGGTCAGTTCATATGGCTCGTACCTAAAGGTGAGCTAAAAGAGCAGTGATCTGCCTAATTTCGCAGTTTTTGTGGACGATTTTTTCGCAGTAAAGCTGCTCATAACTTCGCCCACAAAGGCGCTCTGCAGATACGGAAGACACATTTGAAATCAGCATTCTATGCTGCATCGATTGGTATGCAGCTTGTATGGATTGGCCACTTCGACTTCTGACCATTCCCTTGTAAGATGCATGGTTTGATTTTGCAGTGACGGTTATCTCGAAGTATTTCTAATGACAAAAATTTACGGTAGTAATCCATAAAGTATAAACATTGGAATATGTATCTGAACAAGGATGGATGTTTTGCATCAGCATAAAATAGCATTATTCCTTTTTCCCTCCTCCTCGCCCATGTTCTCCTTAAACAAACTCTCAAGTGCTCCAATCAACTCTGTTATAGGGCATTCGAAAAATCGTGACGATGTCGCGACCGCGCGCGACACGCACGCCACTTCCGCAAATCGTATTTTCTTGGTTTTCATCTCTAGTCGAATGGTTTTTTCTACTTACGAATGACAATATTTAGACAATAGAAGTAACTAAGCTGAACGCTGAGGTGATGCGTTCTTGTATGAGCGTTTTATGCTCTTGTAGGCGCAAAGCCCGCAGTAAGATCCGTCGTCACAATTTTATCAATGAACTATACATCGTTAGCGAGTTTATTACGACTAAACTTATTGTAAAAAGATTGTAAGATGTCCTCGCCCTCACTGTTTTGTGCACACAATAATTAGTTTTGATATGTGCTCTACCGCAAGATTTGAGTGAGATTGAGGGCAAGGCATGACAATTGTGATGATTGAGAAACACTTTAGATGTCCGTATGCAGGCGCATCTCACTCTGGGACCAACTCAAAGTACAATCGTTTGGATGGCTGTGCACAAATTTGTTCGTAGATTGAGCCGAATTGCGGAGCGGACACACCATGAAGGACCCAAATCAGGCAAGTTTCCTTGTATCCATAGCTCATCCAGCCAGTTTTAGTGTTTCAGGTAGAGCAGAGTGATCAGTCAAAGACTGGTGGGCGAGTTAGAATTAACGTAGGTGGAACAGTTTTCGAGACCACAATCTCCACGTTGACGAGACTGAATGACAGTGTAAGTTCTTGAATTCAATTCTTTGCTAGTCCCAGTCACATAATTTAGTTTTGAAGGTGCTTTCCGCGATGGTAGCGAATCGTTGGCGTAACGGGGAAGAGTTATTTATAGATCGAAATCCGACCTACTTTGGAAAGGTGATGCAAGGTTTTATTATCCATGGGGAAGAGATTTTTTTGAGGTGCTAGACTATCTGAGAGATGGAGAGAATTTTGCTCTTCCAACAGATCGCGATGCTAGAGAAAGCCTGCGAAGGGAGGCTGAGGTGACATTTTGCAAACTTAAGAATTTTCACTTCGATTAAACCTTGCAGTTTTACAACTTGCCCGGCCTTGCTAAAATGTGCTCACCCGGTTTGCACATGGGCGACTGGGTAATGTGGAAGGAGAGCTACATAGAAGCACGCTGGAAATCTCTTGCTGGGTGGGATGAATTTTTTTGATATTATTTATTTGGAAAAATATTAGGTTTGTGCAAAAGTAATGCGCGTTTTTCTAGCCCTTATTTCAAGACAGCTTTTCTCCATCGGTGTTTCTCCTATGAAACTTACACAGCATACTTTAAAGAAGCTTCTTTTATGCTCTATTCAATGGTTGTTGAAAGAAGCTTCTAGCCTCAATCGTTAGAAATTTATAGAGCTTCATACAACCGCACTCGAAATCAGAATTTCATTGCATTTACTTTTTTGGCCATAATTTGAGCGCGAGTAAACGCATTCTTTTGAAAATTTAACTACTGTATGCAGTAGAAATTTTCTACGTTATGCACGCTTTGCTGTTTTCTCAGAAATTATTCAGACTGAGATTTCGGTGTCCCAACATGAGTGATGGTTTTGAACATTCTGTGGCCCATAGATTTCCTTTGAAGAAGGCAATCGCCAAAGTTTTGCTCACTCCTGTAAGCGTAAGGGTGGACCTCCTGTTGACAGTTTTTGCAGAAACTTGGAAGCTGTTCAGTACACAGAAAATGAAAAATCTCCATTTTTTGGGATTTTGAGGGCTACGAAAAAATGTCGAAAAAAGCGGGCAATTTTAAATATTATTTTTTCTTTTCTCAAATCTTCTTTGTTTGAGCCCCTTTCAACTTTTATTTGTACTACTGGCTTGCGGCTACAAGATAGTCAACTTTTCATTTATACCAACAATCGTGAAGGAAGTTATGATCAGTTAAAGACGAGGTTTCCGAAAAAAATTTTTTTTGCTTATCAATCCATATTTTTCATCGTTTTGCGATGTTAGCACAAATTGATGTGCGCTGTATAGAGAGAGGTTTGGTGCCTCTGATGGATTTTGCCGCGCTGAAAAATGTGGATTTTTTAGAAAGTTATAGCACGTCAAAATGAGAACTCGCAAAACGCGCATTACTTTTGTACCAACCTAATATTAAGCATTTGTATTAGGTCGTGTAATAAGTTCTGTCCCATTTTTGTTTTAGTTTTTTCTTGACAATATTGACTAGATCTAAGATAAAAAGTATATGCTTTTGAAAGCTCGAAGTCTGCTCTGCAGACTCGTATGCATCATCCACCAACATAGCAGGAACTTGAATAAGATTTTTATCATTATAACAGAAAATCCGAAGAGCCAAAAAATCAATTTTCGACACTTTTTTCCTCAAAATTTTTCTCGCTTTTCGTAGGTAAAACTTATTAAACAACCTTCACGGCAAACAAAACAATCTCTTAAACTCGTACGCTTATTCTACCACCGTTTGCGTTTGTTCCCCTCCTTCCACCGACAATTTAATGTCATTTTCGGCAATCGGCAATCAATCGGCAAAGCAGGATTTTGTCACGGCGATGTCCGCCGTCCCGCCCCAAGTTGTGTGGCTCCCAAAATCCGAATTTTGAGTATTTAGCCTATAAAATCGATAATTTTGAAGCCGCAAGCTATCAATTCTGCCTTTTCTGGATGATCCGCCTACCGTCCTCCCTCAGGATGCCTTGAAATGATGTCCAACGCCAACGTTGAAAATGCGTTAGAAAGAAGACTTTTCTAAAGTTTACAGAAATGATTTTTGAGAAGTTTCAGAGCTCTTAAAGCACAATAGAAGCTATAACATTCTTTACTTATGTGAAGCAAATTCTTCGAGTCTTTTTTGTAGGCATTCTGATCAATTTGGAGGGCGACGTAACATAGTTGTCGAAAATGGGTTTTTTCCCTGTTTGATTTTCCAAGTTTGAAGCTGTAAAACTTTTTCAAGTCTTCTGATGTAGAAAAACGAAACGAAAGTTTTAGTGGAAAAGGCTTAGAGCTTTTAATTGCATATAAACAATCTGCAGAACATTGCCCAAAATATTAAGAAAAAATCGAAAGAAAAAATGGGACAGAACTTATTACACAACCTAATAACTTTTTCCATTTTTGTAGCGGCTATCAACACCATCCCAAATCAATGTGACATTTTTATAGGTACGAGTATAACGGTAGAAAGTCGTGTGCGGATAACAACTGTGTGGATTGTGGAGCAAAAGTTCGTGATTTGGTAACGCACAGCAATACGATTAACTATGGAGACTGGATGCACTTAAAGCATGAAATGCAGTTCATGAAAGGAATTGTGACTAGGGTGACGCAAATAATGGTACTACACATTTTTGAAAAAAAATTCTGTCTGGTAATTTTAGGCGGATTCAAACATGTGCTGTGCCGTAAAATGGGACAACGGCTGGTACTTTCATCATCAACAATCAGTTTTGCGGTTGGCCACGTCGCAGTAGAAATTTCCATTTATTTCTGTATCATAGAATCCATTTATTTTTGCCTCATATGCTGAATACTTGACAGTATTCAATTCACTAGGGGTCCAGCCCAACTACTATTCTTGTGGCCTTCGTGAATCAGTGTTTCTTACGATTCCTGCAATTTTGCTTAAGCGCGAACTGCACGAGAAATGTGGATTTTTGCGCCCCACAGACAGTGGGACTGTGGGAATTATAGGACTAGTATGGCTCCAAATACGTAAAGCTTCACTCTTGATGAACAGTAGTTTTCTGCTTACAATGCTTATTTGTCTGCTATATATGTATTTGTTGTGATCTTTTTACCTCAATGAGTATAGTAGTAAAAGCGATAAATGCTCCTCTTGCATCCAAGGGGCAAATTGAAAGGAAACCAGGAAAAGTTGGTTCCAGAATTGAGAGACAGTTGAAAGATGCAAAGTGCCTTTTTGCTAGCAAAAAGTCCAAATCATTTTGTTCCCGAAAAAGTCAGAGAGAAAATCTTTGTGATCACAGAAAATTTATTTGGACAGGACCATCCAAGCAACTCTGTTTTTCGTTATTTTTTGTAAACCTATAGAAATTTTTTGGTTTTTATTGATGCATTTGCAACTTTCCAGGATGGGCCATGGAGCACATTTATTTCATGGGTTTCCAATCGCACGTGCTAGCGCTGTGCCGGAACATTGGTCGATCGATGCGGAAGGCGTCCACAAGGTTCCGGCACGGCACTGGCACGGCGCTGGTACAAGGGCAACTTTAAAACGTACCCAAAAGATGGTGCGAACAGTGACAAATTGAGGGCGGCGAATTGAATGAGTAGCAAAATCTCTGAGTTGGCCTACATGAGTTAGGAAAATTGCAAATGACTCGATTCACTGGGGAGCAAAGATATTTTTTGAATTTTGTAAAAACTTTTAGGTGCAGACTTAGTACGAATGGTTCATTGAGCACTGTGGCTGTATTGTGACCGATCTAGGATTGGTATGAAGTTATAGTAATAAAATTTCTTACACATGCTTGAACCCGTGTACATTCTGCTTTTCACAATGTTAACATCAAAGAGTTGAAATGAGTGTAAGCTTTTGCCGGTCATCTGTCAATGCCTACGTTTGACCAATCGGTTTACTCGCGGGAAACACTGCATATCGACAAATCGATAAAATCAGCTATCATATTCTAAACTCAGTCAATGCTCATATTTTCATTTACATAGGGTGAGTTTGAATACAGAGGGAACGCATGGTGGCCGGGTGCGTTTATTCAACTTCAATATGAAAACCTGAAACTCTTCTGTGAGCTGACTAAGAAGTCCTAGAAACCACTGCCAAGCGGCAGTTTATGATATATTCGTGTACTCATGGCCGCAAACAAATTTTTAGTCTTCAGCTCAGTGCATACCGTAATCGAAGACGCTGATTGGTCCGCTCGAGACGATTACAGTACGAGATGTCGCTGCTACAGATAATATGTGAACTGTCTCTTGGACACTAGCTTAGTTTGAACTTCCAGCCACTTTCCACATGAGGAATCCGGCCACGCAGATTTTGGACATTGCTTTGGTCCTGAAAAACTATCGCACAGATCATTTTGCGCATGATAGGTTGAAAAATCGCCTTAAGCACTGTTATTGAGTTTGTCTTCACCTTTTTTCACTTTGCATATGCAGGGAAGGCATAATGTGGGAAAACATTCCTTAGTCAACTTAGAAACATCACATAGACCGCTCGTTGTTTTTCTTTCCAAACTTCATGTATTTGGACTGAAAGCATAGAATAGCACTCCTATACAGTGAACTCTCCGATAGATATTCGCGCAAAAATTGAAGGTGGAGTTTCATACGCTTATTCTTACTGGGGAACTCTCCAAAGCTATAGAAAAAAAATGCCTGGTGTATTCAAGGCAGAATCGCCAAACAAGTCAACTATTTCCAAACGTTTCTCGTTACTATGCACTTAAGCGCACGATCTATTCTTAATCCGATCGTAAGGGCAGGAAGCATTGCGAAAACAGAGGTTGCCATCGTCGTAGGACCCAATCGAGATCGCGTTGTTTTGATGGTGGCGGTGGGCCCCTGTGTCACAATAATTCGCTGCCTATTGCACAATGGTGAGTCTTATGTTCTCGCTGTGTACAAGATATGGCTACTTTCAAATCACTTAGACTATGGAAACAGCCAAAACTTTGGTAACTCTTTAAACATTTCCTCTTATCGTTGAAGGGAGTTTTGTAGACACAAATCGTTGAGCTTCCATTATGTGACGATCGCATAAGAATCAATGTTGGCGGAAGTGTTTTCGAGACCTCCTTCTCAACCCTTACCAACGCAGAAGGCTCTGTGAGTTCAAACTCGCTTATATCTTGACCTCTTGTGCCCTGATTTCGTCAGGTGCTATCTGCAATGGCTAAGCGTGGACGGAATCAGGAGGAACTCTTTATCGATAGGGACCCGACTTATTTCGCAGAGGTAGGTATAGGTTTCGCAGTAATTTTTTTCTACCTTCATATTTATACGGAATTTCATAGCAGGTACTGAATTACCTACGAGATGGTAAAAGCTTTTGCTCTCCTATAGACGACCAGGCTCGGGATTTTCTACACAGAGAAGCTGATCGTGAGGTAAATCTTAGTGCGAAAGAAACTTATCTGCCTACTTCCACGGTTTCAGTACTATAAGCTTCCCGGTCTTGCAGAGATGTGCCTGCGCACAGAGTTCCAGATTGGAGATACTGTACAATGGAATCAGACTGCCATAGGAATCTACTGGAAATTTTTCGTCAGGTCAGAGTTAAGCACTTTTTAGGCATACTCTTTGGGGGTGTCAGCTCAGCATGGGAGCGGAACTAATGACTCTTTTCATAGATGTTTGAAGAAATTCCTTCGGACAAAATCCGAAAATAATGAGATTTTCGAAACTTTTTGAGAAGATTGTGCATTTTGAGTACATTTTTGAGCAATCAAAACCTTTTTCAAAACTTCTTAAGAAGCAAGTTGGATTTGCAAATATTTCTTGAGTGTGCATGTGCGTCTTATGTCTCCATAGAGAAGTTTTTGGACTATCAGACTGTCAGTTTGGTAGCAAAATACAATTGTGACTTCTGAGTCTGTTTGCGACTTTTTTTAAAGGTATCAGTACCATGAAAGAGAATGGGCTGGATGCATGGCTTGCGGCGATAATGTGTTCGGCTACGTGGGCCAACCACCACTGAGAATAAAGAGATCCAGGATGAGGTTGCGATAAAATACGACGACTGGGTCCCACTTCAGCATCACATGTCGTTCATGAAAGGGAACGTTACGGAAGTAATCGGCTTTATCTCGTCCCCGTTCAATTTTTTATTGTAATCATTTCAGGTGAGCAATTCCTGCTGTGGCGTGAAATGGGATGCATGGGAAACACATTTGCCGAAGTCAGCACTAAGGAAGACGAACTAATTTTTTTGATTTTCTGATTTTCTGCGTACTTACCAATGTGCTGTAGATGTTTTTGCTATTCTTATATCTGTATCCTGTTCTTACTGGATAAACTGTTCAATTACTGTCGATGGGTACCCCCGAGACCTTTTCGCGCAATAAACTTGAAAATAGTCAAGATTGCAGGAAAGGTGGACCAATAACCGATCAACCATACATCTCGTGGCTCATCCATTGATTTTATTGCATGAGTGCATCCTGTGTAATTGCACGCATTAGAATGCTAGAAATGAGTTTTAGAAAGTGCCCTATCCGCAGCAAAAGGTGGATTTGATGAGAAAGAGGAAATGTCCCTCTTATTGAGAGTGAGCACTGCTGTGTTTTTAGAAATCCAGTTTGCTGATTATTGATTGAAATTCGACGTTGCGTCTTTATGAATTGGTGGTCTAGTTGAACACTAATTGGTATGCATTCATTTCTTGGGCATTCACCCTCAAAGGGACGTATGTCTGGATTGCATTCGACTCCACTGTTGTTACTGGATTCTGACTTTTCCGTCATCTATTCTACTCGTCAATCGCTTCTGAATTTCCCAGCCCTATCGCCAAATTTGGATTGACTTCCTCCTCTGCAGCTGTAATTGGACATGGATACTCCTTGCTTTCCTTTAGCTCCTATTGATCGACTTAAGAAAAGAAAGCTGGAGTTTGAAGACGCCCCAAATTCTTCACCAGACTTCCAGCGAGCTGCAACTGAGCTTATGAAGGACGACTCCTTGCCACTTTACGCAAGGACCATAATCGCATATCTTCTTGAGACCCGAAAGGACATTGAAGCTGTAACACAGTGCAATCGTGAGTTGGTATCTGATGTGAAGCGTTTGACCGAAGAAGTAGCGGCTTTGAAGGCCGAAAACGCGGATTTGAGAAATATGATCAACAAAACCAAAACCAATTCCAGTGTTCACCAGTCTACCTTTCAACCGAGCCAGAACACCAGCTACAAGGACGCTGAGCAGCAACGATCACTGGTGTTTATTGGTGTTCCGGAAAAACGAGAAGGAAGCAGCTTTTTCAGGACGTCACATGACTACACATGTGTGGGTCAACTTCTAGATTTTTTATCTATTGATTGTCATCCTATTTCCGTTTATCGCATGGGGCGACCCAATATGCGACATGATCGTTTGCTTAAAGTAGTCCTTCCCTCCTCTTTCTTTGCTAGATTGACTCTCAATAGGGCCCCGCAATTAAAACATTTTCCTTGCAAGCGTGGCATCTATATACGAGCGTCGCTCTCAAAGGAAGAGAGGGAAAGGGGTAAGATGGATAGGAAATCGAAACGTTCTGTTCCTAGTAATGGTTTTATTGCTTCTGTTAACAATGATATTCAGCTTGCTAGTATGAGAGAAAGCTCTCCAAATTGTAGTATCCGTAGTGTTCATACTGATGTTCTCGATTCTTTAAACCAGTGAGACCTCTTCGGAAAGTAGGTAGTTCCTTCAAATGCATTCTGACGAACATAAGGTCGGTTCCAAAAAACGCAGCTAGCCTTGCATTCCTTCTCAAATCTGTTGAGCCAAGCATAGTGGGCCTTACTGAGACATGGCTTAATGACAGTATCACCAATTCTTGTTTATTTGGAAGTTTTCCTGGGTTTGCTATTTACAGATGTGATCGTCCAAACAAAAAAGGTGGCGGTGTTGCATTTTTGATAACCAAGGACCTCTACCCTCATCTAGTTTTCTGTGAAGCTGTTCCTAATAGTTATGAATTGTTGTGCATTGATGTCCGTGTCTGCCAAAAGCTCATACGTCTCATACTGGTTTATAGAACTCCATCCTGCTCAAACCATTCCTGTGAACAAATGACGAAAGCTTTGTCTGATTTGATAGCCTGCAATTACCCCTCGGTCCTCCTCGGTGACTTCAATTTTCCCTCTATTGACTGGAAAAGTCAACAAATCAATAAAATCAACCCCGCTATCAAATCCTTTTTGGGTATGTGTAAGAGTCATGAACTTTCTCAGTTAGTTACAAGAGGTACATTGGGAAGAAACATCCTGGATTTGGTCTTCACTAACGAAGAAGCTCTTGTGTCTGGCATCAGAGTCAACCCACCGGTTGGCTCCAGCGACCACGCTTTGGTTACCTTCTCCTTATGCTGCCCAACAATTACTCGAACCAAATTCAAGTTGAAGAGAGACTATGCAAATGCAGACATGGTGGGGGCTATTGATTACCTACAAACTATTGATTGGTTGGGGTCTTTCAGTGCAACTGGGTCGGTCAATGAAATGTATGAGTTGTTTATCTTTGTGCTTCAGCACACAATCGAACGTTTTGTCCCACTGAAGAAAGTGCCTTCACATAAGGTTAAACTGCCCCAGCATATTCTCTCCCTCGCTCGTTTACGAACCCAGGCCTGGTTCAAAGCAAAGTCTACCTCCGATCCTACTGCTTTTGCACTGTATAAAAAAATCAATGAGAAATTCGAAAAGAGACTGAAAAAGTACAACGCTAATTTGGAGAAAAAGATAATAAGATCTGGTAATAAGGCATCTTTTTACAGTCTACTCAATGGTAGGCTAAAAGAAAGACCAGAATTGGGGGTCATCATCACATCCAATGGCAACGCTCTATTCTCTGACCATGATAAAGCTGAGCACCTTGCGGATATTTTTGAAGATGTATTCGTAAAGGATGGAGATACTGATTCGCAGCAATCGGTCAACACACGTTTTGATGTGATGAAGGATGTTACCTATTTTGATGACAGTACAATATATGAGCTTCTTCGTAAGTGGCCCAAATCCAAGTCTCTTACCCCGGATCGCATTCCGCTTCACTTCATAAAAGAAGTGGCACATGTGATTGCAAAGCCACTCGAATTCTTATACAACATAAGTTTGATGAAATCCGAGGTCCCTGATAGGTGGAGGCTTTCGTATGTGACACCCATTCCTAAGAAAAAACCTCACACTTGTGGCCACAATTACCGTCCCATCAGCATCACATCTATTTTTGCTAGGTTGTTTGAGAAAATACTAAAGAAACAGATATTGAAGCACCTTACCCGCTATGAAATAATTTCCCCCTCACAGCATGGGTTTCAAAAAGGGAAATCAACTGTAACAGCTATGCTACAGTGTTTGAACGCATGGACCCGTTCCCTCGATGCTGGGAGGGAAACAGATATCATCTATCTGGACTTTACCAAGGCTTTTGATAAAGTCTTACATCCCAAATTGATTTGTAAGCTAAAAATGGTCGGATTACACCCATGCCTTGTAGCTTGGATCGAGGCCTTTTTGCGAGATCGTACCTTTATTGTTCGAGTCAATGAGGCCTTTTCTCGTCCTCGAGCAATGTCCTCTGGAGTGCCGCAGGGTGGCGTTCTATCACCAGTTTTATTCAATATCTATACCTTCGAACTTCCTGAGATTGTATCTAACCTTGGAGTCTCATGTTGTGCCTTCGCAGACGATTTCAAACTTTATACTACGATATCTGAGCGTAATGACAAGGTCAAATTACAAGAGGCTCTAAATGCTGTGGTAATTTGGTCAAAAGAGTGGGGTTTGCCCATCTCTTTCGAGAAAACCAAGGTCCTACACTTGGGATCTGGTAGCGCCGAATACGCTTATTATATGGATGGTAACAAGATTGGCTATGAAGATGAGGTGACTGACCTTGGTTTTTTGCTGGATAACAAGCTTACTTTTGGCCATCATTGTGAGAAAATAGCTAGCATTGGAACCGCCGCTGTCCATAATCTGTTCAGGGCAATGACAACGAATGATGTTGAAATTCTACTTCAAGCTTACAAGGTCTATATAAGACCCTTGATTGAGTATGGCACCGTGATTTTCAATCCTTGCACGAGCAAAAATGCTTACATATTGGAAAAAGTACAAAACAGCTTCACTAGGAAATTGATGATACGCAGTAGAGGTTTTGTGTATAATCAGTTACCGGGCTTCCAACTTCGAAATAAAGAGTTGGGGTTGGAAGACTTAGCCACCAGGAGAAGAAAGTTTGATCTCATCATGGCCCACAAAATTTTGTTTGGGGGATGTCAGCTAAATGCGGCTGATTTCTTTGATCGGAGGACATCTGTAACTAGGGGCGATCCGTGCAAGCTTATGATTAACAGAACGAGAAGGAATGTGAGGAAAAATTTTTTCATATCTAGAGTCTCTCGCGACCTTGATAAACTTATCAGAATGCAAGTCCTTCCAGTTAGACTTTCTCATTTTAAAACCATCCTTAAGAGCTATCTACTTTCTTCATCTGAATATTCATAATCACTATTGTTCTTTTCTTTGCACGTGTTCACGATTGTTTTTATTGTTCTGTCGTGCCCTTTGGCATGTACTGTTGTTCAGTGTTATAATTTTCACATAGGGTTTCCTATGTAAATGAAAATGAAAATGAAATGAAAATGAAATGTCGTTCAATAGAGCTAAGCAAGCTTTACTAAATGGCTGCCACAAATTCGTCTAAGTCATAATCCAGGTAAAGAGGAGCCAAAATCGAAAAAAATTTTGTCACCTGGAAATCAAATTTTTGCGAAGAAGAATCCTACAGATCTCTAACTTGGTCATCATACAGAACGCAAGGTAGTACTCGAAAATGCTTTTACTGGATTTTTCTTCTGCGCATAAAAAGCGAGAAAAAACAATCCAAAGACCAAATCCGCCCCAGGTCCTTCCACATATTCGATTGTGTACTGCAATCCATAGTAAATGTAACCTTAGAGTTCTGTAGAAGGCGCTCTGGTAATCGAGAATGACCAAGTTCAACGTAAAGAACCCGAAAAAAATGACATTTTTTCGGGCTATTTTTATTCCATAATTTTGAGCCTTAAAAAATCCACCAAATACATTTTTGAGTACTACTATGTGTCAGTGGCGTACCCAGGATTTCGACTTGGGGGGGGGGGAGGGGCTCGACAGAAATTTTTTCTAATGAAGATGCGTGGCGTCAGCCACGCACTCCGAAAATTTTTGATATGCTTTCAAAAATTTTCGCGGGCTCATAACCCCAAATTTCAGAAAAAGGGAGGCCTGTTCCCCCCCCCCTTGGTACGCCACTGCTATGTGTCTACCGTATATTGACCAAGTTGGAGTCAGCAGGGATTTTTCGGAAGGCGGTCCGATTTTTATAGTTGGAAAATTTTTTTGCTCATCATACATACATGCTCATCTCATCCTCATATACCTTGGTTACCGTAGGCGGATCTTTGATGGTCTTTTATTTGATGGTCATTTTGTGTAGCTTCACTCTACGGAATATTACCCCAAATCTGCTAGGGAAACAAAACAACTTGATTTATCTAGAAAACGGATTTATTTTTGAAGCAACTAAAACAAAAAAGTAGTATTGATCGAGGTGTACGCAAACTGAAATGTATTAGGTCGTTTCCATGAGTTTGTAGTGTTTTTACAGGCCCACAAAATTATCAGTTTACAGTAAAAACCAACCAAAATAATATTCTCACTATAGCGCACGACCTTTTGGCACATTCCTGTTAGTTTCTCAATCTCACTTTTTCAAGCGGCAGCCCGCCGGGTCCCAAGAAAGTCATCTAACCAGCTCTCAAACTACTTACTGAAATCGAGCCATGCACCATCTATGAGGTTTGCCAGAGAGCGGAGCAAATGAAAGAGCGTTCTGATGTACATTCGTCTACTTATACAACAATTTTCAGTGCAGGACATCCTGCACGTCCGCCGAAAAGTCTCGTTCGGGGGCACCCTGCACAGCTCCTTTTTTGTAGCAATCCGATCCTTTTTTGTGTCATATTGATGTGCGAACGCCATGTTCCCTAGTCGACAGTAAATTCTGTGCAAAAGTGCTACTTTTCATAAGGAAAAACGCGCGAATGTCAAAGTTACTTCTTTTTGCCTTTCGAGATTTCCATCTTTGGAAGCTACGAGATCCGAGTGAATCAGCTTTTCACCGGAATCAGCGGACATCTTTAGAAGGCACAATCAGTCCTCCCAAATACGCATCTTGCCGCAATTCAACCGCTCCTCAAAGATATGAGGACGAAAATGAAAACGCTACGAACTTATGGAACGACCTGATATATTGTCAGACGTCTGCGGCATCCATGTCTGCTAAATGTTCCGAAAATGCTTTGAATTTGGAATGAATGCAAAACACTAGTTTAAGAAAGAATAGAGCAGTTTTCACTTTGTTGTTGTATTTCTTCTTTCTGATAATTATTTTGGGGAGTGGGAAGGAAAACCACTGCTTCTTACCTTTTATGGAGAATATAATGGAAGTATCATTTGAAGCGTTTGTCTATCTTCATTCTAACAAAAAGTGATTTGTTGTTAGGTCCAGGACACTGTACGACCGCTGCGTAATCTGTTCTACCTTACTCCTTCCAACCTTCCAGAAATGAAATTGTTAAGAAAAACATGAATGTCCTTGTCATTGCTAGAAATCAATACTGTATCATTCGGCAACTTTGCCAGTAGTAAAGTAACATTTTCATTGAATCAAAAGTAGTAGAGGTGGTCAAATATGTTCCTAATTCAGTTTTTTTTGTTTTTAGAATTAGATTACTCTGATTAAAGTGCGATCTAAATACGACCCAGGTAAATCATTTTTTTCTATCCGTACATGGCTATGTATTCGGATAACTTTTTTTCCTTATTCGTATGTGGTTGGGTTGTTTGTAAACCGAGAATCACTCTAAGTTGTAATGTTTGATGGTGAATCCAAATTCATTGTAATGAAGGTAGTCTTTATACCTTGCTCCCCTAGTCTTTCTCAATGATCTATTCTTTAGCATAGTCGATCTAGTGTTTGTCCGTTGTCATAACAAGAGCTGTCTTCATCAGTTGTTTCTAAAAAGCCATGAGATTTTGGGAATTCAAGAATAGGTGCATTTTTGGATAAAGCACTTCTAGGCTTATTTCTAGGAGCCTATCTATTTATTCCTGCGCTAAACAACAGACACAGCTTCGAAAACACAATTCTCTAAACGGATGATGTTTTGCAGTGTACTGCTACCACTATACAATATTAGGTGACCCAAAAAAATTATCAAACGTTTAATTGCTAATAACTCGTTTTACGCGCAGCTTTCACGAAGCTAATCATGTGCCAGGATTGACTCAATTTGGAGTTTTTATTCAAAATTATCGCTCAGTTTTTTATTGCCGTAGGAACATGGGCAGATTTCAAAGAGTTTGCATCTAGGGGATGGGAGCATAGATTGTCCCGAAATATCAAAAAAAACTTGAAACTGTTACGAAGTCAATAAGCGCTGCTCTTACTTTTCAATACAAATGGGACTGGCGGCTGGAAGGCGACCGCTCACACCCGCTACGCAGTCTCCTCGCGAGCGTGCTCTCTAAGGCCTCGAAGCTCCGCCTTCCAGCAGTCAATCCCGTCGAATCAAAGGGTACTCTTACCCTATTTTCAGGTGTATAAGCCGCACCCTTTTTGCTCTAAACGTGAGCAGACCCAGGCGAGCCGCCGCGCATATGTCTCGCGAAGCGGTCGCCTTATCGCACACTGCTCTCAGTTAACGCGCTCCATGATGACAATCAGTCCTTTGGCGTGTTCGCCTTTAGAGTGAAAATGGTGCTCCTTATACACCTGAAAATAGGGTAGTTACAAAAGTCATACCATCTGGCGGTTTTTTCAAGAATCAATCAATCTGATTACACCATCTAAACGTCTTCACAAACTGTACAAATTTTTCCAGAATCAGCGCTTCTAACATAAGGTCCCACCACATTTTTTTTGCACTGCAAAGTTGAGTTGAAGCCAGCCCTATAATGTGCTATCTGAAGGTCCGCGAGAGCTCGTTAGGCGATAGAGTTATTGGCAATCAAACGGTCAGTACATTTCTTGGAACACCCTGTATATTATGGAGTGGATCTATGGATTGACCCAGCTATGGGCTTATCGATCCACTTCGCCAAAGATAATGTCCAATGTTCCGATGACTGCAACGACATCAGCAATCAGCGACATGTAACATATGTCAGGTAAGGCGGCCAAATGCGGAAATGCAGGAGCACGGATGAAGCATCTAAATTAGGTACAAATTAGCCATTTCAGCGAGATTTCAAGCAGCTTTACCTGTAGGGTCTGCTAGTACCGTCAGAAACAAGATACACTCCAAACTCTCCTTTAGGGGCCTCGATTGGAACATAGGTTGCTCCGGGTGGAACTTGGTATCCTTGGGTGAAGAATTTGAAGTGGTGAATTAACGATTCCATGGAGTTCTAAAACAAATGCTATCTCTTCGATTGTACGGTATAGGTAAACTGATGACAAGTTAAAGGCATAAGGCACTTCCTACAATTGTCTAAGGTGAACTCGAATGACAATTTGTTTTTCATTGTTACAGACTGGGCAAAGGTAATGAGCTTCATCGTAAATGAAATGCCATTGACAAGAAAGTAGTACATGATAGACGCCCAGAATATTGTTGGTTTGGGAATTGCTTTAAGTGGATATAATAATCATATGCCACCCCGCACTCATTCATGGACAAAACAGGGTAGCGGTTGAGCTGCGCCAGGGCTGAGGTGTCAAATCATAGAGATTCAACATGTACTTGTCCAACCGTTGCCTGTCACTAACATTTTGTTCTTGGATGAAATTAGGATGAAAAATAAAGATTTCGGCGTCTTCGGTATCCTCTGCAAGCATGCGACGGACACACTCTACTTCCATCGAAGAGGCTACTGAATGCGTTTCAACCTTTTACATGACTTGGGCGCCAGCCGATTACCAAGTCAATGCTTCCTTCCAGATTACCCTGGTACCAATTTATCAGCCCTGGAGGGTAGAGGCCTTGATTGGTTCAAGGGCGAAATCGAACCTGCGTCCGATTTGGTCATAGCGGCGCCTTATACCACTACGCCAACCGTCCTTATTGTTTAGATGGTAACATCAAAATAAGCGCTTTTTCATTCACTTTATCTAGTTCTACAACTCTTTAAATCTTTGGCAACTCGGAGACTGATCAGCGCGAGCTTAGCGTTATTTATGTTGAACAATGTGTTGCAAAATTAATGCCCAATCCTGGAAATTGCATTCGATTACTTTAAGGGTTTTCAGGCAGGGTCAAGCAATATCTTTTTTCTTGTGGACAATCAGCTCTTTCCGCAAATGTTCAAGTAAGTTAACTTCGATTTTCATTCTAAAAAAAGTGTTAGCCTTTCTGTGCAGGCTTTGCGGAGGAAAGCGGACAAGCGCAAACCATACAATTTTTCGGTTTTCTATAGTCAAGTAAGCATCGAACGAAAAATTCCCACAAGTCAATAAGCATTTCTCGATTACCTTCATCTCCGCACGCTTTGGAGGGACAAGTTTATGATCATCGACCTTCACCTCACCAGCGGGCATCTTGTTGAGACATTGGAGAATAATTCTCAAAGACTGACGCATTTCTTCAAGCCGGCAAAGATATCTGAGCTAGCACTTCGGTAGAAATTAATATTAGAAATCTATTCAGGAGACCTATCGTAACAATCTCCTTTAGTTCCAACTGGCACGTCAAATTCCATTTGATCGTACGCTTCATACGGTTGGGTTTTCCGAACGTCCTGTTTTATTCCTGATCCACGCACCATTACTCCAGTAAAGCCCCAGTTCAGTGCATCCGCAGCAGAAACAATGCCTAAATGGCTAGAAAGGTTTCGATATGCAGTAGGTATAGTACTGAATAACGGATTACCAATATCAATTGTCCTTGCTTTCCAGATTCTGTTTTCAGTAAGCATGTCCTCCACTTCATCAATTCGCTCGGGGAACTAAAATTCTTCAAAAATACAGTGGAGAAAGACTCTAATGCATATGAGGAGATAGAATTCCCAAATGAAAACCCTCAAACTGCTTGAAAAGAACTTCGTACCGAATGCCTTCTTACCAAATTTAGAGGAACTCTACTGCCGTTTTGATAAAATTACACAGGTTTTTTAATTGATATTTTCGAAATTGTTCATGAGCAGAAATATACCAAGTTTGGTTTTACATAATTTACTGTTCTATTTTCAAAAAACCAATCTTGTAAAGGAGTCGGATTTTTTGCATTTGCGAACTAGTGTTGGCGCACGAAATGAGGATCGCGTCAACGATTGTTTATGAATTCTATTTTGATCTCCCAGCTTTTTCAAAATCCAACCATGCCGCTCCAGTATCTAAGTTTTGTCACTTATAGTTCGTCATACCTTTTCAGCCCAGTTGTATATGTCATCCATTATACCAAGAGGAAGATCCCATGCAACACCACCTGGTCGGATGTAATTCGCATGCATTCGAGCACCCGAGACACGTTCAGAAAACTCAAACAGCTTTTCTCTTTCTAAATTACCAACTTCTTCCTTTGACAAAAAAAAACTACGTATATACCCTTACCTTCAAACATCCAGAAAAGTGGAGTCATAGCACCAATATCTAGAGCTTGTGTGACTATGCCTACGATATGGTTTGAAAGTCTAGTAAGTTCCGCAAACATTGCTGGAAAAGACAGAGTAATGTTGAGCTTTCATACTGATAAAAAACCTCTTACTGCGAATGTACTTTGCCCGAGGTGGGATTTCAATACCCAGCAACTTTTCGACAGCAAGCGCAAAAGCCTGTTCGTTGGTCATCATTGAGACATAGTCCAACCGATCAAAATATGGAAGCGCCTGTAAACGTATAAATTTTAATCATAAGTTTGATAAACATTCATAAAGCGTGCAACTATGCTGAATCCTGATTCTTTCAAGTTATTGTTTTATATCCATTTACATAATCAGTAGCACTATTTAAAGCAGTATTTAGATTTTTTTGGCCGCAGCTCTTCGTATATAGAATTGTAAATAGTGAGATAAGCTGCTTCAGCTTGTCAACTCATATTCATTTTCTCAGTGTTCACCAATCCTACATGTCTTTTAAATGTCATGAAACTCCTGCCATTTCTTATAATGAAGATCAAAATTAAAAGAAAAGGCGCTGGTTTGAAATGTTTTTAAAACTAAAATTTTTCTTGACGCAGGATGGTAAAACCTATCAAATACTTTGATCTGCTTGAATAATTCGCTGAATCCCAGGCGATGATGCTGCAAAGAATAACGCTGCTGAAGCCCAATAGGAAAATTTGGTAGATGAAGGTTTTACAGAACTTGCAGAAACCGGTTAATGCGCCATAACTTTCGTATGTGATAGATATAGCGACATTCGACTACGTGCTCCATCTGGGATTCAAACTGCCTAGTAGCTCAGGAAATGCTCTTTTCAGAGATAGCTTTCGTGATATTCCTAATCAGTAATTTAAAGCTGTCAGTATGAAGCCAAGATGTTGATTAACATCTCAATTTCGATCAATGTATATACGAAACAAAATAGTCCAAACATTATTAACAGAACTTTTGAACAGCTTATAATCACAATTAGGTACCTGAGTGTATGTTTTATACTCGATCAACTTTTCTGTGCCTCGATGTAGCAGACCAATATGAGGAGTCGCTTTGATGATGATCTGAAAGCGAATTTGCAGAATGCATTTAACAACAAAAATTAACAAACAAACGTTGTGTCCGCAGTATATGAACTATATTGATATTAGGGACGAACCTCTCCCTCTAGTTTCAGCACTAACCGCAGTACTCCGTGAGCTGCAGGATGTTGTGGACCAAAGTTCAGGATCATATTCTCCAGTTGTTTCTCACTTAATCGAAGAGAATAAAAATTTGATCAATGATTCTCCAGGTGAATCAAGCAACTTCCCAACCGTTCGCAATAAATAGAAACATATTTTCGAAATTGTTTATTCCGCTTGTTTATCTATTAGGCTGGTTCATAAATGCAAATTTTTCCTAAATACAACTTTCTTCCAAGAGTCTATGTATGAAGAAAAGCAGTTTTTCTTGTAAGCATATTATAAACTTTTCTGAGTGCGAGATCTAGTTTCTTACATATATTTTTTTCGTAAATCCTCGTTCGAATCAAAGTTACATACCTTCAGAAATAAAAAACAAATCTTCCCTTCTACTCTCCTTGCTCTAACTTCATGAATAATGATCAAAAACATGCATAGTGATTTTGAAGTTTTATGCTATAGAAGGCTTGTCAAGGTTAAAAGTTGCAAAAATCTCGAACCATAAACTTTCATCTCAAAGTTGGGTCATTCGGGCCATTGTATAAAATTCTTAGGCGAAGAGGAGTTGCGACAACTTTTCCCCTAACAGCTAGAGTAGATCTAGAACAAGTAACTGTAGAAGAGCGACAAGGTTTTCTCTTTTTTTTGGGGGGGGGGGGGGGGGGAGAGAAAAATTGGAGAAATCCAGAAAGGAAGATTTTTGCCTTTTTTAATACGAGAAAATCGGTAGTTTCAATTTCTTGCAATCTGCAGAGTTCCGTGTAATTCAAGCTCCGACGAATCACTCAAACGACTGTTTGCTGATGAGCAAAGATCCTGCCATATTATACAGTTGTGAGTGAGTTATGCTTTTTTAATCTAGAAATCTCCAGAAAACTTCTATGACAGTGTTCGGCCACTAGTCTTTCCCACAGTGGTTAGAACTATACAAAAGTCCGTTGTGTATATCCAAAGGTTTCCTATTTGCAATAATTTAACTGCACTGGAAGGATAGCACTGGAAAAGAATTGTTTAATTTTGATATTTACTCATTTTACTCAACTAATGCACCAGAAAATACATAGAATGCTGTAATATGTATGCGTAAGCAACTATCTTACCTTTGACTTGTACTGAAGATTGGGCTAACGATAACTTCTTCCAAAAAATATGGAAATGGGTAGCGGAGCGGTCCACAGAGCTTATTCGGCAATTTTCATTGCCATGGTTATAGCCCTACTTGATAGGCCGCTCTGTTATCCATTCATGCCATCAGCTAAGAGGGATATCTAACGAAATAAGGAACATAAACTTTGAAAAAGAAATTCACTAATATGGAAAAAATATACCGATGTTTTCCTTCAAATACGTCAGAATACGTTGGCATCTCATAAGCTAACTTCTCCAGCTTGTCCAGACCAACTGCCTTATCGTACTCATCATATTTCTCGCTCATCCACAATTTTCCCATACCTCCAGCGCTCTGTAAAACCGAAAGCTTATGCTGAATACGATTTCACGGCAAAATATCATGCCTTAAATTGCCTTTCAAATCTTGCATCTGGATACCAGATTGTATGCGAACTCCTTTGCGCCAGAAGTGCTTGTGATGCCCCTGCAGCTCGGGTGCATAACCCGATAAGTTTAGTGCCAAGCATTGCCAGCCGGCTGAACTAATGTTAATTTATATAGAGGTAATTTTGTAGAAAATATTATGAAGGGAGCAGAACCTTAGCGGAAGCCACACCAGGAATAGAAAATAAGTGAAAAAGCCTGCGGAAGCTTCCCCAAATCATCTAACTTCTTAATGAGTAGTCAGAAGCACATTCACACATGATTACCGCTGAGTTTCTAATATAAATAGACCAGTTATTGCAAACTTGATTATTTTTACTTCAAGGTCCTTATTTTTGCAAATCCGCTTAAACCTGGGTTTTCTATGATCGAAAATTCTTGAAGGGATCTTTCCAACGGAAAAACCATTGAACAGGTTCTTTATTTATAAGATTCTTTTGTTTTGATGTTCGCCTTTCCGTCTCAATATCCCATAGGGATGCAAGGCTGTTCTGATCTCCTCAAACATTCAAAATCTCTTCAAGACCTTTTCGTATGACAGGACATACGTTCTTGTTATTTTGGAGACCAAAAAGTTTCCAGATTCGACTTCCAGACTTTTAGCTTATTTACAAGATTGCAAGATGAAGAATTCTCAACAAAATCGTTGCAAACGAAATACTAGCACTAAGTAGCTTAGAAAAACACAATTCATTTGATTATTGGAAAGACAACGATTCGCTGTCTAAACTCTTCGAAGTGTAGCCACTTCACTTAAAGAAAATGAAAAGATTAGGAAAGAGAAAAATGCTGATAATTTCATTGATGAGTTTGGTGACAAGATGGCGGCTAGATGGAATCCTTGAACGTCAAGTAGGGATAAAAATAAATACAGCTTTCTTGCCTACTCTTTCAATAAATCAAGAAGCAGAAACTGAATATGCAAAAATAATCTGAAAGATACGAAGACTCTACTGGAATTTATACTCAATCAACTTATTAAACAGAAATCATATCTATTAATAATATTTGAAATCAGTTTGTCGAAAATATGTAGAGTCGGGCAAATCTAAATATCGCTAAGTTCTTCTGAGAAGATGCAGTACGATTATCTTCTTGCCATTGCAAAATGGAACGTGTATTGGCAAAAGCTTGAGAAGTTGCACTATATGCGTCAACAGGCGTTTTGACGCAAATCGAAAGCGTCTACTGGCGAGGACTTCATTTCGCTTCACATGTGCAGAATTTTTTGTTTTTCCTTTACCGTTTTATTGCTCCATTGGGAAAATTCCCCCACAGCTTTATCAATATATTAGCAATAAATTAGCGCTTCCAAGCGAAAAATTTCTCGAGTCAACAAATTTACTTTCAAAAACTCCATTTCTTTCGTTTTCGCTATTTCAAGTAAGTAGTGAATTATCGTGGAAAATGTAGAATGCGCTTCAAATAATTTCAAACAAATGGACTCATTTACTTTTATCTGTAGTGTTGATTAAGGTTTTGACGAGCCCTTAGAGCAAACTTCACCTTATATTTCTCGTTATTCTCGAATAAGAATGCCATAATGTAACATATAAAACATTGAGGTAAAATCCTTCTAATCCAATTTCAACAACAGTGAATAACGCCAGAAATTTACAATAATTAAAAATGGTAATCTGAAGTGAATGCTCTAGAGATTGGAGAAGAATCGGTAATTTGATACAAAACCTCATTTTCTTTGAAAGTCTTACTGCAACTCAATAATGAATTTTCACAACCAACAAATCTCGACTGATATTTGCATGATTAATATGGTTTTGTAAAGAACTGCTATGTTTTTGAGTGAAGAAATATCAAAGAAATTAAAACACGCTGTTATCATTCAAGGAAAGTCGATGAATTTCTATTTGAAACCATTCCGTGCTGAAAAAGTAGATCGATGCGAGGACGGCTGACGACGCGTGCGAGTGAGGTATAAAAACAAATGCACTTTTGCAAGGACAGAGCTATATCTACGCGCTTAGCAATAAGCCTG
The DNA here is from genome assembly GCA_958299035.1 of Cylicocyclus nassatus. Lineage (NCBI taxonomy): Eukaryota > Metazoa > Nematoda > Chromadorea > Rhabditida > Strongylidae > Cylicocyclus > Cylicocyclus nassatus. Next base: position 81,571,046 of record CATQJL010000001.1, read on the forward strand.
TCATACTTCTTTAGTTTTGAACATGGTTCCTAGAAATGCCTTCTATTTAGTGGCAGTAGTAAAAATGGGGAAATGAAGGGATAGGTCACTTTTGGCATAAGACTGAAAAAAACCTTTTTTGCCGTGTTTCTAGTGTTTTTTCCTATTTTCTTCGCATAAAAGCAGAAAATAACTCTTCACAAACTTGAACTATACTTTCTATTGGAAGAGTTCATCTTGTTGCAGATGTCCCTTCTTCGATTTTTTTCATTTAAAAAAGCCGTTGCTCTTTTTCTATAGATGATAACCTTTAAAATAGATTATAGGCCTTGCTTACGCACAATTGAAATTCAACCCGCACCAGTTATTCGCTGCTTAAAAATAACCAAAGGCAAATAAAAGTGCATGATTTTCACTAGGGAATAGGCTATCATACCAAAAAATTTCCAAAGCGGAAATTTTGTGCTTCGAGTGTATGTCAGAGGTTTATCAGCTAGTGTTCGGTCTGGATATGGATGTCATATGGATATATGGTGATTTCAGAAATGCGGAAAAACTTGGGTATATGAGATAGCAGTATATAGTAAACTTAATGGTTTCTTAGCAGTATATAGTAAACTTAATGGTTTCTTCGGTCTAAAATCTGACACTTTACTATGTTAGCGCCCTTCCTTTTGTCAAATTCATCGAAGACAGGACGGAAGAATTTAGCTGATCGATTGCAAACAACAGATGTGGTATTAATTAGTGTAATATCGTCAAACGCAATGACGTAGATAAACACAACGAATTATAAAATGGTTCATTAAACGTTTGCACGTTTGTACAAGCTGTTTTCAAATCAGATCATCTCAAAGACTGCGCATAAATCTTATATTAGGTTGCCCCGAAAGTTTTGTCCTTTTTTTTCAAACCACTATAAAACCATGCAAGTAAAGACCTGAATGAGTTTCAACATGTATTCGATGCAGCTTTTCATTCTCTTTCTTAATTATGCATTTTCGATCCACAATCTTGTACGCTTTTTTGATAATTGCCAAAGTTCTTCATCCGTTGATTTTTACTGCTCAAAGTTAGTCTAGTTTTCAAAAATTTCATTCCAAAGTTTCGGAGAAGGCTAAGTATGGATGAGATAGAGCAATTTTCGGGCTATATGACTATATTTTTGAATTCGCTCAATCTCTTATTTAGCTCTAAAAAATATTTCTTTAAAGTTTCCAATTTTCGATAAAGTCATGAAACATGCAACTGTCGCAAATACGCGAAAGCATGTGAAGTTTCTGCAAATTGAAACATGGTTACTCTTAAACAATTTTTGATCCAACATAACCATGATTTGTTTTGAGAAAGCAGGTTTTTTGGAAGTTCGTGCTTTACGTGGTGAACGTAATCAAAAAGACGCGGTTTTTATTAAACATAAAATTATACCAAATTTAATAAACATGACCCATGTAATTTAAAATGGATACAATGTAGTCGAAGGTGTGCTCTACATAACGATTGTTAGCGCTTTTTGAAAACATTAGAATAAAAAATTTTTAGAAATCAAGAAAAATTTGGCTACTGCTGAGCTGCTCAAAAAGCCATGGCGATAACATAGCAAAGACAGGGTAGATCAAAAAGCAAGTATAACTATAAGAAAGAGGGGTGCTGCATGGCGAAGGCGTAATATCTTCGGACGCGAACGCGGCTTTATTAGCCGCAGAGCGCATGAGGTGCTGGATCTACAACAGTGAGGATACGCGCGCGTCGTGTTCGCGCCCGCTCAACTAACATCGCCATTGCGCCTTCGTTATACAGCAGCCTTTACCTAAGTCGTCCATGTATTGGTGTTCTGTGATTGATGAATGAAACGGACAAAACTTTCCAGACTAATATACTGACTTGTCAAGTCTTATTTCAGTATGCGGTGAATGATATTTCATACACACGATTGAGATTTAGGTAAGGCGTATTCGCACATGCATTTCCCTACGTTGGACATGACTATCCAATTTGTAAATGAAATGTTAGGTGCTCGCAGTAATTGAAGCAGCGTCCTGCGCATATAAATGTTGTCTGTGGAACTGCACATCACCTGCTCTTACTCAAGAGTTTTATCGGCGCGAACGTAGAGTATCAAGCTTTTTAAGAAATTTAATAGTTTCAACTTGTATTTTGGCGGCATTTTGAGATTCCCAGTAGATCCCAACTCAATAATACAGTAGAAATCCCTCTGTGGCACCTAAATTAGAGTCTATAATAGCAAAAATTTTCATATGTTAGGTTACAATCGCATAATCTGTACCCTTTCCAATACCTTCACTGCTTGCTTACGTATCTTCAACTCTTTGAGTTAGGGTTCACATTCATTTGGCCGCATTTGTCCCTCTTACTTGATTCCCACCACATTTGTTCCTGAAGAATGGCACTGCTTCAGTATTTCAATGAAGCTGGAGTGTGCAACTCACTATTCGAATGTGCAAAAATATTAGGTTGTTACATAAGTCTTGTTACACTTAACTTCTAACGGGGATAAGTCATACACCTCATATTCTTTGCAGGACTCCAAGATACCAATCGATAGAGCAAAGCAAGCTCTACAAGATGGTCTGCAAAAGTTCGCACCAGCTCCGACCCACCGTAAGTTTGCGCCCAAAATCTGAGCCGTACTGAAATTCAAAAAATCGCGAAAAATTCATATCTTTGTTCAAACAAATCCTACGGATCTCCAACTTGCTCACAAAAATTGCCCACTATATCAAACACTCATTTGTACCGTTGCTGTATTTTTTCCTTATCTAGAAATCGAGAAAAAGAATTTTTTTTAGTTTTTACAAAAACGAAGCTATGCTGTTTCTTTTCATGTAGCTGTATACTAGAAGCTCTTAGAAGTATGACCGTAAATTTTCAGCTTCCCAGAAGCCCTAGTTTTCGAAAATTACCTAATTCAGCATTGAACACCCGAGTGATAAAAGCTAAATTTGGTACTTTTCAAAAACCAGAGCTTCTGAAAAGCTGAAAATTTACGGTTATACTTCTAAGGGCTTGTAGTATACAGCTACATGAAAAGAAACAGCATAGCTTCGTTTTTGTAAAAACTAAAAAAAATTCTTTTTCTCGATTTCTAGATAAGGAAAAAATACAGCAACGGTACAAATGAGTGTTTGATATAGTGGGCAATTTTTGTGAGCAAGTTGGAGATCCGTAGGATTTGTTTGAACAAAGATATGAATTTTTCGCGATTTTTTGAATTTCAGTACGACTCAGATTTTGGGCGCAAACTTACGGTGGGTCGGAGCTGGTGCGAACTTTTGCAGACCATCTTGTAGAGCTTGCTTTGCTCTATCGATTGGTATCTTGGAGTCCTGCAAAGAATATGAGGTGTATGACTTATCCCCGTTAGAAGTTAAGTGTAACAAGACTTATGTAACAACCTAATATTTGTTAAAAGCCTTGTGCTACCAATCCATAACATAGTTTGCTCAGAATCCAATCACAGGGTTGATTTCTATAATCCACATCATACGCAGCTCCACAAAATCTTCTAAGCTAAGCGTCACCTCGCTAAAAACAAGACTATCCTCTAAGGGGCGCTAATTAGAGAAGGATAGAAGCTAAAAATTATGGAAGTATACTCAACGCAAGGAAACCGTCATTTCCTACGTAAACACGCATACTGGAGATCAATCTGCGACGTAGCGCAATGTAGAATGGTAGGATATATGAGTATTTTAGAATGTCATCCACTATCATTGAGGTTTAGTGTAAATAATAAAGAATTAGGTGTGTAAATCGCTGTTTTCATGTTTTGTCCCATGCGGTTGCTCTCGGTGATTTGATCGGAGTAGGACAGCGGGGTCCGGCAATAGGGAGGTGAATGTCAAGCTGGCAGGGCCCAGGATAAGATTGCATACTTTTAGAAAAGACATGCCCTTCGACACCCAAAATTTTCCCCCTTCGACTTTCCCTTCGAGCTTTATTTTCTAAACGAGCCCATAAGTATAGTCTATAGTAATCTGTGTAAAAAAATACATTACTTTGTGATGAAAAATTTTATCTAACAGTTTATTAATCAACCAGTGCACCACCTCTGCCTCGAGGCTTGCACTGGTGTTCCACTATCTAATGCCTTCAGAATGGTAACTTGAAACTCACCGCACACGTGCTGGTTATCACGATGAATTTGTACAAGATGAAGAACAAATTAACAATTTTAAGATATCATTGCGATACAATTTAAGTAAACCAGTGGGTTTGGAAATGTTCAACTATAACAGCTTCCTCAAAAGACTTAACAACTATAACATGAAACTTATTGAAGAGCAAGAATGGGAGTGTAGTAAATACAACGAATTCATTGATGAATATCACAAACATGTTTGCACAGGAGATCTGAATTTTATACGAAACAAGAGGTTAAGATCTATCTTTCAGAAAGGTACTAAGTACAGATCGCATGCAATTATCACAAAAGATGATATTCTGAAAGTGATAGATGAAATGGTAATACAGATAGCAACAAAGTACATCAAAAAATTTAAAGTTAACTCTTCTATCAAACTACAACTTGCTAAGGATTTGAAGGAACACTTTGTAAAGAAAGTTAAAGGTAAAATGTTTGACTTGTACAATCCAGAACAGATTGAGAACGATGATATAGACAAGAATGCTCTCAGAGTATTACAACGTCATTTCGTCATTGCTCCAATAGATAAGGCTACATCAAATTACAGTTTTACATGCAAAAATTTTTATCTTCAAATGATGAGAAAAGAAATGGAACAGTCAGCTATGGACGGCTCTACATATATAAGAACTACTCTGCTAGAAAATCAAGTTCAGGAAAAACAAATAAGACTATTGAATAGCTTGAATATCAAACATGTAGAAGAGCAGAATGTTATTCCTAGAATATATGGTATTCCAAAGATGCACAAGACACCCATTAAGTTCCGGTTTATTACCGGAGCAAAGAGATCTACGCTTAAGCCCCTTTACAAGATACTGCAATTAATGCTTGCACATATTAGAAAGCATTTCATAAACTATTGTAAAGTTATTTATCAAAGAACTAGAATAAAACATTTTTGGGCTATAGAAAATAGTAATCAAGTGCTGAAAGAACTGCTGACAGCAAATGAACAATTAGAAATATATTCAGCCGACTTTTCTAGTTTGTTCACCAATCTGCCACACAACGTGGTCAGATCTAATCTCAAAAAACTTATAAGCTTATGCATGAGAGGATATAAATATATCAGAATATATAACAATAAAGTATCGTATGTTAATGCAGATACGGCACAGGGCAGATGTTATCAACTTGAAGACATAATTTATATAATAGATTCTATACTGGAGTCTAGCTACCTGTATTTTGGTGGAGTGATATATAAACAAATAAAGGGTATACCTCAGGGAGCTTCGTGTAGCCCACAGATAGCAGACCTTACTCTAACATACATGGAATTTGAGTTCTTAAAAAGACAGACAAGAACTCTGAGTCATAGCACTAACTTGTACAATCACACTTACAGATATATAGATGACATATTACATGTCTCTAAAGATGCTTCGCATTTCGAAAGAACTATAAGAGAAATCTATCATCCTTCTTTACAATTAGAGAAAACTAACCTTAGCTTGACAAAAACAAATTTTCTAGACCTTACCCTCAAAATTTCCAATAATAAAATTGAGTTTAATATGTATAATAAGACAGATGACTATAATTTCAAAGTATTTAGATATCCACATTGGGAGTCTAATATTCCCAGATATATATTGTACAATACTTGCACTTCAGAAATTCTTAGAATGTATAGAAATTGCTCTAATTATGCACATTTTAAGGAAAGAGTATCAGAACTAGCTAAGACTCTAAAAACTAATGGATGGGAATATCGTATTTTTATTAGTAAACTTTATCATATACTATTCGATAGACCATTTATAATGCGTAAGTACGGAGTTTCTAGTAACATACATTTGCCTCTTCTACATGACCTACATGACACTTGGGCTCACGCTAGCGCGCTCTGAGGTCACGGCGGGAGTACTCCAGTTTGAAAAAGAGGTCGCTATTTCCTCGGATGACACTTGCCATTTATTTTGTCGTATACGTACATGTTAACACTTGCACCTTCTTTACTCAAGTTCTTTATACGCCATTTTCTGTTTTAGATCTTATCTTAGATTTTCATTTGATAATTTTGAAGCTTCCTTGGGAACTACTGACGAGGGGCACCAAGGAAGCCGCACTACCGGTATAGTTCTAAGCCCCGAAACCGGATAGTGTAGAAAATGAACAAAAAGGAATTGAATTCCTTGCGTTCCTAATTAGTATTTATCAAATTCTTTTTCATATTAAAAACCACAAAACAAGTTGTTATTTTTAATCAAGATATAGAGATACATCAATTTTTTGATGAAAAATAAAGTCTCCAGATCCGGTTTCTAGCATGAATTCTGAAAAAATTGTTTTGAATATTGTTTCTAGAATTACCCTGTTAAGAAGATACACAAACCCAGAATTTATGACTTTTCTGCATAAAATGCTCACAAGCTCCTTGAAATTTATAAAGACAGAATTCTGACCAAACAGATCTACAGACTTAGAATTTCGAGGTATTCAAAGAGGAGTAGTACGTTCCCGAAAACTTCAAAACTGCTATATGAAAAAAAGCTGGAAGATTCATAATTTTAGATTTTTACTATACAAAAACCCATGAAAAACTATGGAAGTTGTCGAAAAGTTCTTTATATTACATTCCAATTCATTGTGACCTGAAAACCGGAGATTCTTTGGAATCACTAGTTTTTGAACAGGAGTGCTGGCAATATTTTTGATTTATGGAAGGTGAGCCTGCTGAGCTGTCAGAACTTTCGACTTTTGCGATGATAAAGTGGAAAAGTCTGTAAAATTCTATTGAAAATAAGTCATGTCTTGAGATGAGATGCTTAACGCTAGAAAATCACTTTCTCTCGTAGGGTGCTAAAACTGTGACCTAATTTCTCGAAGCGTTGCTCAAGGGGAAAAATGCTGACCTCATGATTCTTCACTGCCTAAGGCATTTCAGACACTTGGATATTCTCGGATGGAAATTGTCTAAGAGATATAATCAACACTTCTTTAAAGAAACCTTTTGAAGCAAAAACACTGACTTTTTTGATTTTTTTGACTTTTCCTTTTATATAGGATGTTTTAAAGCTTTATGAAGACGCTATGGAATTCTGAGAAATCGGGCGAGTTCAGCCTTCTTGCTCTCGTATCCCAGATATCATATTTTGTAAGTTTCAGAGTTTATTGAAGTAAATCGGGCGGCTCTACAAAATCTTTGTCCAGAATCCATTTACCACTTCTTTACGTGGATTTGGAATTTTCCTGGCAAAAGTCAGATACTTTATTTAACCCCATACCTTGATTCAGACAAAATTTTGAAGTTAGAGAAGTTCATCATTTGTAATGCTAAATTTGTTTCATTAGAAGTTTAGTTTCCAATGTCTCCGCAACACTTGCAATTTAATCTGGAAAATCCTTACTCACAAATCATAGTCATTGGTATCCATGATTAGAAATCGATAGAAGGTCAATGAAGCAGTCGGATGGCTACACGCTTTGTGAAGTTGTGAAAGTTTGTGATTTTGATTTGGTAGATATTCTGCAGAAGTAGAATTTTTTGCGACATGTTCAGTTTAAGTGAAACTTGATTGCGTTCCAGAAAAAGTCGGCTTGACTGAAATGAAAACTGCACGTTCAGGAGATTTTGATTTTTGTCTTACTGCAATTGACCACCTTGGTTTTTTTCGCTAGCAAACGCGAAGTTTCACCAAATAATTCACATTCACCATTTTCTGTCGTCATCGTTTGACGGCTAAAACGTGCAATCAAAACTTCAGCGGATATTTAGCTCATTTTTGCAGCAAAAACAGTGAAACTTAGCGACTGGTATTCGAAAAGCTGGTGAGCCAAACCTCTTCGTCTAGATTTTTTTTTTGAAGATTTGCGGAGCCCACAAATGGACCTTTGAGTTAGTGACAGCCAGAGAAATCGCGGTCTCCAATCTAGTGGGTTGCCAGGTCATTTGAACGTAGGCACAATGATAGATTGACTCTCGGTCAAAAACTGTAATGATTCTGTCTTTTTAACCTAATAGTTTTTGAATTTCGAAAATTACAAAGCGGCTTTTCGTGAGAAACAATCAGCGTTGGAACCAGTTGCAAATAACAAGGATATGAAAATTTTTCACAACTTCACAAACTAATGATAGACAGAATGATACAAATGGATCCATGATCTAGTGAGATAACGGCAATCGTATGGACAATGCATTCTTCGCAACTCTGTGGCCTTCATATCACGCTCTTGCTTTTGAAGCCCGTAGACAATAATTATCGAGTATACCTCATGAGCGATCAAATCACTTAAAAACTACACCGTTCGATTGCAAATCAAAAGCTGATTCGAGTCATATATTTCACATAAGATTTTGCTGCTGGAAATTTTTTCTTCATTTTGCTTTAGGAAAGAATGATGAGCAGGGATCTTGCATTGGTGATTTCTGAGATGTAGCGTTTTTACAGAAGTGGCAAGTGCAAAAAAATGAAAGAGTGAGTACTGGATCCTACTAATAGGGTAGTTGCTGAAACTATAGATGAATCATTGAGCTGTGATATATCCACAAAATCAGGAATTTTACAGACATGTCCGAAAAAAAGCGTGCGCGCTGTACTTTGACGGCTTTTAACAGAACATGAAATGGCTTATACATTGTAAGATAAGTAGTCCAGCATCTGCTGATTCTGTTCAACAATTCTGTGTACTGAGTTTGCTTACACCCTTTCCTGTTTCTTCGGTAAGTCACGAGAAAATGGACTTCTCGAACATTTTTAAATGAATGCTTTATGCAGCTTGATGGGTACCTTAACAAGTCGAAAGCACATTGACAAGTTAAAAGCATTTCAGCAAGCACTTACTTTTGGGACACTTTGTATATTAGGTTGAACCGAAAGTTCTGTCGCACCATTTTCAAAAAATCATAACTTCTTTCGGTCACGACGATTTTGCGCAATTTAAATTTTGTCTGAAAGCATAAAACATGTAGTTTTCAAAAGCTTCCCGGGAAGTTTTCGACACGCTCAGGCGGCAGAGATAAAAATGAAAGAACGAGATCTTTCGAAATTCGGAATTTTTAAGCAAGAATTCTAGAAATTCAGAAACAGTGCGATAAAACAGAAAAGCCATTATCCTTATTTCTCTTACGTTTCATTACTATCTGAATCAAGTTTGTGCTGATCGAGCTCTTCTTTCAAAAGTTATGATTTTTTGAAAAATAATGCCGAAAAATCAGTTTCCTAAAAATTCTTAAGAGGATTTTATGGCATTTTTAACTTCTGAAAGAAGACCTCGATCAGCCCAAACTTGACTTAGTTCGTAATCAAATAAAAGAAAAATTAGGATAATGGCTTTGTTGGATTTTATCGCAAAGTTTCTGAATTTCTAGAATTCTCGCTTAAAAATTCCGAATTTCCAATGATCTCGTTCCGAAATTTTTATCTCTGCAACCTGAGCATATTGGAAATTCCGCAAAAAAAAAATTGGAAACTGCAAGCTTTACGCTTTCTGACATTTTTTGAATTTCGCAGAATTGTTGTGATGGAAAGAAGTTATGATTTTTTGAAAATGGTGCGAACAAACTTTCAGTTCAGCTAAGGCGCAATGCAACGGGTCCTAAGCGAAACTTTTTGACAGTTTGCTTACAAATCAAATTGTGTCCAAATTATGTTTCTGATAGGGACAACTAATGTCTGATTCGTCGTCGACGACGGCTACGACATTGATAGTGATCACCAATGTGCTCCTCTCTTCATCCGCGATCGCACCTCATCATTATCCAAATATTGGTTGAAAACAAAAAAAATTATGCACTTGAAACTCATCTTTTTGGAAAAAGTCAGGATTTTGCTACGAAAATCAGGCATGACGTTCAAGCAAAGTGTAAGTTATATTTTCTTCATCGATGCATCCCACAAGAGACGTCCGATTAGTCGAAGTGATCTTTCCAAATGAGTTATATTCCACTTTGAAGAGTATTATCTGCTAGGCGCCTCTGCATGTCTTATGAAGTTTTTTGAAGCGAAAAATAAACGAAGAATTTGAGTGAATCAAAAAAAAAATGGAGTGCTGTGATAATCAGCGTTTGATCATTTGAGCAATTCTGACAAATTTTGTTCTAATTACGTATTCAATTTTTCAACCCAAAAAGCTCATAACTCGGTGACCAGAGGCGCTTGGCAGATAACAAAGACAGATTTGGAGTCAGCGTTTGATGCTCTTCAAAGTCGTATTGATATCATGTGAAAAGGCCACTAGCCAAACGGATCTCCCTTTTCAGATGAATGTGATGCTCTCGAGTATTCAACGTATTAGGATGATTCATAATTAATGCACGTTTTTTATAATTCACCTTTCAACAAAGATAATTCCTTTTTGAAAAGATGTTTCTAAACGCAATAAAAACTACTGTAACCGCCAAATCATTGGCTATACAACAGATACTTTTGCGTGACTGTATCTCTCACAAGAAAGATTTTCTGGCCTGAAGTTTGCCAACAACTTTTTTCGGAAGCCTCTATTTTGAGAGAGCATAACTTATGTGGAAATGAAGTAGGATAAAGCAGACTTCGCTCATAGTGTAGCCAAGGGTCTCTTGAGCAGTGGTGCCAAGTTTGGATTTTACGGAAAATTTTTGAAAGAAAATGTCGCAAAAAAGTCGAAAGTATTCACTTTTTTCTGGCATCTCGACGGGTTCAAAAATTAGTCATTTTTGAAATTATTTTACTCATCTCCGCTGAAAAGTGAGAAAACCCTAGAGCTTTCCTACCATCAAATGAACTAGGTCTACCCTTGCTGAATTGTGCAAAAGACCTGCAATCGCCCTTTGCTTCAAAGTTTTATATGGCACGGAAGGGCCGCGACAATCATCTAAGTTTGCGTTTGAATTTCTCGGCTCAGAATTCATGGAAAATTTTGGGCAAATGGCATTTTCGAGCATAAAGTTTGCTAATCCTTATGCATATTTTTTGATATTAATCCGGCTATTTGTCATGGATTTAGGGCAAAAAGAGCGAAAAGCAAAAATTTTGGGATCCAGTGTCTTTTATTTGAAGGCTTAGAACTTTGGAATGAACGGAGATGTACGAAAGCGAAGGCACATATAAGAAACTAGAAAAAACGCCCATTCACATAGCGTAGTTTTTGAGGGAATTGATTCCACATCAAATACCAGCTCTTGGAAAAAAAGTGAGAAAAACGTGCATTAATTATGAATCAACCTAATATTTGGCTCGTTCGAAAACAGATTTCATCATCCTTAGGGCATAAATTTGGTCAGATTGACTTAAGATGGAAGGACTTTGATTTTTCCACGTTTATAAGATTTAGTGTATAATTACGGAGACTTTCTAGTAAAATCGAGGTCGTTATGTATGTCCCCATCGAATTTAATGAAGCAGATTTCAGTTAACCTTTTTTAGACTACAGGGCGTCCCAAAAAAATGTGAACACTGTTTGATTGCTAATAACTCCCTTGTTTTCAAGTCTTTCGCCGAGCTTGAGGAACCACTTTGTAGAGCGAGGTTCAACTTAGATTTATAGTGTGGAGCGAATCATCGATCGCTCTTCGTCACTGTAGGATTACGGTAGAAACGTCGACAAGGATTTTAGGCCATTGGAGGCCATATTCTCCTCGGAACAAAACCAAACAAGCCAAAAACCTATATATTACGGTAATGGCAGCAGCTGATTTCGAATATGAAATTTTTATTTGACTGTGATGCTTTTTTCCAAGGTTATACCAAGTGTAGACCGTAACAACTGAATTTTTAGCATTTGTCAGAAATGTGATTACACCGTCAAAAAAGCTAAAAACACTCGTAAAAAGTTGTGCAGTGGAATCAGCGTGCTTGAAAATAGTACACGATTTTTTAGATTTTTTGAAAAAAAATTGTCGAAAGGCATATTTCACACTGGATCCACATGCTGAAAGTTCATACCGTAATCCTACAGTAACGAAGAGCGATTGGTGATTCGCTCCATACTATAAATCTAAGATGAACCTCGTTCTATAGAATGGCGCTTCAAGCTCGGTGAAAGACATGAAAGCAAGAGAGTTATTAACGATCAAACAGTGTTCACATTTTTTTGGGACACCCTGTATGATTGTATCTCATTCAAAGTCCATAGAAGCTGTTGGAGTTGAATAAAAACAAGAAACTGCTCTTTGAATCTTAAATCTTGTGCAGAACGTTGCGCACGTAAATGATGGTTTATTTCGTTAGAGAGTGGTTTTCAACGCTTGCGACTTGTCAGTGCTCCTACTCATAATATGAATCAGAATGACATACAGGGTGTCCCAAAAGTAAGTACACACTTTCAATCGACAACATCTCTCTTCCCAACGGGTTTTTTCCTGCCGTTTAAGTACCATTCTGTAAAGGAGGCTTCAACTTAGATTTACAGTATCGATCGAATCATCGATCGCTCTTCATTACTGTAGGATTACTGTAGGAACTTTGACAAGGATTTAAGCCATTGGAAACCATATTCTGCCTCGGAACAAGACTGAACAAGCCAAAAACTCTTACACTATGGTAATGGAAGCCGCTGATTTCGAATATGAAAGTTCCACTTTACTGTGATGCTCTTTCCAAAGTTATCCCAGGTATACCGTAATCACCGCATTCCCAGTATCTGTCAGAAATGTGATTACATCGTCAAAAAAACTGAAAACACTTGTGAAAAATTGTGTAGTGGAATCAGCGGGGTGGCGGTCAAGAATAACGATAGCTCTGCCAGCCGCCCAGCTGCCAGCTGCTCGAGCGCGCCAGAAGGCCCCGCCTCTTCGCTCTGGACGAGCGCACGCATGGGCATGCGGCGTGGTTTGAAGGACGCGCATCTTATCGACTGATGATTCTCCATTTGTTCACGATTCTTACCCAAAATCATATTTTCTCATTGCGATTTATTTCTCTCGTATTCGTGCAACTTCTTACTTTTACGTGTTTTGCTCTGATTTTTCAGTCTGTTCTCATTTATCATTGTCTCATTCAACCTTTATAGCTTACCGTGTGTTTTATTTCGTATATAGTTGCCAATATTCTCATTTTCACTGGTGTTTGTTTTTTATAGGATTTTCGTATTTGCGTGGGTGGATTGCGTCAACACTCATCAACAATACTTGGTAAGTGCCTAGTGTTTCTTATATTTCTTTTCGTATTTCTTATTTATGTTTCTTGTATTTTGGATTGTACTGAACACTTTTTCGAAAATATTTTCAGATCCTGTCCCACATCTCCGACTTTCCCAGCTTCATCCGCAAGTCCAGTTTTTGTTTTTGTTTTTGTTTGTGTATTGTTTTTCTAATTTGTTTGTTGTTTTGTTTTGTTTTTAATATTTTGATTTTGTTGTTGTTCGCTGTTTGTTGTCGGTTGTTGAATACATTGTTTATCAAAAGCTGTATTAACACATTATCAATAACACATGAGTAGGCAATTGTTAATAATCCAAATAGCTTAGGTAGTAGAAAGATGTCTATCAATTTACTTTATTAGTCACAAACTGCGGCATCTTTCTACAATACATTGATATCATAGTTGTGCGGGGAATGGGATTGCTTGGGGAAAATTCTTGTTCATAGCGCCTCATCACTGCAAGAGTTTTTGCGCGTCTTATCCTGTCCCTCTTCTTCAGTACTTTACCAGTGCGCCTCTGAAAGTTTTACATTTACATACGTCGGGATTCAGTTTTCGATATACCCACCCTTTCCATGCGAATAATCTCTGCTTTAGCTTCTGTGTTACAGCTGCGCAGGCGTTTTAGCAGCTTGGACATTGACGGGTATTTGCATTTGAGCATCTCTCCGAGCCTTCTAAAGTATTCATAGGTTAGAATGTATGATGCTTTTAGTGCTTACCTATGAAAAGCTTCTGCCGCATTGGTGGTTCTTGTGTCCTCGATTGCCCATTTGTTCCACAAGTTTTTGAAAGGGCCCGAGTACCATGTTGTTTTAAGATAGCGCAAAAACTGGCAACACTTTTCATAAGCTTCATGTGTGCGGTCTAGATCAGGTCGTTGTAATGCGGGTAATCTCCTGTGAAGGCGTGAGGGCAAGAAGATGGATCCCTTCACTCTCTCCCGCCACCTTATCACTTCGTAGTCTCGATTATCTCCAGCTAGATACTTGCGCAAACCCAGGGCGTCTTTCTTTCTGTTCCAAGCTACAGCCAAATGAAATCCGTAACCCTCAACAGACGCCTGAGGGAACACCTTTTTTGCTGCAGCTATGGAAGCCCTCTCAAAATCTAACACAACCTTCAGCCTATGGAGTGCCCAATGACGTTCCAATTCTTCTTTGAGCTGCAGGAATATGAGCTCGTACGTCCGCTCCGTCTCCGACGTCGTGATGGCGTACAGCAGCGGCATGTCTACTGTACTGTTACAAACCATGGACTGTATATAACTGTCCCTTCTTCTTGGTAGCATCAGGCTGCAATTAATTCACGCCATCCGCTACCAACGCATACAGTCCATGGGTGCGCGCCATCTAGAATTGAACAGGTAGTTGTAACATGTAGCTCATATGCTTGGGATCATGTACCTCTTTCGTGTCCGCCGAATAGTACATATGCAAACCCGGATTTTGAAATTGGAGGAAGCGTGTTCCATCCGAGAGTGCTGCATGCCTCGCTGGAATTGATTCCATCGTGCAACTCGGGTCCTCCAAATTTGTGATGGCCCTTCGTATGGTTCTTTGGCGGGAGTTAAAGCCGTCTTTATGGAAAAAGTACAGCATATCATTTTCTTCTTCTTCGTCTAAATTCACCGTATTTCTGTTGTGGTTCATCATGTGTAGTTCGTTATTTACTATCACCGCAGCATTCATCTATGAAGTCTTGAATGTCGTGCCATGCTTGAAGAGTGCTTCTTCCTGCTAAATTCTTATCGTCACGGATCTTCTTGCATTCTCCGTACACTAATCGCTCTACTTTATCCTGCGCAGTCTTCACTGGCTTGCTGTATAAGCTGAGATGATTCGTTATTTGTTTGATCCCGAACGGGATCTCCCACTGATCACGATTATTTTCAAAGTTATTTATATCCGCAAAAACTTAATGAAAACGTCACAGAGTTTTGCTGTACATTTATTACGACAGTGCTACGCATGTTTGTGAAAGAAATAAGTGAAAAATCAACTTCACAAAATCTTCGCTGAACCTGTGCTCGCGAATTGGGCTCTATCAAAAAACTCAAAACTTGCACATTTCATCGCTGCTAAAAACATGCTTAGCATGTCGTAATAGGTCGACAGCAAAACTCTGTGACGTCTTCAGTGAGTTTTTGCGGATATAAATAACTTTGAAAATGAGCGTGATCAGGGGGAGATCCCGTTGGGATCATACAAATAACGAATTATCTCAGCTTATACAGCAAAATGCTGCTAGTCATTGTGCTACAATATTAGGTTAGTAGAGCCTCCAATAGATGAACAAACAAGGAAGAACACAGATTCCCAGAGCACCGAGCTATGAATTGGAAACTGCCTGTCCGGGTAACTTACCCGGACGGACGATTGTTGCATACCGCCCCTGGTATGTGGAGTTAGTTCTTAAGTGCTCAAAGGTGTAGCACCGTGTTTGCCCTTCATTACAAAGATTGTTAGGCTTTTGGATCGTGGAGCTATTGTTTCTAACTGGAATTGAAAATCGCAAGACTGCGTGCTTGCCATGCTGGCTTGGCTCAACAGAAGCATGGAATCTTGGCGCAGACAAAATAGCCACAACGACGACGCTGTGGCCTAGTGCTCCTGGAGCTTGCATCAGTGCTTCCTCTTCCGGCAGTTGAGCTTGTTTCTCCATTCGGACCTGTTCTTGCTGGTGGTTGGGTCGTTTGAGAGCCTACATTGTTTTGATTCTTTGATTCGGTTTTGATTTTGATTCGGGATTAAAATATCGTATGTACTCACTCACCCGCAGCTTGATTACTCAGCATTTGATGCTGCATCTGCATTTGTTGCAAAAGAGCAGCATAGGTTAGCAAATTAAAGAAAAAAAAGAAAAAACAAAAAGAAACAAAAGAAATACCGAATATAGCTTTCCCTAGCTAGGTGCTCCAAGCTAGAATTCAAATTTTTCGAGAACTAAAGCTTGTAGAGAGCTGAAAATCTAGGTCTGTACTTCTATAGGCTTGTGGTATACAACTATTATGTGGGGATGGCACAGCATCACTTTGGCAAATGCACGAAAATTCCCGTTTTCTTGATTTCTAATGGAGGAAAAAATACGGCAAAGGCGTATATAGATATCTTATGTGGATAGTGTTTACGTGAGCAAGTTAGAATTTTTGTAAGATTTTTATGAACTGAGTTGCGATTTTTTTCGATTTTTCGGGCAATTGAATCTTTTTGGTTTTTGGGTCGAAACTCGAGGTAGATCAGAGCTGCTGCTAAATCAAGAGAGCCATCTTGTAGAGCTTGCTTTGCTCTATCGAATGGTACTTTGCAACCTATCTAGAAGCGAGAAGTGTATGACTTATTGAGGTTGAAATTCAAAACGGGCATTAATTTCCGGACAACCTAATAGTCAACGATTATGGTGATTGTGGAGGGACTTTCTATGAGAAATTGTAAAAAGTGCGTCTGTCTTATTTTGTTCCCTTTCTGTTTTCCCAACCTTTTTATGTCGACCTGGGAATTATTGTGCAAAATGATGAGAAATGGAGGAACAATCCAGACAACGTCAGGAAGAAAAAAAAGTTGTTTTGTCATGCAAGTATTCTTCATAAATAAAGAAAACAGTTTTTTGTCTTAACTGCTCTTCCCTTCTCTTGGCATGTTTTTTCTTAATAGCACGGCTTTTAATTATTTTTAGCGAAAAAAGCGTGAAATTGAGCATTGTTTTATCTCGGCTTCCCCGCGGTTAGCAGTTCGCGGTCCCGCAGTGAAATCAGCAAATGGAAAGTCGCTAAATGCAAAATTACGAAATTATTTTGGCGTCGTCTGCGCATTTCTATTGCCTTTTCGGTTCTGTTTGTTCTACTGTTGTATTTGTTCATGAAATTGATTTGCGTAATGTATGCGTTGACCTCCACGCAATCAATGATATCCAGCATCAAAAGGATTAATGAGATTTTATGTTTTTTTCTCCTCTCATGACTTTTCACTTTTTTTTATGTCCTTCAACATCGCTTCATGTGATTCGCTATAAATGACGGTACTTAGAGTGCTGTGGCCATCATGCGCAACTCGCACAAGGGGTGGCCATATAGCGCATATTTTGTGTATTTTCTATGCGCGACTCACACAGGCGGGCCATGCCGTATCGTACTGTGCTTCTGGCATAAGAGCACTATATAAACCGTCATTTGAGAGAAAGGCGCGGTTTTGTCAATTTCTACAATACCGCTCACAGAATGTGCAAAATTTCCGTGAATGTCGCAGAATTCCAGGAATTTTGCGAAATTCCCAAAATTTCGCGAACCTTCGCGGAATTCCTTGAATTCTGCGACATTCACGGAAATTTTACACATTCTGTGAGCGGTATTGTACGTGTAAGGCTGTACATGATCGCGAAGGTCTTGCTGTTGATTTTGCGGCCATTACTCGCTCACTAATAGAAAAAGCAAAAAGAAAAGAAGACAAGGATCAAATATTCTATGAAAAAATATTGAACAAAATAAAAAACTAATAAAAAGGAACATCCGTTTCGTTCCTACCCTTAGACGGATACCAAATAGTTAATAAGCCCTCCCCGGAACTCATCAGTAAGGAGGGAGGGCTTTGGTTAGTAAAAAAATCATAAAAAACTCACCTTATCCTTGTCCAATCGTAACATCCAATGTCGGTGGCGAAGGGGCGAAGATGATCGAATTCGCATTTCGTACCAACTGCCTGCAAATAAAATGATACTCAGCCAAGTTTTGGCGCATCATAAAATGTGATTTCTACGCAGCCAAATGTTGCGTCATTTTTGAGTCGGAGCAGAGCATCGATCAATACTAACATTGACCTCCAAAAGGAAGTGTGTGGAATGTGTGATCATATGTGTATATGTATGTCTTGTATGTTTCTGTATAAGTGTGTGTGTAAGTGTGATTATGTGTATATGTAGGTGTTTGTGTATGTGTATATGTATGTGTATCTGTATCTGTATGTGTATGTGTGCATGTGTGTGTATGTGTGTATGTTGTGTATGTGTGTATGTGTGTATATGTGTGTGTATGTGTGTGTATGTGTGTGTATGTGTGTATGTGTGCATGTGTGTGTATGTGTGTATGTTGTGTATGTGTGTATGTGTGTATATGTGTGTATGTGTGTATGTGTGTGTATGTGTGTATGTGTGTATGTGTGTGTATGTGTATGTGTATGTGTATGTGTACGGATAAGTATATTTGTATGCGTATATGTATGTGTATGAGTATGTGTAAGTGTATGTGCATGTGTTTGAACATGTGTATACGTAAGTGTATTTGTGTGTGTATATGTACATGTTTGTGTATGTGTTAGTATATGTGTATGTGTATGTATATGTGTGTGTGTTTGTGTGTTTGTGTTTGTATGTGTATGTGTATGTGCATGTGTATGTGTATGTGTTTGTGTGTGTATATGCAAGTGTATGTGCATGTGTATGTGTATATATGTATGTATGTGTATTTGCATGTATATGTATATGTGTATGTGTGTATGTATATGTGTGTATGTGTATGTGAATATGTATGTGTATGTGTGTACGGTGTCTATGCACGTGCAGGTGTATGTGTATATGTTTATGTTATTGTGTTTGTGTTTTTTCATGTTTGTGTGTATAGATGATGCATGTATGTATATGGTTTTTATGGTACGTGAAAAGATTCTAGCAAAACTCTCCTAACTGTACTTAATATGGTTTTATTACTATTTATCAAATTATATTTAAAGAAGATATAACTATTTTTATTAAGAAGCTTAGTAACGCAAGCAAGAATAGTCAAATCGTTATAACCATTATATTCAAGTATGCTTTTCAACCGACGTATTCTGTTAAGGAAATCCTCAAATTTCGAACATGTTCTAGCTATTCTTACATACTCTGTATATATAGTTGCTAATTTAATCTTATTAGATATACAAGAACCTGCATTGATAAATCTCTTGACTTGAAAATCGAAATCATCAGTTTTGTTATACATTTTAGTAGTTATGCGATTGTTGTGTATAACTATTTGGAGATCTAAGTAATTGCAATGTTTATCATCCATGTTAGTTGTTTCTAATTTTAGCTGTTGTTCATATACATTACTTAAAAGCAATTTGATATCCATATTTGAGTTATATATTATAAGTATATCATCCATATATCTAAATGGGTGAATATTTAGATTATAAGTAATGTTAGTTTTGGAAAATTTGTATTCATACCAGGCTAGTGTAAGATCTGCAAGAAGTGGACTGCAGCTACCACCTTGTGGAACACCTACCTTCTGTTTGTATATTAGATTACCAAATTTACAATAGCTATTATCTAGTATGTAATCTATTAAGTAAAGTACATCTGTGATACGATAGAATCTCGTACGTGAGTTATTACTAGTATCTGAATTTGTGTAATATATTCTATTGTAGTTATTATAAGCTATAAATTGTTTGTTTGCATTTTTATAGCATAATACTAGTATTTCTTTGAGATTATGTTTTATAACGTTATGAGGTAAGTTGGTAAACATGTTTGTAAAATCTGCAGAAAAAAGTTTCACATTAGTCAGTCTCAGGTTTATTAACTTATTACTAATATTAATATCATCTATAGCCCAGTAACCAATAAAATTCATGTTGCGAGTTTTGATTGCTTGTACATAATTTATGAAATGTTTTTTGACAAAGCTAAGAATTAGTTTAAGTTCTATTGCTAAAGGTTTAATACTACTATGAGTAGCACCTGTAATAAATCTGAATTTTACTGGAGTTTTGTGTAATTTCGGGAGACAATATATAGTTGGAATTTTATCATTTCCCAAATTTTCGAGCTTATTTACTTCACAAAAGTTTTGATGTCTATGTATAATTGCATCACAGGTTTCTCTATTATATAATTCATAAGTATCATTATCAGTAAAACTGATATCTCTTCTTCCATTATAATCAACTCCCATTTCTTTCAATAAAGTAAGAAGATAGAATTTAAAGCATATTATACCGTAATTATTTTTTGCTTTGTCTAGAGGACAAATAACAAAATTGTGAAACAGTTTTCGATTATGTTTATTATTTATATTGTAGGTCTGTTCTCCTTTTAAGTTATCTCCAAATAGTAAAGGTTTGAATTTTCTGATGAAAGCCTCTTTTAGGTAAGTTCTAATGATTTCTTTTTTATTATTATTTATTTTGTAATGTTTATAATATTGAGTCAAAATATTTTCTGTAGTAGCATGGATCCATTCATAAACATCCTTTTTATTAATAAAGTTATTTATTCTATAATTACATCCTTTCTCCATTATTGATCTGAGTGATGGATCTTTTACTATTTGTAAATTACCAGTAATTACATGTTTATGATTAGTATCAATAAAATTTTTATAATCGATATCGGAGCACTTGCAGTCACTAAGAACTATATTGAGTATTTTATTCATATCTAATGTTTTTAGTAATTTATTATAATTGAATATCTTTTGCGATATTGGTGGTTTGTATCGAAAAACTATTCTAGTTCTTTTATACTGATTGGTATCATTAATGATATTTTTGATGTATTGATTATTTAGAACTTTGTTGAAATTGATTTTATCAAAAATGTTATGGATATAGTAAGTTGTCACGTTTATATTTCTATCCTTATCGTAAGTTTGTTTTATTGACTTACTGCCAAACTGATATTTACAAAGTATACTAAGTACTGATAATCTAATTTCATCTACAAAACATTCTAAGAAATTTGGATCATAGGTTAGTCTGATTAACTGCAGGATAAAATTCTTCTTAAGAGAGTTAATATAAGTGAACAAGCAAGACAATGAGTCCATGTTATTGACTTTTCGGATGAAGTCTTGAACTGTTTCCTTATTTTTATTCTTATTTCGTCTACTGCTTCTATGTCTATTTTTGGTGATACTTAAAGCAAAATATGGATGATTACTCTTATGTTGTAAAGGATTATCTATATTGGATATGTTTCCATATCCTTTAATGTTGTCATTTAAACCAAATGGATATGCAGTGTTTAGAAGCTTTATCCAAAAGAGTTCCTTATCTGTTAATATTGATTTATCATCATTGCTTTCACAATTATCTAAAATGGAGAATATAAATTTTCTGTTAGTACATTTGTGTTTGAAGTGATTATAAAGATAGTTGCTAATATCATTTTTATTAATATGATATATATGTTCTTTCATTCTACTTCTAAATTTACGAGTGGTTAATCCTACATATTGTTTATTGCAATCTGAGCAAGTTATGCAATAGATTACATTTTTACTGTTGCATGTAGCAGAAGTGTTTATATTAGTAAATATTTTTAACTTAGTTGAATTGGATGTTATGAATGGATCATGACTGATTATGCCACAAAGAGAACAGTTTCTTGAACAGTATGTAGCCACATTATTATTTCCAAAATTATCAAGTACATATGTATTGTTTACCTTACTCTTATGGAACGAACTAAACCTGAAATAGTAACCGGCATCGTAATTTATAGTTTTTGCAGACCCATAAAAAAGACTACAAGGGGCAGGCCTACACCGAAATGTAGCCAGGGAGATAGTAATTTAGCAGGACTGCTGCAGGGTTTACGGCGGACCCAGGTGGTGTTTCAAAGAATGATTGTTGAATATGTAAAGGAGATAAACGGGGCAAATGGAGTCGTAGAAGCACACCCCCTTAGCCTACCCCTACTGGTGTTACCCATCAAATGCCCCCCTATTTTTTGGGAACAAGAGGTATGGCCCTCTTTTCAAGGAATGGTTATGTGTTAGTAAAGGACTAAAAATTACGATGAAAAATACTAACCCCCCTAAAAGATACCCTAACTAACTTAAAAGTTAGTGTAATGTATAAAAGGAAGAGTAAAGGAGTAGTAAGGTAAACATACTTGGCTACATACCTAAAGGACCTTGAAAGGTCCTTGTATTCTGTCCTGTGGCGATTGCTACAGACATATATTATACCATATTCTAATAGATTTTGACAAATTTAGGCCATACATCTATGTGAGAGTTGGTATTCGTCATAGTGATATCTGTCTATCATCATTGCCCGTTCTAATTTGCACATTGTTTTCGTACAAGTATTCTAGTTATTTATTTACAGGAATGGCATCGGCTGAAGATGTGCAAAAGAAACTGGCACAATTTCAAGAAAATGTCAACAAAAAGGCACTTATAGATTGGGTTAGGATTACAGGCTTACCCAACCCACGCAGGAGGAAACTAGACAGACTATTAGAGGACTTTACAAGTGATATATTGAAGTAAGTGTTTATATAATAAACAACTGTTTCTAATTGTTTCTTACAGGTATACCCATGGTTCGCCTTTTAGTTGGCCTGTCCCTGCTGGAAACCAAGGTGGCTTATTGGCTATACGTGTAAGTGAAAGTAGATTGTGTTTGTAAGTTTTTGATATGTCTTATTTAGGCGCGCATAACATATGACTTCTGGAAATTTTTTATGCAAGACGGCCGGAAAAACCTCTACGAATACAACAACACTAACGGGACTGATATCAAGATTTCGAGAGAAAAAACCATTACTTTGGAAGACCAAGAACGTTTAGGGTATGTTTATTTTAAGTTTATTTTATGTTTACTTTATGTTATTCGAGTTAATGAAGTAATTAAGGCTATACATACGCAAAAGGATCAAGGACGAATACAGGCGCATCAACAAAAAATGTATAGAAGTTACTTTGAAAAAAGTTTGCTCAAGATTGGTGATAACCAGGTAGGTTTAGTCTATGAAAATATTAGTATACTTAAGAACTTACTTCATTTTCAGCCCGTCAAACCTGCCATTGCAGCAATATTGTTGGATATCGACATCGATCAATGGTCAGGATTACCATTGGATCAACTTTTATCTGAAAAAGAAAAAGAATCTTTACAGGTATATTGAATAGTAATGATAAATAATACGAACTGATGATTATGTTTTTCAGAAGGGTGAAATTAAGAGAGGATCGTTAGTGCTGCCTGATATTCAATTGAAAAAATGTGTGCATACTAATCAAGAATTGTCAGTGGAACATTCTGAAGAAAAGGAGAATGACGAGCAGGTATGTATAGTTTCCAATAAACTGTTATATCTAATATAAAATTCAGGATCGTCCGTCTACATCAAAAAAACGCACTTCGGATCATGACGAAGATGAACCCGTTCAGAAAAAGCGATTGGTGCAGTAAGAAACCAGAAACTGCAAACAAAATGACGTTTTATCCTATTAGAAGAACATTTTAATGAGTTTTATCGAAGCATGTAATAAAATAAATCATGATGAGGAAGTTGGTAGTATAGAGAAAAGAAAAACTGTCTATGCGACAGTGCGGCCCAATTGGCCGGAACAAGAAGAGCAGCCCCAATTGGGCTGAGAGGTAAACAAAGTACCTCAACAATGTATATAGAAAAAGCATGTACATATGTAACCCAAAAAGGTACCAGTAGCTAGTAGAATCGGGAAACCCTCGAGTTACTACTAGCTACTGGCATACACTAATAGAAAAAGCAAAAAGAAAAGAAGACAAGGATCAAATATTCTATGAAAAAATATTGAACAAAATAAAAAACTAATAAAAAGGAACATCCGTTTCGTTCCTACCCTTAGACGGATACCAAATAGTTAATAAGCCCTCCCCGGAACTCATCAGTAAGGAGGGAGGGCTTTTGGTTAGTAAAAAAATCATAAAAAACTCACCTTATCCTTGTCCAATCGTAACATCCAATGTCGGTGGCGAAGGGGCGAAGATGATCGAATTCGCATTTCGTACCAACTGCCTGCAAATAAAATGATACTCAGCCAAGTTTTGGCGCATCATAAAATGTGATTTCTACGCAGCCAAATGTTGCGTCATTTTTGAGTCGGAGCAGAGCATCGATCAATACTAACATTGTCCTCCAAAAGGAAGTGTGTGGAATGTGTGATCATATGTGTATATATGGAGCTGCTGCTAAATCAAGAGAGCCATCTTGTAGAGCTTGCTTTGCTCTATCGAATGGTACTTTGCAACCTATCTAGAAGCGAGAAGTGTATGACTTATTGAGGTTGAAATTCAAAACGGGCATTAATTTCCGGACAACCTAATAGTCAACGATTATGGTGATTGTGGAGGGACTTTCTATGAGAAATTGTAAAAAGTGCGTCTGTCTTATTTTGTTCCCTTTCTGTTTTCCCAACCTTTTTATGTCGACCTGGGAATTATTGTGCAAAATGATGAGAAATGGAGGAACAATCCAGACAACGTCAGGAAGAAAAAAAAGTTGTTTTGTCATGCAAGTATTCTTCATAAATAAAGAAAACAGTTTTTTGTCTTAACTGCTCTTCCCTTCTCTTGGCATGTTTTTTCTTAATAGCACGGCTTTTAATTATTTTTAGCGAAAAAAGCGTGAAATTGAGCATTGTTTTATCTCGGCTTCCCCGCGGTTAGCAGTTCGCGGTCCCGCAGTGAAATCAGCAAATGGAAAGTCGCTAAATGCAAAATTACGAAATTATTTTGGCGTCGTCTGCGCATTTCTATTGCCTTTTCGGTTCTGTTTGTTCTACTGTTGTATTTGTTCATGAAATTGATTTGCGTAATGTATGCGTTGACCTCCACGCAATCAATGATATCCAGCATCAAAAGGATTAATGAGATTTTATGTTTTTTTCTCCTCTCATGACTTTTCACTTTTTTTTATGTCCTTCAACATCGCTTCATGTGATTCGCTATAAATGACGGTACTTAGAGTGCTGTGGCCATCATGCGCAACTCGCACAAGGGGTGGCCATATAGCGCATATTTTGTGTATTTTCTATGCGCGACTCACACAGGCGGGCCATGCCGTATCGTACTGTGCTTCTGGCATAAGAGCACTATATAAACCGTCATTTGAGAGAAAGGCGCGGTTTTGTCAATTTCTACAATACCGCTCACAGAATGTGCAAAATTTCCGTGAATGTCGCAGAATTCCAGGAATTTTGCGAAATTCCCAAAATTTCGCGAACCTTCGCGGAATTCCTTGAATTCTGCGACATTCACGGAAATTTTACACATTCTGTGAGCGGTATTGTACGTGTAAGGCTGTACATGATCGCGAAGGTCTTGCTGTTGATTTTGCGGCCATTACTCGCTCACTAAGTTTTCTTTGCTTTTTATTATCAAACACAGCTCATTGCACTACACCCGCACAATGTATGTTGCATTCAATTCAATATAATGTCTTATATGTGATAAGTTTAGAGTTTTTGATATTGCGAGCTATTCTCACATTTGTCATATAATCACATTAATGTATTGACTGAAGTCTTTGGAGATCACACTCCCCAAGTACAAAAAACACACATTCGCGAGAAAGTTGTCAGACTTTTCCATAAGACAAAAATTGTATATTCCACAAAATACAGCGTTATCCTCAGTGAGTCAAAGTAACTCCTGGTAATCACTTACACATTTCTATTGTCATTTCTTATCAAATGAATCTTTCAATGTGGGCTGCCGAATCCGTTCACATGGTCTTCACATGCTCGAGGCGCCTATAAAAGAAGATGGATTGGCTCGTCCAGGCCATTTTTGGACGCCAGATGAGCCATCGAAAAAAAGAGAGGCAAGAGGAGGAAAACCAGGGAAAAAGGGGGAAGGGGAGCAAGCGCGATCCTTGGCAACGGAAAGGAGATGGAACAATGGAGAATCTCCACAATGTTATAATCTATCCCCGCGGAACCAAAAAATGTGAAGCCCCTATTCCAACCTAGAACACATTCAAGCAAATGCTCCCAAGGTCTCCATTATCAGTACCAGAGATGCCCTCCGATGCCCCAGTACTCAGTCTAAAACTTCCATTATCGTAATTTCGAATAACCTTAGCGACGTACCGAGGCGAATCTGGGAACATTTTTTGAGGAGCTGAAGGGAAGTTTGGGAAGTGAGAGCTTCGGAACAATTTTCAATGCACCTACGGAGCTGACGGCGCTCGTATAAGGTGTTGCTTTCAGCACTGGTCGTTAAGAGCCGAAGCAGTTTTTATCCGACAGCCCATTCCTTTCGTTCCATCTCCTGCGCAGAGGACACTAGATATCGAAGGAGTGAAGCCTTAACCAAAATTTGAAGAAGAAGGGAGACGTCACCGTTCGCCATCTGATACACCCTGTTTTACTATATT
Organism: Cylicocyclus nassatus; assembly: GCA_958299035.1. Classification (NCBI taxonomy): domain Eukaryota; kingdom Metazoa; phylum Nematoda; class Chromadorea; order Rhabditida; family Strongylidae; genus Cylicocyclus; species Cylicocyclus nassatus. The sequence continues at coordinate 81,597,389 of CATQJL010000001.1, forward strand.
CATTTTTATACTATTTTGCAGTAGGTAGCGTTCGACAAATGTGTAGAGTTGTTTGTTCTTTAAAATTTGAGGGCTAATGTAAATTAATGTAAATATACTCTGTTCGACTTGCTAGTGTAACTAATGTAAATTTTGGTAAATTTTTCTTATTAAACTACTAAAAATGAAATTGTATCGGATGATGGAATAAACTGGAAAGGGCATTTCCCTTTTGCGCTTGTAAAGAATATGCAGGTAATTGCCAGCCTTTTCGAGTTTGTTATACTGATGTTCCTTATCTTCTTAGTAAGTTTTATTTCAGACTATCTACAAGATAAGGATTATCAGCAGTTTCAGTTTTATTCTGGATGGATCTCTGCGCGCAGGTATGCGATAAAAAAACGCGGCAGAGGTAAGGGGAGGGCTCCCTCTCGTCGCGTACTACCGTATTCCCATGCTGGATACCTCTCCGATGTAGGTCCGACAAAGTGCCCCACAACAGCCTGATAGTACAGATATTACTTTTTTGGTAAGAAAAGACCTAAGTTGTTCTTCGGTAATTTCGTTAATATGCTAACAATAAAAAATGTGTTGTTTTTTGTTAATATGCTAGTAATAAACGTGTGTTGTTTTTTGGTTTAATACGCTAGCAATAAAAAATGTTGAGAAGGATGTGCACTTGCAAGGAAAGGGGGAAAGGTCTTGGGATGAAATGGAGGGAGGGGGGGAGGGATCGTACTCGGCCGGCCTGTGCCTGACCTCTTGCTCAACCCGTTATAGCAAAAGAGCCAGGTACCTAAGAGCCTTGGAAGGAGCAAAAGTAGAAGGCCGCTGTGTCGTTTACGTTGACGAAACCTGGTCTTTGATTGTAAGACCAGAAAGAGGGGGGCTGGGACGATAAAATTAACTAACTAGATTTTCTATGTAGATTGGTATCAGGTATGCCAGAAACTAACCCATCGGAGAGAAAGTTGTCATACCAGGACTCAGTGAATAAGAAAATCCCTTTGGAATGGGTCTGTGCTACGGGCCTTTGTAATCCTAAGAAAAAGAATTGCCAGATTGCTTCAGGAATTAGCCTATGATATCATCAAGTATGTCGCTTCCTTTTTCTTTATGTAAGGAAATCCAAAATGTGTATAATGTATATAATGTACATAGATTTCCGAAAGAAAACGGGCCGGCTTTCATGTGGCCTACAGCAGCCGGCATATCTAACGGAATACAGGCTATAAGAGGATTTCAACTAGTAGTAATTATATATTTTGAAGTTGGGTATTTAGGCCAAGATAAGTTATTCATTTTGGAAGTTTTTTTTACATCTGAAGGTAAAAATTATCTAACTGAACACAACAAAAATAACAACTCCGACATAAAAATCTCCAGAGAGCAAACTCCCCAAGTGTGAAATATTGAAAAGCTGGGGTAAGAACTTATTAAGAATGTATAAACATATATGATAATTATGTTTTAGTCTCTACATCAGAAAATTCATTCGTGAGGCACACGTTGAAGCAAATAGACGTTGTCCTGACATTAGCTTCAAGAAACGAATCTTAACTGCCTATCTCTTCGATATCAATACTGACGAATGGAGAGGATCTCAATAGAGGAGCTTATGACTCCGAAAGAGAAGGTTTTAATCGAGGTTATACTTAACTAAAGTAGTTAATTTTAAACTGTACATATTATTTACAGAATGGTGAATATGTGAGAGGGAGCCTGCGTTTGACGGGCATCAACTTGACTAAGCCGTTAAGAAGAAGTCGGAATCCTGAAAATATACTATCGACAAGTGGAGTATAATCCACGGATGAAAACAGTGAGGTAAGTGTGTGTTGAAATATTTTGAGATGTTAGTAACTAAGTGAATTTTAGGATCAAGCACAAAAACGCCCTTTGATCTTAGATTCAAATGAAGAGAACCCTACTAAACTAACCAAGACTTAACTTGTTTTATTAGGTTGTCCGGAAATTAATGCCCGTTTTAAATTTCAACCGCACTAACTCATACATTTCTCACCACTAAATAGGTTGCAAAGTACCATTCGATAGAGCAAAGCAAGCTCCACAAGACGGCTCTCTTGATTTAGCAGCAGCTCTGATCTACCTCGAGTTTCGACCCAAAAACCAAAAAGATTCAAATGCCCGAAAAATCGAAAAAATCGCAACTCAGTTCATAAAAATCTTACAAAAATTCTAACTTGCTCACGCAAATACTATCCACATAAGACATCAATGTACGCCGTTGCCGTATTTTTTCTCTGTTAGAAACCAAGAAAACGGAAATTTTCATGCATTTGCCAAAGTGATGCTGTGCCGTCCCCACATAGGTAGTTGTATACCACAAGCCTGTAGAAGTACAGACTGGAATTTCCAGCTCTCTACAAGCTTTAGTTCTCGAGAAATACCGAATATAGCTTTCCCTAGTTAGGTGGTCCAAGCTAAAACTCAAATTTTTCGAGAACTAAAGCTTGTATAGAGCTGAAAATTTAAGTCTGTGCTTCTACAGGCTTGTGGTATACAATTACCTATGTGGGGACGGCACAGCATCACTTTGGCAAATGCATGAAAATTTCCGTTTTTTTGGTTTCTAACAGAGACAAAAATACGGCAACGGCGTATATTGATGTCTTATGTGGATAGTGTTTGCGTGAACAAGTTAGAATTTTTCTAGGTTTCTTATGAACTGAGTTACGATTTTTTTCGATTTTTCGGGCTGCTGAGTCTTTTTAGTTTTTGGCTCAAAACTCGAGATGGATGAGAGCTGTTGCAAAAGCAAGATGGCCGTCTTGTAGATCTCGCTTTGCTCTATCGAATGGTACTTTGCAATATATTTAGAAATGAAGAGTGTATGGCTTACTGCGGTTGAAATTCAAAAAGGGCGTTAATTTCCGGACAACCTAATACTATGCTTCATTTTGCGATCAGTTGTGCTGGTGTTTATGTACATCCTCGCAATGAAATAATAAAGATTGGCATTTGCATTTCACACATTTGGATGAAAAATGTGCTCGGTGTGTTAATTACTAAAATATCCAACTGTGGTAATGCAAGAAAGAAGTAAGAGTGAATGATTATCAAAAAATTATATAGTATTTTGTTTGGTCCGTCGACTTGAACGGTCGGTCAATGGTCTGAAGCTAACATCTATGGGATTATGACTGAACGCCTCTAAGTCAGAATCCAACCTGGTCAAGGTAGTAATATCTTTGTTTCCCGGTGTCGGGAGGCAACTCTATTTTGTGGTGACGTGAGAGCTTATGCCCCAACAGATGGCCTTCCCGGCATGGGTAATCTCTGCTGGTTTTGAAGCCAGATCACTCTGGTTCAATGTCGGAGCGCAAAATCACATGTCTACGACATGTACACTGGTCATGGTGTTGTATCCAGGAGAGCAGTGTTTGTATACTGCGATCTGTTGAGACTATCCTATGATCGGTGTTTCGTCTTCTCCTATCTATGGGGTGTTTTAATCTACTTTTTAGCGTGGAGAGAATTTTAGACGTGGTGACTAAGGGCATGCACTAACATCCCTGTCAGGGAGGGGATCGCAACTTAACAGAAAGCTTTATATCTTAAAGCTTCAAAATTTTGGATTCCGCGTGTCTACCCGTCCGTAAGTGTTCCTAACATAATTCACTATGAACATATTGAACACGACTTAGAAGCTGTACAAGCTGCAATTTCCAGCTTTTTGTATGATACCCTGATGATCTCAGCGGCCGATCGCCTTTGCTTCAAAGTCATCTTTCTTTCCTCGAAGCTAACAAAAAGCTTCCAAAGTTGTACAGATTATCTAATTCAACAGCATGTTGCTGTTAGGAACAAATGATGTATTGGAGTCATAGCATTTGCGGTAAACTGCAAGTCGGAAGTTGGGGTTTATCGAAAAATTGGATTTTTCAAAAACCCATTCGCTCTCGTCAGCAACATGCGCAGCACTGCTGAGTTAAATAATCAGTGCAACTTTGCAATTTTCCGTTAACTGTGAAGAAAGAAAAATGACTTTGAAGGAAAGACAGTCGGCCACGGGGGCCATCAGGAGATCATACGAAATGTGCAAAGTGCTGGCACTGGCAATCTAACATACCTAGATACCAGTGGCGTAACCCGGATTTCGGCTCGGGGGGGGGGGGACAAAAAATTATTATTTTTTTTCGGGTTAAGGTGCGTGGCGTTAGCCACGCGCTCCGAAAAATTTTTTGGTATGTTCCCTAAAATTTTCGCGGGCTCAGAACCCCAAAATTTCAGAAAAAGGGGGCGTGGCGTCAACCACGCCTCCGAAAAAAATTTTTATAAGGCTAAAATGAATATTTAAAGATTTTCAATCATTTTAATTATTTACAAGCGCAGACAAGTCATTTGCACAGCTTTATAACCCACGTAAGTAACTACTCAGAATTTATAGTAATTGTTCCTGTTATCTAGAGTTCAAGGATAGAGTAATGGATCTAGGTAAGATATCGAAAAATAATAGATGGGAAGGTAGCTATTTTATAAATACCTTATACCACACTTTACATAACCGGCCATTCATCTTACGTAAGTACAATTTTCCTACGGCTATTCATCTCTCTTTGATGCATGACCTACAAGAACTGTGAACTAAAGGCAACGCAGCAGAATAGCAATGTCACATTCAAGTTCGATGGATGCATTTCATTGTGCCTATCCCCCTGTCTGCGATCATGCTTACTACCTTCTCTGCCACTGCATCAGATCAATTCTGTATAATTGTTTGAATCTCATAGTTTCTGACTCTCTACCAACTCTTAGTAATCATTTTATAAATAAGTTACCTTTTGAAGCTTTCTTGGCGCCAGATTGGGCGCCAAGAAAGCTTCCAAAGGTAACTTATTGAAAAAAAGTTGTTGTGTGAAAAAACAATAGCTATCATAACTTATAATAACGGGCTAAGGGTTGTTTACGTTTGTCTGTCTATCTGTCTGTCTGTGTGAATCTCTGTTTGTCACGAAATTCGTAGAGCGTGTTTCAGCCAACGTCCTGAGCCCAAATTTTGCATAGCGCACGCTACCGGCGTGAAAGCTCACTATACAAAAGCATGAGCGGATCCGTTGAGTGGATCCATTGAAAATTGCGCGTCAAACGGATCCACTTGGCTTCTGGCCAGCAAATTTGGGTCCGTAGGACTACTTTTTGCAGAGTTAAGGATATATTTAACAAGCTAATGTGCAAGCCATGCACTTTAGCCTAAAAAAGTAATAAAAATTAACTACTTTACGAAAACAGCGCCAAAAAGCATTCGCCGAGTAAACGGTCAATTTTTTAAGAATTTTATGTGATCATTTGAGAAGATTTTTGCACAGAGATGTAGCTCACTATGTTTATTGTTCTTACGGCGACTACCAAGCCATAAAAATTCCAGAAACCTTTTCGAATTTGCATCTCTTCTTCTGGGAAAGATTTTATTCACGCGAAAATACCAATCTCACATGAAAAACCTCTACGAATGAGTAGTTGTTTACGAGTTATTCGTGATAGCCTACATAGCGCGGTGAGTTTCAATGTCATTATTATGCGGGAATGAGTAAGGCATACAGAGCATACAATACCGCCATAATTCGTCAAAAAAGTCGCCGGACTGCGGCGGAGTGTGCTAGAGTGCGTCGGAGTGTGGCGGAGTGTGGCGCAGTGCGCCGGAGTGCGTCGGAGTGTGGCGGAGTGCGCCGCACACCGGCGACTTTTTTGACGAATTATGATCGGTATTGTATATGGAGTGAGTGGAAGGAAATATACATGTATTAGGTGTATAATAACATCAAAAGTGGGCGGGGCTTACACTTCACAGCTCAACAGCGATAAAATCGATACTTTGAGGTTAGAGAACTATCAAAACCTCAAAAATCGTCATCGATAAAGTCGGTGTTCTGGAGGTTGCAAAATTTCCAAAAATTGTCAAAAATCGATAAAATCGATATTCTGGAGGTTGCAAAATTCCCAAAAATTGTCAAAAATCGATAAAATCGACATTCTGGAAGTTGCGAAATCCCGAAAATTGTCAAAAATCGATAAAATCGATATTCTGGAGGTTGCAAAATTCCCAAAAATTGTCAAAAATCGATAAAATCGACATTCTGGAGGTTGCGAAATCCCGAAAATTGGCGAAAATCGATATTCGGGAGTTTGCAAAATCCCCAAAAATTGCCAAAAATCGATAAATCCGATGTTTCTCAAACTCCAAAACCTCAAAAATCGTTAAAATCGATATTTTGAAGGTTGCGAAATTCCGAAAATCGACGTAATCGGAGATTTGGAGAATTTGGAGATTTCGCAGCCTCAAAAACTTCGATTTTGCCAGTTTTGGAGATTTAAACCCTCACCTTTAGACCCCAAGGCTCCATCCACTTCACAAAACTCCGCCCACTCAATCGCAAGACCCGCCCACTTCTCCTCAAACAGCCATTGTGAGCACCACCAAATCCCCATCAACCACTGCAAAACTGTTAATCCACCGACCAAAGCCCCGCCCACTTCACCCAAACACCTTCAAATGAAGCTCTACCCCCTCTTCCTCCCAACTCTACAAAATTAGCGAAAAATTAAGCGAAAGATTTGAAAAAGCGAAAAACAACCTCACTTTCAGCGTTTTTACACAGCTAAAACTCCTCCAAACAGCTCCGCCCACTTTATACCCCCACATCACGATCGAAATTGAAGAAAATAAGAAAAATTAAGAAAAAATGAGGAAAAATAAGGAAAAATCGCGTTTTTCTAAGCTTATTTACCCCTTTCCAGCTGGTTTCCGCCCCCTAACCAGGTCCAGATGGCCGCGGGTAACTATCACACGCGCTGCACAAATAAAGAGGGGGGGGGGGAAATGAGGGGCGAGAAAAGTGAGAAATTGCGAGACCCTGAACTAAAAAAAAGAAAAAAAAACGTCCGGGAAGGTTTATAGATGGGCTCCCACAGGCGGAGCCCCTGCATTTTCTCCGAATTAGTGTTCCCCTCGAATACGAATAAAAGAACGGCTACCCCAGCCCGTCATCCCCACTCTCCACGGAGATAAAATTCAAAATATGCATCATCGCCTTTATATAGCGCCTCCTACGTTGAAGCTATGGGCATGAGCTACCCCTAGAAAACTGGTGCTACCAAAACTACACGTTAATAACCGTATGAGATTACCCCAGCCCTGCAACTCTTAGAAATATAAGCGCGCAAAATCGCCCTTATTGACAGATTTCCCAACTTCGACTGTCAATTAGGCACTTTTCTTGGAAACTTGTTATTCTACAACCCTTTCTCTAAAAATCATATTTTCAAAGCTCTGTCTAACAAAACAAATACCAGCCCCATACCTGTAATACTCGCAGAGTTATTAGCCCCCCAACATGCAAGCTCAGGCCGTAAAATTGGCTCCCCCAAAGTTGCTCCGTAATTCCCCCAAAAATCACGTTAGACACCTGTCTCATACTTATACATTACATATTTTTTCCAGCTTCTTAGAAGCAATACACATTGATATAGAGCGATCGCTCCTCGCTCTTGGCCTCGGCGCAAAATTTGGTCAAAATATTGAGGTTTTCGGATTGACCGCAAACTTCACTCATAGTGATTCTTGGTCCCGATCTTTACGAAAATCCTATTTATTTTGCACTAGAGAGTCTTACAGTAAAGCTAAAGTGAGATAGAAGTAGCTGAACCAATCAAGATCGCAATTTCGCCTGCACTTTTCCCCTACCTGTTGCGGAAATTGTCTGAAATTTTTGTGAGTTGAAAACTTTGTGAACACCTCTATCGGACCATGCTTAGCACAGATCTTTATTTGAATTGCTTGTCAGATTATGATGTTACAAAATCGCCTTCTCATGAATTCTCTTTCAAATTTGAAAGTCGTGTAATTCGGCAGATATTCTATCCTGAAATGTGCCACCAGCAGCAAAACAATGTAAGAAATGTTGTTAGCACGTCGAGTACAATACCGCTCACATAATGTGCAAAATTTCCCTGAATATCGCAAAATTCCGAAAATTCCGCGAAATTCAGTTTCGCGAAATTCCGGAAAGTTCGCGGAATTTTCGGACTTTCGCGACATTCACGGAAATTTTGCAAGTTATGTGAGTGGTATTGTAGAATGCAAGAAGATGCCCAACGATTGTTACAAGAGCGCAACGATACCAGTGTGGAAGAACAAGGGGGATATAACAGACTGCTCTACGTACAATACCGCTCATAATTCGTCAAAAAAGTCGCCGGACTGCGGCGGAGTGTGCTAGAGTGCGTCGGAGTGTGGCGGAGTGTGGCGCAGTGCGCCGGAGTGCTTCGGAGTGTGGCGGACTGCGGCGGAGTGCGCTAGAGTGCGTCGGAGTGTGGCGGAGTGCGGCTGAGTGTAGCGGAGTGCGCTCCGCAACTTTTTTGACGAATTATGATCGGTATTGTACTGGTTGGCCGATTGTCATATAGAGTCATCGAAGTAGCTTCACAAAAGTTTAGAACGCAAGTTCAGCTATTAAAATATGTCAGTTGTGTTTTATTGACAAGGAAAGCATGCTTGGCCGAAGTGGAGTTTCCATATGAAATGTACAGTATCTTATAGCTCATGGAACGCTGATTCCGAATCTGCTTCTATTATCTGCAAAGCTTTCCTGGGAAAGGAATAATGGGAATGTTTTTAAACAAAATTCAAGAGCTTGGCTGAGGTAAAAACAGGCGTTGAGTCTTCCAATGCTTGAAGGAAGTAATGACGGCATAAATTATTAGACTGAAGCTAATAATTACACTGAGCACCCTGGCAGTAATCATAGCCCCATTTAAACTCACAGGCAACACGGATGATTTTATTGTAGCCTCGGATCCAAATTTCTGCTTAAAGAAAGTCCCATAATTCTCCTCCCAAAAGAGCTTTGCATATAACGAGAGCAGATTTGAAATCAGTGTTCCATGCTCTTTAACACAATATACATTTCATAGATCAACAATCTTTCCCTTGTGAGATGGTTGGGACTTGTACAACTGTTCTGAGAGGAATCAAAGATGAACTTAGGCAAAAAACACTATTATAACGCTTTCCTCAGAAGGAGATTCTCACACATAGCCATTGCATAGTTTATTGAAGAAGGATATGATGCAGAAATCTTCGTGCATGTAATTCCTGATAGACTCTGTAAGATACAAATAATTTTAAAAATAATGGTTTGCATGTTTCATGAACAAGGGTGAAAAAGATTTCCACATAATGATTTTTGTGCATACGCGCGTATGCTCGAAATCATTACATGGAAGTCTTTTTGACCATTCAAAAAACACGCACGGTCCAGATTAGAGGAAAGTTTACAGTCAAACCCGTGATTTTTCGGAATTGCTTTATCTCCAATTGTCCACAAAAACTGCATGTCTACATGGACAGAACTTGCCAAAGTAATGCATCACGAGTAATACCAACGTTGGCTTTGTTCATATAACTGTTGGTCACGCTTCTTTGCCAAAAGTCCCCGTTGGTGAGTTGATATGCAAAAGCTATCTATATAAAATTGCTCTGTTTATTTTAGTTCTCGTTAATGACCCGATCAAAAATGCAATGGTTGTATAAGATTTTCTTTATGCCGAAACCAGGTTGATTGGTAGAACTTTATTGGCTCTACGTTTCGAACAATTCGTCTTCGTCGGGAGTCTGAAAAGGATCGTAGCATTCGCATTCGTATTTCACTACACCGCCAAACGTCTCGTCAACGCTGCACGTCTAGACCTCCCCTAGTGCAATGTACTGGAAAGCTAAACCAGAGTGTTCACCTTCAGTCCACCATAAGACCAGTAACCCGCACAACTGTGACGGACGCAACTGAGTTTATACTCAGTGTGTCAAACTATATATTGTGTGAGGATGTGAGCTTGCATAATGATAGCAGAGGCAAAAGATCATTCGTAATGGCAAGACATTCATTTTTATTATTCATAGCAGGACTCTTGGAAGATATCCATGCTGCTTCTAGTGTTTTTCGTGTGCAAATCTTATTCTCAGCCAGTGTTATACATTTCACGTCGAATAAGGTGCCATCGTGCGCTTCAAATGCATGTTTGCCTAAAGGTGATGCTGGAGTTCCTCGCTTCATGCTAGCCAGATGTTCTTCAATCCTAGTGCTCAAAGTTCTACCCTTTTCGCCTATGTACAATGCTCCGCAATTTAGACATTCTAATTGGTATACAACTTCCGATTTTGCACAATCTCCTGGCTTGCCGTAGGGGCAAACAATGCAGTCCTTTGATACGCATTGTATATCGTAGCATCTGTTTCTGACTAGCCGCTTTTTGATGTTGTCGCTGGGTATATCAACCAGTCTATCGTTTTGCAGCTGGGCTCGAAGGATGCACTGTTTAATCGCTCTGCTGACTTTATCGCAAATGAAAGGTATGCATAGCGGAAGTTTAGTGTCATTGCGCTGTCCGTTGCCACTTTGACCTTTATTAGGTTTTCGTAATCGTAAGCGCGTGGCTGTGTTGTATCCGGTACTGAGCGCAATCTTTGTAGCCAATTCTCGAGATTCCAGTCGCTCGCTCTCGCTCGTGCATACTCCTACAGCAGTTTTGTACATGTTACGAATTATGGCATATTTAAGTGCTGTTGGATGAGCTGAGGAGGCATGTACTAATATATTCTTGGAGCTTTCCTTTCGATACCATTTAACATGTATGGTACTGTCAGATAAGTGTATCTGGGTGTTTAAATAGAAAAGCCAACCACCGCGAGGGGCTTCTCGTGTGAGCTTAATGTACCGCGATTGCTGGTTCAGGATGTTAAAACACTCGTCCATTCCGGACTGTGTTGAGGCTATGACGCAGCAATCATCAATGTACCGGCAGTACATTAAAGGTAGGTGTGCAATTACTGGTGCCTCAATTTTGCTCATGAAACACACTGCGAATACCGGAGCCAGTCTTTGACCCATCGCAAGTCCTCGCACCTGGAAATAGTAATTCCCAGCCCACTTGAAAATGTTACATTTCAAACATTCCTTAATGAGGACCAATAAGCAAGCCTTGCTCAAACCAAAGGTTAACATGTTGGAATAGTGCGCATCAAGCATCTCAGACAGTGCCTGCATAGCGGCATCAACGTGAACGTTAGTGTATAGGGATGTTACATCAAACGATTCTACAACACTAATTGGATCATATCTTATCTGCCGCAAGCGCTAAACTGGCGTGTGTTTGAGAGTTGCGATGGAACCTTTGGGAGCAATTGGTTCACAATTTTATTAAAAAACCACGAAATTCGGTCGGTGGGACCACCTAAGCAGCTAATTATGGGGCGAACTTTATACCACTCAGGCGACATAGAGCGGAGATCGTCAGCTGCTACTTTATGCGTTTCTACCAAGTGGTAAAAAACGGGACAGTATGGATTGTTGATTTTCAACCTTCTCACTAATCTATCGTCAAGCCCTACAGACTTTTCCGTATCAGTCCAAACTTCATTCAATTTTCGATATTGCGCTTGGAATTCTTTTTCCGTAGCAGGATGGTATATTGACGTATCTGACAAGTGTAACTGTGCAATTTTTCTATCTAGCTCTTGGGGAATAACTACCAACTCTCCTCCTTTGTCACTTGTCGACACTCGGCTAGCTCCTGCAGTTACCAATTCATGCACTTCTTTATAGCCTTGTTGTTGTTCTCGCGTCAAGTTTGTCACATGGACTCCCTTGAACCTGTTCAAAACATGCAAGATTTCACTCGTTAGACGGAATTTAGTATCAGCGGCGAGCACTGGTTGAGGGCTCCCTGTAAGATAAGCGCGGAAACGGTTTTGGTGTTAGCATCGAACTTTCAGTGGTTTGTAAAACTTGCGTATTTTCTTGCTGAGCTTTCATTCTCAGTGATCGCGTAATCTATGCAAGCTACCCAGTACTTTACGGCAAAATGAAGCATTTATATTTTGAGAAGGCGAATACGACGGACCGAGACTGAGAAAATCAGTTGCGCGTGCGGTCAAAAAAATGTGAAAAATGCAATGGTTTATGCTATTTGAAAACAAAATATTGTTACTCGCTATTGAATATTGCTGGAATAAAGCCTAAGAGATGTTTCGCGATTATTATCTATGGAAGCTTTTTGAAACAACACTAGGGCAAGTATCACCGCCATAGCGCTCCATTTTGGATCATGACCAAGAGATGCTAGAAAATTCTTGCGTTATCCTAGGTAACGAAATTGGATTGCATTAAGCCAAATCTTTTTGAGCTAGTGTGGCTAATCTGCGAATCGTCATGGTTTGCCTACAAAATAATACATTCTTTAATGTCGTTCCATTGCGGAGATCAAAGATTTCTGTCCTCGCTCACTTCGAGAAACACATGATTTTGTGTCATTTAGAGTGAGCGCATAGCAAACGCGTTACGGTAAAAGAAGAAGTTTACTTCATGAGCTATTTAAGGCAGCTTTTCCTGCATTTTCGGTACATCTAGAAAGTTTACTTAGCTGTATTACGTTTCAGGTACTAAAAGCAATACATTTTTATGACTTCCTTTTTTTTACTGGGAGAACAGTGCTAGACATGTCTCTCTTTTCTGAACATACTGGGTAATCTTACAAATGGTTTCCATGGCTTCAACAGGAAACAAATATGGTGAAAGAACTCAGAGATTGTTCTCTCTTCAAAGTTTGCATGATTGATAAATATTTGTTGTAGATTTTTGTGCCATAGAAAAAACAGACTATTCGACAGATGATAATAGCCTCAGAATGTACTTGAAATTAGCTCCCTTAACCTTTATAACCTTAATTACCTAGCCAAACCAGAACGCAAATTTTTCACGTCTGCCGCTCTTCAAACGACAGAAGAACGCCAGCGGTCTGGATCGAATTCAGACTCGCTTTTAAGGAACGGGTGGAGTAGGGTCGAAATTTTTTGCTTTGCGTAAGTCACAAATAAGTCACAAAAACAAAAAAGTCTGTTTCCGCATTGCTATAGGCAGCAGAATGGTTCGGATCCCTCCCGCGTTGCCATTTTGGAAGAGACGTGAAGTCAAAAATTCAGGCTTTGGTCAAAGCAGAAGATGAAAAAATGAGAATTTTCTAATCGTTTCTACTGATTTTGTTGTAAAACGCGTTGAGCCAGGACGGCTTTTCAACACCTTCCTCCTAAGATGAACAACGGCACATCTTATAATAAAGATCTACTTGTAGACGTTCTGGTGGGCGACGATGGCGACTTGGTCTGGTTGATGTCAGTGGCGTAGACGAGGTGGCTTGGTGTTCAGCAACATCCATACCATTGTTACGTCGGCCTTCGTCGGGGATGGACTGTGTTGAGTCATGATGTCGATCCATACTTGCTGCGCGGTGCATCTGGCTCGCATGTCGTCTCCATAACTGACCGTCTTCCGTAAGCACGATATATAGCGCTTCTCCATATCGTTTCTTCACTCGTGCTGGAATGCATTTTTCACATCCAGAGCGAAAATCACGTACTCACACGGCTTCTTGTAGCTGGTACGAATTCTTTCGTGCTCCACGACGGCGGTTGAACTGCTTCTCCATAGATTTATTTTCCATTCCTTCTTCTTTGGAGTCTTCATTCAGCAGCGACAGTGGTGTCCTTATCTAACGTCTTAGGAGCAGCTCGGCAGGCGAACGTTGTCCTGGAGCAGTTGTACAAGGCGTCCGTCGATAAGACTGCAGAAACTCCGCAAGCTTCTCTGCCGTTCTCCCTCCTTGATTTTCTGGAAGGTTCTCTTGAAGATTTCATAAACCTTTTCGCTCTTCCATTTGACTGTGGATGGAATGGGGGTAAACGAATGTGTTTAATTTCTCGCTCTTCACAGAAATCTTGGAACTCCTTTGCTGTGAAGTGCGTCGCATTATCCGACACGATCACTTGCGGATTTCCAAATCGAGCGAATAGAGATCTGAGTTCTCTCAGAGTAGCTGTAGTTGACGATGAAGGCATCTCAAAAACTTTTGGCCATTTCGGGAAGCGTCAACTACGACGAGATACATCTTACCATTCAGCGGCCCTGCATAGTCAATGTGAAGTCGATTCCATGGTTTATCTTAACTTTTCATGAATGCAGCAACGTCTTTACTGGCATTTTGGAGGCTTCTTGGCAATCCCTACAGCGGCGCACTGAGTTTTCAATTTCTCTGTTGATGCCCATCCAGTATGCGAGTCCTCTCGCGAGCATCTTCATCCTTGTCATTCCAGGGTGTCCCTCGTCTAACTCCTTCAAAACCGCTTGTCTCAGCGAAGCTGGAATGACATTCTGTGATCAAAATACAAACATCCGTTTTGCACTGATAAATTCTCCCTCAGTGCTCTCCAGTTTCGGACTTCTTCTTTCGGCTTGGACGGCCACGCTCCCGATTGCAGCATCCGTATAACTTGTACAATGGTTTTCGTCCTTGAGGGATTCTTCTTCTATCTTTCTTCGGGTTACCGATAACGCTCGTACAGCGGCAGGTTGAACGGCTCGCACATCTTCTTCTAAATTCGCTATGACGACGTCTTCGGTCTGAAATGGCCTTGGAGGGATCAGTCGAGACAGTATCAGCTTGTCCGAGTTCGGTTGTCTTGCGGTACTCCAAGTCGAAGTCGTATGCGAGTAGGATGAGCTTTCATCGTTGCAGCCTGTTCGCTGTGGTCACAGGTACCATCTTCTTCTGTCCAAAATATGTAGCGGCGGCTTGTGATCGGTGAGCAATCTGAATCGGCGTCCGTATATGTACCGATGGAACTTACGGACTACGAAAACCAATGCTAGTCCTTCCTTTTCAATTTGCCCGTAGTTCTTTTCTGCAGCTGTGAGACTTCGGCTTGCATGGCAAATAGCCTTCTCGGTCCCATCCGGCATCTTGTGCAGAATTACAGCCCCGATTCCGTAGTCCGATGCGTCGGCAGCTACCACTATCCGCAATTCTGGATCGAAATGTGTGAGGAGTAAATCCGAGGCTAAAACTTCCTTAGCACGTTCAAAGGCGTTTTGGCATTCCTTTGTCCACTCGAACCTTGCTTCCTTCTTGAGCAATGTGTCTAAGGGTGCACGAAGCTGGCGCGTCTCAGCCACGAATGATCCATAGTAGTTGATCATGCCGAGGAAGGAACGAACATCCGCTATGTTCTTCGGCGCTGGCATTTGCTGGATGACCTCAATCTTCTTTGGGTCTGACCGGCGTCCGCTCTTATCGATGATGCAACCTAAGTAACAAATCTCAGGCATGAGCAAGTTGCATTTCACCAACGTGACGTGGAATCCATAATCCTCGATCCTCTTAAACAAGGCCTTCAAGTTTTGGCGGTGTTCTTCATAACTCCTTCCCGTGATGATTATGTCATCAAGATAAGCAGCTACCCCTTCTAGTCCGCTTATCATCGAATCCATTATTTGTTGAAATATGCCTGGGGGGATTTTAACCCAAAAGGTAGGCGATTGTAGCGATACAATCTTTTATGCGTATTGATGGTTAACATCTCCTTCGAAACTTCTGCGACATCCACTTGTAAATACGCCTCGGCTAAGTCAAGCTGTGTAAAGAGTTGGCCTCCATTTAGTTTTGCGAACACTTCCTCCGCCGTGGGCAATGGGTGCTGGTGCAATTGCAATGCCTCATTCAGTCTTGTCGAGAAGTCGGCACATAGACGGATTTTGCCATTTTTCTTCTTGACGGCGACTACTGGCGCGGCCCACTCTGAGTGCTCTACAGCAGAAATGACACCTTCGGCTTCCAGCCGATCAATTTCTGCTCCCAGTTCCGGTGCTGTGGTGTATGGAACTGGTCTCTTTCTCTTGAAAACTGGAACAGCATCATTCTTCAAGACTAATTTGGCCTTACTCTTCCTACACTTTCCTAGTTCGCTGTTGAAGACTTCCGCATATCTTCTTTTTGAGTCAGTGACAGTCTTCGGCTCAAGATTCTTCTTCGCTAGCCACCTTTCTGCAATGGCATTTGTCCTTCAGCTTCCTGTATGCTGGTAACTGGATGCACCATTCTAGTCGCAGTGATTCGAGCAGTCGGCCGACGTAGCATGTGCCATTTCCATAAACATCTTCCCTGAATGTCGATCTCTTCTGAAAAATTGGTTTGAAATTTACCAAAATCTGCATCGGCGTCCCGTCTGCAGTTTTGACTGGCATAATAAAGGTTTCCAGAGCAGGCGATCCCATCTCTTCCAAGCTTTTCGCGATATCAGGGTTATGTCCGCTCCTATATCCAGTTGGAGCTTGAGAGATCGTCCTCTGACTACGACGTCGGGGTAGGTTCACGCACTCTCGACGTCGAAAGCGACCACATTCTTGCACTGTCCTTTGCGACCAAAGTGTTTTGCACCTGTCCTTCGTCGCTTCTTCCGACCAGTGCTGCCAGATTGAGGGCACTCTTCTGAAATGTGGTCCTCCTCATATGTAGCAATTTATCTTTTTCTTCCATACAGCATGGATGTCTCGCGTGCCTTCCATGTCTGTATTATCCATTTTTAGCGCAGTGAAGTTTTCACATTCCGCGACTAAGTCTTCGATTGTCAACGTTGCTTCGTCCGTGTGAGCATCCGAAGGCGAACTTCTCTGAGTGAGGTGAGATCTTGAATACCTGTTACGAATTGCAGGGTCTTCATTGCCGTGTAGTCAACCTCCTTAAGCCGGGCGTCCTCGTCCATCCGTTTGATGGTATTGGCGTACTCGCGAAATGGTACGTACGCTGGAGTAAGCGAAGGACAGATTATCCTCAGGCACTCATATTGTCTCCTGATGAGCGTCTTCTTGGAGGCGAACAGCTTTTGGAGATTCGCCACGGTGGTGTCGAAGTCCAAGTCGCTCGGTGCGCAGGCAAGACCTCATCAGCATACTTTCGGTATGCTTCTTCATCCAGCTTCATTAGGATTAAGTCGCGCTTCTTCTGATCCGAAAGCTGGGAGTCGCGTACGACCGGTCTCCGTACCTGCCATAACAACACGCAAAGGTGTTACCGTCTGAGACGAACCTTTGCACGTCCTTACTCGCTGATCGTACTGATCCTTGCTGGTGTCGTGGACGGCTCCGTGATTACTGACCAGGGTGGAGATCAGCATCCTCATTTGCTCTTGCTGAGTTTGCAGCTGCATCTGCACTTGTTCCTGCTGAGCTTGTAGTCGAGCTTGCATTTGTTCCTCTTGAAGCTGCACATGCAGCTTCATTTCCTCATGTTGTAGCCGCATCTGGTCGACCACGACCGATAGAACCTTCTTTAGAGAGTGGCCATGCCGCTTTTCACTGGCCTTCGGCATGATAGACTTCTCTGGTGTCGATGAAATATCTTGCTAAATCGATAACTTCTCAGCAAAGCTTACTTCCCAGCTCCTCGACCAGTGGTAGATTCCTCCTCGATTTGAGCTGCAGCAATTCTTCTTGTCCTTGGTCGATCGAGGCTTCTGGTTTTGGTCGCTGGAGCTCCTTCTGGTCCTTGGTCGGTGGAGGTCTTCTTGTCCTTGACCCTGATCTCCAGTTGTTGTGGAACGCGTTGAGCCGTTGACGATTTATTAGAAAAACACGAGAGTTCCCCCTCTGCCTATCGACGTACATGCCGAGGGTTCACTAGGAGTATCTAGAGAACAACGCACACAAATATATCAAGGTGCGGCGAGTACGCCGCAACCACGGAGACCATGTCGACCTAGCCTATAGTGACTGAGCAAGTTCCAGTACAAGGAACGGCTCTACAACAGATTTTTATTCTGTGTGCTACTCGTCTAACAACCTTAAAATGAAATGCCACTGATTTTTTACAGAAAACTCGGAACGTTTGTTATTCACACTTCTTTGACAAGCTGCATGTGAGTAGTTCATGACATGACCTTACAAATCAATCCACTCGCAATAACAGAAAGGAGGGAACCTTTTATTTGAGCACTTGGATGTTGACCACTTGTTTTCCCTTTTCAACTAACCTAGGACTATCGAATCAGCAGAACATTATTATTTTCGCTCCGCTTTACTTATGTAAGACGGATAAGAAAAATGAGAAGAGCTGCTCCGTGTTTCCGCACTTACATCCATAGGTTTGGTTATATAAAAGTGCTGGCTGAGACATTTATTCTCAGGGGATGCACAGGTGAGGGAAGCTTTCCATGCTAATCACCGTGATTTATACCATACAGCCTCAACTACACAAAGAAAAGCATTTTCTTGGAAATCCGAGTGTGCCATAACAGAGCAGTAACACGAAAAGGCTCTTTGCGATGTAGAGTAGGATTACGACATCATGACGCATGTATTCGTTTAGTGAATGGTGGTAATTTATGTTTGATAGCTTGTCAAATTGATGTGGAGGTGGCACTCAGATCAGAAAGAAAACTTGCAGCCTTTCAAGTTTTACGCAACGCTGCCATTGAACAGAAAGAACTATGGTTCTGGAAATTTTCACTTTGAAGGATTGAAAGTCAATGGAAATTTAAAAGCTTATATCAAAGACATCTTAAGCATCCAGCAGCGCTAGATTCTTGCGAGGTTTATACTGCAGAAAGGCCTTGTCAAGCTCGCGTACTCTCAAGAACTATGTCAGAACCAAAAGTAATGACATTCCATTCAGATTGAAACATCTTGAACCGTTCTTTATTTAATTATGTGTTCTTCAAAACTCGCATTTCAAAAAGCAGAAATAGTGTATAAATTCTTTCATTGACAATCAATGATGGTTAAAAAGACGACTTCCGAACAGTTTTTTGTTGACTGAATGGACCCTCGTGAGATATCCTTGCACTAAATACCAGGCTTCTGTTTAAACGCTTGCATAATTATAAATTGAAACTATAACCGTCGGCTTTTTTTGCGAGCAAAGCGCCTTGTTTTAAAATGAAAAAAGAGGTCTAACGTTCCGTTGATTTTATTGAAAATCAAAATTGTCATTCTTTTCTTTTGCAACATGAGTTTTTTTTATGACAAAGCAGATGGTTTATAATCCTTACTTTTCTTGCATAGGTAGTGTTACGCTTGTTGCTGTAGAAGATCCGATAGCTGCGGATCAAGGAGGACACAATTTTTGCCTTTGAGCGGTGTAATCAGCTTTGAATAAGAAATAGTCACTGATAATTGAATTTTAAGACGCTTTCGAAATTTGCTGGTCTTCGGTGCATTTATTCGACAGCAATTTTTTTTGAAGTTAAAGACTTTCAGAAAGATTATCGAATCTCAATGATGAGTTATATCCACAGAGATGGAACCCATGCCCTCGCGTTAGCCAGCAAACGATCTTAAAGTATTCAAACAAGCAAGCGACGGCGGGTACATACCCACGGCCTGCCGGGGGCCCAAAACTCCATGAGCATTGCCATATGTGCAAAACAGAATACTGTCAAGTACTGTACAACGAATGAATCTAAACAAATTGTAATCTAAGGAGATGGTACCCATGCCCCTTCGTTTGCTAGCCACGATCTCAAAAGATTTCCAAGAAACAAACCGGAAATTATAGTTCAACCAGTTTGCCGAGGAGAGCCCAACTCCGAAACAGGCTAAAATATAGATGTGACCGGGCTTCAACCACATGATGAAGAGAACAGTATTAGTAAAAGGCTCAAAAGCAGTTGAGTTCAACATATGCAAAGTTATAAATTGGCTGCTTTGTGTAAAACTTTGTGTAAAACTAACAATTACACTGTTTGCTTTTTTATTATGGTACGCCTTGAGCGTATTTAATGAAAATGAAATGAAATCAAGTACTTTGCCTTCTTTGTACATGCTTTGGTAAATAAATCACATTTTAAGTAAACACTTTTGCTAAAAGTATCTCGGTTTATGTGCCATTAAAAAGTGTCATCTTATGATGAGCCAAGTTTTAAAACGCCCAACATGTTTGAAACCTCTTTAAAATTACGTTACCAATAATGCAGCTGACCAATAATGACCAATTTGTTGGAGGCACGGCCACACCCAGATTCTCGACTTCCAAATTTTTGTCGCTTCAGGGCCTTCTCATGACTCTGATGCCGAATATGCAGTCGAGAACCCGCGAAAATACCTAGAATTCCCGTTCCGGAGAACCCACAGGCGAGCTTTCCGGAACGGTGATGGGACGGGCGCGCACGGATGGGCGGGCGTGGATGGGGAGGCCGGTTCTGTCTGGGGATTCTCGTGCATCTTCATTATTTCTTAGCAATTTTCTCGATTCTGAAGCGAGATTGCGCCAGGACTTGGGCATTTGCTTGATAGGAAACCCTACTATCATACGCTGTCAAAAGCTCAAGACCCTCAATTTAGGGTAAACGGTGCCTTCAAAGGATTGGGGCATACGGAGATACCACATCAGGAATGTAGTACTTTTGATGCTTCCATCATCTTGAAAAAGTGCCATCAGGTTATCAAACTACAAGTCGCTAAAAGCCTGCTCTATAATTCACCAACATGCTGATCAGCGCGCTTTCTATGAGGGTCGTATTCCATGAGTAAACATTCGTATGAGCACACCTTACACAACTGTTTAATTCCAGTGAAGTACATGAGGCAGACTGGTAATTAGTATGGCCTCACGAAATACGTTCTACCTAATCCGTATATTCTCAGGGCTAGTGTATAGCAATCACCGTAACATTCGGTCCTTTTGTTGTATTCGTGACGAGGGATTTGATCGCAATGAGTCTTCATGCACTGTAAAGCAAGTGTCATAGCATTATCTATATAGCATTTGGAAAAGCTAACCTGTGCGGCGCTGAACGTAGCTGGCATTTGAGGAATTCTGTTGGATTCGCTGGATTCAGAGCTGCTCTCAGTTTCGTGGGAACTACTGCTACTACTGCTGCTGCTGCTACTACTGCTGCTGCTACTGCTGCTGCTGCTGCTGCTGTACACCAATACCACCAGAGCGAGTATTACCAGCTTACGAAAGAGCATACTGTTGGGAACAAACCTGCAAATTCAGTGATTATAGGGACACAACGACTTACTGGATTTATAGGAGGCCAAGACTCGACACGAGTTGGAACCAATGAGTTTTCGAAAGTCCCTCTATAATTTGACCTTTGATCCCTATCTCTTTTGGCCTTTACTACTCCTGCCTTATTTTTCCTCTTTCCACCGAACTTTCTCCTCCCTCACCCTCCGCATTCCCCCCCCCCCTCCCACCTCCTCCACCTGTCGATTCCTGCTTCTTAGCGAATGATAAAAAGCTCGTAGCATAATCGTCAAAGGAATAAGAAAAGGAAAGGAAAGGATAAAGTAATTTTACTGAACATCAAGTGAAAAAGAAACATTTGCGCTTTGATTCACTTCGCGATTGCAGCAAGTTGTCACCAATGATGCTACAAAAATCCTAGGAAAAAAGATTATCAAATAGTGCTTTGCTTGTATGAAAACTTTTGAAGTAAAGATAGAAGTTATGTAAAAAGCAGCTCGGAAAACTATGCAAGCAAAGGGTTGAGACCAGTCAGGTGGCATTCACCTAAAATGGTTACACTTGATTTGAAAGCAAAGTTGGGCATGGCTATCATTCACATATCATCTCTACCCCAGCGAGGTTACCAAAAGTAGGTATAATGGCTCGCGCACTCAGTTGCTGCACTTGATTCCTTTTGACAGGATGCGGTGCAGGAGGAACCAAAGGCATGCCGTCTTAGCCGTAGGAGACAATTAGGAGCGCGAGCGCTGTGGGTAAGATTTTGCCGAGGATCCAGGAAAACTTGGCGAGGACACTTATTAGAAACAAACCCTCATAACTCTTTGAAGTTAACTTCCAGAAGTACGAAGGACAGATTTGGAATCAGCATTGAAATGCGCATTTTTCTGTAATACGCCTTCCGAATGGATAGACAACTCTGTCTCGCTACACGAGTTTTAGTTTGACCAAAAATCGAGCCTTCAAAATTTACCATTAAAAGTTGAGGAATTCCAATTCCACTGTTGTGTGAAAGACTTATTGATTTTCTCTAGTGAAACTTCTGGATTAGAAGTTAAAAGTAGGGAGTGGCAAAAATAATGTTAACTAAGTTGCATGTGATGAACTTTTGCTACTGTGTACAGCGAAACGGTTACCGACACTCTCAATAGCAAATCCTATGCAATCCTAATGTCAAAATTTAGAATTAGAATAGGTTTGAAGTTGGAGACAAACTGCATATTACATCTTGACACAAGCCCTGTGTCTTTATGACATTTTGATTGCTTTGATTCATTGACTCAAAAGGCAAACTATTCCTTTATCCAAAGAAATAGATTTTGAATGAAAATCCCTGTCTTCAACAATTTGAAACTTCAGAATTCACAAAAGAAGAAGTTTTTATGAGGATGGCTTTTCTTACCAGTACAATTCCCCATTTTAACTTACTTTTGGGCTCAGTGAATGCGCCCTCCAATCTGCATTACAAATCTGTTTTTATTTTTCTAAGTCATCTCCAAACAAGTTATGAGATTTGTTCCTAGAGGATGCCCTTGCCTAGTTTTCTTGGATTCTTGCCAAAATACTCCCATATCGCTCGCGCTCGTAATTATCTCCCGCGGATATAGGCGGCAGCCCTTTGGTTCCTCCTGCACCACCCATCTTCAGCGAATGCAAACCGCTCCCTAGAAGCGAACATTTTTGCTGTCATCTTTATAAGAGTTTTTTTCAAAGAGCCTTTTCTAATGTTAAAACGATTGAAAAACATTGATTTGGTTATGCGATTGATTGTACCTATAAGAACTTCTTGGGCAGACGATAAGTTTGATACGTTTTTAAAGACTTTTGGGCCACAATTCGAGCTCCCTGACGTGCATGTATACAATGCATTTGGTGATATTATTGCGATTTCCTTAAATTGAGCTCTCTACGCGCATGTGCACACCAAATTTGATGCCATCATCGCGTTTGAAGTCGTAAGCTTTTGCTTGTTTGAAGCAGATTTTAGCTTTACGCGCTGTTCTAAAGCATGCCGCCGACATGGAGATGCCCCTAAGAAAGTAGTACAGGATACTGTTGTTCTGTTCTTTATCACTACTAGCAGACGATGAGTAGCATTTTTAACATGCTCCAGGTATGGCAAGCATGATATCTACTTCGCTTTTTCCGAAGACGAGGTCGAGTTTGACGGAGTTTTAGCTGCGCCAAGCTCTGTATGAGGCTTTATTGCAGGTAATGAGAAAAGAACCACATGCTTCTAAGTCTTTTGCAGATCCCATTGCATTCGCTTAAACCCAGCCTTATTATGAAATTTGGTGGGCAAATTTCAAATGACAAATTCTCTGAAAATTTAGCAAAAAAAGGTGGAAACTTATTTCCGATTTTTAAAGAAATGCGTTTAGCGACGCTAGTTTTATGTAAAATCGTAGCAATCGCTTTGTAAGAAAAATGAAACACAAAAATGATCAGGGAAGAAGGATGCATCTATAGAGATCAAACTGGTGGTCTTCTATGGCTTGTTCGGTTCTCCACGAATTTTTATGCATTTTATGCTTGCACAGATTGATATTGACTATAGCGTGTATGTACCTAAACTAATTGATCGCTTTTACTCGCATGGTCAGCTATCGTTTTTATGATTTCAAAAGCTATGAAAATAGACGTTTGTGGACTTGTATAAGGTGCAAACAGTATTGGCAATAGAAACGCCAGATTGTTCTAAATAGCACCGCAGCATACAGTTCGTTCCCTATAGCTACTCACATTGCACTCAAAAACACCACCTGGTAAAACATTGAAGTACAAAACGTGTTCTAGTGGTGTCATGGTTATAACATCAACACAAAGGCCATAGTGCTCAAACTAAGTATACGCAAACATTATTCTTCATTCACTCAGCTGTTTAGCTACTTTAAAGCAATATGTTCTACTATAATTGCTACAATTAGCCCTACTCTTAAATAGTGTGGTAAATACTGAACTGGCACATAAGTGTTGCAAAATTGTCCAGAACTTCTTTCTCATTGAATATGGTGTACTTAAATTATGGCGTTGTATAGGCACGTAAGTTGATTACAAAACAGCGTAAGCTGTCTGATTTTTTATAACAAAATGGAAGAAATTTAGCTTCTTTCTAAAAGCGGTCAAAATTGAGATTTTAGGTTTTTTTACAAAAACGAAGACTTACAGAATATGATTTGGCCAGATTCGGCTGGAACTGTGGGCAAAATGTTCTCAGGGATAAGTACTGAGTTAAAAAAGATCTGGAAGTTGAAGACAAATCAAAATCTGGCAAACTCGCGAATTCGAAGGAATCGAATGCGTCAAATCTCTCTAAAATCCATCAAACCTAAAGAGTCCGAACCGTCAAATTTTGGCGAAACTTTGCACATTGGGGTAACTTGACATGCTAAATACGAATATCATAATCAATTGTTGTTAGAGTCAGAAATCCAAAACAAATGTCACGAAAATCCATCATCAGGAAGGCCTTTTCTTCCACGTTGCTTCGAATGCTAACCCTTCATTCAATAAACTCTTCGATTTTGAAATGGCTGATTTGGGAGGAGACGTTCGACTTTAGTGAGAAGGAAGGAAACACATCAACAATACTCGTGGTGGATAGTCTCAGGACAGCTCTCTTCTCCAAGGCCTATGATTTCTGGTAGCGAAGGACGATTAGCAAGGCAGCTTAAGGACAATTATGTGTTATTCTATTAGCTCATTCGTAGAAGTCACATAGTATTTAACCTGGAAAGATTAACTCTCCATAGGCACTTTTCATCTTACCTAACCAAAGGTTTCGGCGGTTCTTACTGTTGCTGCAATTTGCAAAAGTGATATTTTTTAAAATCTAATTTATCAACGTGGTTTATAGTTACGTGGCGTTTTTTTTTTGAATTTTATTTTGCACATCCAGTTAGTGGTGCATTTACATAAAGCGAGCGTCAAATTAAGAACTTGTGGTTTTCTCCTTGTTAGTTTTCTTAGTTTCGTAAGGCTTTCTCTAACATGCTAGTAATTGATCACCCCTGTTGTACTGCAGAATGCAAAAGCGATTGCAAGCTTTTCGCATTCTTCCAGAATAAAAGACGAGGACAATTTTCTACTAACTCTGCGCTCCTCTTGTTCAAATTTCTGAGGCCGTTAGTTAGAACCATTTTTTATTAGCATCATTATTACATGACTTTACTGATTATTGGTGTAAGCTATGGGTCCACCGATCCGTTTAAGAGTTCACTTGCATCTCATAGTATGTTATTAACCTGCCTAAATTACGCAAAAAAAATTCCCCGTTTGTTTTTTAAAATAAGAAAAATTGCAGATATATGTGTGAATATTATGCTCTTCTACGAAATACTGTTGATTGTGTTTCTGGTATCTGTGTTGAATATCACAAGGGATGCTACCTAACTTAGCTCGGCCTTTTGGGCCCCCTCGGCCCAAAAAGCACATATATTTTGAATCAGTTTCGAATGCCTACTCCAAATACGCTATTCCTAGCTCCGTGCACCATTTCGGAGCGAGTTGTGGGCTCTGCGCAAAACTGGCATGCTACTTAACATGAGAAAACTGCCTGCAGATAAAAATCTGCAAGAAAAAGGTGCTGAGATATCGAAATAACACAAATCCAACCTTTTCATCACTAAAAAAACAAAACGCAAGTGTATTAGCACTTAGGTGATGATGCCGTGATGCCAGTGAGTAATGAGTATGCCAATTTTGCGCAGGAAAAAGCCCATAACTCGCTTCGGAATTGTGCTCGGCAGCTAGGAATAGCATATTTGAAATCAGCGTTCGAAGCTGATTCAGAATATATATGTTTCTTGTCAAAAGGCCGAACTAAGTTAGGTAGCTTTCCTCATCAGATGTATGCATGCTCAACATGTTTTATGAAATTCATTTTGTAAATTGCATCACAAGGGAACAAATAGACTGGGTCGGTGCAAGAATTCTGTCGTTTCATTTCAAAAAATTGTGACTTCTTTCTGTTTGGACATATATGCTTTGCTAATTTTACTGAAAAGAGGAAGTCTTTTGTTTTCAATACCACCTTAGCGAGTTCTTCCCAAACATTGGTTCCGGAAATGAAGTTAGATATATAGAAACAATTCAAAAATAATTTCAAGCTTTGACCATTTTTAATTAGGTCGCCAAAAATCAGAAAGTTGCAGAAAATTTCGGAAGTGTCAATGCAACTTTTACAACCTACTCTTTACAAGTGTGAAGTTTGTGCGGATCGCATGTATCTATGAAAAATTATGATTTTTGAGAACAATGGCAAAATGATTGATTTGAGCATTTGCTATTACCAACTCAAAAATCATAACTTTTCATAAAGACGTTAAATCACCACCTTTTCAGAGTTGAAAAGAGGAGATTGAAAAAAGTTACTAACATTTTAGAATTTTTCGCAACGTTTCAGTTTTTTGGCGGCCAAACTCAAAAAAATGACCGAAGATTGAATGATCTTTCTTCATCCAATTTCATCTCTGCAACCAGTGTGCTATATATTAGGTGGGTGCAAAAGTTCTTGCGCCGGATTTTCAAAAAATCATAACTTCCTTTCTTCTCAATAATTTTTCTCAAAATTATTTTTATATGAAAAAGGAAACCTTTTTCTTTATAGCGATGCCTTCGCACTGAATTAGCGTTGGTAAGTTCGAGAGTTGAAGGCAATGAAGGGAATTAGTCAAGATCGACATTTTTCAAGCTGGATCACGAAAAATTCTGGAAGTATTTTTATTTGATAGAGAAAATTTTGCACATTACAGTGGTACCTTTTTCATAAATTAAAACGAAGTAGATCGAGAGTTAGAAGCAAATAAAGAGAATTTCTTCACTTTTGCAATATTTGAGCATGCTGAAAAAAGCTTGAAAACGTCACAGAAAAAGCGAAAAGTCCTAAACATGGGTTTTGTGACCTCCCCTTTCTAGCTGAGCAAAAATCGCGCTAATCGAGAGCAATTTTGATTTTCGTGAAATATGCAGGCCCGAAAATCCGAAAAAATCACGAAAAACAAAATTGCTTTCTATTGGAGCGACCTTTGCTCGGCTAGAAAGAAAAGATCACAAAACCCATGTTCTTGACTTTTCCGCCTTTTCTGTGAAGTTTCTAGGCTTTTTTGAATATGCTCAACAATTGCAAAACTGAAGGAATTCTATTTATTTGCTTCTGACTCTCGATCTACTTCGTTTTAATTTATGAAAAAGGTACCACTGTAATGTGCAAAATTTTCTCTATCAAATAAAAATACCTCCACAATTTTTTATGATCCAGCTTGAAAAATGTCGATCTTGACTAATTCCCTTCATTGCCTTCAACTCTCGAACTTACCAACGCTAATTCACGGCGAAGGCACAGCTATAAAGAAAAAGGTTTCCTCTTTCATACAAAAATAATTTTGAGAAAAATTGTTGAGAAGAAAGGAAGTTATGATTTTTTGAAAATCCGGCGCAAGAACTTTTGCACCCACCTAATATATTAGGTTGGCACATAAGTAATGCAACTTTTTATACAGGGTGTCCCAAAAGTAAGTATCGAACGTTTGATCGTTAATAACTCTCTTCCCAAGAAGTCTTTTGCCTTACTTCAGGTACCGTTTTGTAGAGCTGGCTTCAACTTAGATTTGCACTATAGAACGAATCACTCATCTCTCTTCATTACTGTAGGATTACGGTAGAAACTTGAAACATATGGCGTTAATGTGAAAAAAGCTGCCGTTTCAAAATTTTTCAAAAAATCATGAAAACTTGTGTAATAGGGTTTTTATGGACGCTGAGTTCAATAATTAACTATTCACAAGATTACGAAGCTTTCCAAACCGTGCAATCCCACTTTTTAGGAACATTGAAAAAATGGCCGCTACTTCTTACCTGGCATAACTCTTCAATGAAGCATCATAATAAGTTGGGAACTTTACAGTTATAATCAGCAACTCTAATTAGCCTAGTGTAAGAGTTTTAAGGCTGTTTTGTTTCCTTTCTAGGGCAAAATATGGCCTTTCATTGCTTAAAACCCTCCTTGAAGTTTCTACCGTAATCCTACAGTAATGAAGAGAAATGAGTGATTCGTTCTATACTGCAAATCTAAGTTGAAGCCAGCTCTACAAAACGGTACCTGAAGCAAGGCAAAAGACTTTTTGGGAAGAGAGTTATTAACGATCAAACGTTCGATACTTACTTTTGGGACACCCTGTATAACTTTTGTCTATTTGAACATAGCGCATTCATTTTTTGGCAATATAAGAAATATGATGTAAGCTTCTAATGCACACATTTTTGCCGAATTTTACCATCTTATGTGAGGATTACGGTAGGTTTACGGTACTATGGGAAAAATTTTAGAATGCATCAGATTTTGCTGAAACTTGGCCTATAGGGCTTATTTGACATGCTGATCACAAAAATGAGATCCAGCTACATGCTGCCTATAATTGCTTTTTCATATGTTTGAATCAGGTTTCGTAGGGCTTCATGTTTGCCAAAAAATTGTGAAACCTCGATTTTCAGCATTTTTCAAAAAATGCTTAGATTTTTTGTACTACGTTATCAAACGGTTTGCGCAGACTTGCAGCTTACATGACGATCTACATGATGCCACAAAATGAGATTGCTACATAAAATAGGAAAAAAGTTACGGGAAAAGTTGCAAAACTTATGTGCCAACCTAATAGAAGCGTTTTGCTTTGTGAAAAAGTTACAGCAAAACAAATCCGCCTAGATAGGAAGATGTTAAGATTAATTGAAAAAGAAAAAACAAATTTGCAGAACCCTGATATCTATTGCAATGACCATTCGAGAAATGCATACTAAACCGAGGTATGAGGATTATGAATTCAAAACTGCTATACGACATCCTGTTTCGTAGATATAATCATTTCAAAAAAGTGCCGCATTTCCTCTCAGCATCGAAAAAGATGATAACCGAGATAATATTAGCTTGTCCGGAAAATAATGTCGCATGGCATCCTACCGCGACAGAGTGACCACAGAAAACATCGAATGGGGTATCATTCGATAGAGCAAAGTAAGCTCTACAAGATAGTTCACAAATCTCCGCGGAAATCTGCTCCACTTGAAATTCGAATCCAAAATAAAAATTTCAGACGCCCGAAAAATCATATCTCCGTTCACAGACGTCTTAGAGATCTCCAATTTGTACAGGCATGTACTCTCCACACTAGACACTCATCTATATAGTTTGTGGTATTTTTCCATGGCTACAGTTCGAGAAATAGAAAGAGGTCAAAAGTGCGAATATGTCGAGTTTTTCGGTTTTTTTGCAAACAGATTGATTTTTCTCGAAAACTAGCGCTTCTCTAAAGCTGAAAATTCATGGTTATACTCCTAAAGGTTCATGCTACAAAATCACCCATGTGAGAGAAGCTCAGGATTGCTTTGGCAGAAATATGCCGAATTTGGTTTTCTCAATTTTCAGCCATGGAAAAACAGTTATATCTGCTTTCTTGATATTGTTATTGGGAATGTGATTTCGATGCCGCAACCTAAAGTAGATTAATTTGCAGAGCTTTGTTATCTGACGTCACGATATAGCGGCGCTACACCAATAAAGACTATCAGATGCAATGTAAAAGACTAAACGATGTAGGTTGGCGTAGCAAGATTTGTAATCAGATGAGAAACTTTATTAGGCTAGGTTGGATAATCCAGTTTGCCCACTTTTCTACCATCCTCTGAAGACGCATAAGATTACATTAAGCGAGCTCAACTCTAGTTCTGCGCAACTTTCAAGATACGGCCTGTAATAAGATATGTTGGTGACCCTACAGACAAGATGATGGTTCGTAATAAAATCATAAGTCAACTACTTACGAAAATCCCTGCGTATTAGTCCAGCATTTACAATTTGCAGTTGCGAGGCATAAATATTGGTGAAAATAGTGTTTTTGAGTCTTTTGTTGTCACCTCAGTATGCAATAATACTCAAAATGATTCCACACTTATCTGGTAAGGGAATGGTCAGAAATCAAAGTGGACCCAAATAACCTGCGTAGCGTTACATAGATGCAGCATAAAAGCTGATTTCGAATCCGAATTCCATATCTGCTACGACGTAATGGTGTAAAGTGTGATTGATGTTGATATTTAGCGCTTACGTAGTTTAGCTTTGCACAGTAAACATAATTTTTTTGTGCACATGTTTTTGGCGTTTTATATCACAGCGCGTATTGTTGCACACTAAGGCTTTGCTAAGCATCTTTCAAAAGCTGTGTTCATACATCCTCGACAAAAAATCATCCAGAGACTCTTCTCTATAGCCGAGAGAAAGTTTGGTGAATTTTGCAAATTTACAAGGTCTATAGGCAGTGGCTCGCGCAAATGTGCTTCACTCTCTTGATAGTCTCGCTCTCTCCGTGCGAGAGAAAAGCTGTCCTTTTCCCACGCAAATATACGAGGTTCGAGAGAGTGCTGCACGCAGTCCACAATTCCCGCTCGGTTTTCTGTTCCACTTCCAGGGATCGGCGCAGGAGTGGGGTGGAAGGCTTGGTCGCAAGACCTTGCCGGTTGGCAGCAAGCAAACATAAATGATCCCACTCTCATGCGCCGAAGTGTGAGCCCCGCAGCGCTGGGATTTCCTCGGTTTGCCCATGCTGCCTGGGCTGTCGCCTCCCTGCCAATTTTTGTAAAGGCTCGAGAAAGTCCAATGTAGAGCCGTGGATGTCTTCGAATATATCAATGTATCCTTCTTCCAAAAAAAAGCTTGAAATTAATGAGCGACCATTATTGTATTTGCGAGGTATTATGATTTGTCGGCATTATCGTTGCATCAAAGCTACAAAGATTATTGACATCAACGTAAAAGCTGGAGAACTGGACCAATTTTTCAGGAGTGGTAGTAATTTGGTCGAAACCATCATGTTAACTGAGTTTTCATAACACCAGCTAACCAGCAGCTTCACATCATTTTCTCAACGAAACCACGAATTAACCAACAGGAAACCTCGAAATGCTATCTTGCAAAGCAAAGTCATTGGAGGAGATCGAAACTCAAACCATTCTCATGCTTGCCCGCAATCATTGCACTTTACCAAATTTGCAGTTCGGTGTGCAGCTTTTCATTCTTTCATGATGGTTGATTTTACTAAACAGCATCTATACACTGAACTTCTCAATATAGATTAACGAATGAACTTGTTGCCAGTGGCTAAGAGCTTCTCATTCGAAAACCTACCTTAACACTATGTCGTCAGGAGATAGTGGTGCGTTATCAAATTAGGATGCGTTGTTAGGAAGTACTGCTGGAGACATATTGCAGATGTCAGCGCGGACGATGTGCCTCGTAGGCGCCATAGGAATATTGAATACGTTCGCAGTGATCCGTGCGAGGTCTTTTCAAGTAACAGAGCGTTCATACGCTTTAGATTTCGCTTTACTGAAAGGGAGCTATTATGGCTCACGACGCTTTTGTCATCGAAACTAGCGTATGACACTAGCAGATCTTGGGCTATCTCAAAGAAACAGCAGGTAGAGTCTGCTATGGCCTTCACGATTGGCAACTTTTTGCTGCACTTCCAGAGAAAAGCTTTTAGGTGGCCATAGGTGTTAGATATCTTGCAACGAACTCGCACCAAATTGTTCTTGGTGACACTCTGAAGTGCTGCCAAAAAACAATTTCAAATGTGGTGCACAGGGTGGTTATGTCGCTAAATCATCCAGAAATAGTGTCACAGTTTATCGTTTGTAAGCCGTGGGATACATTCTGGTGCAGAAATAGGGCTAGCGAATTCGCCAGGCTCGGAAAATTTAGCAGTGAGTGGACTTTCAGTGCATTACAAGAGATATATAACTTATTAAGATGTAATTGGCTGCATCGACGGAACTCTAGTGCCAATCCAGACTCCTCCCGGAGATGGCTACGTATACATGAGCAGGAAGGGATTCACCGCCTTAAACGTCTGCGTAGTTGTAGATGCAATTGGCAGTATCCTCTACGTTAACTGTAGCTTCCCAGGCTCTGTTGATGCGACTGTTTGGAGGCGATGCACCCTTGGCCAACAGTTCAATTCTGGTGAGACATGCGCAAGCTATGCGCTTCTTGGAGATTCCGGGTATGCAAATGGAAACGGCATCATGGCGCCCTACCGCCCAACAAGTGTTAGAGGTGGTTTATTGAAAATGCGTTACAACCGCGAACATCGCCGTGTACGCGCCGTGGTGGAGAGGACTATAGGGAGATGGAAAAGGCGCTTTACAATACTGTGCACCGGGATGCGAGTCTCACCGGAATTCGCATCCAAGATAGTCATTGCTTGTGCGGTGCTGCCATACCTTCGATAGTCTAGAGACAGGGCGTCAAAAGTGAAGGTTGTTTGAACATCTGACGTCATAAATAGTGAAGGTTGTTTAAAGAAGATCAGAGAAGAGAATATGACGTAAAACAGATATAAAAAGCAAAAGAAACAGCTGAAAACCGGATAAAAACGCTGCAAAGGGGTCTAAAATCTTTCATTTGGCGGCTTTTCGAAGCGCAAGTTTTCGCTTCAAGACCAGCAGTTCGTAACACGGGGCTTTGATTTTTGATGCGTCCTTTGAATTTTTACCCCCGCATTGACGTTCCTGTTTCCTGGGACGTTGTCTGGATTGTTGCGCTTATTGTTCTGAGCAATAATCGCCCACGCTGGAAAAAAATCGATTCGAAAGCACTGAAACAGAACAAGGCAAAGAAAAACGGACTTTTTACGATTTTTCGCAAAAATTTCACCATAATCGAAGGGGTAAGGGCTGGGTGGTTGTCTGCATTATGAACAGAAGCAAGATGTATAGAATGCACTAAAAAACCACGTGAAAATAGTTAAAATAGGAGAAAAACAAGAGATTTTAGAAAACAAGGTTTTTGCCGGATTTCTCGATCAAACCAAAAAATGTGGTTCTGGGACGTTGTCGGCGTGAAAATAGAGATCAAGAGCTTCAAAATGATATATAGCTTGCTAAAATTTTGTTCGAAACAGCGAAGAAAAGGGTACCAGAGCCAAATGCCCCGCGCCCCGCGTTTGGGGTAGCGAGGTAGCGCGCAACCCGCGGAGACGCAGACGAGCAGCGGAGACAGACCAGAGCCGACGGGGCATTTGGCTCTGGTAGTAGATCTCCGCGGGGTCTCAACGAAACCCTGCAACATTATATATCATTCTGATCGCCATGACACGGAGAGGAGAACTGACAACGTCCCAAGCTCTGAAAATCACTCATTAACGAGATAGAACAACGTTTTCGTGCGCGACTCTCTGCGCAAGTTTTATGCGCAGTTTCTCGTTTTTATTTAACTCCTATAGCTTTCCTAAACTTCTGAACCTCGATTTTATTCAGATGAAAGGATAACTGAGAAAATTTGCCTTGAATTCTGGCGAAGATTCCACAGAAACCTTCTTTTTAAGGTAAAAAGGCTATAAAAACGCAAATTCTCGGTCTCGCTGAGATAAGCTAAAGCTATTATTCCCTATATTTGCTTCATTAACATTCGTTCCGATATAGTCAGGATAAAACATCCCGGGCGAAGCCCCGGATGACTTTTGTTTTTTTCCAGGTGGAGGTTGTGTCCCCTTATAGTCCTCAAAGTGAAGGTTACCAGAGTACGTGGCTCTATGTTTCGAAAGTATGGGTGCTGCACAACATGGGTTATTGTGTAGGGGCCACAAAGTGGCCACGTCTTGGGCACACGTTGGCTACCATGCCACATCCGCCAGCCAACACCCGGGACGTTCGTGAATATGTTATGAGATTGCTTTGAAGAAACAACTTTATTTTGAAATGGTCAACAAACGATAAACACTATGTATTAAATGTCTTTTAATAAACATTCTTTCATTCAAAGTTCTCTTCTTCTACAGTTGTCGTTTCCTTTTTGGAGTTTGCTTAAAAGGTTCAATTTGATGATTCAAACTTAGTGCACTTACTGAAAAACGAACCCTTTGGCTTAGTAAATTCTAAGATGCTCTCCAGACCCCTCTTTTGCAATTCGGCCATTTGAATAACTGCTTCGCACATCCTTGTTTGTTCCTGTGAATATTTTTTGATGACCAGTTGCAGTCAGAGCCTACAACTTTACCTGAAGCATTGTTCGGAAATATTCCAGACCTTTGTCGAGTTTTTCGTTTAGGGAGTTTTGGAAACATTCAAAAGTTTTGTTAGATTTCTCATTCACGCAACTTTCAGACTCCCCCAACTCTTCGTCTGATACGTCCGAATCAACCAAAGCATCTATTTGCTAAATTCGTATCTTGAACTAAATTAGAGTAGGCATTCAAGTCATTACATTGAAACTTTCCAAACTTGTGCAGGCGGAAGATTCATTACTTCGAGATACACCAGCCATCCTTTCCTACCAAATACCAAAATGATTATGAACTAAATCAAAATCGTACTGAGACAAACGAACCCCTTTTTTGACATGCTTGCGTTGTTCTAGTGGCCCACAAGCAATTCGTCTTTTTTCCCCTTCTCTTTTCCATGCCACTGCAATGCGATACTTCAATTGTGCCATATGTGCAATGCATACCTCATTCACTCTCAATGTGTCCGCGTTTGGAAGACCCCGAGCCGTTGTTCTTTGGTTGTAGTAGCTTTTCAACTCAAACTCTGTCTTTGAAACATTTTCTTCCTCAAAAATAGCTTCCTCTTCAAGTTCTCTTCCTCCGCCTGTTTTTTTGCGGGACCTGTCATGTGCTTTTTTTGTACAGGAAGTTAGAGTGCTTGAACTTACTTTTTTTTCTCTAATTTCAAGCGATAACGCCTTTCTTTTTCTATTAAAAGTGCTGTTGCACTTGTTTGGGGGTCAGTGCGACGTCGAATTTTTCGAAAAGCTTCTCTGAAATTGTTTTCCAAACATCTTTCCTGTGCTCATTTGCACTTAAGAAGCGGTCACTCTGACCCCGAAGAAGAATACGCTCATTCTTGAGCACCATATTGACGATGAAATCTGAGGCCTTGCCTTTCAAAGGAGTAGTTCTCTTATCACTGATTACGCTGCGATCTGAATGGCACGTTCGAACTAAGCATCCATTGACTTGCTCTTGACAGTTATTATATGATTAGTCACTATCAGCTAACTCAATTTTGTCCTCACG
This sequence comes from Cylicocyclus nassatus, assembly GCA_958299035.1. Taxonomy (NCBI): domain Eukaryota; kingdom Metazoa; phylum Nematoda; class Chromadorea; order Rhabditida; family Strongylidae; genus Cylicocyclus; species Cylicocyclus nassatus. The sequence continues at coordinate 81,632,245 of CATQJL010000001.1, forward strand.
ACAGACTGGAGACCTGCTAGGACGCAGTGGCAGTTAATCAGCTCATGGCACGTTGAAAATTCAATTTCGAGGTTATTTTACTTCTGAACAAGATTTCTCGCTGTCAGAGAGCTTTGAGCCGCCTGCCTCTCGCCTCATATGAATTCTTGGGCGGTATTTATCAATCTCTTATATTGAAAGGGGTTGCTGTACAGGTGACAGCCAGTACAGGAGCGGGCATTGGAGCCCTCGATACTCGAAGTCAAGCTGGGGATTAGGGTTCTGTCTACTGGGGGATATGGTCAGATGGCAAGTTTGGCCATGTCGAGCACCGCCTTCGGGCAGCAGAACCAGATCTCGAAACCCGCGCTGCGTCGCCCGAGGCACAGGTGCGATAAGGTGAGAATGACTCCTCCAGGGTGAAGGAGGTCACAGTGGTCGCAGCCCCTCCAGGGTGAAGGATGTTTCACTCGGTAGAGAAATTATAGAATCTTAAGCGAGCTCAAGTACAGGCTTTTTTACCATTGTAAAAAGGCGTCTACTTCAGCACACCCGTTATACTCACCCACCCCTCACCCAGCACTTTTTCTAAATGTCCCCAGGCAAGGTACATATTTTCAGAAAGCGGAGGACGAGGTGGTTCCAGTGGTTACCATCAAGGCGTACAAGGTCTTCATCTACAGAAGTTATGAATTTTTTATGTTAAACTCGATCTCCAAAAATCACTGAGCACACTCTTCAACCAGGCAGTTTTTTTGGGTCGATCTGAGACACACTGTATTTCGTCCAAAAAAAGGAGGATGAGGCGGTTCTAAAGGTGACCATCTCGCCGTGAAAGATGCTCATCTACAAAAGTTATGAATTTTTTTATGTCAAAAACTCGAAAATGTCCAGAAATCACTACTCACACCCGTCATTAAGCACTTTTTTTAATAGACTCCTCCTTTCCTATACATAAAAAATTTACGTACAAATATCTTCTTTGCTCAACCTTACCTCACTGTTGATTTTTTTCTCGGCTTTTGGTGAAAGGGGTCACCTTGGTCCCTCCTCATGGGTGAAGAGAGGGTGAGAAAATTCTCACATTATCGCACCTGTGGTTTGAGGGCATGCACGATATGGCCAAACTTGCCATCGGACTACATTCTAAAGTTCAATGCTCACCGGATTGGCGTCCTCGTTTTCGTTTGGGCACTCGTTAATAATGGCCCGAAGATCGAGTCGGAGATTGATAAATGTCGCCCCTTGAGTCAATTGTAATTCAAAAAAGCGTAACCCACTGTGTGTTACGCCCATTCCGGCGTCAATAGCACAATAGAATGATTATTTGACCTTACTTTAGTGCTATACGCGTTAATACGTTGAAACCATCACATCATTGTTTAAAACGAAAAAGTGGTCGGGGGTACTTTTTCATTTTAAACTATGATGTGGTGGTTTCACGTCTGCGTCTCATGAAATGAAGTGCTGTTTTCATTACTCTATCTGATAAGGAAACAATGATGTTAACCTGCTGTTTAACTCATAGTTTGGTTTAGAATGAAACAAGCATGAAACACTCATGGTTTTCTGCTAGTTACTTGCTTGTTTCATGATTTTGTATGACCGATTGAACTGAGTGGCCGTGAAAAGATGATCATGCTTACCACGATGTAACCATGATTGAACTATCACATCAATTGTTGGTTTCGACCAAATTACTACCACTCCAGATGTTTTAGTTCCACCGCGCTAAACTGGTTTTTATGTTCTTGCTTTTCAAAAACCTATGCAACTTATAGAACTTAGCAAAACTGTTTTAAACTTCGTAGTTTTGCTGCAGATTGAGACACTACGATAAACATTCCAGACATCTGCTGTAGATATCGACATACAGGGTGTCCGTAAAGTATGTATACACTTTTTGATCGTTAATATCTCTTTTCCCAAGAAGTCTTTTGTTTGGCCTTAACCACCATTTTGTAGAGCTGGCTTCAACTTAGATTTGCAGCATGGAGCGAATCACGGATCATTTTCACTACTGTAAGATTACGGTAGGAACTTTCAGCTTATAGCGTCATTACGGATTTACCGTGTTTCAAAAAAGTTTCCAAAAAGACTGGAAAGTGGTGTACTAGGGTTTTCAAGCTCGCTGATTTTATTATACAACTTTTTACGAGTATTCAAATCTTTTAAAATGGTGCAATCACAATTTTATGGAGTCTTGATAATTCGCTCCATACAGTAAATCTAAGTTGAAGCCAGCTCTACAAAATGGTGGTTAAAGCTAAGCAAAAGACTTCTTGGGAAAAGAGATATCAAAGATCAAACAGTGTTTACATACTTTACGGAGACCCTGTATATCTGTAGGAGTGTATGGTTCATTTTGGAAATCGTGACGACGATGACTGCGGTCCTTCCGCACACAGATGGATAAAAAACCCATACAAACAGGCAACGCCTCAACGCTAAGCTTGGTCACTTCCAGTATCTGAATACTATCATATGTAAGCGGAAAAACTATTTGAGCAGAGATAGAAACCAAAAATTGGGAGTGCGTGCGTGTTGCGCGCGGTCGCGCCATCGTCACGATTTTTCAAAAGCCCCATATATTAAGATTTTCTTTGTTACTCACGGAAAGCGCATTGTCTTTGTCCGGTAGTATCAGCTGTCCTATATAGCTGTCCGGACAACCTAATAGTAAGGAACAAATTACAATTTTATAGCTATCGGGTCGGATAATCTCTGTGACAAACTTTCTGCGAAAATCGTGCCATAAGATTTTTTCGTTTCGCGCTCTTGAGCCCGCCGCAGGTTTTTTCGGCTATTTTCAATCAATAATTTCTACACAAGTCGCGCGTTTTGTCCATTCTGGACCTTTTAGTTCCACATACCAAATTTTTGTATCATATCATTATGTATGCGCTGTGAACGAGGAAATTATTTCCGCTGCAAGCAAAGAAATTTGGTTTCTGAGATGCCGACTCGGGCAGGATTGTATTTGTGCACGTCAATCGCCTAGGGAACATTGAGGAAGTGCATATGTGGATGTCCTTGCTTTTTATCCTGTAACGATGAGCTAAACATTTGCCGCGCTCTTGCCGCACCCTGCTCACTAAGCAGTGAACAATTTGAAGTAAAACGTTTATCGGTAATGTCAAAATGACAAACGTTGATTGCTCAAACTGTTTATGAAAAGTTGTAACTTTAACGACGTTTGATTTTCGAAACCAGTCTAATATGAAATTTCAGTAATTTTGAATTTTAGTATTTTATCTTTGTATACACTAACAAATTTTTTTCAGCAACATCAGTCCAATTTTGAAATTGGTAAAAACTTTGGCAATTTTGGATGCATGACACGACTGATTCTTCGAAAGTTTTGATTATTCCAGATTACAAAATTCTGCAAGGTAATTACAATAACATGTACAATACCGCTCATAATTTGTCAAAAAAGTCGCCGGACTGCGGCGCACTCCGCCACACTCCGCCACAGTGCGCCGGAGTGCGGCAGAGTGCGCCGGAATGATCGTCAATTTAGCCATATCTCGCTTCAGAATGGACGAATTCTGAATCCGAGCACACTGTTCGATTCAGCTCGACGAGACGCATCATCTTATATATGAAGCTGAACGTCTGTTTGTCTGTTTGTCTGTACGTATGTTCCGAATAGAAAAATCCATTTCTGAACCGATCCGGACCAAACTTGGCACACATACACTTCGGGCACCGGTAGGTGTCATAGGCTACTTTTCGTCATCGATCGATATCGATTTTATCGATTTTTTTGCAGAGTTCACCTACGGGGCTGGGAGTTTGCATAGGGGGGTAATCGAGCATGGGGATTCCGAATACAATATTAGTTTTCGGGATTATCGATTGCTTTTATCGGTTTTATCGTTTTCTTTTGCAAAGTTTGAGCTACGGAGCTGGGAGTTTGCACAATCACAATGGTAATCGAGCATGGGGATTCCGAATACAATATTAGTTTTCAGATTATCGATTATTATTTTGGTTGAATTCAGTGTGCTGATAACAGTATTGCCATTAATCTGTCGCTGATGACACATACACAGTAAGTATACCACTCTGATCGAATTTGTTCTAAGATCTGCTCAAGATCACAATACCGCGACAGAATGTCAAAATTTCCGTGAACTTCGCGGAATTCTGGGATTTCCACCAAAGTGCGCGATAATCCGGGAAGTTCGCGACATTTCAGGATCCGCGAAAACATGCGGATCACGCAGAGTACGCAACGCCATAACACCACTCGGAATGAATAAATTTCGAATCCAGAAGCAGCATTGTGTTCAGATCGTCGAAGCAAATATTTTGATATACAGTATGCTCTCGATATTCCATTTCCAGTTTTTTCGTATTTTTTCTGTGGAGGTCTTTTCGCAAGGATGTAACGCAGCGTCTGTGTAACATAAAAGATTCCAGTGCACTGTTCGATAGTACTGTCCTTGTAGGTTATCGTGCGTTCAAGAGTAGCTGCAGACTGTCTCCCAAAAGAGACAGAAGCGTTGGTGAATTTTGAAAAATCACGCGTTTCTAAATTCTACTCGCCGTAACTTCCTTCGGAATGAACATATTCTGAATCCGAAGAAAGCTTTGTGCTCAGTTCATCAAGGCAAATCTTTCGATATACAGCATATCCTTGATATTCCAATTTCAATCTTCTCAAATCTTTCTGTAGACGTCTTTTTGTGAAGCTGTAAAGCAGCGCGCATTGCTCCTAGTAGACTCCAGCGAGGACCTTTCGATAGTACTTTTTTTGTAGATTACGTAGCGCTAAAAAGTAGTCACAGGCAATTCTGGAAAAATCATGTCGTTCTAAATTTTTCTCAACGTAACTCTAAAATATGAAGCTCTCTTGCTAAGCAGATGTGATTTTCGTAATCAGCAGGTCGGATAACCCTTATAAGCAAGTTTTCCAAGATATTCGAGTAATTTCATTTTTTCTCGTTTTACGCTCTGAAGCTGGCCGATGGATTTTGGTCAAAATGTTCATGCTCTTAAATTGTAAGGAAACTTCGCTTATAGAGGTTTTTCAACACGCTCTTTACGAAAATCGTGGTCTTTGAGGATTACAGTGTCTTTTTGGAGAGATACGGTGAGGTGACTGTAACTGCATCATGAAAGCTCGTAACTTCGCCTCCACCTCTCATGTGTCTGTCAAAGAACCTGCCTGCTTGCTTTACTAGTCAAAGTTACTAGGAGATGTGCTATCGAATGGCGCAAGACTCAGGCTCCAGTCTATAAAATTCGCCGAGTTACGAGCCTATGAAAACACGTTCTCATGAATTTTGCTCAAAATGTAAAAATCGCAAATTTCCTCGAAATTCCACCATGAGTGCTTGTACAATACGCTGATCAAATCTTTTCACATTCTTAAATGATCTTATTGTGAGATTTGGTGATTTGAGTTCTAGCCACAAAACAGCTTTGATATCAGTTGCTGGAGCACACGCAAGCACCATATTCACAGTGGAGTTATTGAGCGAAGCGAACATAATATCCGCAATGCGAGTGTCATACAAGCACTCTAGGTGGAATTTCGACGAAATCTGCGATCTTTACATTTTGAGCAAAATTCATGAGAAAGTGTCTTCGTAGGCTCGTAACTCGGCGAATTTTATAGACTGGAGCCTGAGTCTTGCGCCATTCGATAGCACATCTCCCAATAGCTTTGACTAGTAAAGCAAGCAGGCAGGTTCTTTGACAGACGCGTGAGAGGTGGAGGCGAAGTTGCGAGCTTTCGTGATGCAGTTACAGTCACCTCACCGCATCTCTCCAAGAAGACCCTGTAATCCTCAAAGACCACGATTTTCGTAAAGAGCGTGTTCGAAAACCTCTATAAGCGAAGTTTCCTTACAATTTAAGAGCATGAACATTTTGACCAAAATCCATCGGGCAGCTTCAGAGCGTAAAAGAGAAAAAAAGGAAATTACTCGAACATCTTGGAAAACTTGCTTGTAAGAGTTATCCGACCTGCTGATTACGAAAATCACATCTGCTTAGCAAGAGAGCTTCATATTTTAGAGTTACGTTGAGAAAAATTTAGAACGACATGATTTTTCCAGAATTGCCTGTGACTACTTTTTAGCGCTACGTAATCTACAAAAAAAGTACTATCGAAAGGTTCTCGCTGGAGTCTACTAGGAGCAATGCGCGCTGCTTTACAGCTTCACAAAAAGACGTCTACAGAAAGATTTGAGAAGATTGAAATTGGAATATCAAGGATATGCTGTATATCGAAAGATTTGCCTTGATGAACTGAGCACAAAGCTTCCTTCGGATTCAGAATATGTTCATTCCGAAGGAAGTTACGGCGAGTAGAATTTGGAAACGCGTGATTTTTCCAAAATTCACCAACGCTTCTGTCTCTTTTGGGAGACAGTCTGCAGCTACTCTTGAACGCACGATAACCTACAAGGGCAGTACTATTAAACAGTGCTTACTGGAATCTTTTATGTTACACAGACGCTGCGTTACATTCTTGCGAAAGGACTTCCAGAGAAAATTCGAAAAAACTGGAAATGGAATATCGAGAGCATACTGTATATCAAAATATTTGCCTCCACGGTCTGAACACAATGCTGCTTCTGTATTCGGAATATATTCATTCCGAAGGAAGTTATGGCGTTGCGTACTCTGCGTGATTCGCATGGTTTCGCGGATCCTGAAATGTCGCGAACTTCCCGGATTATCGCGCACTCTGGCGGAAATCCCGGAATTCCGCGAAGTTCACGGAAATTTTGACATTCTGTGGGCGGTATTGTGATCTTGAGCAGATCTTAGAACAAATTCGCTCAGAGTGGCTCTCTACCATACTCCTGTAGTATACTGTCTCTATGTGTCATCAGCGACAGATCAATGGTAATACTGTTATCAGCACACTGACTTCAACCAAAATAATAATCGATAATCTGAGAACTAATATTGTATTCGGAATCCCCATGCTCGATTACCCCCCTATGCAAACTCCCCGTAGATGAACTCTGCAAAAAAATCTATGAAAATCAAATCGATATCGATCGATGACGAAAAGTAGCCTATGACACCCGCCGGTGCACGAAGTATATGTGTGCCAAGTTTGGTCCGGATCGGTTCAGAAATGGATTTTTCTATTCGGAACATACGTACAGACAAGCAGACAAACGGACGTACAGCTTCATATATAAGATGATGCGTCTCGTCGAGCTGAATCGAACGGTGTGCTCGGATTCAGAATTCGTCCATTCTGAAGCGAGATATGGCTAAATTGACGATCATTCCGGCGCACTGCGGCGGAGTGTGGCGCACTCTACCGCACTCCGGCGCACTCTGCCACACTCCGGCGCACTGTGGCGGAGTGTGGCGAAGTGCGCCGCAGTCCGGCGACTTTTTTGACAATTATGAGCGGTATTGTAGGGCCAGTGCGAGCCTCTGCGAGGCAGAGGTGACGCACTGGTTAGCTAATAATTTTGGAATATTTTGGAATACCTTAGAATATTCTTTCTTAAGTTATGGAATTCTATTTCTTTGTTTGTTTATGCGGCCTATACAACTTCTCGCTCATGTTCAATATGTTCTTAGTGAAGGACGGTAGTAGTTTTGAATAGGTAGACAGCATGAAATCCAAGTATCTGCAGCTTAAGGTTATGAAGCTTCTTCTTTCTTCTAACAAGGGAATGGTCAGAAGTCGAAGTGGCCAATCCATACAATCTGCATACCAATAGATGCAGCATAAAACGCTGACTCTAAATCTGTATCCCTTATCTGCAGAGCACTTTTGTGGACGGAATTATAAGCCGTTGAAGATCATTATTTTGCTAAGAAATTGTGCATGTAAAGTGCAAACTTGGCCGTACAAAGCCATTCTCGGCTCATTGTTAAACCAAAACATGCAACTAGGTCACTTCATACGACCCGTACTCAGAGGTGAGTTGAAAGAGCAATAATGTGCCTAATATCGCAGTTTTTGTACATGATTTTGCATTAAAGCTGCTCATAATTTCGCCTCCAAAGACGCTCTGCAGATATGGAAGACAGATTTGAAATCAGCATTATATGCTGCATCGAATGGTATGCAGCTTGTATGGATTGGCCACTTCGACTTCTGACCAATCCCTTGTAAGCGGTGATCCCCTCATCAACGGGCATGTTAGTGCATGCGACCATAAGTGAACATCATAGTGGCAGTAGCATCATAGTCTTTTCAATCTAGAAAAGTTTTTTTGCAAGCAATCGTTGCTCTTTTTCTCTTATTATCATTACTTCCTCATCAAATTGCAGACGCATTACAGAGATTCGTGAGCTCTGATAAACGCACTTCTGGTTTTCAGCGCTGATGGCTTGAATCTGTTGAAATTATGTTCGAGAAACGCACAGCTAAAAATATAGCTCAGATTCTCAGAGCGATTAATTTGGTCGATTAGGTTGATACAAAGGGAGTGCTGAATTCTTCGCACAACGGAAACAGTATGACACCAGAGAGTGCATAAGGGCACTGTTTCACAGAGACCATCTAGAATTTGCCGAAATAGTAGTCCACGCAAAGTTTGAAGTCAAAGTCTATACACATCTATTCAACCCGATAGTTGTTCGCTCAAACAAAAATTTCTTTTACAGTCTTTCTACCGGGCAGTTGCAACCAGGGCTCGGCACGAGGTGGCTAGATGAAAATGGAAAAAACGAAGTCCCCCTTAACTTTTGGGAATTTTTACGAAGTCCCCTTTGACCCTCAACCAAATTTCCTCTAAAAACCTGAAAAATTCCCCAAAATCCCCCAAAAAACGAAACGTCGACTAAAAAAAAAGGTCGCCGTCGCCAATTTTCCGTGTCTCTTCGGTCACAAAAACGAAACCCCCTTTGCTTTTCGTCCCAAAAACGATATCCAGCTTGCTTGTAAGCCACCTCGTGCCGAGCCCTGGTTGCAACATATGTGCCTTCCGTGATCAGCCTGGAAATCGGAAAACGAGCAATAATAGAAGTTAACGATACTAGATATTTTCCTTTAGATAACTTGTACTAAAAATCTCCAAAGTATACAAGCACGATTCGATGTGCTCTAGTTCATGATATCCAAAAAAACTTGAAAGAGGCAATATTTTTGTAATTTCAGCCTGCTATGCCTCGTGTTTTTCAAACAGCAAAACTCCAAAAGCACGTTCATTTATGAGTTAAAATATATTCAGAACATGACAGCAAAAGACAAGGATAAGTTGGTGAATTGTGATCAGTTTTAAGGGCAAACAAATGGTAGTGATTTTAGCTTCATATGCATGAACCACGATTAGTTTCAGTTATCTCGTAAAACTTACTTTGCTCTGTCGGAAATTAATTCTTGTGTATATCGTGTCATTCGGAAGCTGGTGTAAGAAACGATTTTCGCATTGAAACATATTGAGTTAATGTAAAAAGTTTGTCAGGCCATACGATTTCTTCCATTCACATCTTCCAAACAATATCACTGCCGTTCTGAGTAAAGGGCCGGGCATACTTCACGTGATTTTAGTCGCGACGCGATTTACCAATTCGCCAGAAGTCTTCAGAACCAACACTAGCAGATTGCACATGCATAATATGTATAACTTACATGGATTGATAAAATACCCTATCTTCTGTACATTTAAAATGTGCTTACAGTGAGTTATGAACAGTTGGAATATTGCCAAATCGGTCGCAACTGAAATCGCATGAGGTACCCGACCCTCTTACTTTTGATCCGTAAGTATACTACGTTGCACCAAGAAAGCAAATTTCTAGTAGGTTACACTAATTGTGATTAGAGTATAATAAATTGGTAGCAGGAGTAAAATGCGGTCTTAACCAAACGTATGGGATTGCTGCTGTTTGTTGATAGTTCACAAGAGATAGGTAGTGACTTTTATCTATGTTAATGTCAGTTGCGAACGAAAGGAGGGGGGGGGGGAGCATAAATAACAAAATTTTATATTGGTAAAAAACAACGAACTATTCAGCAGCCTAGCTCGACGTGGCTTACTCAACGCAAACTTTTTCGTAAATCTCGAATTCATAAGCTTCTCGAAAAATCCATAGAGGTTTTAAGTATTTTTCCGGCCATAGAGTGTATGCCACAAGAATTTTTTTTCGCTCGTCAACCTCTTGAAAAGAAACTTGCACTCGCCGCTTATATTAGGTTGTCTCCTAATTAATGCATGTTTTTTGAACTTCAATTTTTGATCAAGATATTTCTCTCCCAAAACTATCTTTTTGAGCGCAGTAAATTATTGCAAGCAGCAAGCTTTTGGCTATATAGCGCATGCTCTTGTTGAATCGTAGCCATTCTGTGAAAGTTTTCTAGTAGGATAAATTCCCAATTCTTAGAAACCTACATTTTGAGAGATCTTGACTTGCTCTTATATGTAATAGGATCGCGCATACTTTGGTCATTATAAAGCCGATGGTCGGTTGTTCATTGGATTAAAGTTTGGAGTTTATGGCATTCTTCTATCAAAAAATTTTGCGAAAAAATTAGACGTAGCAATTTTTTCAGAATTTTAAAAATTCCAAAAAACTGCCTTCTTGGGTTTTTAAGCTTTTTCTTCTCGAAAAGGCGAGGAAGTGCGCCATTTTCGTACTGAGTCCAGTCGAGGTGCACACAGGACTCGGCACGAGGTGGCTAGAATGAAAATGGAAAAAACGAAGTGTCCCTTGACTTTTGGGAATTTTTAGGAAATCCACTTTGACCCTCAACCAAATTTCCCCAAAATCCCCAAAAAACGAAACGTCGACCAAAAAAAACGTCGCCAAATCGCCTATTTTGCGTCTCTTTTCGGCCACAAAAACGAAACCCCCTTTGCTTTTTGTCCCAAAAACGATACCTGGCTTGCTTACAAGCCACCTATGTCGAGCCCTGGGTGCACATAGCGAATTTCGTACAGTCGCTTCTTGCTTAAGATTTTTATGCAGCACAGATGGGCCTCAGCGGCCAGCCAAGTTTGAGACAAGCTTTCTCAGTCAGAATTTCTCAAAAATTTAATATTGAAACTTCTCAGTAGTCACGCATAACTTTCAAAAAAAATCCGTCTGCTGTTTATGGATTTAGAGCAAGGAGAGTGAAAGGATAGAATATCGTATTTTAGTCACTTGTCTTTGAAAGCATGGAACTTCGGTTTAAACAAAGATTTGCGAAAACAAGAGCACATGGTAAAATCAAGAAGAGTCGAGCTATCAGTCATTTTTAAGGGTTTTGGAGAAAATGGGTTCTTTTGAGAGTCATCTTTTTTCAAAAAGAGATTAGAAAAACGCGCATTAATTATGAGACAACCTGATATGTTCCAGAAATTGTCCCAAAAAATGTCCCAAAATGCGCACAATATCGTCAATACCTTTCTTGCTTCATTGTCAGTCCTCAGGAAGCATTCTGTGAAAGTGGCTTCAACTTAGGTACAGTATGGATTGAATCCCCGATTCAACTCTTCGTTGTAGGATTACGGTCCAGCGTACTCAAAACAATTGTGAAATAGGCCGTCTGACAAAATTTTATTCAAATAATCTGGACAATTGTTTAGCAGGGTGTTCTTGCATGCTGGTTTCACTACAAACTACATGTGTAGAACTGGAACGGCAGTTGTTATACCAATACCTGGAACACCTAACTTGGTATACCTGGAAGACACAAAAAATTTTACAAAATAAAAATTAGCCACATTAATCACCTGTATAAGAATTTTGGTTTGTTCTTTTCTTTCTGAGGCATAGTGACTTCCTCCATACTTAGACTGAAGTTGAGCCAGCTGAACAGAATATCACTCAAAGTTCAGCAAAAAATGAAGCAAAAGAATTATTGGGTTCAAACAGTGTGCATACCTTTTGGTCTTTTTTGATATGTACTTCTCACATCTACATTTGCCCACATTTATGCGCAATCATGTCTCAAATCACTCATGAATTATCCACCAAATGTGTAATGAGTGCAACTCTCCAACTTGAAACTTCAAGCTATTCTTCTAGTTAATCTGTGAAAAACTAGAGAAATGCCTTTCAATGAACCGTTTTTTTTTTCAATTAGCTCCGTTGTTGTAACTATTCACAGCAACATTCAAGGGTGTTTAAATATTGGACTATTTAAACTATATGGAACTTTACGAGATTCTTAATATGGCTGCAGAGCTCATCGTCAACTCCACAATTCCTGGAAAGGAGATCAACCCAACCAAGTGGGTAAGTTGTCTATGTATTCGAAAGTTACATACTGGGACGAAGCTTGCAACATTTAAAGGATTTGGAATTTTCTGGAAGCTCAAACAACTTATGCCACGCCCTTTATCTACAAGAGACTTGTGTTTGATCCCCTCCCCCCCCCCCCCCACCGTCTTGAAGAAATTTCTGACAACGCCACTGATTCAAATGAACACATCAAAAAAAGTAGGGTGTCCTACATTATAAAGCCCAACACGAAAACAAGAAAAAAATTAAATCATTTTCAAATTATTGTCAGAGCGTTTCGAAATAAAATCGATTCGTTGTGATAACTCCTACGAACAGATTTTGCGTAAAAACTTTTCAATTTTTGAATCCGTAAGGCTGAAAGGAACATTTTGGTAGGCCACTCCTTCAACTTGCTTTTTTATTGCTCTGCTCATCCAGCTTATTTCGGCAAAATGCAACATTTTAGGGTGTCTAGACATTGAACTATGCAGATGATGTGGTCCTCCTCGAGATTTTTAATATCGCCCTGCATGGCTACCGTCAAGTACCCTTTGATTCAACTGGCTTGGCGGCTGAAAGTCGTGACTTCGTGACCTAAATAAGGCTAGGTAATGATCAGAAAGCACGCACGCGGAGAGACGCAGACTGCGTAGCGGGCGCGAGCGACCTTAGGTCACAAAACCCCGCCTTCCAACCGCCAAGCCTTATGAATCAGAGGTTACCACCTTTATGAAGAAGAAATCGACCGCATTTGTTTATGTATGCGAACAAGCAAAATAGCTTCCCAGAATTTAGGAAAATCAAGTTAGCTTTGCGTGTAATTTTGTTGGAGTCAAGTTCATAAGCCCATCAAAAAGGTTCGCATTCTTTCGAAATTTTAGAGGCTTGAATTCCTTTCAGTAGCTTAGGTATTTCATTTGCCCTACCCCTCTCCTTTCCTCAAAAAGATTTTTGGGAACGCCACTTACAGCACATGAACATAATATTTATCAGATTTTGTTTTTTGACGCTCTCGAGGGTACCACACGGGAAAAACGAGGGCGCTCGAGAACACAACAGAAAGAAAAGTTTCTAAAAAAATTTTTGCAAAAATATAACTTGATTTTATCATTGACAGAAGTGAAGGGATCATCAATTTCTCGATAATTTTGTCAGCTCGACAGATTAATGCCCACCTAATAAGTCTGTTAAGAACCTGAAAGGAGTTTTTAAAGGGCCACCTTTTTCAATTTGCTCCCCATCCCATTTCCCATATTTCGACGAATTGCAACATTTTAGGGTGTCTAGACATTGGACTATTCAGACTATAAAATCTCCGCTAGATTTTCAATATCATCCCATGGCTCATCGTCAACTACGCTCGAGTATTATGGGACACTGAGCCCCTCTAGGCCCTGCGGCAAAAGGCGGAGCCGAACGCAATCATCATCTCTCGATGGGGTGGGTGTCTCCATGTGTGTGTGAGAACGAATGAGTGTGAGTGCATGTCTATGTTTGTGAGAGAGGAGGGCCTAGGGGCTCACACCGGACACTTCACATCTCCATCTCAATCTTCATCGGCCATCTGTGCCGTGTGTGTTCATCCCCCTGAAGATATGTCAATGAAATCTAATTTTTGCGCCGAGCACTCGGCTGAGATCTGAGAGTCGCACAGACAATCCTAGATATTCTTTTACGCTCATACTTTGCTCTGTTGCTCTTATCCGTGTTCCTTGTCTAATTTTGCCCATTTGAGCCCCAAAAAAATCTTTAGGGCTCTGTTAATTGCCCATATTAGCCTCTCAAGCCTATTTTTGCAGGTCATAGTCATGATTGACTGCATAGATGTGAACCAGATTCTAATGATGTACGGCGATTGGACATCTCTCGTCGAAATACGAGTTTGTAAACTCTCATTCTTTTCTTTATTTATTCCACAAATTTCCTTCAGCCTAAAATTCAAAAATAAATAAAAATCCCTTGTATATAACCAAAAGTAGCCTGAAGGTCTTGTTGCGCTATCCCTGAGGAACTTACTGGAGGATGTAAAGGGCAAGAAGAAACTGATAGCTAGCTTAAGATAACCCTGTAAATAGAGAACATACAAGCATATTGCGAAAACAACTTAGGAGAAAAGCCATGGGATGAAAATAGTGACACTCTAGGTGGTCCATGTTCAAACATTCCAAAATAATGAAATTTTTGGAAGGTTTTGAATATTTGAAGAAAGGCTTGACAAGTGCGTATTTCCTATTTTTCTCCAAGGTTTTTATTAGGAGAAGAAAAAAGGGAAGGAAGAGTTAGGGTTTGTAGGATAACCAAGTTTCCATAAAAATTTGAGCTCATTTTCCGTATCTTTTCTCCCCTCCTCCTTCTCCCTCTTAGGGCTCGCTAATACGTTTATTTTTTCAACGAAATCCTGGCACAATGATATTCTCTTGCCTAAAAAAATTTCGAGAAGATTGAAGTAGATTTGAAGCTCAAATTGAACGAAACTTGATAAAAACTTTATATATTAAAGTAAATTTTACTTCAATCAAAAATCGCGGTGTTCTTTCAATGTCTGCACCAATGGTCATCTTTGGGTTGAATTCAATTTCACTAGAATTGTTTGCGGCGCAGTCGATGGTCCACAAATAATTTAACAATTTCGATAGCTAATGACAGCGTTGAAAACAAATTTTGAGCCATTTCATAAATATCTCAGTAGCTATCAAAAAGTGCGATGTACTATATAATAAAGCTGATTGTTCTCATATCCTAAAGCTACAGTATCATTCATATTGAATATGTTTGTCTCAAGCACACTAACATCAAAAACCTATCGTGTACACTAAAGATTATTCTTCTGAAGTGATAAACAATTTATAGAAATAAACAACATTGCTTACGTTCGGAAAACTCGTAACGATTATTGTCAGAAGCAAAACAAGTTAGAAATCCCTAGAATTGAGGAAGGATGGTGAGCACTAGTTCGGTGATAAGCGATTTTGCCCTTTTCTGAGGTAAACTCGCAAAATTTCAAATTTCAAATTGAAAACATAGGTAAACTAATATTCGTGAAAAAAAATTTTTTCAAATCTCACACATTTATCTCCCTTCTATCAGTGATTTTCCGTTTTTTGAGATTTCTTCGTTTCCTAGGTTCATTCTCATACTCTCTTCAGAATAAATCTAGCGTAACCTTTCCTTTGCAACTTTTCAAAAGTGCAGCAATAAGGGCATGCCTATAGGCCATGACTTTTGCACTCAATCTTCCGTCTTGTTTGAAAGGTCAGCGAAAAAAATTTAGATTCACTTGTCCTCTGCGGCTTACGCATAATCTTAATACTTCTGCAAAGTGCGTTTTGCTATACAGTCATTTCTTTGCAGTCAGAGACGTGCAAAGTTTATTAAGTTTTTATCTGATAGGAATATAAATGCGACTTGTGCAAAGCTTGCTTCTAAGAGAAATACTTGATATAAGAAACATTTTATTCACTCAATAGAGCAAGTCTTAGATATTGATAAAGGCAAGTCTTTATTCACACCCCCCCCCCCCCCCACGATATTCGTACTTTCAACTTGATGGGATGAAGTAAAAATAAGAAAAAACGTGAAAAGAGGAAGAGTTAGCTAAGGGTCGAGCGGGGGGGATGAAAAGTACATACATCTGCAGTTGAGATTGATGTACTGTCCTTTTCTTTTAATTGCGGTAAAAAAAACTATGTTGAGCTAGTTTTTACGAACTCAACAGCTATCAATTGAGATCGGGGTCGAGACATCGCATCGCAGATAGGCTTCAATCACGCAGACATCTGCCACAAGCCATGCGCTTTAACATACTACATCCTGTGCCAGTTACTCATGCAGAAAAATACTCCCATTGGCGATAGTCATACCATCAATTACCAGCACGCCACCAGCATACCAGTGTTACCAAAACGCTGCCCTTTGGTCTTTTTTCTATGCACATTGAAACGGGATGATTTCTTGCATTTTCAAAATTTGTGTTTTAGAAGCATTTCTTATTTTCTATGAGGTCGTTCCGAAAGTAATGTCGCTTTTCTTCAAATGAACGCCATTTTCCATGAAAGCAGGATTTTTAAGAGATCTTGGGAACATTCTATGCAGCATTTCAACAACTTTATATGGTTTTGATTACATTTGAAACCAGTGATCTCTTGAAAAAATACCAAAATCTGCGACACGCGCTTTTTGAGATGTTCAAGTTTCACAATTTTTGTAAATTTCTATAATAACCCTCGAAAGGAATACAAGTTATGGATGGACAGTGCAAACCCTACAGGAAGCAGCACAATTTTTTTACTCTTTATAGCCCGTCATATGTATTCAACACAATTCTAACTGACGTTACCAATTTCCATACTCGTCAACTTACTCCTCGTAGAAAATCAAAGGGCGAGCAGCTCTCGGATGCAAATCACTGCAGTTTTTACTCCTTTTACTAATGGATGTTTTTTGTTTCCAACTCGTGAAGTCTTTGGCTAGAATCTTCATAATTCAAGCTTTCAACTGATGGCTAAGCTGCTCTGAAAGCTCGGAAAGTTCCAGATTTGATATTTCAAATCCGTGAACTCTCATTTGCTTTGTGAAATTAGTATTAAATCATAGTACCGTCTTGAAAGAACCCCGAAAAATTATTGGTGTTTTATGCGATGGTGGCTGACGTCACTAGGCCTTTCAACATTCGATAGTTAGGGGAAAATTTCTAAAATCATGACGAGCTGTGGAGAGAAAAAGGATTTGTATTCTTTTCTGTGGAGTTTTTCTATCCATCTATTGCTTGGATTGATTCCGAGGGTTATCACAGAAATTTAGAAGAATTGTTAAAGATTGTCTTAAGAAGCATGGGTCACAGATTTTTATAATTTTTCAAGAGTTCGTTAAAGAGAAATGAAATTATAGGCAAAAAAAAGAAAGAAGATGAAATGCTGCATAGAATGCTTTCAAAACCTTTCAGAAATCTTCGTTCGAATTTATTTTTAAAATTCTTTTTCTTTTTTATACTTACATTTTTTCGCCATTCAACACGCCCTTTAGTAACTTGCAGTTCCAGGGTATTTTTACGTTAGAATATAGAGCACGTAAAAGCATACCAGAAAATAACACTAGATTTTTCTTTTATTATTGCTTCTGATTACCTTGAATAAGTAGATTGTCAGCTATCACAAAAACCTAATCCCCTTATTCAGTGTCTAACGCAATTTTCAACATTTTCTCTATTTTGCCGCTCAAGGCTTGACTATGCAGAATAAGCGATATAAGAAAGCCACAGTAATTTCACATGGGAGCATAAAAGGAAAAACGAGTATTCGTAATAATTTCTTCATTTTTTTTGCGAATCGTAATCATCATTTTAGCGTCATAAAATCTTACTGAGCCACTATGATGTAATATTATATTTTCTTGCGTCAGTCATGACATTTCCGATTTGCTGACGGGTCGCTGCTACAATTATCTTTTCATGTTGTTGAAAAAAGATCAACAGTTCCGTGTCACAGTGGAAGGAGAAAAAGCTATGATCCTTAGATTTATCATGCTTTAAAAAATGAGATGTCAGAGGAATTCTAGCGGTACCTTAAACTGGGTACATTCCGGTCCTCAGACAAACTTATTATTCTTCAGAAAGTAAGGGTTTATCAGCACAGTTCTAAGGATACCTTGATTGGAAACAACCAGGAAATTACCATCAAAAATTTCAAAAAGATTTTGTTAACTGGTATAGCCTTTTTAGTTCAAAGGATTACTCTAAGGTTGTTCTCTTCGTTTAACACATTCTGATAAAATGTGCTTCCCTCCAGGAAGCGGAACAGTAAAGAACTTGAAAATTCATATAAATCGTCTAAATGAGTTCTAATAACGTAAAACTGCTCTAATCTTTATACGGTTAGATCAGTTGTAACTTTCATCGAGATCAAATCAGCATTGCAGATAAATTTTGTCCGCCTTTTAGAGCCAATTGCCTTCAAAATATTAGAAACAAGCCTGCAAAATTGTAGAATCATCTCAAAAAAAAATTTCGAAAGTCTTCTGGCTTTCTCTATTTCCATATAGCCCTCATATTACCCATTCTATACATGTTTCTCAATTCTAAGTACAAAACGCCTCCCTCCTTGAACTACTTCAACAACTCTTACGATGGTTTTTGATAAATTATTGATCTCGAAAATAACATCGCTTGGGAAAATTCCGCTATTTAGAATTGCTAATAGAGCTCATTCTGAGCTGGAGCAGAAAACGCTCATCGAAAGAAAGTTAATCGGAAATTGAGGGTAATATCATGATTACATTGTTTATATGAATATTGGAATAGTTATCTCAGCTTAGATTAAAAAAGCTTTTTCATATCCGCGTTGCTGAGATCACATGGTTTCTTCCATCTCAAGCACTTATGTAAATATTTTTGTTGAACGAAGGAGCGGAAGAGGGGCGAATAGCTATAATTGCTAAGTTTTGGGTGATGTCTGAGATTAGGTAGTTAGCAAGTTTGGTTTCAAAAGAGATTTAGATTATTAGAAAGCAAATTTTTTTAATGTTAATACCAATTTTTTGATCTGTAAAATCGTCATAAAACCATGATTAGAATCGCAAATCCTCACAAGAAATGAATTTTCTTTGACAAACATCACCGGAATAATCCCAATTGTAACAATTCCATGCTGCGTAAATTGAGACCAATAAAAAATCAAAAGTGATTTTTTCTTCCTGACAAAATTCAAAAAACCTTCTCTTTTTTAGCTCTGGATGAATTGGCAAACACTAGTCAACCCTAACTGCTGAAATTCAAAAAAAAGTTGTCCATATTTATGCTGTTATCAATTTCTCAGAACTATTTAGTCAAGAAAAACTTAGGTATTTATAGTCCTTAATCTTGCTGCAAAATCATTTGATATCCAAAAAAAGAGAGTTTTTCTCCTTAGACAACCTTTTGATGTGTGCTTTCTCTCTCACATCTTACCGATGATTTCATATGTAACTTCAAGTGCTAGTCATCATGCATTCAAAAGTCCTAACAGGGTACCAAAGGCGAGCAAGAATAGTGCATGCTCATTAATTCTTGCAAGTTCTGCTCTCAAATCAAAAACGTTATCATTATTTCATATCAGTGCAGGTGATGAGGAAACTCTGAGTCATAATGGAGATCTATACAAGAACTTTTTTCAGAGGGATTTGACGTTTACAAAAGCAAGGTCTGGTAGCTGAATAATATATAAATAAAAAATGTATCTAAAAGTTCCGCGCAAAGGATCCACTAAATGTTTCACGTTCTGGCCCTAACTTATTGCAGCAAACACTACCATTTTCTAGATTCTTTTTGTTAGGGCACTTCGACCAGTGCTACAGTCGTATATAGGTTTGTACTTTTGTTGACACCGTTCGTACTCGTTTTCAATATGTTACGAACTCAAATTTACTTTGAATTCTTTGAACTTCTGAATATGTATAAGAAGTCCTGCCGCTTTTTATCAATGCCACGCCCCCGAAAAATTTTTTTTACAAGGCTGGAATGAATTTTTAAATAATTTTAAAAAATATTTTAAATACTTACGAGTATGAAGTCAATTGCACAACTTTATAGCTCATGTAAGTAACTTTCAAAAGTTTCGCGTCCCGTTCTCGGAAGGGGGAGCGACCCCCTTGATACGCCACTGTCCACTGGACAACAATGGCAACAAAGAAAATAAGAAATTTCTGAGAAGGCTTTTTGCGACAACTATAACAACAATGAAAGTTGACCACTCTTCTTGATATTTCTAGACAACAACACTTCCTCTTCTATGTCATTTCCTCTCCCTCCCCCTCAAAGCAAAATTTCTATGGTGGGAAGCCCCCCCCCCCTCAGAGTGGGTCTCACATTTTTGAAAGTTACTTTCAGGTTTATAAGAAATGTGCAGGTGACTTGTTCAATAAGCTTGGCTGCCCCTTTTTCTGCTTGAGTTATAGACTCTCAATAAATTTGGGAAGCCTCCCAGAAAACATTTTTGAAGGGCCACGAATCTTCGATCAAAAAAATTGTCCTCCCCCCCCCCCCCCCCCGAACGGAATTGTGCGTTTGGAACGTCAAATCCGGAGTGTCTATCTATAGGATGAGAAAATACAAATTTTGAGTGGAAGGTTTCAATTCAATAAAATAAATACAAATTTTTTTTCCTTTACCTGAGGTTGCTTTACAAGTTTCGAATTTTTGAATTTGGTTTTTTCAGTGATTGTTTTTAGTTGTCTATTATTGGGTATAGCAAAGTCGATGCGAACAAAGTGGGCTTAGATGGCCTTACAAAATCACACTCAAAACATTTCAAAATTCTTCTAAATAGAGCCCATAATGTATCATTAAAACATAAGAACTCGTCAATTCTAACAGCATAAATAGCGCGAGACATTTCTAATTTACGGGCGAGTACAGCGTGCAATTGCACACATTTCTGCTTCAACAACTAATGTATGACTTGTACTGCAAATTCGACTACTAGAATCCGAATTTCACCTCTCATTGGTCAGAAAATCAAAGCCCGAGATGTTCTTTGCTGTCCGGCGGCTTTACCTTCTCGAATCCTCGATGCGAGCGTATTTCCTCAATTCCATGCGTATCCTAAACGCATTTCAATCCCTTGAGACTCGTCCGCGCCGCGTCTCGCGGTGACCACTTGAAAGCCGTAGATCATCGCTGTGCTCATCACGCTAAGCGCAGCCGAGAGTAGACCGAGAGCAGGATGTGATTTTATTTATGGCTAACGGACATTTTTGGGGATCTTTGCGCTAGTTATGTTTACTATCGTTCTTTGATATATTAAGAGGAAATGCAGCAACTCATTTTGTTAAAGGAAAGAGCTTTAGGTAAATATTAATGGAATTTTCGCTAATTATAGGTGTTTAAAGAAAATTTTGTGCAATAATGAAATCCCAATTCAATTTTCTTCTTGTCCAATCTAAGCACAGATTTAATGAATTTTTTGTGAGCTGAAAAAGAGGAAAAAATTCTATTTTGTGTTTATCCTATAATGTTTTATTGGAAAGTAGCTCTAGCGTACCTGTAGCAGTCTTTTCCGGACAATTTCATTTTGGAGAGAAATCTGTTTTGTTTGATATGTTGTGTGCACTTGATCGCGAACACTTTATTCACTTATCTCCAAAACTAAATCAACCAGTCAATGTAATTTTACCTGTGTTAGATTTCTGCAAGGTAAGCTTGAGTACTCATTGTTATGCAATCATTGAGGGAAACGCCAACCCATTCGAGACACTGAATTTATTTTCAAAAGGAACTATATATGTAGATTAGCTTTCAAAAAAAAGAAATCTGAATGAACTTTGAGGAGGCAAATATATCTAAGCATGTATACAATCTAATTTTTCAAAAATCCAGAAATGTGACAAGTATCTATTGTTGTATGAGATGTCCTATTTGGAAAGAACAAACAAGGCTTGTCCTTTGGTGGAGTGAACAATAGGAAGCTATAAGTAAATCTCGACGATAATAATCTTGCCACATTCCTAGGAGTAACCCGTGCAGGCTAGCTAGCGTATAATATTCAGAGTTAGATTATTTTGCCTTCAATTTCTTGTTCATTTCGAACGTGTAGATAAGCCGATAGTTTAAGTGACAGATGTTGATTTTTTGAAGGTAGGTCAATAAGCTGCCATAACTGGTGCCAATGCTAAACTTTTTCTATTAATTCACAATTATTTGCAGTAGTGAATTCTGCAAAATATTTTTGACAGCAAACACTTCCTCGGATCGGTAATAACCCCAGAAATCTGTTCGCTTCTTTGGAAGTCATAGTAGTTTAAGCTAAAGTTACCAAAAGAATTCGAAGTTTCATCCCAATTCTTGAGCTTTCAAAGTTTTTAGAAAGATATGTAGAAGTTATATTTATTATAGAAACACACTTTCTGAGATTTTAACATGAGAATTTGACTTGGAAAAAGCCATTATTATGAATGCTTTGCAAATATCTTTCACTGCTCTATGAACAGCTCAAAATTACGATTATGAAGTCGTACATTTGTTTTAAGGCAATCATTGCATCTTTTTGGCAATATGGAAGCCTTAGTATTCATAGCTGAAAATGACTCTGCAAGTGAATTATGTATTTTGTTTATGCTTAGGTCTAATCTCTGTTAGTCATCAATATTCCAAAGAGTTTTTGAGAGCTCTAAAGGGACTTACTTCTGGATATAAATAGATTCAAATAGGTACAAAGTGACGTCAAGGTCATGTGCGTTCTATTTATATTATACGAAATTGCATAAAAAATAAGGACAATAAATTTGCAACATTCTGAGAGCATGAAAAGTTATTTTGCTGTCAGTTCTCTAGAAAAGATTCTACTCAATAAGCTAATGGATAGAAGTGTTCTGTTTTTTTTTAAACTGACTAAGAATTTGAGGTTTTGTGAAAGACCTTTCTAATATATTGAAATTTTGCACTTATGCACAATTATTTTTCATGTACAAGGAAGAACTAGCTTGATCATTTTTTATTCATTTAAATAGTTGCAAATATAGCCTTTGATTCCACTGCATTGGCGGCTAGAAGGAGGGGCTTCGTGACCTAACTAAGGCCAGAGAATGATCAAAGAGCACGCAGCGAGAGAGACGCAGACTGCGTCGCGTGCGCGAGCAGTCGCCTTCCAGTCGCCGATCTCGTTTCAAGGGGTACCACATGCACTTGAGAAATACGTGCATTCCAATTTCACCCACGAGTCCTACGTCTAGCCTAAATAATGCATAGTTTGGTAGCATCACTCAATGTCCAGAGGATTCATTATTTCTCACGTGATGTAAGCAATTCTTCAGAGTGGGCGCGTTGAACTTATTTGCATAGTACACTTTACGGGCTTCAATCCCTTAGGATAAAAACCCTTCTCAATCACACAGCTGCGCACAAAAATGTTGTCCTTTGGGAAACTAGTAGGTGAAAAACAATGAGTTGGACTGAGGGCTTCCTGTTCAAGAAAGTCTTCAGTTCTTTGGACGATCTTTCCTCCGAGGGAGAAGACTGGACGATAGCCATATATAATTCTGGGTTCACTAAATCGAACCCAGAATGATGGTGTCTCATGCGAATGTTTTTTTAGATCAGATGACATTTTGCAAAAGATGAGCTCTAAAATTAGAGGAATACCATTTTTGAGAACTGGTAAAATTAATCAATTTTTACTCCGTTCACTTCTCAACTTTCAATCTTTTGCAGATTGGTTGCTTGGAAAATGTCTTGGGGAGGGGGAATGACACAGGTTTTATCAAAATAAAGCGCTTTAAAATGTCAATAAAAAATTTCACTGCTGATATCCTTCAAGGTTTTCGGTTATACTAGTTATGTACAAGTCCTACATAATAATTCTAGACATGAGCAAGTTAATTTTTTTATCATATTTAGAAAATTTGCTGTGTTGTTCTGCTTGAGAGCACTGTACCCCTCTTGCCATGCACAATAATGATCGCTCGAATTCAAAAAATGTTTGTAAATAATGATTTTCAAGCTCTGAACTTTGCCCACTATTAGCGTGTGCCCTTCTCATGAGCACCTTAGTGGTAAACCCAAATAATCATGTAATTTTTAATATTAAATCAGAGATCATGATAGAAGCCTTGACAGCACATAAAATCATTTGAAAACACCAAACGCCCCTGAAACGCTAACTTTGGGATTTGATACAATAATTCGCTAGTTTTCGATAGAATCAGTTTTTGTAATACTATTTCTGCGCACAAAAAATTGCAAAATTTTCTTTCAAATAATTAAATAATTGCGAAAGCTCTCTGATCTGTCGATTCTTGTAAAAGTCACCGGAACAAATACGGAACTCGAAAACCTCATAGTTGTGAAACCAATTTTTGAAAAGGACATTGGAGTCATTACATCCAGCCACACTTCCGCAAAAGTGCAATACTCCCTATCACTTTCAAATGTGTGAGTAACTCTCCAAAGTTACATCTGCGAACCGCCACTGAGCTTTCATGACCAAAACAATTGGCTCAGGCGGCCTATTCGGAGCTTTTGGCTAATCGAGACTTTATCTCGGGACGCAGAGCTTCACAGCCAAATACGAACAGGTACGATGACGACAGCGAGGACAGCGTTCTAGTCAGTCGATGGAAAATTGCCAGCAGTTAAGGGATCCTCCAGGCTTTTTGGGAAGGTAAAATTACCAAAAAAGACGCACTTGGGAACATTTATGATAAAGCGACGATTTTTGGAAATATTCGCTAATCTTCTAAGCGATATTATTCTGGCAGAATCTGCGGCATATTCTGCCAGAATAATATCGCTTAGAAGATTTTTGCGGACTTAACCTGATTTATGAGGGTAGGGTGTAATCGTCATTGTCTGCTGGGGTCTTCCAGTATTTGAAACAATTTGGGAATAATTAAACAATAGAGATCAAAAATTCACTTTGAGAGAATACAGAGAGCAAAATTTATGATTGCATATCTATTTTTATGTTTTTACGCATGTTTTAGACATCTTTAACTAATTTTCTTTTTGTGGGTTGGATAACCACTCTGATCCTAGTTACTTTAACACCGGCGGAAATGGCAGCATATGAATCGAGTGTAATATACCTCATCCAAAATTTTTTTTTTAACTTGTGGAAATTTTTTCAAAGTCAAACAGATAATAAATGGTAGAATATTCAAGGAAAATATTGGCTTTTCTCTATCTCTATATAGATAATCTATATTCTAGGTAGTCTACTCCTTAGTCTACGCCCTCATCTTCATCGTCGGCGTCATTGGCAATGGTCTGCTAATATCATCAGTTCTCTTGCGAAAGCGCTCTACAGTAGCTAATGTATTCCTAGTAAATCTTGCTGTATCCGACTTGGTAGGCTTATGAATGAAATGATTTTTGGCTTTTATGAGACTCTGACGCGAAATGATGAAACGTTGATTTCAGTTACTATGCATCACTGCGGTGCCAATTACACCCGTATTGGCATTTATGAAAAGATGGATGTTCGGACTCGTCTTATGTAAAATCGTACCATCGTGTCAGGCAATATCAGGTACGAAATCGTTCGCGTTTCGATATAATCTTCAAATTTCAATGAAATATCACGTCATTATCAGTTTCAGAATTAATTTAGCGCCGATGACGCGCAATCTAGTGAAAGTCTTGAGAAAGATTGATGAAGTTTCGCAACATACTTTTCATTATGACTATAGTAGTTTTTCAAAATTATTTCACTGGGAATTGATTTCAAAACAAAAGTCGGATGAAAAAAAAATTTAAAAATGGATATCTAACTACGAATTCCTCTTAGTTGGTAGAAGGTGACAAGATCATTCCTTAGGATTCAGTTCTTCAGACTAACAAACTTTTTACGAATCAAATTTAGTGATCAGTGTCGCCGAACTTCAAAAGAACGTAATCTAGTGTTTCTGCATTAACAGCTTGTATCGATGCCACCATACAACAATGATCTTCGAGGTACCCTAAAATGCGCATGATTTTCTTTGAATGACGAAAATAAGATTCAAAATTTTTGATGCAAGGTCCATGCATCTGATTGTGAGTAAATGTGACTCGTGTAATAAATGATAACAGATTGAAAAATTTTTGTAAGAATCAAAGTGTCTCAGCGAAGCAGGGTTTCGGTTTGTAACAGCAAAATCCTCGATGCCTTTTTTGAATCTACTGACGTTTCTAGCTCTTTACTATGAGCCACTTCACAGCATCTTATAGCTTCATATCATCATTTCTGAGACTGTGAATCATATGAAAACACTCGTGAATGTCACATACTAATGCTGCTGTCATATCT
Source organism: Cylicocyclus nassatus (assembly GCA_958299035.1). Lineage (NCBI taxonomy): Eukaryota > Metazoa > Nematoda > Chromadorea > Rhabditida > Strongylidae > Cylicocyclus > Cylicocyclus nassatus. Next base: position 81,658,122 of record CATQJL010000001.1, read on the forward strand.
GATTAGTATGAAACTGTGAAGCAATATCAAAAATTTTGTAGTCTTGCTTCGAAACTGATTACGAGCTGTTTATGACCTTTTATGTGAATTTCCAACCTTCCAACTTTCATTGTTGGAATGTGAATGACAGATTGCATGCTTTTATATAGTAAGTTTGAGGGAACTAAGAAACAGCTATAATTTGACTATTGTTGTTTTAATTTTGGCGCTGACTTATTATTGATGATCGTGATAATTCTGGCGTAATTTTAGTGTTAATCTCCTCATGGTGTCTCTGTTACATTGCCATAGATCGTTATCGAAGCATAGTGACACCATTGAAGGAGCCATGGAAATTGAAACATGCTCAGGTGAGAAAATTTGCTCTAAATAAACGCCGTTGTTTGGTCACAAGAATCATGTGTGTACTCCGAGCATGTGCATAATATTTAACACTAGCTGGCTTACCCGGCTCCGCCGTATGTTCCGAATAGAAAATTCCATTTCTTAACCGATCCGGACCAAACTTGGCACACATACACTTCGGGCGATCAGCATGCTCGATTACCCCCTGTGCCAACTCCCAGCCCCGTAGCTCAAATTTTGCAAAAAATCGATAAAATCGATATCGATCGATGGCGAAAAGTAGCCTATGACACCCGCCGGGGCCCGAAGTGTATGTGTGCCAAGTTTGGTCCCGATCGGTACAGAAATGGAATTTTCTATTCGGAACATACGTACAGACAGACATACATACAGACAGACATACAGACAAACAGACATTCAGCTTTATATATAAGATGCGTACACGTTGCTTCTCTAACATAATACATTCGAATTTTAAATTTTTTTTATTTTTCTTGATTCCTGAATTTCAGCGACTACTCATTTGCACCTGGGTTATGGCAATGATTACTTCATCACCGCTGTACTTTTCACAATCTCTGAAAACGCTCACTATGGCCAATATCACTCTTTGTGGAGAGGTATGTTCGGTTTTCGAAACTTACACTAAAATATTAACCAAACCTTCGAAAGTGCCCAGGAAATATTTGCATCTGATACCTTAATTCTGATTGGGGAGGCTTGACTAGCATAATTATGTAGTGCCCAAGCGGAGCTCATACGACTCATTCGCGGCAGAGAAATTCAACTTTCAACCCTCGCCCACTACCGTAGTTCGCTGACTGGCTGGTGTGAAAAGGGTACAGTCTGGGCGACATGGCGAGAGTTTTACGTGCATTTCTTAGTCACGAACTAATCATAGGCGCTGCTGCTTCACTAAATCAGCCTTACCAGTGGTTTTGTTATAAGAAACCTAGGTGCTTAAACTTGCCTGCCCTTAGCATTCAGTTTCTTATTCTCAATAACTTTTCTAAATTTGCATTTGAGACGAGAAAGAGTATGCTTTCCATCTCAAGAAGTTCACTTGATTCCAGTTCTGCGGTGAATTCAATTGGGACCAAGAAGAACACACTAAGCTCGTCTACGGTTTCTCATTACTGGTTGTACAGTTCGTTATTCCTGCACTAATCATGTCATTTTGTTATTGGAAAATTTTACAAAAGGTAAGTATTATATTATACATAGCTTATGCAGTTGAGGGTTCGCTTAGCCCTATTACAATGGTATATCTCCTTATATCTCCTCAGGTTTATCGTCATGGCCAATCTATTTATGGGACACTGAGTAAATATCTAAACTCATTATATTAAACAGATATTGGCACGCGACCGTGCTTGAGTCATGAGTGCATGTTTATCAATTCGTCATATGATGTGCTATATTTATCGCAAAACCTTCTTGGCATTAGAGAATGTTCAAGCTGAGTCTAAACGAGATCAGCAGTAAAAACTCACTGAAATCTCATAAGCGCATGTGATAACAGTACGTAGATTGAATCGGCTGTGCATGCTTGAGAACTAAAAACGAAAATGTTTGCTGACTGCTGTTTGCTGTTTGCTTTATTGGAAGATTATCGTTTGATCTCTCAGATGCGGCCTCTTTTCAAAGTAGAAACGAAGACTAATAAGATTTCTGCATTAGCTATTCCATAAACGTAAGAAAATAACAAAAAAAAAGGCTTCTAGCATATCGATAACCCTCATACCCATGTTTTGGTGAAAAGTTACATTACGCAGTTACTTTCAATTTGGGTGGGGATTTCTTAAAAACGAGTCTGACCGTTATTAATTTCAAAATTCAGTGCTTTTTGGCTTGAGTTACGGTAGTAAGCGCACCCATTTCCTGAAAAGTAGGATTTAAAAAATGTAATTCACTTCCCTTCTATGATACATACTAAAATAAACCTTTCACTGCGTTTCGGGGTTCCCGTGCCAGCTCCGTTCCAGTGTCGTGTCGGAGCCGACTATTACAGCGTCGGACTGCAGAAACGTGCCCTGCATCAATCAAATACTGATGGCACAGTTCCGGCACAGCATTAGCACGGCGCTAGCACAGGCAACTCTGTAAGCAGCTTTGAAGGCCAAATTCTCTTCCGTAGAGTGGAGGCCATAAAACTCTTGAAACATCAGCTAAATTGTAATACTAGCTGATCTCTCCATAGTTCAATCCGCATTTGATTCCTTTGGGCTACCATTATATGCGGTAGAGGAACTCTGACTTTTTTGGATGCATCAAGGAATTATGAAAAGAAAGGCTGTGATGACGATGTTGTCGTCAACTCTCGGACGTCACTGAATCACATTGCTGCAATGTCAGTTACTTTCGCAAAAGGTTGATAAGTGGCTAAACGCATTCCGGAAAATGCTGAGGAATTTTTTCGAACACGCTACGTAATAGCTTGTTATGTCAATCTGCAATATCATTCCTTCTAGACCTTAGGCTTATGACAACAACATGTTTGGTGGAACTTGCTGTGATACTGGGCGGTATTCAGCAGCAGGGATAAAATAGTATTTAGTATTAAGATCTTGAAATTCAGAAGGTTTTTGAAAATTAAATGAAACTTACTCACTGAGAAGTGAAACCTGATTCTAACTCTGATTCGTACAAGCAAAACTGAAAAAACAATAAACATTGACGGAAGTGACCTAAAATCAAAGAGGATATGAATGACCTCCGAAGTGAACCATAATTTTTTTAGAAGCTATGAAATCTATGAAATGAGTCTCCATTAGTCGCTAAGAAAGAAGTATAATAACTTATTATGTAACATTATGCTGTCCAGCATTTGTGTCGTGGCAGGCCGTTGCAGTGCCATGCTGGTGCCGGCTCTGGCACGGCGCAAGCACGATGCTGGCACAGCGTTGAACCGGGGTGTCAGTACATGAGCAAGTGGAACTGTCTCAAAAAAAATTTCACTCAAAGTTCCCAATTTTTTGGATGGCTGATTTTGACAGGCGCTTTTTCCGCTTTCCTCACACTATAATGCTTTCTTTTGCAGGTTCGAGCTGATTGGATAGTCGAAGAGGGTTCTATGTTGACAGCAGCTCAACAAGCTCAGGTAGGAAAGAATTATCCTCTGTGACTCGAATACGATCCAATTTTTTTATAGACTGCAGTGCGAAAAAGAAGAGTGATGTATGTGCTAATTCTAATGGTTGTGGTGTTTATGGCAAGTTGGTTACCATTGTCAGCCGTCAACTTGATAAAGGATCTAGAGATTCCTTTGGTGAGTAACCTCTACGTAAATTTCGAAATGAAAAACGCAGAAACCTAAATCGAAGAAATTGATTAAACGGAACCGAACTTTTGATAAATCTTTCCCAGTCCAACCACAAGCATATCTGCCAATATGAGTATTCGCAACTTTCATAAAGCAACATGCTATATCCTGGTAATAATTAGGTTTCTCCAAGAATTTCCTAGTTTTTTGTCTGTATAAACATTCATTTGAGCACACATGCATCTTATTATATCGAAGGTAAATTCGCTTCCTCATCATAGCTACTTCCTTTATCTCTTTGCAAATACGTGGGGTAGATTCTAGAGGAAAAAGAAATCAGGAATGAAAAGAATTTGGGAGAATACACGTACAGCTGTCTACCTGAGCTAAAGGAGTCAAAATAGGTAACAAATTTAATGAAATTCGAATTATGTAAAACTGCAGAAAATTTTTTGGGGTGTAGCTATATCCCATTACAAGCTAGAAAAATCTGGAAAAATTTCCAGAATTTTTTTACAGGGGTGTGACTAGCGCCATTTTCATTATCAAGAATTCCCTTCCTCTCCTAGCCCTGAAAAATTTTTTTCGTGAACTAGCAGAATTTGCGGAAATGAGTTCAACTTCCTTATCAGTGGAGGATTTTAATTTATCCAGATTGTGGTAGGCATGATGGCAATAAGGAATATGGATAATTTTGGCATTGATGAATATTGCTATAAGTCATGACTGAGATTATTTGTGCCTTGACTTGTGAAGAAAATTAAAAGATTTCTTCATGCTGTACGAGCTAATTCCAACGCACACATAATTTTTTTCTTCTTTTTGTGTAATACCTTAATAAAATACATCGTTCCTTATAATAATCTATCCTCAAAGTTCTGGCACCATCGCGCATTCATCTGAATATCAATAGCGCTGCATAGATTGAAATTTCCATTACATCATGATGTAGTCTTTACTTGGCTGGTTTCAGATATTAGAACAGATGTACTTCAAACTACTCAATGTACATGCAATCGCAATGACGTCAGTGGTATGGAATCCATTGCTGTACTTCTGGATGAGTAAGGTCAGCTGCTGAATCTTTTAGCGATTCGTAATTTGTAGGGTAACAAACATTTTTCAGCGACATCGTCGAGCTTTGAAGGACGACATGACCTGGCTGACAAATGTTCGAAGGCATACGAATGTTGGAGTACTGTCACGGTTCACACCGTCTCCTTCAGTGTCGCTGGTGTACCGACGGACACTTGAGCGGCATTTAGGCGTCCATAACTTTAGGTGGGAAAGGTTGAACATACTTTAGACTTCACCATAGAAGCACTGCTAGCTCAATTTCCATGTATTTCGGGCAACTTGTCCGTAGAATTCCGGGAGAAAAAACACCTACATATTGAAAAAATTTCGCCTTAAACATTAGGAACCCTTATTACTTTTCTGATAACTTTTCTGGACTACAGAAATTGAACATTGCGAGATTTTTGTTGAGTATATTCCTATACATCTGCTTGTGGCTATAAGTTTATCTCCTGGATTGGCTCCAACCGTGTTTCAACACGGATCCACTTTGCTTGTTGAACCGCGGACTACGCGCGGTTAGAAAATGATAATAATTGGTTAATAAGTCTACAAAGTACACGTCGAAACAACTTTAGCAAGAACCCAAGTAAAGAACATCTCTGGAAAAAGCTCAGTTGGCGCCAGCTTTACGCGCGTCAGTTTAGTGTCAGATCAGATCTGGATTGGACCGAATCGGAACATCCTTTTGCATCTGTTGTGCCTGAAAAAGAGAAAAAAATTACTTTTTCGGTTGACGAGCTGTAAGGACATAAATGGGGTAAACGCGCGCATAAACGCGCGCAACGTACAGTCTCACAAATCAAGACTACACTATGAAATCGTACTATAATCAACGATGCTTTCGCTATAATATCACGCTTAGCTTATTTCAAGCGTGGAGTAGCCCAACATTTGTTGATGTTTGTTTGGTTCTGTGCTATTTGGCATATCAAATCGTGCCGAGACATCCTTCTTTGCCATACTCCTGCTCCGCATTAATCATTGCCGGGAAAACAACTCGAGCGCATGCAATCAAATTACTCCGAGAGCACATAGGAAATCTTGGGACCATGAGAAGTTTGCTCTTTTTGGGAAGAGGCATCAAATAGGATCCATATAAAAATTCTTGTACTTGAGCCTACAGGGAAACCATCATAAGTGTAAAAAATTCAATTTGGACAACTTTTTTGATTATGATACGAAATATCCGAAAAATGGTTTGTATCTCATTTATCCTCTGTTAATAAGAAATAACTAAAGAAGCATTACTCAACCTTTTTGTCTATTCTACAGAAAGGCATTAATATCGGAAAATTCCAACTAATGATGCACTTTTGATTGCATTATACTTTCTCACATGTTCTTCTGTTCAGACATTAGCAGACCAATTAATACTCAAGCCTTTGTATGTATATTTTATGGAAAATCGAGATCGAGAGGTTCAGAATCAGAGAACAGTAGCACTCAAAAAACGTGTTGACCATCTTCAAAACAAAATCCATGTTTTGATGCAAATAAGGGTGTCAGAATTTCTTTTGTTAATGATGATAACAATAAAAGATAATAAATAATAAATAATAAATAATAAATAATAAATAAAATAATGGTAAGTAATAATAAACAATAATAAATAATAATAAATAATCAGATGTAGAAGTTAGATCGACCACAACCATCAAGCAACTATAATTTTATGACCGCTTGTGTCATAAAAATGATAAACAAGACCTACCATTTTCTTCCTAAAAAAATTGGCTGTAATTGTAAATAATATCTGTGGCTGTGCTTTTCTCAAATTTCTGTAGGTAAGAGTGGGGGGGGGTCTACGAAAACACTAAACAGTGACATGTTAGTCTTGGCATAACATTGTAGTCGATTACAATACCAAACTTTCTTGTTTTCTACCAGCTTTCCGAAATTATCGCCATGACTCTAATTATAAAGAAAATATTGAACAAAGTTTTGCGGAAAGGAATCTGCTCGTTTATACTTCACTACTCCAGACGAGGAACGCTTGCGGATCCAACGTGTATGTCTCGAGAACGAGCACAAGCTGATCTGCACTCAAACTGTTTCCTACTCGTACCACTCATGCCATTATGTCAGTCGGTCTCGCGAAGAAATAGTCATCTTTCCACAGATGATCCAAGGTGAAAATTTTTTTTGAATTTTCACTGCGCTAAAAATTATGATTTCAGAAGGCCTCTATCCAAGCAAAACAGTAGAAAAACAAGTGCTGCATCGATAGCCATGACCAAAAAGAGGTGAAACCCTGATGGTACTACGCTGACTAGATAAAATTGTGGCACTTTTGGTCATATTGACCTAATTGACCACTTTCTATAGGATAATACAGTATTGACTGCTCAGAATTCTGTTGTAACATATCTTCCGTGATATTGTCTCATTTTGTGTATGTAAGCATGTAATAGACGACATGTGTGACATTTTGATGAATGTATATGTCCATGTAGATGGATTGTTTGTTTGTTGTCTCGGTGAATACGCATGCAATAGTCTGGACTGAATAATTACTAGGAGGACAATTCACGCGCATTATTTGGGATTGATGTCTAGGGGACAGGAATCTTCCAGGACTGTAAAGGACCCGTCATACGCTCAAAAGCGCCAGAAAAGTCCAACAAGCTCGATAAAGCTCGCAAAAGCCCATAGAAGCCCAAAAAGCCCAAAAGCGCCAGGAAGTGCCACTTCCGCGCGCACGTTCTGGCATGTGTGTTGTTTTCGCAACCAAGTATTTTTGGTTCCTTTCTGTCGTCTCCACACCAAATAATGTCAGAATTCTACCAAAAGTTCGTTTCTGCATTCCGGCTTTTTCTGGCGCTTTTGGGCTTTGGGCGGAGTGTGATGGGTCCTTAAAAATTAACCTAGGTTTCAAAGGCCGGGAGCGAAGAACGGAAAACGCTGCTCTTGCTGCAACGTAAGCACAGTCAAGTTGTCTGAGATAATTTTCCTTATTCATTTCTGATAAGATCGAAGTCTCCAAAATTTTGCTGCGTGTGTACATCATTGTCTAAGCTTGGTTTTGAGCCCGAATTCAAATCAAAACCGTTCCTTTACATTTGGAAACTGCTACGTATACCTCCATTTGAGGTGTTTGTGGAATAAAGAAGTAGGACGCTGTCATGGAAAAATGAAAGTTTTCAAAAGCCAGGTTTTGCTCAAACGTACAGAAATTTGATTTGGATCAAAAGCATCATCTTAAACAAAATTCATCACTAAGAACAGTACTCTCTGTACAAACACACAATCACATGCAGTCTGTGTCTTGCAAAACGGATAATGATGCAGTTTACATGAGAGAAAATTGTACTCATTATGATTAGCAAATTTATTTTTATTTTCGGAATTGCTTGGCTAATGAAATGTCGCAAATAAAAAGATCAAAAAAGAATTCTCTTCGAAAAATACAGTGTTGACGATTTGGAACGCAACAAAAGTGCATTATACCGGGAAAATTTTTTTTGAATTCTCCTTGAAATTTTTATGCTTAATGCTCAAGGCTCCCAATAAAATAGAACAATAATGTAGAATCAACATATTAGGTCGTTCCGAAGGTAATGTCGCTTTTTCAAGTGAACGCTACATTTCGTGGAAGCAATATTTCTAGGAGGTCTTGGTAGCATTCGATGCAGGATTTCATTCTCTTTCTAATGGTCATACGAGCATTGCACAATAATCGATAAGCTCCAAAAAAATCATCAAAATGCGACTCATGCTTTTTGAGAAGGTCAAGTTTCACAATTTTTCTAAATTTTTACAGCAATTCTCCGAAGGAGTCCAAGTAACAGTTGGGTTGAGCAAACCCTATAGGAAACAGCACGATTTTTTTCTACTCTCCATAGCTCGTCGCAATCTTTGTAGAGATTTTCCAATGGAATCACCGAGTTTTAGCAGGCCTGTCTTAGACATAAATGCATCAAACACCAATAAATTTTCGGATTTTGAGAATTACAAAGGTGGATTATGGTTTGTCACTAATTTTGCAAAGCAAATGAGCGCTTACCGCTCCAGATTAGCAACTTTCAGAAATTTCGGGTACGGCCTGTGGCGTCTTGGAAAACCTAAATTATGATGATTTTATTCCGAAAAACTTCATGAATCGGAAACAAAAAACAACTGGTGGAAAGAGGAGGAGAAGCTGCATTGAATGACACCCGAGTTGCTTGCCGGTTGTTGTTCTGCGAGGTTTGACTTGACCAAATATGGAATTTGATAGCACTGAAAAATTGATTCTACAAGCTCTAAGAAGCAAACTAAGGAAAAGAAAAAAATTGTTTTGTGTCCTATAGGGTTTGCCCTATTTATCTGTTACTTGCACATCTCGGAGAATCAGTACAAAAATGTAGAAAAATAGCCGAACTTGACCATGACAAAAAGCATGAGTCGCAGGTTTTGGTAATTTTTTGAGAGCTCATTGAATATTATGCAATGATATTACAACCTTTAGAAAGAGGAAAAAAGGCTGCATCGACTGATCCCAAAAGCTCTTGAAAATCTAGGTTCCACGAAATGTGGCGTTCGTTTGAAAAAAGCGACATTACTTTCGGAACGACCTAATAAATAGGAAAAATAGTTTTTCCACCTTCTTTTCGTGCTGAAATGACCAATTTGATTGGTCCAAACCTGACTTCAACAGAAGTTTCTCGTCTCGCTAATGAACGAACTATGCATAGTGTTAGAAGACATCTACCTGATTACTGTGATCAGGAAAAAAAGGTGAAAGTGCATGAGATAAGAGAATTCCTGCAAATTATGGCTTAACTCTTCTTGTATTTGTATGATTCATGAGGTTGGCACAAAAAATTCACATCATTTTGAAATTCTCTCCATTCCATGAAATCACTTACCGTGGTATCAGTAAAGCAAGGAAATCTTGCGCTTTTCAGAACCTGAGGGCTTCTGCATGATTCATGAAAAAAAACATAGTTATTGCTGAATCTCCCAGAACATTTGCTGAAACCCAATCGTAGTTTGGTTCTTCGTTTTAACTTGATTTTTGTATATAGTAAGACTTCTGCTTGTTGTATGGTTTCACGAATATTTCCAGCGATACTCGCTCTCGCAACGTATTTTAGTGGATCATCAAGACGCCGTTCCCTCTGCGGTTCATCCCTTGATTCGGTGGTTTCTTGAGACCCAAAACACTGTTCCTTCTTTCCTCCTTGAATAACATTGAACGTTCTAGAGTCACGTAAAAAAACGTCTTTGTATTGGGCGCCACCCAGCACATTTCCCTGTCATAGATGACTTTTTGAACTGAGCGCCTTCCTCCATTTATCATAATCAAATTTTCCTCATCCATTCATTGTTCTCTCTGCTTAAAAAAGAGCGATGTGCTCTTTTTTTAAGCATGTGCAGAATGGAGTTCAGAGATTCTTTCTCAGCTCTTGTTCCCATTTAATTCAACTGGAATCACCTAATGCGAGGTCGCAGTGAACAATGAGTTAGGTAGTCAACGAAGATTGTTCTTATAATTCTCAGTTTGACATCATCATAAAAATACCGATAAAGCGGTAATTCAAGGGCAGAATGAGTGTTTTGAATGTGCTTCCAACACCCATATGAGAAATTGACGGCTTGTCGACATGGAAATTGAAACTTATGGCCACCAACGCGAATTAACTTCTTCTTGGTGATGGCTAAACCTTTCAGGTGTTAGTGGAAAAAAGGTTTGTGGAACTCTTCCGATCTCATTTTCCATCGCGTTTTCCACTGTTTGCTTCCTTTAGTCGGACTGTGAAGTTCCGAAACTGATGGACACGCTGTAGAACAATGGTTGAACAAGCAGGATCAAATGACATCAAAGTCGAGAATATACAGTGGGCAAACTGTAATTTGCTCAGTAGTATTTTCTAGTATCTCTACAAAACGCTTTTGCCTTTCATCTATCAAATTGCGATTCTTTGTGTTTTGGTGCCGGGCGTCTAAAACATTAGTTAACCCCAAGAATGATTTCTTTTATATTTATAACTTTCGGCGATGTTCTTCCCAAACACAAAACTCTTTATTGTCATTTTTGAAAGAGAATCCTATGTTTCAAGATGGAGCCTTGGTAGTGTTGAGCTGGAAAGAATCTTTGAGGTTTTGAAAGAAATTGAAAAGTGCACAGCAGGGCTTGGCAAAATAGCAGGGGCAAGCTATTCAGCTATTCCTGTGCGTAAAAGCAGAGAGAATCATAGTGTGTATTCGTCCAAACATGCATGGGTGAAGAACTATATGTCGCCGAAAGTGTGAGGGTCCCGCGGGACCATGCAGTAGATACTCAGCCTGTGCTTGTCGGAATATGTATAGTTCATTTACGAAATCGTGACGACGGATTCTACTGCGGACTTTAGCCCACAGGAGCGTAAAACGCTCATACAGAAGGCATCACCTCAACGTTCAGCTCAGTCACTTCCAGTGTCCAAATATTTTCATACGTGAGCAAAAAAACCACCAAAATAAAAACCAAGAAAATGCGATTTCCGGAAGTGGCGTGCGTGTCGCGCAGTCGTCATGAGGTTTCAAACGCCCTGTATTTGTTGCAGATGTCCGGTGTCCTCCCACTTTCGCGACATATAGTCCGCTACCCTGGTTTCGACATTCCAGTTGGTACGAATGCAAGTCACAGGTGTCTACCAATTACTAGATCAGACGAAAGTTCTTTCGCACCGTATTCAAAAATTCATGCCTGTCTTCCTTTACAGATTTGCAAGCGATTAACTTTGTTTGAAAGAAGGAGTCGTGTATTTATAAATGCTGCATGTAGCACGATTCCTGATGCATAGATATTGCGTAGATAGATGCGGTGAAAGAAAGTCACTCAACATTTATTTTTCTTGTTTTGATCATTAAAGACTGAAGTTGAAGAGAGGTACGATACCGTTCACATTTTTTGAAAAATAGACGCGAATATACATGCATGTTGCTACATGTATGGACATGTCGCTACATGTCCATACATGTAGTGACATGTCGCATTGATGCTACATGTCGCTATATGTATGACATCACCGTCGCGTGGCCATATCTCGCTTCAGAGTGGACGAATTCTGAATGCAAAGCAATCATTCGATTCAGCTTGGCGCGGAGAATTTTCTGATATATCGGAAATGGGGGTACGATGTCTTAGATATTTCGTTTGGTTTTTTCAAATTCTTCTGCGGAGGTCCTTTCGCGATTATGTGAAGCAGCGCCTATCCAACATAGAAGACTTTACTAAGTACTGTTCGATAATACTGTCTTGTAGATTATTGTGCGCTAAAATTAGGCTCAGACTTCTTTCCAAAGGAGATAGAAGCGCTGGTGAATTCTGGAAAAATCAGGCGTTTTCAAATTCTACTCGCCATAACTTCCTTCGGAATAAGTATATTTTGAATCTGAAAACAGCGCCTTGCTCAGCTCATCAAGTCGAATCTTATCATATACAGCATGTCCTTGATATTTCGATTTCAGTATTCTTGAATCTTTCTGAGGACGTCTTTTCGCGAGTAAAGCAGCGAGCATTGTGCCGAGTACACCAGCAAGGATCTTTCGATAGCACTTTTTCTGTAGATTTTGATGTGTTAAATAGTAGCCGCAGGTTTCTTTTCAAAGGAAATAGAACGGCTGGTGAAATGTGGAAAAATCTTGTCGTCCCCAAAATCTACTCGCCATATCCGCAGGATACGAAGCTATCTTGCTAAGCAGGTGTGAGTTTCAAAATCAGCAGGTCGCATAACCTCTACGAGCAATCCGATATGTTCGGGTTATTCTATTTTTTCTCGTTTTACGCTCTGGAAGCTCGCCGATGGATTTTGGTCAAAATGTTGATGCTCTTGAATTGTAAGAAAACTTCGCTTATAGAGGTTTTCGAACACGCTCTTTACGAAAATTGTGGTCTTTGAGGATTACCGGGTCTTTTTGGAGAGATACGGTGAGGTGACTGTAACTGCATCACGAAAGTGCGTAACCTTGCCCGCACTTCTCGCGTACCTGTCAGAAAACTTGCCTGCTTGCTTTTCTAAGTCAAACTAGGAATTGTGCTATCGAACGGTGCATGACTCAGGCTCCAGTCTGTAAAATTCGCCGAGTTACGAGCCTACGAAAGCACGTCCTCATAAATTTCGCCCTAAATTTAAAGATCGCATATTTCGTCGAAATTCCTCCGTGAGCGCATGCACAACACCGATCAAATCTTTCCACATCCTTAATGGATCTTATTGTGTTAGATCACCGATCAAATCTTTCCACATCCTTGATGGATCTTATTGTGTTAGATATGGTGCTTTGAGCTCTAGCCACGAAATAGCTTTGATGTTCAATTGAGCAGCTGTAGCACACGCAAGCACCATATTCAATACAGTGGTCGTTGGGCGAAGCGAGCATAATATCCTTAACGAGCGTCATTGGAAATATGCGATCTTTACATTTTGGGCAAAATTCATGAGGACGTGTTTTCGTAGGCTCGTACGGCGAATTCTACAGACTGGAGCCTGAGTCATGCACCGTTCGATAGCACAATTCCTAGTTCGACTTAGAAAAGCAAGCAGGCAAGTTTTCTGACAGGTACGCGAGAAGTGCGGGCAAAGTTACGCACTTTCGTGATGCAGTTACAGCCACCTCACCATATCTCTCCAAAAAGACCCTGTGATCCTCAAAGACCACGATTTTCGTAAAGAGCGTGTTCGAAAACCTCTATAAGCGAAGTTTCCTTACAATTTAAGAGCATCAACATTTTGACCAAAATCCTGGAATCCAAATATAAATCATTCAATTTATAAAGACACTCTAGAAAGCGTCGTAAATTTCGCTCTTGTCAATGAATCTGTCTGAAACTCTGCTCTTTTGTGCGCATTCTAACTTATCACGACGGCTCAAAACGGCTTCCAATCTTATTGAGTTTGAACGGAGAAAAACAAAAAAGCTCGAGCAAGCCCTCAGTGAAAGCTGGACAGAATTATAAACACACCTGTTTTTTTTTCAAACACCAAATTTTCTTGCACAGTTACATCCGAAACACGAAACATTTGCAACGCCTACGAACTGTCATCTTGTTCAAACAGGAACGATCACTGCATTTTTTTGCTTTCAAAAACATAGAAGTCAATCTGCTTCAGCAAACAGCTGGTCTGAGGACTTTTCAAGCCTTTGCTTGTTTCAAACGATAGTCATAAAATCTGCTGAACCTTTTCGATAGATGAGGTGGAAAGTGCTTTCATAAATGCTGCGCGTTGTCCGCAAGTTTTAGTGAAGTAAAAGTTTTGTTTGCGTTTTCAACAGACAAGACCACGAGAGTGAGGATATTCGACCTTGAACGGCATACTGGTTGTGTAAGCGGTTTTCAGTGATAAATGTTCTGTAATAAATGTGCATTTTGCAGAGAAAAGAAATGATTTGCAGTGCGTTAGTGGCAACTGCTATGTCTTGATGTCTCTTACAAAGTGATATGATTACGAACCGGCTTTCCCAGGGTAGTTTTACCCTTGAGGATTAAACCTACCCTTGAGGATTAAACCTACCCTTAAGGGTTAAACCTACCTTTAAGGGTAAACCTTGCCCCGGAAAAGCGACTAACCTGTATCACAAAAGAAAAGCGACTAACCTGTAAAAAATACTCTCAAGAACGTGGCTCATCAGAGTGAATTTAACTCTAGCATAGAGCAAGGTTAAATTTACCCTACACTTCGTACAAACATAAAGTAATCTCTCGCTGCACTATTCAGTCTTGGCAATCTGTTTTAACAGCAAATACATATTTTTAACTATTATTATCTCAACAAACACATATTTTCAACTGTTATTATCACAACAAACACATATTTTTGCTATTATTGTTAGATTTTCTAATTCCTTTTTCGCTTCGTCCAATCAAATTACAAGAACTAGGGTATTTTTTAGCGTTTTGTTAGTCAACTTCAAGTGCATCTAAAAGTAAAATAGTGTTACCAGGTATCAAATCATGCACTGAAACAGTATGTGGGTGGGCTAAGATTCAAATGAGTGAGTTCCATATTACGAAATTTTTCGAGTTGTTGAGCTTAATGTTTGCCATATCAAAGTCCTTAGTTGGACATGTACTTTATTCAAAACTAAATTGTTTTAGAACGCGTTGAGTCGTTGACAATTTATCAGAAAAACACAAAGGTTCCTCTTATAAATATCGGCGTATCTGCGGTGGGTTCAATAGGATCAACTCAATAATAGACACGGCAACACGTAAACATATCAAGATGCGGCGGGTACGCCGCAGCTGCTTAGTCTGCCTCAGCCTTAGCTATCAGTAGTGAGGAGTTCCAATCTAAACAGCTTGGGCAGCTCTACAACACCTTCCTCCTAAGATGAACAACGGTACATTTCAAAACGAGGATCTACTTGAAGACGTTCTGGTGGTTGACGACGACGGCTCGATTTGTTGGTGTCAGTGACGTGGTTGAAGTTGCTTGATGACCAGCGACCAGGACGGTATTTATCAATCTCCCAATCGCTGTGCGGGTCATTGTTAATGAGAGCCCGCATAGGCGAGGGCGCCCTTCCCGCCATTTATGAAAGTTCGGAAGGGCGGCCCAAACAGCAGCGCCGCCCGACTCGTCGAAATGGGGAACTGCTGCCCGACTGCCGTGCCCGGCTGCCGTGCCCGGCTGCCGTGCCCGACTGCCGTGCCCGACTGCCGTGCCCGACATGGCCAAACTCGCCAGCGGACCACATTCTTCAATAAACAGGAGCCCGGTCACCAGCATAGGCCGGGCTCTCCCTAGGTGAAGGGGTCTCAGCTGTTCCCGACCTTCCAGGGTGAAGGGGGTATGTGAGTCTAGGGAGAGGGGGGAAAGGAAGAGAGAAAAGGTAAAAAGCGTGGTATGAAGAGCTCAAATTTGTACCTTATTTAGGCTCAAATTGAAAAAAAAATTAAAAATTTTTAAAAGAAATTAAAATTTTTTAAAAAAATTGACTTTATGAAGATCTGTCGTCCTGTTTCATTGCATCAACAAAAAACGAAAGCAATAAGGCTCATCCCAAAATGTACAAGTTAGGAACAACTTCAATTCCTGCACATCATCATCAACATATCACTATCGCTAACGTCAGAGACAACGAGTTCGCTGCCTAAAAAATCTTCTTCTTCCTCCAAAAGGTCATCGGAGTAGAAGTAGAATTGCGTGCAAAAGCGTTCTGAGTCGAAAATGGATTTGAAACTTTCTTCTTCTTCTAAGCGCTTTTGTGATTTTTTTTCCTGGCCGTCTGGTAGCACCAGGAAAGTCAGCAGGTAGGTGACCAGTTTCTTCATACCATCTTTTAGGATATTTCAAAAGGCCTTTTGGTAACAGCCTGTCTGGACCACTTATACCAATCCTTTGAATGAAGTTTTCAGATAACAATATGTTTAGTAGAAGGTTAACAAACCTTAAATAATTGCTTAGTTGCTCCATCGTTGTACGACTTCTGCGTTGTGTTCTGATAACAGAGTAGATAGGAAATTTTTTTCTCCACCTCTGCCGTGCTAGTCGGAATGGAAACTAGCTTTGCTAGTAAATCCATCAGATTTTTGCGGTAAGTAATGGGAAAAGAGCCAGATCGCATATGCTTTCGCAACATGGGAAGGAAATAGTGCATACTTTTTTGGCCTTGTCGAACTCTGGCATCACCTCCTCTGGCATACGTCCTGCTAGCTGATGAGAAAGCTGCTCAACTTCTTCTTTAACAGCATCTGCGGAATAGCCGAAAAAAGTAGATACTATGCTGCGCGTTGGTTTTTTTTCAATATCATGGGTCATAATGTCACAAGTTCGAGATACTTTCAGCAGCATAAAACACAGAGTTAAGTTCGCACTCCAGTCGGGATCTAAGAGCAGCAGCTATGCTTTGTACTAACACCTTCCTTTTGTTCATATCCATGTTCGTGAATTTAGCAGCCTTGAAATCTTCAGCAACCTGAAGATCAGCAATGGACTTCCTGGACATTTCCTCATTGAAACTAAGCAATCTGCTTGGATTCCTTATGTAGGAAGTCAAAGAGTTTCGCTCAATTGTCAACTCTGTATCAATGTCGACGACATTTTCGTCGGCAAAATATTCTCCTTCTGCCTCGCTGCTAAACTGGAACACATGCGAGTCATCTGCGATTTTGTAAAGTATTCTGCCTGCCGTTTCCTCTTTGAACTGCCAACCTTTCCAAAACATTGAAGGATATTTTGATAACATGTTGTTCTTCTGAATGTCTCAAAGTTTTTGATTCATTGAAACCAACCATTCTCTACAGATTAGTAAGGTAAATCTAGAGCGCTTTCACGAAAGTGACCTTCTTCAGCACTAGGTTTACAGAGTATAGATTCCAGAAATGGGCGGGTTTTTGTGTGAAGGTGTGGAAATTCACCAATCCATAGTTTTTAAGTGTGTGCTAATAATGATGGCATAACTGTCAATCAAAAGCGCATTTTTTACCAAAAAAACATAAACATATAACATCGATAAGCACGCTTAAATAGACGCGTTCGCTCACGTTCCCGTTAGTGTGCTGATAACAATGTCAATCCACAGCACATTTTTTACTATCAACTTGCTCCACCTCGCTCTTATTAGGTAGTCCCGAAAGTTTTTGAGCACGATTTTCAAAAATTCATAACTTCTGATTTTTCCAACCAATTTGATGCTTTCACCTTTATGTGAAAGGGTAAGTCATGCTCTTTATAATGACATCTCAGCTGCTTAGCAATGGTCTGTTGCATAGATAGGAGCTATAGAAGAAAAATGGTCAAAATTTGAATTTTCTGTGTAAGGTCAAAAAAATCGGAGACTTGCAACAAAAATCGGAGCAGTCAGTTTTGTAGGTTCTTTCACCAGCTCTTTCTAACAGTGCAAAAATTGCGCCAATTGAGCGTTTCTATGGAAAGTTATAATCCGCACTTTTAGAAAAAGCTGGTGAAGGAACCTACAATACCGACTGCTCCGACTTTTGTTGCAAGTCTCCGATTTTTCATGACCCTACACAGAAAATTCAAATTTTGACCAATTTTCCTCTATCGCTCCTATCTATGCAACAAACCATTACTAAGCAGCTGAGATGTCTTTATAAAGAGCATGACTTACCCTTTCACATAAAAGTGAAAGCAGTCAAATCGGTTGGAAAAATCAGAAGTTATGAATTTTTAAAAATCGTGCGCAAAAACTTTCGGGACGACCCATACAATGTGTTGGCTTTTATGGGTCACCGGAGCAAATGATTTTTAAAGCCGGGAAGCAAAAAAGCCCTAACATGCTTTATACCGTTCGAAAGCTGAGGGTTGAGCCAGACTTCGCGGGAAAGCGGCGTACGCGGCGTACGCAGCGTACGCTCGGTATATTTCATCATAGGAACATACGCGGCGTACGCTGCGTACGTCGCGTACGCCGCGCAGTCTGGCCCAACCCTGAGATCACGGAGAATTGACGTAGACCATCGACTTTTTTCTAGGTCTTCTGTGCCGCGAGATAGGAGGGATTTTATGTACTCAAAACCAACTGCTTTTTTGTCCTCACTTTCTGCTCTCCAAATGAATGCTACGAGGATAAATAAATAATATAAATAAATGTAAATATCGTTTATTTTGTAAATTTATGAGCGTACTTGTTGTTTGAGGTACTTAGCCTGAAAAACCTTTTAATAACGATTTTTATCATATTCTCACAGTATAAACCAATCTCAGCCCAGGTGAAGGGGATCATCGGGAGTTTGGCCTCAAAGTGAAGGAGGTAAGATCCATCACTCCCCCTATCGCAACTATGGTCACCAGTTTGGCTTCATATATCGCGGGCGCCAGTCCCGCGCCTGTACAGGCTGATACCTGTAAGGGAACCCCTTCCCATACAGGAGGTTGATAAATACCGCCCCAGGGCTCGGCATGAGGTGGCTCTTCTAATTTTACAAAAACGAAGCCCCCATAAACTTCGCCACAAGAATACAACATCACCTATGACGCGAACATGAAGGATGAAAACGAATAACGAGAAATTATGGAAAAAACATAAAGAAAGCATTGAACAGACGGAAAAGAACTGAAAATGTCCGTATCCTCCGCATTGGCGGCATGCTGTGTCCGGCGCGCACCCTTGCGAGCTTCGAGCAGGCTTGCTGCTGCCATACAAAATATTTGGAGGGCTGTAATTAGGCGAGAAAGAGGAGGTTTAGGGATAATCAGAAACTCAGCTGTAGGGTTTTTGATGTAGAATGCTTTCATGTCAAACATATGAAGAAATTATGTGAAGGAAGGAAAATTTATGACTTTTCTTTTTACAGCCACCTCAGGTGGCTGTCCAGAGGCTGCAAAGCCACCTAACTCCGAAGAAAGTTTGCCACGCTTTCAGTTCACATAACTTTTTCACAACTTTTTGCACATAGTCTTAGCTCCCTACTGCCCATCTACGCACAAATTTTGGTATCATTTCATTTTCTCTTCGTTGTAAACAAGTCTTTTGTTTATTTCGGGGGTAGGTTTGAATTCGCGCGCTTAACCGGCGAATATGTTGAAACAGAAGATTTTTGGTTTTTGCAGGAATGGGATCGATGAGGCAGTAATGACAATTTTCGTTCTCTATGAAGATGTAAAGTGATCTGAAGAAAGAAGGTGATTGGTTGGGGGGGGGGAGGCTGGGGCTTGAACGATACCCCTTTGCTTTTTATTCCAAAACGATATCTAGCTTGCCTTGTAAGCCACCGTGCTGAGCCCTGCCAGCGACGTCCATACCATTGTCCAGTCGACCTTCTTCGAAACACGTGATTTGTGATGAGTCATGACGGCGATTCATGCTTGATTCACTGCGCATCTGATTCGCATGTCGTCTCCATAACTGCCCGTCTTCCGTAAGCACATCATATACGGCTCTCCATGGCGTTTCTTCACGTGAGCTGGAATCCGTTTTTCAAATCCAGAGCGAAAATCGCGAACCCACATGGCTTCTTTGAGCTTGTGTTCTTTCTTCCGTGCTTCGTGATGCTGGTTAAAGTGATTTTCCGTTGTTTCGTTGTTCCTTCTTCTTCTTAGCTATGAATAGCGAGCGAGTTCCCAATTTACGTGGAACAGCTCCACAATATACTTGGGTAATTCGAAAAGTTTTCACCAAATGAATGAATATCGGATAAATTCGAAAACGAAAAATTTCGATTAAACGAATACTGAATGAATTCTAAAATAAGAAATCTCAAATAAACGAATATCGAATAAATTCGAGGTTCAAAAATTCTCGAATGAATGAATTTCGAATAAATTCGGAAAATCATGTCGTATGAATGAATATCGAATAATTAGAACATTGGAAGTCAAATTTCGAATAAACGTTTGAATGATTTATCGATTAACTGGAGCAACCATATCTCAAATTTGCTAACATATCTGGCTAAAGCCGATCCATTCGTAATCAGACCCTTGTATCTCCTATACCAACTCCGAGCTCAAAATTTTTCAAAAATCGCTGAAATCGATAAAATAGACTTCGGTTTTGATCAGCATCCTCATTTACTTCTTGTACCAACTCCCAACCTCGTAGCTCGAGATTTTCCAAAAATCGACAAAATCGATAAAGTAAAACTTTATTCATAATCAGCGCCCTCACTTACCCCCTGTACCAACTCCCGCAGCTCAAACTTTTCCAGAAATCGATAAAGTCGATAAAGTAGTTTGAGCTGCAACGCACGTTTCATTGGGGAAATAGGAAGAATGCTTAGCATTCGCGTAAAAGAACGTTTTGCAGATAAAAGGCGAAAGAACATGGCTTCAACGCTTGGCAGACATAGGCGCGAGGCGCATGGTGATGAAGATTTTGACATTAAAGTCACGATTCTAACATTTGAAGAGGAGACCTCAGCTAGGAAAGCTATGGAAGCCTTCTGGATTTCTGCGAAGAGTCCAGAAATGAACAGCAAAAACAAATGTCTATCAATAACCGCTGACTTTCTCCCGCTTATATCATTATGCGAGTTATGACTGTAGACCATTTACCAACTAATGCAGTATAACTCATTCGTGTCGCGACCGTCTCCTTCCGGTACGGACATCTGATGACGAAGCGGTGGTTCCCTGGTATGTCTTTGCTTTCGCAATTTTTGTGGCAATTAGATTGGGTGAAGGCCGAAAACTGGCAGAAGGGGAGACATTTGGTAGGCTGGACTCACTGATGAAGCGTAGAACCATTCTAGGCCTCTGACGAAGACGAAAGCGTTGAAACGTAAGGCCGTTGATAGACTAATAAAGGACCACCTACCAACCTGTACGGCACAAGAAGAACATACAGTCGATAAAGTAAATATCCATAGTCAACACTCTCACTTACCCCTTTATACCAACTCCCAGCCCCGCAGCTCAAACTTCTCCAAAAATCGATGAAGTTGGTCGGTTGGCAACTAGTCTATACATTAGCAAGAGTCTATTTTACCCATTATTGGACGATCTAAAACAGCAGTCGATATAAATTTTGATCAAAACTTATTCTAGAAGTACAGAATGCAGGGCATTCATCTTTTTAGTAAGTTGTACACGTTAAACATTTGTGGTAAGCTGGCGCTGTATTTGAAAACATCTCGTAACTGGCAAATCACACGGCGATCTAAACCGTGTAATCCTCCACTATAATTCGATGTCCTTTACTCAAAATACACCAATTCGCAAAAATTCTTTAAGGTAGCGAATAGAGGCAGTTGTGCAATATAACTTATGCGAGCAATCTGCTCACTAGTGTGGACTTTGCATACCACAAGCATGAGCAATGCAAAGAAAAATAACAGGCATTTCAAAACATCAAATACATGAACTCGGAACATGAGCTTGAATTTGATAGCTTCTTTGCTGATTTGGTGCCAATAGCAGTGCCAACAATCTCATTAATCAAAAAAGCATCAATTAAAATCCACATATGATTTTTTTTGCTGTCGCAGGCAGTCAAAAGAATGCGACTCTTCATACAGTTCAGAGGTCATAACGGTTGCAAAAGATGCATTAGCTTTTGCGAAAAAAAAACGCGGACGATGAGCTTGATACTCAGCTCAGACTACGGAGATTAAATTACGAATTCGAATAAACATTCGAATAAAACATTCGAATAAAACATTCGAATAAAATCTATTCGAAACACCGTTTTTTGGTTATCCGAGTTTTCGAATAATATTCGAAACTTCTGTTTTTTGATTATTCGAGTTTCGAATTTCATTCGAAACCCCATTTTTTCAATTATTCGAGATTCGAATATTATTCGAAAATCGAAGAACTCCGAATATCGAATTTCGAATACGAATATATTCAAATATTTTATTCGAATGATCGAATTTCTATTCGATTCGGACCCAAGTATACTCTACAACATAAGTATATTACTGTAACACCGCGGCCGAATATAATCCCGGATCATAACATCAAACAAGAACACGAAAATATGTCATTGTCGATTTTTGTTCTTTGATATCGAAGAGTGGACAATCTGCATGTCAAGGAAAGCACAGTTCCATTACGAATCCTACCACTTCAGTGAAATATTGGCTGAATCGCGAGCATAACAATACATCAGCTCATTCGTTACAAACGCAGAGCAGCTTTTCAAATTTTTCTAACCTATTAACATTAAGTCGCTTTACTCAATCTTCTTCAATATAACCATGTCTATCAAAGGAGACTCAATCAGTCATAAACGCTGTGCTGTCGCTCTCTTCTTACCAGTATACGGAAATACAAAAACTTATATCAGAATTTTTCTTAGGGCGCACTCATATCTCTGAAAACAATTATGAAGTTCCTGCTTTTTTCCTCCTGGGAGCTTGTTTCTTAGCGCTAACGACTTCCGAAATGTAAGCTGAAATTATGTTGTCTTAATTCGCAACAAATGTTGTGTTTTCAGCACGAATTCTTTTGCAAGAGATGCGGAAAGAGGGATGGTTGGGCGGTCGTTTCGACCGGAAGAGACGCCCAGAAGTGTGTATGCGATCAACAAGGAAACAACGAGCAGTCTTTTCCACATTGCCTGATTCTTCTTGTGATAAGATGAAATAAAGCATTTAGCATGTTTGCAAGGAAATAGTGACAAGTGGCAAGCGACAAGTGACATGATTTCGCTTTTAAATAGCAATTGTCTTTAATTTTCGCTGAAACGTTGAGCAAAAGACGCATGTATAAGGTTGAAAATTTTGTATTTTGTAAGACCAGCATCTACTGGATGGCCGAAGCGCTAAGCGTTATGCATGATTCTAGTAACTTTTCTCATTTGACTTCTCTTCATAACGTCCTTGCATAACCAGAGCCACCGATTCCTGCATATAATCAGCTCCAGGTTCTGCTTCTGCTTCTGCAGCGTAAGGTCCAAGTTTGTGGAATGCTTTCCACTAGGCTCTTTTGAAATACTAAAATACAAGGTCTCTATTTTCAAAGGTGCGGAGTTGTTTACATTTTCATGTAAAGGGTCAAGAAGCTTGCTTTTAACTTCAGTGCATGTGCAAGTCCCTATGTTGAAATACCATCCGTAAAAGTTTTACTTTCATGGAAGGTGGTATTTATTATAATTCTAGCGGAACACAGTGACATTGATGATGACGTTTTTTATAACAGAAGCAACGGCGTTTTTCTGTTGGTAGAACTCCTGTGAAAACAATGGTTTTCAGGGACAAAGAAAAAGCGAACACTTTTTTCATGACTGTATTTCCGAATTAGTTCACTAACGTCATTTCGTGAATTATGAAACTCCCCATAGGCAATGGATTTTTTGAAGTACGCCTCCAAGATTATGGGCACAAATTAGGCAATTGTATCAAGCGGCGATTTGTACTGTTGCTGTGCCGATCAGTTGGAAAAAGATTTGAGTGGACTAATATGCTCTAAGCTGTACGTGCAATATTGCGGCAACTCCCACTATTCGCTTGTTTCAATCTGCTTAGTATAAGCGCTCCCTCACCTAACAATCACAGCATACAGTACATTTGTAAGAGTATAGCCCGAATGAACTAGCGGACTCAAGGCGATCGAGATTTTTAAAGAAAGGACCATCGGTCGAAGTGGGGTTCCCACATGTGATGCATATCATTGTGCTGACCTTAGGGCACTAGTAACAAATCCGTGTTCCTTAGCTGTTCAATGGTCTTCTAAGAAGAGTCACGAGCAATGGTTTCCAACGGGATAATCACGGATCGGTTAAGTTAGCGGGTCCGAGAAATGTCAGTTGTGGAGAAATGGCTGAATGGACAGCTGCGGACACTATAGAGAAAGTGGTCAAACGTTCGAAATACATATGTTCCAAACATTTTTGCATTCTTGCAAATCATTCAAAGGGTACAAGGTGTTTCTCTGCCTTAGGGCCATCTAAGGATACATATCAAACAGTACTATCTACAAATGGAAGAATGTTTGAACATATTCCGAACTTTCTACCTCTTCCTCCAAAGTCTTCACAGTTATACAGTTATCCACTCGGCCATCCCTCCCATTTGACATACGCCGCTAACTTAAGCGATCCGTGGTCATCCTGAAAAAAAAAAACATCGCTCGTAACTTTCCCCAGAAGACCATTGAGCATTTAAGAACACGGATTTGGTATTAGTGCCTCAGGACTAGCACAATGATATGCATCACGTGTGAGAACCCCACTTCGACCAAGAGTCCTTCCCTTGTCAGTCAAGTGGGGTAATTTGCTTTTAAGAAATAATGCCTGTGGCATCCCTTCAGGTCCTATCCTCCCTGTAGCAGTATATCGACAAAGTGCTCTTTTGAGCGGTTAACTTACTTCAGAGGACAGAGGAATAGGCTCTGCATGCTAGAAAGTACACAATGTGCTCCTCTTTCTCTGGCGATCTTGCTTCTACGTCTTTCCCGAAGATCCTAGTCGTTTATATGAGACCCTACTTAGCGTAGAAGCCTACTTACTGCCTTTTTATGCAGACCAACTCAACATTTGGATTGAAACATAGGCAAATCTATTGGGTTTTCACACCTATCTCATCAGAATGCAAACAGCTTAATCTATCCACGCAGAACAAAACATCGAGAAAGCGGAAAAGTGGAAAGCATAAATTGCGATCACGGTTGGACGCCTTAGGTTTGCTGATTGAACTGTAACAATCTTACAAATGTACTGTATCTTTATGATTTTATTAAGGGGTGGGCTAGTGCTAGGCTGGGTGGAATATGTGAACGCTAACTAATCGGACGCTGCAGCAAGTATGATGACAAGAATTTCAAAATTGTACAGCTCACTGCTCTAATTTACTTACGGCTGTTCCTTACTTTTTTGTTGAACTATCATGATTCAGGTTAACTACGAAATTCAAACTTCAGTAAGCTAACACCGTTTCGAGAGGAGATTTGAAGATAACCTTGCATTAAACACACGGAACACATTTATTTTCCTCTTCGTCAGTGACATCTGTTATGCCTTGACGTTTCGTATATTTAAAAGGTACCTTCAAGCTCTTCTTCACACACATTTATAAAACAAAGTGCAATCCTCTGATTTCCTTCTTATTAGTGCTAAAACTTGAATAAGCTTACACATATATAAAATGAGTGCCAACAGCGACTTATTTGAAGAACCTGTTTAGTTACTTAATGTTTCGTACATGCTTTTAACGCACCATTCGATACCAATCAGATTGGGAAAATCGAAACGATAGAGTTGTTGTTTGTCAAACTGTGCAGACGTGCGTTCGCGAAATTTTGGAATTGGGTGTTTGGACAGCTTGAATCAGCTACATGCAGCAAGACTTATAAAACCAGGCGATTACTCGAAGTCAGTCTAATCATTACGAATCTTACCACTTCAGCGGAATACTGGCTGATCTGCGAGCATTTCAGTGCATCAACTCATTCGTTGCAAACGCAGTGCAGCTTTCATTGAATTTTCGTAATCTCCTTACAGCAAGTTCGTTTCCAGCTTCTTCAATATCCATGTCTTTCGAAAGGAGACTCGATCAGTCATAAACGCTGCGGTGTCGCTTTTCCCTCGCATAGCAGTATGATTAAACCTAAAAACTAATCACAATTTTTTTAGAGCACATTCATATTGCTGAAAACAAATATGAACTTCTTGTTTTTCTTTTTCCTCCTAGGAGCTTGTTTCTTGGCGCAAACGACAGCTCAATTGTAAGCTAAAATTACATTGTCTTAATGCGCAACAAAGATATTGTGTTTTCAGCGATAAAGTCTGTTGCAAGAGATGCGGAAAAAACCCAGTGCGGAGCAGAAGTTTCAACCCAAAGAGGTGCCCAGATTTGTGCCCAGAGGTTGTCGCAGACCCAAGTGTTTGCGATCGATTATGAAACAACGAGCAGTCTTTTCCTCATTGCCTGTTTCTTCTTGTGATAAGACGAAATAAAGCATTGTGCAGCATGTTTGCAGGAAAATAAATTCAGCGTGAAAAGCTTTGGTGAGACAATGTGGTAGTACCTAAGTACCTTCACACTGCAACAAAGTCAGCCACTTGTCAGCAGCTATGTTTCGTGATCAACCGAAAAATCATCTTCATGCGATTTGATAATACATTGACTAAAATTGCTAGGAAGAAGATTCTTCTTATCCTTCGCGGTTGTGTAAACACGTTTGCACTTTTAATTGCTACCATGTTACCATTCAGAGTTCTAGTCTACTTCTTTGAAAAAGTTGAGAGAAACAGCGCGACATTTTCTTCCCATTTGTTGTTCCATTGTGACCATAGAAGCTTGTTGCCTTAAAAATCAAGATGGAACTTGTGGCAGTAATCGCCGTCGTAAGACTTAAGAAACAAAATGTTTTTAATGAAAGAGTTTGAGAATGAGAGTTTCCTATAAAAACAGATTGATGAGGCGTTTTTTGACTTCCGAGAAATTAGATGTAGCAGTATAAAGGAAGTAGATGCTTGTTTCAATCGGCTTCGTCTGTATATTTCGGCATTTTTGTGCAGTATATTCACTGTAAACTGAACACCCACAAATTAATCTACTCTTCACTGCCACTCATGGTCTGCTGCCTTTGGCAAGGAGTGCGGCTGGGTGTAGTAAGATGGCTTGGATTTAACCAATTAGCTCAGCCAAAGCAGATCGTTTTAAATTATCCTGTCAGGATTAGTTGCCATTTGTCTGTCAAACAGAATTTCTAGCGCAAGAACCACTATGTCATTTAAAAAGTAGCGACAGTCTCAACACAGCCCGAGCGCCTCAGTTCGGCTATCTAGGAAGTGGATAAAAATATCATGTCGGTCCAAGAGTAATTTCGCATTTTTCAGACGGGCGGCACAGTTCGCGTAACAAGGGTTTTTGAGAAACTTTGATAGTATTCAATGCATCATTTCAACTTTTACAATTACTTATATTTTCACTGCGGTGCAGCCAACGGGCCGTAGAAGTCAACTTCTGCGAAGCATGCTTTGTTGAGAAGCTTTCCCATTGTTCTGAATCTTTCTACCAAGTCTTCAAAGAAGTCAGAGTATCTGATACATAGAGCAAACCCTAAGGAAACAGCACAACTTTTTTCTCCTTCCTGTAGCTTGCCATATCTTTGATTGCAATTTGCTAATCAAACCATTGGGTCTTGGCAAGCCCACGTTAGACACAAACGCATCAAATACCAGGAAATCTTCGAAATTTGATACTACTAAGATAATGTTATGATTCAACACTGATTTTGTGAAACTCCGAAATATTAGGTTACGGATTTTTGAGATAGGATTCATGGCACGTTCGAAAACACGAGTTATGATGGTTTTATCCCGAAGACGCAACTCGGAAATAGAAAACACCTATTAGAAAGAGGAGAAGTAGCTGCATCGGAAAACAACCGATCTGCTCGCCGTTTCATGTTTTATAAAGATAGTCGACCAAGCTTGGAAAATGGGTAGCACCTATTAAAACTCTACCTTGTGTGTGTGGTGTGTGGGTGGTGTGTGGTGTGTATTGTGTGTATGGTGTGTATGGTGTGTATGGTGTATGGTGTGTGGTGTGTGTGTAGTGTGCGTGGTGTGTGTATGTGTGTGTTTGTGTGTGGTGTGTGTGGTGTGTATGGTGTGTATGGTATGTGGTGTGTGGGTGTGTATGGTGTGTATGGTGTGTATGGTGTATGGTGTGTGTGTTTGTGTGTGGTGTGTGTGGTGTGTATGGTGTGTATGGTATGTGGTGTGTGGGTGTGTATGGTGTGTATGGTGTGTGTGTGGTGCGTGGTGTGTGTGGTGTGTGGTGTGTGTAGTGTGTGGTGTGTGTGTGGTGTGTGGTGTGTATTGTGTGTATGGTGTATGGTGTGTGTGTGTGTGTTTGTGTGGTGCGTGTGTGGTGTGTGGTGTGTGTGGTGTGTGTTGTGTGTGTGGTGTGTGTGCGAGTGTGTGTGATGCACACAGGTACGTAAAGGCAACTGCTTGACGAGGGCGCAGAAGCAGTAATTGAACGGGTGCAAACGCAGCGCGCGCGTATCATCGCCGTTGTAAATCCTGCGCTTCATGCGCTGCGGCTAATAAAGCCGTGTTCGCGCCCAAAGATATTGCGCCTTCGTCATGCAGCAGCCTGTATGTTTTCTCGGTGAACATAAGATCACGTAGCTCTTGACGTCTACATGATTTATAGATGTAAGTCACTTTTTTTTGACGTGTGGTGTATCGTATGGAGAAGTTCAGAATTTGGCACTGTAGTCCTGCTCAAAAGATACTTGTCAATGACGAAGTTCGACGCCATTATAAAACAGTTGAGGAATAGCTATATTTTGCAACTTAGAATCACTGCACTTATTGCACCGTGTTTAAAAGTTAACAAAGTTGTTTACTTACAAATGTCATCATCACGCTTCAGACGGAAGGTGTGAATACGAATGTAGATGCTGTTAAAACGATGAATGCTTCTGATTGATAATGATGTGATGCGGTATTACTCGCGCGCCAAAGTTATACTTTTATGTCTTCCTTTTCTTTTAGTAGGCCAACATGCTCAAAGATCGTTATGAAAGCCTAGAACGTCCAAGAGCACCCTACAAAAGTTTACGGAATTTATCTCTCCAGAAATTAGCTCCTAATTCTACAAAGTCTTCCTGAACTTCAGTAATAACTTCCAGGCAAGGTAACTTTGCTTACGCTTAACAAACCTTGAAAAACCAAAAAAACCTTCGTTACTGTATACAATTGATGAGCTTTCTAACGCTATCATCATCAACTCTTAAAATAGTTTCCAAATATCACGCATAAAAAATGACAAACAGATTTTTGCTGAAAGAACTTGCCGTTTATACATTGTCATTTTAGACCTGGCACGCTTGCTGATCCCACGTGTATGCCTCGGGAACAAGTATAGGGGCCTGCAGGATCGCGAGAGTCGGACGTGCATACGGCCACTGCGCCGCGCACTTCCGATGTCACTAATTGTAAGGCAGATGCCAAACTTATCCGCTTCAGCCGGTTCGTTCGGTTCATGGATCAAATCACTACACTTTACAATAGCAAAGGTGGTGAACCGAATGAACCTGTTCAACAAGATAAGTCTGGCACCCACCTGAGTCGTCGGACTCGGACGCACATCTGACGTGCGCGACGCAATGGCCGTACGCACGTCCGACTCTCGCGATCCTGCAGGCCCCTATACAAGCTGATCTGCACCCGTGTTTTCTTCTCTTACCACTTATCTCGTTGTGCCTACCAGTTTCGCGCAGGAATAACCAGTTGTCTACTGACAACCCAAGGTGAAGGAAAAACTTCTGTTCTTCCCGATTGTCTGCCAATTTATCAATTCAGAGGCCACTCATCAAACAACCATGTAGGAAAACAAGTGCTGCATCGATAGTCATGACCAAAAAGGGATGGCTGGAAGAAACCACCCGTAGTGCTGGTCGTATTGATATTGACCACACTAACCACCTCACTGTGGGATAACACAATATTGATTCTCAAAATTCCTATCTTGTAACATATCATTCGTGATATTGTATCATTTTATGTATGTAAGGTGTGTAGACGACATGTGTGACATTTTGATGAATGTATATGTCTATGTAGATGTGTTGTTTGTTTGTTGTACTGGAAGATGCCCATGTATTAGTCTGGACCCCAGTGATTATCAGGAGGGCAATACACGAAGGGGTGTATGACTTTATGAACGATAGCATGTGGCAGTCGCCAATATTCCGGACTCTTGCGATGAAATGAGATTCATTACAGCCAATCCGCTGCAATCACCAGCTTTCTGAGAGCGATTTTTTATACATTGTTCTTGATCGGAAGACATATTTGAAAATCAAGCAACTAGTAATTAAAAGTCCATTTTACGAGATCAGCACACTTGCATAAACAATGACAGAAAAATAGCAGAAATGCTGCGCAACACTTTCTCGAAAGTTTAGTCTTATGCCCTGTGTAAGTAACTCTTACAAGCGCCGTCTTCCCAGGATTGGACAGTCCTTTTTTGCTGTGGCAAGACCATTTCTGATTTTGAGCTCACGACAGCAGCAAAAATCGAGAGGTCTGCGAGTTCTGGTAACAAATCATTTGGGCATTCGTACGGCTACAAAGGCTTGAGAGTTGACATTTGAAGCGATGCAATCTTGGAAGTCTTGACATTTGAGTTTGGAGTCAATAGACACAATCGAGGTTTGACAATAAAGTTTGGACTTACTCGGCTATGTTTTTGGTTTGGTAGTAGTAGAGTTGGCCGAATACTTGCGCTCAGAACGCAATGTCTTAAATTGGCAGCACTTTTGAAGCTATTATTCTGAAAAAAAATGAACGAAATTTTGGCATAGACCAATGAAGAAAAAACATTAGGTGTATCATGATAATTTTCGATTCTGATTTTTAGCCACAATAAGATAGCCATAAACCACACATAGGTATGGAATATTTCTCAATAGTGTGTACGTGTAGTTAGGCTCGCTCCACGACAAGTTAGAAGCCAAATTCCAAAAAAGTTTTCGATGCTCAAAAAATGGAAAAGTAACTGTATTTTCGTGTAAAGCCTTACGAGCGCCAGCTTGCTTAACCATACATTCTCCATCACAAATTCATGCACACAGTTGTTGTACTTTTTATTGGCTTGAGATTTAATGAAGAACTTCAAGCCTTTGTCAAAGCGATGCTGGTTGTTGCCATATATTAGGTTGTCCCGAAAGTTTTGTCGGTTTTTTCAAACCACTATAAAACCACACACAATAAAGACCTGAATAAGCTTCAACATGCATTCGATGCAGTTTTTTATTCTCTTTCTTGTGGTGACATTCTAACCAAAATTCCATATGCTTTTTCTGATAACTGCTAAAATTCTTCACCCGTCATTTTTATCTGCTCAAAGTTCACTAGTTTGTAAAAATTTCATTCTAGGGTTTCGGAGAAGTTTAAGCATGGCTTAAATAAAGCAATTCTCGGACTATATGGCGATGTAAGATCTTCCTAATCTGCTGTTTTTAGCTTTAAAAATTATTTCCTCGAAAGTCTCGTTTTTTTGGCAAAGTCATGAAACACGCAATTACAGAAAGAACATGAAAGCTTCTGAAGTTTTTCGGATAGAATTTTGTTTATTATTAAACATTATTTATACAACATAATGGACTTTGATTTGTTTCAAAAATCTGCTTTTTGGAACTTCCGGTAATCTTACATGGTAAACGTAGTCAAAAACCCGCGGTTTTTTCTCAAATAAATAATATTACGGGCTTGTTAGAACGAGGTTCACTCAATCTAAAATGGATGTATTGTAGCCAAAGGTTTGCTCTACTCAACGGTCACCAGCGCTTTTTGAGAATATCACCATAAAAAATTTTTAAAATTCAGAAAAGATTTGGCGTTACTGCTGATGTGCTCAAAGATCCATGGCGATAACATTGCAAAGGTGGGGTAGGTTAGAGAACAAATACAGCTGTAAGAAAGAGCGTGAAAATCTGAATCAAATGGTTTTTAGATCGACCATGGATTAGTGTTCTGTGAGTTTCAGTGAGCGATGAAAAAAACCGACAAAACTTTCGGGACAACCTAATAGATAAATCTGTATTATGAACCTTTATACGAGCCATTGATTTTCAGCCTTCTTATCACCTCGGTTTTCGAAAAACATCAAATTAAGCCTGAACAAAAAATCAAAAAATACGGTATTTTTCTAGTTTGTCTTGATCGGCCCATCTTTGTTTTCCAGTTTTTTGCCGCAGTATGGATGTTCATTGTAGTACGTACAAATGTTTAATGTGACAAGTATATTCGTGAACGATTGGGGTGCATCTGATTTTTTGGACGTAGATACATTTTCCCAGTTTCTGAGGCAATGAAAACTCTCTTGATTCTTGTTATAAACTGACGTGCACATATAATCTTCATATAAATCTTGTTTTACTCTTTCGAAGGACTTGCCATACATATGTCCAAAAAAGCGTCTTGACTTACTGCATTAAAACTCAAAACTGAAAATCATCATGGTAGAAACTGCGCTGTTCTTTTGTCAAAATGGAATAGAATCAAAGCGATGATTTATAGAGCGCTCATTGTAAATAATTTGACATACTTTTTTGCATAGTAGACCTCCTTGGTAATTGCGAGTGGTATGGGCTCCGACATCAAAGTTTCACAATCTCCTAAAATTTCGCGTAGTCAGCATTTAGTACGCCGTTCATACCTCGACTGTTCACTATGCAAATGAATACGTGTATTATTACAGAGCATTTGTGAGATAAATGCAACTCATAGATAATGAGCAGCTTTGGTGTACTGAAGGAGCACACCACTCACTTTTCCGCAGTTATATCACAAGGAAAGGGATTGAAAGCAATAATGTCACTAGTCTACGATAGTCATGTCTTCAGAAAATACTCTCTTCGTATGAAGGAGCCGTAGGTCGTTTGGCAACTGACCCTCAGCACGGGCACAGGTCCTTGGTCTCGGAAGCTTTTCATAAGGAACATACACTCAGACATACACAAAAAGAAAAAACAGACATTGAAGTTTATGCACAAGAGAGTGGAGTAACAGGACTATACGTGAAAGTGTCAGTAATTTCACCCTCTTCTTCGAGGTATACGATTTCGGGTTGATTTGAATTGCATTCGCCGAAAATACATATGGTGATTGTTTTACTATACTTGTCGTCTCTGATGGAACATCCAACATGTGGATTCGAAACATTTTTCATCTGAAAAACATTGAGAGTATAAAAGAAGCTGAAACGATTATAAGCTAAAACGATTAGTTTACCTTACAATCAGAAACAACCTAAACAACTGAGCCATCGGTTGTCAGAATGTTTCTTGCAATATTCAAGAAAGTGAAAATGCACTTACTTTAAGGATTTGCTCTCCGTATCGCGTAAGAATGTTACTGAAGAGCTTGTCCTGGTTTGGAATGCTGTTAATTTTTAGATTGTTTTTATAACGAAGAAACTTAGCGGAAAAGTACCTCTCAACAGTAAAGAAGAGGCCAAGGTATAGACTATTTTTACCCTCGACTCCTCCGGCGTAGATTAGATTGCGTATCAGATCCTTATACTTTTCCTCCACAGGGCAATCGAACTGGAAATTGAGAAATCTTGTGAATTCAAACGTTCGTAGTAATCCGAAATTTCATGAAAAAAGCCCTTTAATAATAATCTCAGAAAATTTTTTGCGGGACAAAGGAGGGGGAGAGATAATGTGAGATGACTCTGCTGAAAGGGATTAGACTTATTTCTCACCCCCTTTCAGAAGGAATACTTTCTAAATTTTTGTGTCTGTAGACAAGCGCGCTAATAGCTCAAGTTTTTAACTTCAAAATCATGCAGTTTACGCAAAATGCAACAAGACAGGGCTTTTGGAAATCAGTCAAAAGCTTTCGTGGAGCTCATTTGATAGTCTCAACTGGCGGATGAAGCAGAAACCTCATGGACGTAAGGGACTAAGCAAGAGTTAATCTCAGTAGTGCCGTGGGATTGATATCATACGTTGAAGTAAAGAGTTTTCTTGAAGAATGTTGATGCGTTTCGGATCCTGCAAAACATAGTGTTTAGCTACTCCGACGTTATTCTTAATTCGTTGGACTTTCTGTTTGATTTTCCAAAATATCAAGCCAATGGCTTAGATTCTATTTTCGTGATGATTCCGTGAAGATGCCAGCTGACTAACTGTGACAAATCAAACAAATGCAGTAAAACAGTGCGAACTACGCTGCCATTTTTTGGTTTTTGGGGGGAAGTGCTTGTAATAAATATGTTGTCCTTGTACGAGATAGATGAATGCAGTTTGAAATCTATCCTTTGTTGTCTTTTTAGAAAACATCATAGCCCTTGTATGGTTGTAAAGTTTAACAAGAAATTTGATTATGAAAATTTAATATGCTGTTTACAACTATAGTGCTTATTCCAACATCTGAACAAGAAAACGCCAAGGTTTTCCACCGCAAGCCTATTCGCGGTTTCGAAACGTGTTAAGACTGCTCAAAATCAGTTTATCGTTCTGGATTTTGCATTTATTCAAGCCAAATGTAATGCTTTTTTGACAGAAAAGCCGTTTTGACCATTAAAAATGTCCTAGCCTTTCTCATAATTCACTCATATTGAGTCTTACAAAAATTTGTTACACTTTGACTTTACCGCAGCAAGTCATACATTTCCAATTTTTGTAATAGTTTGGTACCATTGAGAGCAAAAAAGGCTCTAAGATATGAAAAATTGCACCAGTTTCGATCTTCATCGAGTTTGAAGCCCGAGTCTGAAAAGTTGAGATAGCTTGAGGAAACAAAAAAATGTTTGTGCAAATAAAATTCTACGAATATCTCACTAGCTCATATCACACATCATGAACATTGTTGCTGTACTTCTCCCTCGTTTGAAAATTAAGAGAATCGAAATTTTTCATTTCGCCAAAGCGAGGCTGTGTTATTTCCACAAAAGTAATTACACTCTACACACCTCAAAAGTACAGGCGTACTTTTTCATCCTTCTACAAACCCTAGTTCACAAAAACATTGTACACTCAAAATTTCTGGTGAGAAAAGCTGAATTTGATAATTTTCGAATAGCGCTTGCAAAAAGATAGAAAAGGCTGTAATTTGAAAGATTTTTAGTATGCAGTATTTGTGTAGAAACTCACAGCTTCGCTTTAGCGAAACACGACAGTTTCAGTTTTCTCGACATTTAGCGGATGAAGGGAACAGCAAAGGTTATGAATATGTATTTAGAACGACTATATACTTGAGCTAGTAAGAGTGCTGTAATTTTGGACAAAAAATGTTTTTTTCAATTTTCCGAGCATTCGTGTCAAACTTAGAGCGGATCAAATGGTGTAAGGCTCCACATGAGATCTTGTAGTTGCTGTGTTTTAATCAAATGATACTTTGAAATCTGATTGAGCGGTGAAAGGCCAAGTATTAGGTTGCTGCATAAGTTCTGTACGTTTTTTTGCTCATGTTTGAAGCAGCTGTTCTAAGAGAATTTCATCTCTAATGCAGTACTGTTAGTATCATTAAAAAGTGCTTTCCTTGCTCTTTTTAAGGCATATCAGATTTCAATAAATTTCTTAGTGTACGGAAACTTCACGCCTAAAATCTATAAGTGGTCGAGGTACGTTATGCGAGGAAATCTCCACGATGCGCCCTTCAAGTCAAATTCTTTCATTGGCTGCGGAATAAAGATGTAGAAGACTAGTATATGCAGAAGTTCGGTTCCATGAAGAAAACGTCTTGCTAGTAAAATTTATTGTCAAATGTTAATTTTGTGTATAGATGTTTTACAAGCAATAACTTGATGCGAATAGAAGTAATCGATAAGCTCAAAGTTGGAGGTGCTAAGGTAAAGCAAGAGCTAGGGTCCATCCATCAGTTCCTTTTCGGCGCTCACGTCAGTTTAAAAATTTCATTATTCGTAAATAGGCTTGCACACATGTGCTAAAGCGAGGTCAAAAAATGGCTTCTTTTTTTGCTCGGTCAAAAAAATCTCTCCGCAGCGCAGACTCTATGGGCTCTTTTATGTTGCAAAATAATTTACGAAAATTTCTCTATCCATCCATTGTTAAATAAGATGTTTATCAATTCTCATAAGGGAGCGTTGCCATCTCAAAAAAGACAGGTTTGAAAAAAACGCTGTGAAGTTTTTGCATTCTTGCTTCTTCCTTAACAAGGATTCGCGAAGATCTCAATATTTGTTTCATAGCCAAGGAACTGCTCAACACAAAGAATCTAAGATCTTGGAAAAAAGTTGACTTTGTAAGAAGTTACGACGTTTTAAACTCAAAAAATTCAAATCGGACAGAACTTATGCAGCAACCTAATACAACAAAACTCATCAAAACAAAACGACATCAAGGAAAGAACTAAGCACTTTCGACATATATACAGCACTTTATCTTCTCGCTGTTTAAGAGGAGTATTCATTTGAATTTGGGGTTTCAATTCTGAATTGTAAGACTTTAGGGTGGTAAATCTTTTACAATTATCAAGAATAAAAAATGTTAAACTAACCTCAAAAACACCGCCTACGAAACATTCGAGCATTGTTTTTGAAATTGTTACGTACTGGTCCGCGACTTTCTGGAAAGAGATAAAAGTCTCAAGTCAATGAGTAACAGATTAGACGTATGAATCGTAAGTATAATTTTTAGTTTTGTTGTGATAAACGATTCATAACGTCTAATCTGTTACATAAACCACTATCAGAACAAGTGAACTAAACTGACCACTTTCTGCCCAAAGTGGTAGAACCACCAACTCAACAATCTCGCAACCAGCCACGAAAATCTTGTATTGTCTATTCTGCCATATCCTTGTCCTAAGTTAGTGGGAACAAGCACGACTGCCTAAAAATACCATTTTTTCTTCACAAAAGCATACAAGCAACTTACAAAGAAGATTAACCACAGATGTCTCATTTCTGGCATTGAATTTCGCACCTCTACGCTTTTTATCCGAAATGCATCCCATTTGAATGTACACTAATTGGAAGTGTTTTATTGCAAAATCAACAATAAAAGGTCATACACTCACCAAAGAGTAAAGGACATGGAAGAGAATTATGCAAGTTTAGCAGTTGATCTCCGAATTACAATGAATATTGTCTGTACTGTCAATCCACCAATGTGGCCATTTTTTCGTGAGAATTTGCATTTGTTAGAATCTACATGAAATCAAAAATGAATGTAGAGTGCTCACAATCAACTAGCTATCGAGCAGCTCAAAAAGGATTTTGACAATAATTTTTGCTTGCATTCCCAACATAACAGATTCCTAGCTCATCCACAATCCATTCCAATGATGCTGCATATACAGCACTGCTAGACTTAGCAGTGTGAAAGCAAAAGTTACCAAGTTCTTCAATAGGTAAGCCAAACGATATAAATATGTACGGTTCCTTGCTTAATACAGTTCTGATCGAAGTACTGCAACTCAAATTGAGGGAAGTGGCATGTAGATACGCAAGAATCTTCCCAAGGGCTAGCTGCTCTTTTCTAGGCAGATCCTTCGTACCCCGAACCCTTAGCGCACTATGCTTAAACACTTCTGATGATGAGAACTATCAGATTGGTATAGAAGTAATGCGCGCTTTTCCAGGCCTTGCTTCAAGACAACTTTTCTTCATCAAACTTCCTTTTTGGCATAAACTTATAGGGAAGTCACTTAACTTAGGTCGGGCTTTTGAAATGAGACACACATATTTAGAATCAGCTCGGAACGCTGATTCCAAATATGCTATCCTTAGCTGCGAAGCGTTTCTCTGAAGCGAGTTATTAGCTTTTTTAGTATGTGTCATTGACATACAACTGAATATGGAAAGAAGGTCTTTGGATGAAAATCTGCTCAAAAAGTGGTGGAAAATCAAAATAACAGCAAATTGAGTCATTTGGCTTTGATAGGGTATAATATGCATTTGAACCACTACCTAGATGATGATACCGTAGCATGCTTAAGTCGGTCAACACGCAAAATTTACTCAGGAAAAAGCTCATAACTCGCCTCAGAGGAACGCTTCGCAGCTAAGGAAAGCAGATTTGAAATCAGCGTTTCAAGCTGATTCCAACCATATGTGTCTCATTTCAAAAGCCCGACCCAAGTTAAGTGACTTCCCTTGTTAGCATACTGTTAAGAAGCTCTTTTCAAGCTCTATCTATGATAACAGAAAAGATTTTAGCCTCGTTTGTTAATACTAGCTTTACCTCACTGCACTTGAAACCAGAAATTCTATGCATTCAATTTACTGGGAAAATTCACGCGCGAATAAGGCATTCATTCGAAAATTCAGGTACTGGTAGGAATTGTTTACAGTAGACGTGATTGAATGCATTTTCTAAGATCATCTAAGCCGAGAGCATGGGTAGTCGTTGCATTTATTCACCGGTCCATGGATTTCTATTGTGGAGAGCAATGGCCAAACTTCGCTCATTCTGTAAGCTAAGGATAGGGTCTCCTTTGACAATTTTTGCGAGAATGTTTAGCTGTTCAGCACTCAAAAGTTTAAAAAACTCATGATTAGGGACTTTGAGGCCGTGTTGAAAAAAGGTGACAACTTTTCTTTCTAATTTCCTTCTTTCAAAAGACGTTTCCAAGCGCTTTTCATCTGTTTTTGTACTAATGGCTTGTGGCTACAAAATAGGCTAATTATCATTTACTAGCCGGCATACCCGGCTCCGCCCGGTCCTGTCAAAACACTATGATAAAAGTCTCATCCCTATCCCTGTACAACCTTTCCCTGTTTCCCACTTCTACATACCAATTCCCTATTCACGCTGTGTTGTAAGCAGCACGTTCGATTACCCCCTGTCCAACTCCTAGCCCCAAACTTTGCAAAAAATCGAAGAAAGTAAGGGGTAATTTTGAAAACCTATATTGGATTCGTAATCAGCCTTTTCACTCCCCCCCCCCCTGTGCCAACTCCCAGTCCCGTAACGTGAACTTTGCAAACACTCGATGAAATCGATAGAAGTAACGGACAATTTCAAAACTAATGTTGTATTCGTAGTCAGCATGCTCGATTACCCCTGTGCCAGCTCCCAGCCCCGTGGCCCAAACATTGCAAAAAACAGATAAAAATCGATAAAATCGACATAGATCGATGACGAAAAGTAGCCTATGACACCCGCCCCGCCCAGAGATGTATGTGTGCCAAATTTGGTCCCGATCGGTTCAAAAATGGGATTTTCTATTCGGAACATACATACAGACATACACACAGACATTAAGCTTCATATATAAGATACTAACAACTTTGAACGGAGTAATGACCCGTCAAAAACGATTTTTCTAAAAAAACCTTTTTGTTTTCTGATTCATATTTCTCTGCCCGTTTATGATATTGATACAGTTAAATTTGCGCTGTATTGCGAAAGGTTTGCTGCTTCTGATGGCCTTAAGAGCATTGAGAAATGTAGATATTTTAGAAAGTTAAATTACGTTAAACTGAGGGCTCGCGAAACGCTCATTACTTTTGCACAGTCTTATATTAACAGTTCGCAAGCCGATTGCTAGGGAATAAAAAGATATTACGTACAAAGTTTGCATGTAATCCTTACAAATATAACATTACGTAATTATTGGTGAGTATGGCATACCCTTTCACCCGGCCCTATCAATACATCATGATAGAGACAAATTCCCCACTTCTCAAAGCATTTCCCTTCCTCTGTCTTACTTCCATATAGTTTCCCGTCCTCACTATTTTTCGTAATTACCATTCGCTTGAAGGCAATGTCCAGGCTAAATCTAACCCCCTCCGATTAGTGCCGATCCTGAGTGTAGGCCCCAGAAAAGGGACATCTGTGTTGATCCTATCCTCTAGTGTTGTCTCTGAATAGAAGTAATGAGCCTGGAACAGCTAAGGTGCTATCGAGCTCCTCCCAGATCCTATATTATATCCGGGTGGACGCTGCCTTTAACCTCTGTATCGCCCAGCGCCTAGCTAGAAGTCTGCAAACATCGACGAAGATTTTTAACTGAATAGCCAATGACACATGCTCCGCCTCCAAATCTATGTGTGCGATGTCTAGTTCGGGCTGATTTTGAAATTGAAAGAAAAAACTTATTTGATTCCGTAAATTTGAATCCAAATTGAATTAAATCCGTAAATGTAAATTTTTGTGCTACAAATTGACATAAATCGTTTGCTTTTCCTAAGAAAACAAAAGATTTGCGCGCGATTTCTAACAATTGTAAGAACGATTTGTAAGAATTGAGAAACCTTCACGATATGGGACGATAGGCAAACATGATTGAGAAACCTTCAGGATATGGGACTATAGGCAAACATGAATCTATTCTAAAAGTTTCAGCTTTGGGTCACCCTAGTGAAGTGATCATTTTCAAACCATCGTTACTATGTCTCAAAAGTGAACTAGCTACCTTTTTTGTACTCAAAAGTGGAGGACCCGAAGTCAAAATTGGCTTCCCGCACGAAACTACCTATATGAAAAGCATCAAGTGCCAAAATTTTACAAAACGGTCTTTGTTATCTGCCAAGCGCCTTCAAACGCTGAGTTAGAGCGTCTATTTGGTCAAAAAAATCGAAAACGCAACTGGAACAAAACTTGAACAAGATTGAGCAAATGGAGCAGCGTCGGATGTCATAGCACTCTCTACGTGAAAAACATTTTGCCTAGACAACTGTACTCGACACTTCCTTATTTGAGCTTTGAAAAAACCATAATCATTGATATCTGAACTTTGCTACCAATTTTCGCTTCAAAAACACTCATAGCTCAGCGTCTAGAGGCGGCAAAAAACAAAGGCAGCTTCAAAATTAGCGTCTGGTGCTTTATAGACCGGCATATACTCCATCTGGAAAGCCGATGTTGACCTTGGGTCCTCCTCTGGTCAATACAAAGCACCATTCCCTATTTGCTCAATCCATGAATCTTGCTTCAGATAACCTTCAAACTATGGAATTAGGCGCCAACCAAAATCTCAGTAGTCCCATTATCAGATTACAGTGGTTGCGCTTACCCAGCAACTACATTTACAACTGGGCTCATCAACTTGTATAGTCTGAAACTGGGCTTCAAAGTTATCAAAAGTCCTTCTTTCGTAACCAACCTTCAGTTTTTTCACAACGGCTGCTTTAGGTCCAGTTTAGCTCTCACTCTTCGGTTAAGCACGATGGGCAACGGACGTGTTCGCGGGTACATTCAGAAACGATCTTCTAGCTTCGCTATTCACCTTTTGCAGCAGAATCTGAGCAGTTGTTGGAACAGGCCTCGTTATTGTACCGTAAAATCTCTCCATAATTTGGATAGACGGTGCCTTTAGATATGAAAGCGTTTCGTAAGAGCTTGCCTTTAAAATCGAATCAATCAAGGCTTGTCATAAAAGATACTACATATCGCACAAGTTGTATCCCTGAGGTTTTCTGATGAGCTAACTTTATTAATTCGCCATTTAAAAAAATCAAAGCATGAATTTGAATATTTTTCTCGCACTTAGTTTTTAAAGTAATGGACACGCTTCTTTTTACTCCATTAGTGCTGTGGCAATTGTTTATTTATGAGTTCCTTTTCAAGAATGAGTCCTTAGTCTTCTTATCAACGTGCAAGTTAGGTTAAGTTGACTTTTAATCGCAAGAATTTGGTAGATACTAATTTTCTTTTTAAAACAAAAGGATACAGAACTGTCGTGAGGCAATCCGATCAAGGCTGATAGATTTAGCGATTGCAATTGACGCTCAAGTGCTAATCACCTGAATATGATTGAATGATGCCGAAGTGCGAGGCCAGATAACAACGGAAGCTTTGTTGGAAGTACATTTAAATGAAATGCAATTTCAACATCGTTTCTATAAAAGTGCAGCGAAACTAGGCACACATTTGCAGCTGTTGACTTCTAAATTTTGCAAAATCTCTGATTACAAATATTTCATTACAAGTAAGCGTATGAGCTATGGTAGCCGAAGAGGAGTATCTTACAAGGGAAGCGTTTGTAATCGAAGTGACACTTTTGGATGAGACCCATATCACTTTAAGGAGCATTGCATTGTGGATCCGAATCTGCCTCCATTGCCTGCCAAGCCGCTCTAGACGCCGAGTTATGACCGTTTTTGGAACGAAAAATGAATGCAGATAGGTAGACTTAGTTGTCAAAATCTTTGCAGCGCGCAGATAAAGCAATGTTAAGTATTAGCATATTAGACAAAATGTGTCCATTGCATGAACTGCTCTGACACTCATACTCGACACCGGACCATTTGAGCAGGTTTGGGCGATTTTGTTTCAGTGTTGCCTTAAATTTTTTGACCCGAAAAAACTCATAAATCGGCGCCAGACGCACCTGGCAGAATATGAAAGCAGGTTAAGTATCACTGTGCAGTGGCGGTCGCAGGATTTCTGTACGAGGGGAGGGGCGGCGAAAAAATTTTTTCAATCGAAGGTCCATAACCCTTTAAATTTAGAAAACGGGGGCTAGCATAAAATGAAGATCTTATATTAGGTTGCCGGAGATTATATTTTCGGCAGCCACGTCCCCGAAAATTTTTTTTACGCTAATGTGAACTTTTGAAAAATGAGTTTTTTTACAGTTCGCTGTGGGGTCAGGAGCTAATGGGCATCATTTTTCGAACAGTTTGTGTCAGACTGCAAACATTACAAAATGAGCTTTCCAGGGAAGTGTAACACAAATTTTCAAAGCAAAACCAAGAAAAAGTAGGAAAGCTCTATTCACAATAAAGGTTGCATGCCAAATGGAAGTGGGAGTCCAATGGACGGCACTTTCTTCAAATATTAGGTTGTCTCATAATTAATGCACGTTTTTATTTGCTTGCTTTAAAAAAGCAACCACACTCAACCGAACGAAGGATAAGGGGTACTGTTCGATAGAGCAAAGCAAGCTCTACAAGATGGCACTCATGCCTTTGCGCCATGCTCGATCCACGGAGAGTTCGAACTCAAAATCTAAAGATTTCCAAATGCCCAAAAAATCGAAAAAAATCAGATCTTCGTCCAAATAATTTCTACGGACCTCCCACACGGTCACATCAATACTATCGATATCCGATATCCATATGTGCGATTGCCGTATTTTTTCCTTGACTAGAAACTGAAAAAACGAAAATTTCCCTGATTTTCTCAAAGCAATGCTGAGCCGTTTCTGCATATGTAGTTTTATACTACAAGCCTAGGTAAGCATAACTGTAGGTTTTCAGCCTATTTCGAGCGGTACTTTTCGAGAAATGTCGATTTTAGCACTGAAACTGAAACGGAAAAATCCAAATTCGTTATTTTTCGAAAACTACCGCTTGGAATGGGCTGAAAACCTACAGTTATGCTTACCTAGGCTTGTAGTATAGAGCTACATATGCAAAAACGGCACAGCATTGCTTTGAGAAAATCAGGGAAATTTTCGTTTTTTCAGTTTCTAGTCAAGGAAAAAATACGGCAATCGCACATATGGATATCGGATATCGATAGTATTGATGTGACCGTGTGGGAGGTCCGTAGAAATTATTTGGACGAAGATCTGATTTTTTTCGATTTTTTGGGCATTTGGAAATCTTTAGATTTTGAGTTCGAACTCTCCGTGGATCGAGCATGGCGCAAAGGCATGAGTGCCATCTTGTAGATCTTGCTTTGCTCTATCAAACAGTACCCCATACCCTTTGTTGAGTTGAGTCTGGTCGCTTTGTTAAAGCAAGCAAATAAAAACGTGCATTAATTATGAGACAACCTAATATTTTTGCACTTTATCCTTTGCGCAAATATCAAGTAAAAACAAATCACATGTGTAGATTATGGTATCAGGATGCAGAATAGTTTGATTCACGATTTTATTTGAATTTCAAGTTTAAGTAAAAATCCCGAGCTGTTTCCATTACAGCAGATCTTAAAAGGGAACGGACAAGAATTGAAGTGGCCATAAATAAGCTGCATACCGTTAAATGTATTAGGTTGTCCCGAAAGTTTTGTCGGTTTTTTCAGATCACTGTAAAACCACGCACAATAAAGACCTGAGTGAGTTACAACATGCATGCGATGCAGCTTTTCCTTCTCTTTCTTATGGATGCACTTTCATACCATAATGTTATATTCTTTCTTTGGTAATTGCCGAAATTCTACACCTGTCAATTTTACCTGCTCAAAGTTGAGCTAATTTTTAAAAATTTCGTTACGAAGTTTCGAAAAAGATCAAGTATGGATCAAATAGAGCAACTCTCGAGCTACAAGGTGATATTTTTAGATTCTCCTAATTTGCTGATTTTGACTTCAAAAAATTGTTTCTTCTGAGGTCTCGATTTTTGGCTAAGTCATGGAACGCGCAA
Source organism: Cylicocyclus nassatus (assembly GCA_958299035.1). Lineage (NCBI taxonomy): Eukaryota > Metazoa > Nematoda > Chromadorea > Rhabditida > Strongylidae > Cylicocyclus > Cylicocyclus nassatus. Next base: position 81,701,882 of record CATQJL010000001.1, read on the forward strand.
TTGCAGCAAAAGCATGAAAGCTTTTGAAGTTTTTGCGAATACAAACTTGATTGTTATTAAACATCATTTATGCAACATAACCAAGCTTGATTTGTTTCAAAAACCAGCTTTTTGGAATTTTCGGTAATTTTACGTAGTAAAACGTGTTCAAAAAGCCGCGGTTTTTCTCAAATAAATAATTATTATGGATTTGATAAACGTGGCCCACGTAATCTAAAATAGCCACAATGTAGCCAAAGGTTTGCCCTACATAACAGCCGCCAGCGCTCGTCGAAAATATCAAGATAAAAATTTTGAAAAATCAGGAAAGTTTTGGCGTCACTGCTGAGGTGCTCAAAAATCCATGGCGATAACATCGCAAAGACGGGGTAGATCAGGGAACAAATATAGCTACAGGAAAGAGGATAAAAATATGAATAGAATGACACCTGGGCCGTTCATGGAATGGTGTTCTGTGTGGTTTGGTGAGCGATGAAAAAAACCGACAAAACTTTCGGGACAACCTAATATATATAAATAAAACTTAATTCAATCGAATTACATATTTTTATAAACTTAATGTCTGCAAGGTTCCGGTTTATTCAAAAGTGTTTTATAGAAAAGCCCGCCGTTGAACCGATTGAGCTAAAATTTTACACACTTATGGATTATAGTTGTAACGAACAAAAATTTTCGCCGAATGAACGAATATCGAATAATCAATTTTTAAAATTTTTTCGAACGAATGAATATCATTCGACTTTCAATTTTCATTTTATTCGAATTTGAATATTCGAATATTGGCACATTTCAAAATTCGAATGAACGAATACTTGAATAACCGAACTTGATCGAATATTCGACTAATTTCGAATAAATGTTCGAATATTATTCGAATATTTAAATGCAGTATTCGAATATTCGAATATTCGAATAACTATCTTTTAAAACTACTCGAATGAATGAATATTCGAATAACCTTTATTTAGAACTCGTCAAATGAACGAATATTCGAATAAGTCATTTTTCGAAATCGTCGAATGAACGAATTATTCAAATATAGGCCTTTCTCATTTATTCGACTATTCGAATAATCGAATAAATGGACTTTCTCAAATATTCGAGTATTCGAATATTCGAATAGTCGAATATTTCAGATAAATTATTCGAACACGAATATTCGGTGCTAACTATATTATGGATTCGGCCTCTACGCAAATTACAGGCTGCATTTTGAGGCGAATCGCAGAGTCCTTCCATCGATTTATCGATTTGTTTACTTATATCCATGAAAAGAAAAGCTTCTCGTGGTCTAACCAGTCATTTATAAATAAACATGTAAGCAGAGGCGATGAAGCTCATTCTAATCTCAAGTCGGTAGAATGCAGCAGTTTGTCTCAAAGCGCTTTTGGCACATGGCAGAAGGAGTTTGCAAGCATAAGTAACACATTTCGTTGGCCTTAATTTAATCTCTGGTGAAACCGGGTTCGCAAGCTAGTAAAGCATAAAACGCTGACTTGGAATCTCTATTCCATATCTGCTTAGCTCCTATGTGGACGAAGTTCTTAGCCGTTAAATGCCGTTAATTTGCTAGGAAACTGTGCAGGCAAAGCGCAAGCAGCACAGAGCCATGTTCGTTTGATGCTGGGCTCCTCGTAACTTCGTTTACAACGGCGCTAAGCAGAGATGGAATACAGATTCGAAATCAGCGTTGAATGCTCATCGGATGGTAAGCAGATTGCTTGGATAGGCCACTTCGACTTCTGACCATTTTCTTGTGCGACAGAAACAAAGAGGCGACATATTGTGTTGATGTTAGAATACTTAATTTATATATTCTTTAGAAGCAACTTTTTCGGGAATTCAGAATATATGAAAGTTATCAGGTTTGAGATGACTTTGGCTTAGGCTGTAATTTGCAGCATTTTTCAGGTAATTCCCTGCCAAACCTTGGCAGGGAATTGCCTGAAATGCTGTTTCAAGAATATCGTGCTTAATCCCCACGATAAAAACAATTTGTGTGGTATAAAAGCTTCCCGCGACCGTAATGCTTTCATTATAGGACCACTGCGGCGCGCGATACACCCTTCGGCGGCTTTTGCCCTAGCAAAAAAGGGAGAGGAAAATTTGTCGCGTGCGTTACGCGTTAGGACAGCTTATTAGGATGGCGCTGGAGATCGCCATGCAGAACGACCCTTTCCCCACTTTGTGAATATCTGGGATCTAAGTTGGTCCGCAAGCGAAAAAATGTCCATTCAAACCCTGCAACTTACCATAACTTCACAATAATGCGTTGTAACAGCGAGCAAGCATCATATTCATAAGCAGCGTGCTTGTGAACGGTTAAGGTAAGAAGAAAATCTAGAACTTCGACCTACCTACTGTACATCCACCGTAACCCAAGAAAATGCGCTATCTTGCGAAATCAGCATGATATTCATGTTCAGCGCGCTAAACGACCACCCTAGATGAAGTTTGACAAATCTGTCATCGGTTTCCAGATTCGTGTGGAGGTAGAGTCTTGCCAACTCAACGCATGGCGGTTTTTGCTAGCGAGAGAGTACCAAAAGCAATGCTATGACGTGGAGGTTCAACAACTTTACCTGTATTATCAGGGAAAGTCTGTAATACACACCTCCACACAAATCTGAAGACCGATCATATGTTTTCGATCCCATACCGTATAACCGCCATAACCACTATGAAAAGGCCCAATATGCAAAAAGCGTACGAAATTCGTATTTAGAATGTTGAATGAATTCTCTAGACCGAACTCCAGCCAAATTCATGATACTGAATTCCTACCGTACACCTACCGTAACCACACGGGGAAACGTTCTGCGGAAGTGTAATATCTAATCAGCATGTAGATAACCCTTATACACGAAGTTTGAGCAAACTCTACGACAAGACAATTTTGGGGCCCGGATAGCCGAATAGCGCCAAACTAAATTGTAATCGTAATCAGCATGCTCGATTACCCCACTGTGCCAACTCCCAGCCCGGTAGCTCAAACTTTGCAAAAAAATAGAGAAAATCGATTAAAGTAATCGATAATCCTGAAAACTAACAATGTATTCGGAATCCCCATGCTCGATTACCCCCTGTGCAAACTCCCAGCCCGTAGCTCAAACTTTGCAAAAAATCGATAAAATCGATAAATGTATTCGATAATCCTGAAAACTAGCATTGTATTCGGAATCCCTATGCTCGATTACCCCCTGTGCCAACTCCCAGCCCCGTAGGTGAACTCTGCAAAAAAATCGATAAAAATTGATAAAATCGATATCGATCGACGACGAAAAGTAGCCTATGACACCGCCGGGGCCCGAAGTGTATGTGTGCCAAGTTTGGTCCGGATCGGTTCAGAAATGGAATTTTCTATTTGGAACGTACGTACATACAGACATACATACATACAGACAGACAGGCAAACAGACAATCAGCTTTATATATAAGATGGGGATGTCATTTCCGCAGTACTGTTCATTCTTCATTTGATGCTATGGAGTAAAAATGAAATGCCCAAGCAGCAGCATCTTCACATCATTTTCGAAGAAAGGTAAATTCACCTTCTTTTTACATATAATTAGCAAGAATTCATTCATCATAATATAGCTAACAAACTACACCTGATAAAAAGCCATACTGATTCTTGACATGTAAAGCCTTCTGCATTACCTAGTGGGAGGCAATATGCCTTTTTGACATAAAGCAAAGGCCATTTAAAAAAGAGAAGATGAAGCGAGTGTGAAAATGGAGTATTCAAATACGAATGATTATAGCAGTATTTATTTTGTTATATTAACTACACTCAAGGTGCATCAAAAGGAAAAAAGATCAAACAGAAAGCTCAAACAAGGCAGAACACATGAAACTAGCCTTCCAGTCACATGGCAAACAGAAAATAAAGGATGAATAACAAAACACGAAGCTCTAGACCCATCTAGCGAAGTAAAAAGCACTTTGCACAAAAACCCTCAAGACTTCTTGCATCCTTAAAACTCGTGATGACCCCCTTTTTCGGTGTCAGCGAGCCTCCCCGGCAAAAGCTAGCTGACCCGGTCCCGATAGGACTTTGTTTTGAAGGAAGCAAGAATCCGAATCGGAGTGGTAGGGATAAGTACCTACCAACTACGTTAGAACGAGTGAAACCAACAGAAGAAATCAAGCAGACTATAGATGGGACCAGGCTACAATGAGATAATTGAATGTTGCTAAGGGTTGAGCCAGACTTCGCGGGGAAGCGGCGTACGCGGCGTACGCAGCGTACGCTCGGTATATTTCATCATAGGAGCATACGCGGCGTACGCTGCGCACATCGCGTACGCCGCGCAGTCTGGCCCAACCCTAACGTAACCCTGATGAAGAGACTCGCTGAAGTAAACGTTAGTAAGGCATGATCATGGTTAGTAATAACAAAACAAAATTTCAAAACTGAAGATAACGGCCTCTTGCTAATTATGTAGCAAGACATAGGCAAAAAGATGTCAAACATCAGCGACGATTATGTAAGCAGCACGCAGTAGCCGCGACACAATGCAACATCAACCGGTATTAGAACCACGTGTAACGTAGTTACCAGAGATGAACTGAAAAAGACTAACGACAGAAAACACTATCGAGAAAAAAGCCGAGAAAAAGAGAAGTAAGCTCAACCCGTTTCAACTTAGCACTGAAGCAACCGCATCCTTTGATGAAATGATATCTCTGGGCAACAGCTGAAATCATCGAGCGCATCTACAGAAGATATTATTGCACATCCTAAATGAATTACAATTAATGGCTCTATAATGCAAATTAAAACCTCCTAATCTCTCACTAGTTGGTAGGAATTTCCATTACTTGCTTGCCATCAATCTGTTTTCTTTCCTAAGCGCTCGAAAGCAAAAAAGTAGATCAGCAATAATACGACGACAAATAAGGCTTTGTAAATTAAACTTTTTCAATCAATCATAATTCGGAGGTCTGTTGTCAGGAGAGAGGCGAATATACAAGAAACGAGTAAAAGTTTTATGCACCTGTTCAAGCTTTGCAATTTCTTTTTTACGTGTAGGATTCCAGACGTGGGAACAATATTCAAGGTAAGGTCGAACAAGTGCTTTACACAAGCGCGTCAAAATAACGGGTGATTTGCTTTTGACAGTACGGAGCAGCACAAACAAGGACGAATAAGCTTTCCTAACAGCAGCATCAACATGTTCCGAAACTCTCAGCTTTGAATCAACAATAACCCCCAAATCCTTAGCAGAGCAACACGACCTCAATGGAACACTGAGTAGGTTCCGGCTATGCAGTCACCCATATGTAGTACACAACTCTCGCTCAAATTCAAAGTCAAGCTCCATTGCGAAGCCCATTCAACTAGGGTCTCTAGTGACCGCTGTAGGGCAGATTGCACTTCAAAACAGTTAGCAGCAGTATAGATGCCATAAATTTTTATGTCGTCAGCATACATCCGTACCTCTATATCCTGAGTGGTTTTGAGTAACGATGGAAGATTTAATGTGTATATGAGAAACGTGGGTGATAACACTCCTCCCTGAGGCACTCCGCTGTCACATTGGTATGCATCCGAAAACATTTATCACACTTGGAAGCAGTTGCCTTTTCAAAAAGAAGATTCATCCTGCATTTTCTGCTTCAAAATGTATAAAAAGTTATAATGTTTGGAAAAACTGCCTTTCCACCGGATTCTCAAGCATTTGTTTGACTCAAATGAAGGTCCTAGGCTTCGCCGATCCGCTGCAATGAATATGGTGAAAAACGCAGGAGCCAATATGGCGTAGTCGCTGATATTGATAAACAAGCCCCAACCTCACCTCCACGTAGACGAAATTCCGAACCGCGGAAATTGAGTTCTAATGCCTGAAATGCTCTGACACGTGCTCAGCACATCGCCTGTACAACGATAGACTCGTGCGCATAGCTTGAACGTCATCGCAACTCTCAGGATTTTGGTTCCGCCTTGGACGCCTTTTTTCCAAAAATGAGTGGTGCACTCTGCCTGATCGTGACACACTCTGACCTCTCGATCGAGCGGAAAACCGTTCAAAACTTCAGAATTATGGTATTCCTGAAAGTTTTGTAAGATTTGACTTGAAGAGGAGTTCAAAGCAGTAAAATATGAAGTCATGTGAGATACACTGCACACAACCGAACTGCAGACAAGGCTTCAATGCTGCAAATACGTCTTTGTAAAAAGCCTGACAGCCTCTGCATGAGTACGTCACCATGCAAACAAGGTGTCAACTTCCAACCGAGAATTTTCGCGCGTCAGAAATCGAGATTTGCGTTTCAGAAGTGCGTTTACACCTAAATAAGATTGAACTTCGTTCATCAATACCAGCGACTACGCCATGTTGACTCTTGCGCTTTTTACCATACTCATTGCAAAGGCTCGGCGAAGCCTGGGACCTTCATTTGAGTCAAACAAGTGCTTGAGGATTCGGTGAAAAGGCAGTTTTTCCAAACATTATAACTTTTTATACATCTTGAAGCAGAAAATGCGGGATGAATCTTCTTTCTAAAAAGGAGACTGCTTCCAAGTGTGGTACATGTTTTATATTTTGATATTGTATATGTACAAAAAATTTCAGATTAAAAAGGTAGTGCTGATTAGAAATGAGAGGTGGCTTTATAGCTGTGACCAGTCTTGAGTACCCGTTTTTTCAAATTTTTCAATTTTTCTCCGGCCAAAATCAATGAAATTGGGAGCCGTTCTGGTCAATGATATGAAGTTAGTTTACACACAAAAAAGTGGTTTTTCAGACAATTTCGAACAAGAGAGAGCAAAATACAGTGTTTTTTAGGGTGGCTTTATAGCTATGGCCAGCACTGTATATATATCATATATCGGAGGTGCCTCATTTTGACATTTGTTAGCTTTCGCTCTCGGTCAATATTTCTTGTCCTATTTTGCTCCTACCTGGCTGTTAAGTTCCCCCGTTGGATTATCGCTTTTAAATTAGCGGTCGAGCAAACCACGATTTGACTCTAATCGTCGTATTTAACTGATTTTGAGTTAAGCATCTTTGAAAAGGCTTGGAATTGCGGATTATGGCGATCAGAGCTTTAAGAGCGGAGGTGCAGTTGTGCCCTGTCTTCACCATGAGGATTCTTAATTGAAGTCTCAGGAGCAACCGTATAAGAGTTACAATAGAAACGCACCATTATACGAGACCGGCCCTGATCCGTGTTGGAGGCTTAGTCCTGGTAGTAGTTAGTATTGTTGTATAGTTGTTGTTTAGTGTGGCTCTTGTTTATCTCCTTTGTCATTAGAATAAACTGTTCGTACTTCATGTGACCGCGCGCTATGCATAACTAGTAGACTAGGTTTAGTTGTATGTTTAAGCGGGCGAGCACACACCTAGAGGATTGCCGGGGGTAGACGGCCATGCGATTTGTAAGCAAGCGGGCACACATTTTTTGAGCCAACGTGTGGGGATTAATCATAAGTTAGTTGCGGCGCAGTGGCCGCATTCTCGTGGGCTTTCCGCGAGAATATCAAGGATGTTGGGGGCCGCACGGTCCTTTATGAAGGACCGCACAGCCCGCAGGTACCTTCAGCTAAGGAAAGGTACCCCAAACTAAGGTAATAAAATTATAAATGGCACCTCTACCATTTAGAGTCTCACCTTCACTCGGCCTACCCCCGAAACTGCGTTAAAGGAGTCCGAGCGCTTGCTGAAAATTTGGTCAGCGTTTGCTGGAATAACTTATTTGACAAGTACTCGCAACAAATTTTGTATTGCTGCCCACTGGCAGAACACGGACGCTCGCTGAAGGTTTGGACACGCCATAAGATTTTGCTGATTGCTTGCAGAAAAGCGCAAGTTTGCGGACCGCGCCCTGGCGATTGTCTGAGCAGGACACTTGGGTCAGATTACTCAGACAATCGGTGCCGTAGTCGCGGCGGACAGTCGAAATCTGGCAGAGCCGCGGAGGACCCAACTGACCATTGAGAGCGGGGCGAGGGGCGGTCCCTTCTTGTAGGTCACGGTGACGTCACAGGCAGGCGAATGGAACCCTTCTCCGGGACGCGCAAATCTCTGCTCCGGAGATAGCCAGATTTGGGACATCTCTGAGCACAGAATGGGAGGTCTCCGGAGCACAAAATGGGAGGACTCCGGAGCACAAAATGGGAGGGCTCCGGAGCACGAGTGGAATCCCCCGCTGGGAAAACCCCGCGACTCGGCCATTTCTGCTCCGGAGGTATGCCGTCGACTGTCTGGGTAGGTGGTTGAAGCCCACGGAGCCGCCAAAAGTTGCACGGTCAGGTCAACGCAAGTAAAAGTATATTCTTCTCTATTCTCTATTCCTAGCGTTATCATAAATCTAGGTTGTCGACCATTAAATAAATATCGAGGGAATGACACACGATTATCCCACAGATTCTGATGGTGAAGAGAAATATAAGCGATTCTGTCGGTGATATCTTCTCCCAAATCAATGTGGTAGTCGACTTCGACGATTATTGTTGTATTGCCTTAGAAGTACATAGAGCATTGCATTTTATTTGCGCAACAGTTGCTGACGCCATGTTTGCAGCAGTATTAAAATGAATTCAGTAAAAAAATACACTAATGCATGGAGCACAAGAATATGGAAAGGTCGCTACGCTCGCTGGGCCTTGTGATGTCCAGTATCGCGAGGTGGAAACTTCTCGGCAATCGTGCCTTGGGCATTTTTCGGATGTTCAATGATGGAGACACATCGAGCACAGACCCTTTCATTATGTTATCAATCTGTCGTTTCCGTCGATTACCTAGGGGCAGAATTCCGAGAAATGCTGGTTTTTGTCAAAAGAAAGCACAAGTTACTTGCATATGGGTCCCTCCTTCCACATCCCCAAATTGTCGGAAGAGCAACGCATTCAGTGTTTTCTCAATTTTTCAATATCCTCTCTTAGTTGGCGACGTTGAGTTATCATGTCTTGCAGTTGTGTCACCTTGCTGTTGTTGTTGTTGTTGTCTTGCAGTCATCGTCACCTTGCTCTTGTAAGACTAATGGTTCTTCTGCAACTTGCTCTTCGTCGTCAACCAGCTTCGGTACGTCCAGGTCCAACTGTCAGAGCCTTTTATCTTCTGTCTTCTGTCTTTGTCGTTTTCAGCATGTGAAAGAAATGCAACTTATAGAAACCCGTCTCCAGGCAGAGAAAGCTTTGTAATCTTCTTGCGCAAGCACAGAACATTTTTGAAAACTTTGGAGAGGTCACTACATTGTCAGCCTAAGAGAAAAATGCGAGGAAAACATTTCGGAGAGACGCTATCGCAAAAAACAACCCGAAAGTGGACGATGTAGTCCTGAGGGATCCAATCCTACCCAGAAATGTTCGAAAATCGCAAAAATCACGAAATTTGACAAATACAAAAAGGGAGAACCACGAGAGGTTGACTTGATGACAAAAAAGAGAAAAATTTGACGACATGTTGACCTCATGGGTTTACTTGTGAGTGTCAATTACGCAGGCGCCTCGCGCAACATGCTGGCAGTAATTATTTGTAAGGAGAGTCGGGTAGCCGACTCGCAAGGTATATTATTCCACTTTTTATAAATGTTTTCACATTGCCGTATCAAATTTTACTGTTTGGTGGAGTTTTGGGCCCAAATCTTGTAAAAATGAAATAAGTGAATGATTATGGAAATTATCACTTATCTTATGACAGTATATTACTTTTTGTTCACAATACTAACCTGACCCCTAAGCATTTCCTCTGAGGCATTTTCTGTAGCTCTGCTGGCTCTCGCCCGGATTGCTGTAACGCCGCGTAGCGGCAATTTCTAATTGACATCCACAAGTAATGGGCGCCCCCCGACCTCATTATTCCCTTGGAAATCCAAACAAGTCCAAAAGAAAAGTGATGAAGTAGCAGAAGCTTATGATAATAATTCACTGCGTCATCGGCACCTGGACCTCGAAAATGGACGATATCATATTGACCCTGCACGAAAAACGGTACTGTGATGGAGATATCAAAAACAGAAGAATTGAAGTCTGCGCTGATACCCAATGTAAGCTCCAGAACTTACAATCAGGATAAACCTTGATGCAATTTTCTTCGAGTAACTTTGCATGATCACCTTGTCACCTTGAAATAAACTCAAAACGAATTTTCGATTTCAACTATACTTTCTAATATTCGGATATCCGAATACGTCTTTTGACACTGAATAATCGATCATTCAGACAAGCCATTTTTTAATGCGAAATGAATGAATGTTTGGATTACTGCATTGCCACATATAATTTGAGTAAGAAAATAGTCGTATTTTTTGAATAATTCATTCGGACGCGAATATTCGGTTTTAGCTTCAGGCTTTACTACTCGCAACCACCTAATACGCGCTGCGGTTGAATTTTATGCATGAGAGTGCCTGTTTGTGTAAATGTCTGCGCGGTTTCTTTTTTGCGTTTTCTATCAGAAAAGTGGGCTATACTTCAAAAATGTGAAGGCCTCAGAACATGTTAATATCGAGACGTTACACTATGTCCACTGGCACCCTTTGCTAGCAGAATTCGTACTTTCTTGCTTTCTTGCTTTCGCAGTGCAATAGCACTCTCTCAAATCGAGTTCACTCGGACAGAAACTTGTTTCTGCGGAAAATACTGGGACCATTTAAAATGCGTTAGAGGGGGATGGTCGAGTTTTCTACTTTATGCGGACGCTTTTTGTGTTTTTTTTTGAATTTCATCGCCATGCTATTTGCGAAGGTTTCATAAAACTACTTTGTCAACTTTATTGCTGGATCGTTGGCTTGTCGTATTGATGTTTTGAAGCTTTGATCTCTTTGATTTTGCAGTTTTTTTATAGTCTAGCAATGCTTCGGGACGACAATTTCGCCTATACATCAGGACAATTACCAAATTCCATCAAAAATCAAACTATTATTGCGATTATATCGAAGCTGCTCACATAAATAGCCGTTGAAACGCATTCTATACTGGTACGCTTTCTTTTCTTCGACGGTTTGTTCTGTTTTGCTCGACTATGCAGATAAGTAAAGTCTCGTTCAGTCCCATATCTGTACATGTTTGTTACCAGTGATGCTCTCTCAAGATCAGATTGTTCTCTAGAGCAAAGCAAGCTCTACAAGAGAAAGTTAAAGCATCCGCGCAAGGACTACGTTAAGCTTGAAGTCAAGGTCCAGAAAATTCAAAGGCGTAACAATCGAGTTTCCGTCCAAATCCCCGGAATCCAGTTTGTTAATGTACAACCTCCTAGTCGAATACATATTTATAAAATGCAAAAAAGTTCTTGAATTATGGGAGCAGCCGCTCTATTTTTCTTGCAAATAGAATAAGAAAAAATATGGTAGGAAATACCAAAATGTCTCCCGTTCGGTTTTTACGCGACATTTTATTTATTTTTGAAAAACAACGCTTGTAAAAAACACAAAATTTCCAATTGTGCTTGCAAAAAGAGAATTAAAAATGTGGACAGAAGCCAGCATTGTTTTGCCTACAGTATTTCTATTCACATTCTTGATTTTATACGAGAAAAATACGATCTGTTTCTATTAAACTCTTATGCTGAGAGTATAGGCATAGGAAAGTAAGAGGATGGTAAAATTCAATCTTCAAAGGTTTGATATTATTTTCAGCTTAATTGATGCAGAAACCATTTTGCGACTGTTTAAAGGGTACCTTAGGAGCTTTACTTTATCGAACGATATGTTTCTATGATTTTTTTGTGTTTTTGTTTTTGTTTTTGTTTTTTTTTGTTTTTTATTGTTTTTTTAGCCTCTCCTATTAGCATGAGGAAAGGTGTACATGCAGTAACAAAAGTGCAGCATCATGCAATCATATTCACAAAATAGTATAAGCTCCTGCAAGACGAAGGCGGTTGGTTCGAGGCGCGACGTGGCTGTGACGCGGCTGTGACGCTGCTGTGACGAAGCTATGTCGCAACCGCGTTGCACATCGAACCAACCGCCTTCGTCTTGCAGGAGCTTATAAGTGATCCAATGCTAAGTCATTGAAACACCTGTTAACTCAACGAGTTAACTCGTTGATGACTAGTTGCCAGATTCAGGTGGAGTAATTGTCGATTTGCTTAAACCATTGCTTATTATATGACAAATAAAAGGCAAAGGAGTTAATGCAGAATGCGAGTACTATTATTCTTGTACCTTCTCCCATATTGCTACGTTGCGCCTAAAAGAATCAAATCGATGACAATTCGAGTAGAGGGGGATATTTTTTGTCAATTTTTACCAGCCAATGATGCGCAAATCACTTTTTTCGATACGGCACCTGGTGAGTCAAAAGTGCGAAGTTGAGCACAATTCAAACTTCAATTTCAGTTGGTCGTCGACGTCGACGACTTTCTAAAACCATCCACCCGAAGGACAGAGGAATGTTTGTAATTGAAGGCAAGGCTAAAAAGTTATTCAAACCTTTTCTCATGGTCAAACATTGGTGCAATCAAAAAGTACGGTTGTTTTTTCGTTGCTGATGATTAATTAGATCGAATTACCAATTGTAAGATAACACCAATGCTGTTTAGGGTTCTCCCATTACATTCTGCATAGACATCCCATCAAGGTATGTTGGCAAGGTATACGAAGAATGGATTGTCGGATGGCAGCTCTGGAAGAAGATTCAAGGACAAAGAAAGTGTTAAGGCAAAGATAAAATAAATAAAGACTTTCGCATTTCACGCAAGTTTGTGGTGTATGAAACACGTGTTTATGTCAGTCATTTTACCTAAACGAGTCTCAAAGATGCACTTGTTATAGAAAATATACGCCTTCTCTACTTCCTTCTTGTCAATCCCTTAAGCTATATGAGCTCAGCATAAAAGGCACCGTCCACTTTAAGTTGAGAGTCTTGAACTTTTGGCAGCATAAGATAGCAGGGTTTCTTATCAAGCCATTGCCTAAGTCGCGGCGCAAAATGTCGCTTCGGTAGCGAGAAAATTGCTTCGGAATAACGAAGATGCACGAGGATCCCCATACGCCGACTTCCCCATCCAAGCCCACCCTCCGTGCTCTCCCATCCAATCACCGTTCAAGAGGACCAGCCTGCTCTTCGGAACGGGTATTTTGAAATGTTCGCGGATTTTCGACAAAATCGGAATGAAGGACATGAGAAGGCCCTGAAACGACAAAAAACTGGGAGTCGAGAATCTGGGTGGATGGTCCCTCCAAAGTCCTCCATGATCTCGTTTTTTTTACAAAATTTTCTAGTTTACCTCAAGACGAAAATGGAAAGGAGAGGAAAGGAAAAACGAGAAAGAAAAATGAGGCATGATTGCAGTGAGATTTGAAAGCCACAAACACTTTATACTTTCACCTCAGCTTTGCTCTCTTTTTCGGACTTTCCCGAAACAGTAGGTACTAAAATCAGCTTCTTTGGCTTCGCTTTGAAGCCTATCTGCACGTAGGATCTGGCTGTATACCCACATGTATTGCGTCACTGTTTATCAACGCTGATTTTGCGTAAACAATACTACAGAGATGCGGAGTTTCAACGTGGACCGCTAGAGTTCAGTTGATCTATACCTAGCATTCAAGGCTCTTGGCTAGTGTAATTCGGAACAATAAAGTCTCCATCAAAACTGGCACATAGTAGGACATCTATTAGTCGTAGCATAAGCTGCTATTACTCGGAGCGAGGGAATATATATAAAAGCTTCAATTCAACCCTTGCAATCAATTGAGTTTGTAGGTCAGTCCCTTCTTGCACACGATAGTTCTATCTTCCGGAATTAGTAAACCTTTAAGCGGCTGATAACATACTCAAAATCCGTTGCTTCATATTTATGAGTGCATTTGAAGATGTAGACATAGCCCTGTCACGGAATCAGAATGAGACCCTTTACAATGCTAAAATGTTCATCTTAGTAGTAGTTTAAATAAACTAGTTGATATGGCCACAATTCTCGGAAAAGTTCCGAGGCTTTGAAACGTGGATTGCTTCGATTATCTGATAGATTTAGCCAATAAACTAGTCACTAACCATGTGCACTGTAAACATCAGCTTTTGCAGCTCTATGGAGCAAAATGGGAAACATATGGATTTGAGGATTGTCCAGCACACAACAGTTGTCAGCTGAAAATTCCAGAAGTTTGTGCAGTCGGAAAACATCCGGCTTGTCGCGACTCCGCGATGCAAGCGCTCGTAGAAGTACGGAGGCCAAAAGCACTTCTTGCCGGCTATTCAGCCCGCACTAGCCTCCAAACCACTCCTTTGGCCCGCTGCCAGCTAAAGGGGTATATCATGACTTCTAATAAAGCGCTAAGCGTCTGTCTATTTGTCTGCGTGTTTATATATCTGTCTGTCACGAAATTCCCAGAGTGAGTTGCAGCCAGCGTCTTGATCTAGAATTTTGGTCATAGCACTTTGTCAGCGTATAGGTAAACTGTGCAAAATCACAAGCCGATCCAAGTGTAACCATTGAAAACTGCGCGTCAAAAGGATCCACGAGACTTTTGGCCCGCCAAAATGGGTCGGTAATTGGACTCTTTGCAAAGTCGCGGATTTGTTCAGCAAGTAAATCCGAAAAACATTAGCTTTGGCTCAAAAAGTAAGCAAAAAGTCCATTTTGCACAAAATTGGCGCCAAAAAATGTAACTGAGCAAATTGTCGATTTGCCAAGTTTTTACTGCAAGAATTGAGAGGATTTTTGAGTAGATATGTAGCTCAAAGTGGTCATTATCCTTATGGCGATTATGAAGCCAAAATAAATTCAGTAACCCATTCAAAATCGCATTTATTTTTCTGCGGGAAAATTTCTTCTCCCAAAATTACCGATCTCACATGGACAAGCTCTAAAAATGAATGGTTGTTTACAATTCATTCGTGATGTTCAGCATCGCGCGGTGAGTTTCAAAGTTTCATTATCATGCTATCACGAAGAAGGTATGGATAGTAGAGCCAATGCGATCTTCTGCGAAGCAGAAGTGACACACTGGTATATATATATATATATATATATATATATATTAGGTCGTTCCGAAAGTAATGTCGCTTTTTTCAAATAAGCGCCACATTTCATGGAATCAAGATTTTCAATAAAATTTAGGAGCATTCGATGCTGCATTTTATCCTCTTTCTAACGCTTACAAATACATTGCATAGTATCTAATAAGCTTTCGAAAAATTACCAAAATCTGCGACTCATGCTTTTTACCAAGGTCAAGTTCGGCTACTTTTCTAAATTTTTGTACCTATTCTCCGGAGAAGTTCAAGCAACTGGTAGATAGAGCAAACCCTATAGGACGCAAATTAATTTTTTCTTTTCCTTAGCTTGCTTCTTAGAGCTTGTGGAATCAGTTTTTCAATGATATGAAATTCCATATTTGGTCACCTCAAACCTCACAGAACAACAACTGGCAAGCAACTCGGGTATCATTCGACGCAGCTTTTTCTCCTCTTTTTGACCGTTGTTTTTTGTTTCCGATTCATCAATTTGGATAAAATTATCATAATTCAGGTTTTCCAAGGCGCCCCAGGCCTTACCCCGAAATTTCGAAAGTTGCTATTCTGAAGCGGTGAATGCTCACCTGGTTTGTAAAATTAGTGTCAAACCATAATCCATCTTTATAAGTTTCAAAATCCGAAGATTTATTGGTGTTTGAGGTATTCGTGTCTGAAACGAGCCTGCCAAAATTCGGTGGTTCCATCAAAAAATCTATACAAAAATTATGACGAGATCTGGAAAGTAGAAAAAGTTGTGCTGTTTCCTGTAGGCTTTGCTTTATCCATCCATTACCTAGACTCCTTCCGAGAATTGTTATATGCAATTAGAATTGCTAGCATTTTTGTGCAGCATTTCACTAATCTTACAGAGTAAGTTTGGCTATTCAAGAACTTCATGCTGTGTTTTTTGCCCTTTGCGTTCTACTTTTCCATGGCTTTACGGATGGTTTATGTGATTTAGGGGTCAAATTCAAGTCCTCATCAAAGGATTCTTCAGTTTCAGTACTGATCAAAGTGGAATGCGCAATCATCTGCGTAATTTCCTCATCCAGATAAAGGTAAATTAATTGCACCGATTTACAAATTGAATTTGAAGGAGTTCAATGGTGAGGATACGTTGGATTTGTTTCTCGAAGAAAGAGAAGCTGAGATTCAAGCTGTACAAGCAAAGAAAAACGCCATTTTAGGTATGATGGATCCGAATGCCTTAGTCGATGAAGATGAGATGCGTTGATTTCTTTGAACGCTGCTCTTCCCATACTTTGTACTGTGTGTGCATCTAACTTCGCTGTGGTTGTCTGTTTGTTCTTCTTAACCTTTAGTGATTATCTTTACATGAGAAAAAATTCCAAATCCTGCGCTATCGTGTGCATTTTGGCTCTACTCGTATCGAGGCACCGTAGGGATAAAAATACTATTACTTTTTACTTTTTACTTTTTACTTTTTACTTTGTACTTTTTTTCAGAAATTAAAGTGTCTGAATAAAGTTATATGTGTATACTTTTGTTTGCTTTTCACACAGTCGGAGGGTGGTGGGGGGGGGGGGGGAAGGGGAGAGGGGGTGGGATAGGGCAAGGGTCAAAGGGGACTTCGTAAAATATTCGAAAGTTAGGGGGGACTTCGTTTTCAAAAACCCTAGAAACAGTTTCGTGCCGGGCCCTGAGGGGAATGAAGGCCGCCACACTGACAAGGGAATGGTCAGAAGTCGAAGTGGCCAAACCAGACAAGCTGTATACCATTCGATGCAGTATAAAACGCTGACTTCAAATCTGTCTTTCTTATCTGCTTCCCGCTTCTGTGAGCGAAGCTACAAGCCATTAAAGACCATTATTTTGCCAAGAAATTACGCGTGAAATTGAAAATTCAGCCTTGCAGAGCCACGTTCGCCTTAACGTTGGGCCAAAACGTGCGTCTAGCCTACTTCAAATTTTTGAAGAAAGAAGCTGAGCTAAAAGTGCAACAGTGTAATCAATTTCGCTGTATTCATGTGTGATTTTTTCACAATAAAACCACTTGTAGTTTCATCCACAAGCGGAAAGCAGATAAGAAAGACAGATCAGAAGTCAGCGTTTTATACTGCATCAAATGGTATACAGCTTGTTTGGTTTGGCCATTTCGACTTCTGACCATTCCCTTGTGAGCTGGCTTTCGCGGCGAGCTGGTCTTTTTGTAGTGTTGTCGCATGTCGTTTCAGGACCAGCAGTCCGCGGAGGCGGTTCAAACTCGCGGCTTTCGTCCCCTACCCGGTTGTAGTTCGTGGTCGTGTACGTGAACCTTCCTTTAGGGTTGGGCCAGACTGCGTGTCGTAGGCGGCGTACGCAGTGTATTTCGCGTTCGCTCTTATAACAAAACATACCTAGCGTACGCTGCTACGTCACGTACTCCGCGTACGCCGCGCACTCTGGCTCAACCCTTATGTTGAGATGCGGAGTGTTGAGTCATTTCAAAAACCTTACTTGCGGTGTTTTTATGTCGGTTTTGCGTCTACTCTTTCATTTTCCTAAAATTTGGTGAGAAATTTGATTTTTTTCTTAAAGAATATCATTATCAAAATATTTTGGCTGGAACTACAGGGTGGGGCAAAAGTCTGGGAGCCTACTTTGTAGTGCTGTAAGTCAAGAAATACTGATGATTTTGACTCCAAATTTGTGTCACATATTGCTGCGATCATTCTCTACAAATCACACTTTGGCCGGCTGAAAATGTTTGCCATATTATTTTGTAGGAGTTGGACTTATCAAACAAGTGCTCCGCAGAACGAGAAAATCGAAATTTTTAGTCTTCACCACTTATTTCGTAGCTAAAGATACAGTGGATATTTTAGAACACTTCCATGCATACAATGTAGAGGAGACTTTGCGCTATCAATTCGTAATCGTTGCGTTTAAAACGCAAAATAAAAATTTGCGAATACTACCCGCGTGCGAAGGTCATTTTTCTTCAAAATAAATTTGAAAACTATAGGAGCACAGCAGGCACTGAATTCTAAGCTATATTCTTTACATGAGTCTTATATGCAAGCATGTGCTTGAGTTCGACCGATCAAGCAATTTCAATACTTTTCAAATTACGATTCTTCGCTCCCGTTCGCGCGATCGCATCATGATTTTTAGTATGCGAGTACACTTGAATTCAATTGAAATTCCAAAATTTTTTTCCTAGACACTGCAAAAAAAGTTTCATCGCAACACGTTGTAGCGAAAAGCTTAGTCTATCCCACCACACATTTGCCTCATGAAAGAAACAGTTTTCGTATAGGCGTGGGACGAATTTTATCACGACTGTCTGCGTGCTACGACAGGCGGACTCGCCAAGATTTTGAATGGCTGCTTTAAAGCCAAAAGAAGCAATTTTAGCTCCCAGACTTTTGCACCACCCTGTGCATACATGGTCTAATATACACTTACCTGTGCTGACGTTATCAAAAATTCTTTGCAGGCATTGCAAAGGCCACAAAAAAAACAGATTATTGAATTTTTTACACCCATAAGCACGCAAAATATCCCCGCTGAGGAAATTGTAAAAAAGTTTTTATGAAAAATATAAAAAAAGGGAAGGGATATTCATATTCTTTATTTTGATGTCTGATCATAGAGGTATCTTATACCCTGACACTTGAGTAGAATGGATGGCAGAGCATCGCCATACAAGCTGAAATTCTCAATGTTTAGCGTGATTCCCCAGGGATCCTCTGCACTGCTAGGGATATCTTTGATGAAACAAATGAATTGTGCAGGTTTGAGTTTCCATGAACCTCAGCTCACAAACAGCGTCATCGAAGTTTTCGAAATCGCAAGATTTTACCAATTACAAGTCTCAACATGTTTGGCAGTTAGCAGTTTAGCAGTTTTGCGATGCAGTTGCGTGCGTATATCAAGGGAAATATAATATTGTGATGACAGAACTATCATGTATTAGGTTGGCACATAAGTTTTGCAACTTTTTCTTATAACTCGTGTGTTTTGCGATGTGGCGCTTCCATTTTTTGATATTATAATGAGTATCGTGTTAACAGCGAAAGCAACCATTCCTGCCGTATTCCAACATCACATTCGAGAGTTACGGTAAGGCAATTTTTGAATGGGAAAGAAAAAGGAATTGACACGGATTAGGGTGAAACTTGGTCTAAGGGGGTTATTCGACATCCTGATTACGAAAATGATATTCATTTAGCTTGAAAAAATTATTTTGCTACCAAAAGAGTTTGATTACAAAAAATCACTAGGCTAATTTTTGACTCTGACAACAACTGAATATGATATTCGTATTCAGCATGTCAAGTTATCCCATCGTGCAAAGTTTCGCCAATATTCGACTATTCTGACTCTCTGGCATGGATGAATTATACTTTACTTTGACGCATTTGACTTGTTTGAGTTTACGAAATCGCCAGATTTCCACTTAACAATGAATTACAATTCTTTTTTCGCTGGGTTCAGTAGCCACCCTCTGAGAATATTTTGCCCACAGTTTCGGTTGAATTTGGTTAACTTACTTTCGTAGGTCTTCATCTTTGGTAAAAAAAACCATAAAACCTCAATTTTGGCTGCTTTTAGGAGAGTACGCAGATCTTTTCCGTTATGCCACAAAAAATCAAACGGTTTGCGCAGATTTATAGCGCACTTCCGAGTCTACATAATGTCAAAATTTGAATGCGCCTCATTCATAGAGAAAGAAGTTATGGACAAGGTTGCAAAACTTATGTGCCAACCTATTACTATCTACTGAACAAAACTTCATTGCAAGGTGATATTAGGTCGTCCCGAAGGCTTTTTTTTCGTTTTTTGAACTTGTCATAAAAACACGTGGAATAGGGGCAGGCGAATGCTCCAGGCAGTATCAGGCGCAGCTTTTCTTCTTCTTTCCAATAGTCAAGTTTCGGACCATTTGCTTCAACTTTCTAAGATAATTGCCAAAATTTTGAAGCTGTGGTTTTCACCGTACCCAAATTTGGTAGTTTTCAAACTATTTGGTAGTTTTCAAACTACTCCCATTCAGACTTTTGGAAAGCTTTGATAGCAGTCAGATAGCGTAAACAAAGTGCACTGCAATGCAATTTCCTCGCATCTTCAATTAGCTTTTAGTAACAGAATAACCTTTCCAAAACTCTACATTTTCGCAAAGTCGCAAATTACATAAAGGCTCCAAACGCTAACAAATCGTCGGAATTCGAATGCAAAGATTGTGATAACACACTAACTTTGCAAAGCATTAGAGCGTTTGCCGCTTCAGAACATCAAATCTCGCATTCTATGGGTAGAGCATGAGGCAGATTCAAAATCGGGAATTTTGATAATTTCATCGCCATCGAATTAGGAAGAGAAAACGCCGATCAGAAAGGGAAAAAGAAAGCTGGACAGCTGCATCAAATGACACCTCAGCTATGCTACGTTCGATGTGTGAGTTTTGGGATGACCAAATGTGGACTTAGGCCCGTATGCACGTACATCCCCGCGGGGAGGGGAGGGGAGGCGTCATATCTCGCTAGTCTATGTATCTTTCTTCTTCTTTCTCTGTCTTATTTTTGAAGGTTCTCATACACTGATACCTGCGCATAACGGATGCCAAGTTACTGCCATACAAGATTAGATATTCACTATTTCGTCAGGGGATCACCTCACATTTTCAAAAGTCATTTATCTCCCTGAAAACTCAATAAAACCCTTGCAAAATTGTACTGAAGATATACTGCGATACTGCTGAGCATGTTTTCGACAGAAGAGATGGATAATGAAGATTTTTGTTCTTTCGATAATCCCTGGCTCGCGAGCAGCGGTTCATCGAAAATTTTGATATCTTGAGATTCCACTCATTTCTACCATAAACATGTTTAGCACTGCTGTAGTATATCCTCAGTGCAATTTTACAGCATTTTCAGTGGATTTTCAGGAAGATAAATGACTTTGAAAATGTGCGGTGATCCCCTGGGGATCAGACGAAGTAGTGAATATCTAATCTTGTATGGCAGTAACCTGGCATCAGTTATGCGCAGGTATCAGTGTATGAGAACCTTCAAAAGCAAGACAGAGAAAGAAGAAGAAAGATATATAAACTAGTTAGATATGACGCTTCCCCTCTCAGATCCCCTCCCCTCCCCACGGGGATGTACGTGCATACGGCCTTAGTAGCATTAGAAATATAACTTTGAAAATTTTGGAAAGCCATATAGATGCCAAAAAATTTCACTGCAATACACTTTGTTTACGTTACCTGGCTGCTATCAAAATTTTAGAAGTTTGGAAGGAAGACTCTAAAAAGTTGCCGAATTTGGACATGATAAAAACATGGGCTCGAAATTTCGGAAATTATTTCAGTAACCACAATAGTAACCAGCGCAAGAGCATGACTGCTAAAAAGAGGAAGAAAAGCTCCATCGGGCAGTTTCTGAGACGATTGCCTGTCTTTATTCTACAAGTTTTTATGACAGGTTAAAAAAAACGGAAAGAACTTTTCAAACTAGATGTGGAAAGGTTTTAGGGTGACTCCAGGAATGATATCCACGAAAGTCCATAATGGAGGAAAATGGACTTTCAAGCCCCATTTTATTCGTTCGCGGTGAAGAGTGGTCGGAATCTGCTTTCGCTCTCGTTATCCAAAAATTTTCATCCCATCGCAACCACGAGGCAAAGCGGTGAAATGAAAATGATTTAACCCTACCTGAGTTCTCGCTTGCGAAAAATGACGTCAAAAGTCCATATAGAATGGGCAAAATGGAATTTACCTCCATTTTAATTGGACTTGAAGCCCATTTTACTCCCAGCAGCAAGGTGAGCTGGGATTAAGTCCATTTTTGACCTTTTTGCATATTTTTGGTTGCGATTTTTCGAGAATGTGTTCCTTAGCCTATTTTGAGGTAACAAGAGAGTGGAAAGAGTTTTATGTCTTTTATGAAGTCTGAGATACGTGTTTCTTTTTAAATTCATAAAATCTTCATAAAAATCATGGAAGAAGGTTAAATTTACCAAAATATTTACTAACAACCTCAAATGCTTCCATATACCAGGTCGTTGCGAAAACTCCTATGCAGATCTAATAAAGTTTGTTGACTCTCCAAATCATCAACCAAAATTCAATTTATGACTTGTGTTTGAAAATAGAAAAGATTTTCGTTGCAATATAATCACTTAGAAGCTACTTTTGACTAATCTCGTGGAACCAACCTAAAAGACGGCATTTCAAACGCGGTCTTGAGTTTGGTCGCAAGAATTAATGAAGTGCCGCTAGCTAGGAAGAAAAATTATGAAAAATTTCTTTAGCGATAGTCCGTAAATTTGATTATTTAGAGATATAAACATTAGTGCTGAAAGACAAAGAAGAGCTAAAATAGTGCATTTGCAAGGTCATCTTTTGCAAATTCGTAGTTTTCCAATTCAAAAAAAACCCTTTGGGTTGTAGTGTAGTAGAAGGTTTCTTATAAGATAAGCATTTTGATTCACAAATTGCAGCGCAATCCAGCCAAAGTTTGCTTTCTGCAGAAAGCTCTACTTACGACTTTGATTCAATGCAGATTCATAGAAGTCTTGAAAAGCGAAGGCCCGGATTTTACATGTATTTTAGTTTAGGAAGTAATTTAGATGCGTAGTCATCGATAATAACTGGCATTTTAAGGCTTTGGCCATACTTCGCCCGTGTTGCCGATGTTTCCAGTGTTGCCAGTGTTGAAAGTGTTGTCGGTGTTGAAAGTGTTGAAAGTGTTGAAAGTGTTGAAAGTGTTACCGGTGTTAAAAGTGTTGCCAGTGTTGAAAGTGTTGAAAGTATTGCCGGTGTTGGAAGTGTTGAATGGAGATCATCAGTCTAGCAGTTTCATTCTTTCTCGAACGATCTCACCGGCTGGTGAATACGTTGGAAATGGAATTGAGGAATGAGAAATGAAACTGAAATGAGATGGGGAATGTTTTCGCATGCAAAAGAACCTCAAACAAACTTTTTGAAAAGTGGACGGCTTGTCTGGAATAGGCAATCTCTAATATTTGAAAACGCTGCAGACCTCACTTAGGTCCTTTACTCACTAATCGCAAGCGATGCAGGATTCGCTAAAACACATTACTACTCAGACGTCAGCTTTTTCAAATATTGGAGATTGCCTATTCCAGACAAGCCGTCCACTTTTCAAAAAGTTTGTTTGAGGATCTTTTGCATGCGAAAACATTCCCCATCTCATTTCAGTTTCATTTCTCATTCCCCAATTCCATTTCCAACGTATTCACCAGCCGGTGAGATCGTTCGAGAAAGAATGAAACTGCTAAACTGATGATCTCCATTCAACACTTCCAACACCGGCAACACTTTCAACACTGGCAACACTTTCAACACCGGTAACACTTTCAACACTTTCAACACTTTCAACGCCGACAACACTTTCAACACTGGCAACACTGGAAACATCGGCAACACGGGCGAAGTATGGCCAAAGCCTTAAGCATTTTTGTATAGAATGAATGGATTCGCGAATGCGATATCTTATCGCATCGCATGGACTAAGTCCATTTTATTCGCACGAAAAGTCCATTTCGCGGGGACTTTCGTGGATATCATTCCAGGTTTTTCTTGGAATTTCTAACCTTTTTTTAAATGATGAACTTTCCAACGTTATTAGCATCGACTCTCAGAGAGTTCTTAAATATCATACATTGAAAATGATGAGCAGACTTTTGCCACAGAAAACTGGCCACATTTATCTTACATATAAAGATATATATATATTATATATATATTATATATTTATCTTATCATTACTTAACAATAAAGCGCTAAGCGTCTGTCTGTTTGTCTGTCTGTGTGTGTATATCTGTCTGTCACGAAATTCATAGAGCGTGTTGTAGTCAAGGACTTGAGCTGAAATTTTGGTCATGGCACCCTACCAGCATGTAGGTAAAGATTGCAAAAGCACAGGCCGATCCGATAATTGGAACCTTCAGAAACTGGGCGTCAAACGGGTCCACGCGACTTTTGACCGACCAATGTGGGTCGATGATTGTACTTTTGGCGAAGTTGTGGATTTGCTTAACAAGTAAATGTGCAGACCATAGGCTTAAGTCCAGAAAGTGAGTAAAATATCTATTTTTACGCAAAATCAGCGCCAAAAAGAAGTGTCTGCGTAGATCATCAATTTGTCAAGGTTTCATCTAATTTTTTGCGCAGATTTCTGCTCAGAAATAGGGGGCAAAAGTAACTATCTTTTGTAAAAGCTAATCGCCAATAATAACTTCAGTGACTGGCCGACATTCTCTTTCGATCTCCTACGCAGAAACTTTCTTTTCCCAATTTACCGCTCCTACATGGAAAAGCTCATAAAATGAGTAGTTGTTTACAATTCGTTCATGGTGGTCAGCATCGCATAGTGAGTTTCAAAGTGACATCATGCGAGCAAGAGGAATGCATATAGATAGAGGAGCCAGTGCGAGCCTCTGCGAAGCAGAGGTGAAGCGCTGGTATAAATATATATACAGAGTGTCCCAAAAAAATGTGAACACTGTTTGATCGTTAATAACTCCGTTGCTTTTACGTCTTTCGCCGAGCTTTACGCACCATTTCGTAGACCGAGGTTCAACAGATTTGTAGTATGTAGTATGCAGCGAATCATCTATTGCTTTTCATTACTGTAGGATTACTGTAGGAACTTCCAGCGTGTGAATCCATTGTGAAATATGCCATTTGATAAAATTTTTTCCAAAAAATCTGAAAAACCGTGTACTAGGGTTTTCGCGCACGCTGAATCCACTACACAACTTTTTAAGAAAGTTTTTAGCTTTTTTGGCGGGGTAATCACATTTGACAAATGCTGGGAATTCCATTATTACGGTTCCTGGGATAACTTCGGAAAGAAGCGTCACAGTACAGTGGAAATTTCATATTCGAAATCAGCTGCTTCCATTACCATAGCATAAGAGCTTTTGGCTTGTTTGGTTTTGTTCCGAGGCAGAATATGGCCTCTAATGGCCTAAAATCCTTGTCAAACTTCCTACCGCAATCCTAGAGTAATGAGAAGCATTCGATGATTCGCTCCATACTACAAATCTAAGTTGAACCTCGCTCTAAAGAATGGTGTCTCAAGCTCGGCGAAAGACATGAAAGCAAGGGAGTTATTAACGATCAAACAGTGTTCACATCTTTTTGGGACACCCTGTATAAAGCTGAATGTCTGTTTCTCTGTATGTCTGTATGTGTGTGCGTATGTTCCGAATAGAAAATTCCATTTCTGAACCGATCCGGACCAAACTTGGCACACATACACTTCGGGCCCCGGCGGGTGTCATAGCCTACTTTTCGTCGTCGATCGATATCGATTTCATCGATTTTTATCGATTTGCAGAGTTTACCTACGGGGCTGGGAGTTGGCACAGGGGGGTAATCGAGCATGGGGATTCCGAATACATTGTTAGTTTTCAAGATTATCGATTACATTTATCGATTTTATCGATTTTTTGCAAAGTTTGAGCTACTGGGCTGGGAGTTGGCACAGTGGGGTAATCGAGTATGTTGTTTACGAGTTCGATATTAGTTTGGCGCTATTCGGCTATCCGAGTCCCAAAATTTTTTTGTGGTAGAGCTTGCTCAAACTTCGTGTATAAGGGTTATCTTAAGGGCCGGGCATACCTCAAGCGATTTCAATCGCGACGCGATTTGGCAATATTCCAGGTGTCCATAACTCGTTGTAAGTACATTATAAATGTACAGAAGATAGGACATTTCATCAATTTACGTAAGTTATACACACTATGCATGTGCAGTTTGCTAATGTTGGATCCGAAGACTTCTGGCGAATTGCCAAATCGCGTCGCGACTGAAATCGCGTGAAGTATGCCCGGCCCTTTAGCTGATTACAGATATCACACTTTCTCCGCAGAACATCTTCCCGTGTGGTTACGATAGGTGTACGGTAAGAAGTCAAAATCATGATTCGGCTGGAGTTCGGTCCATATGGCTTATTCGACATGCTAAGTACGAATATCATCTCTCTGCATTTTGGGACCTTTTCATAGAGTTGTGGTGGTTATATGGCATGGGGTCGAAAACATAGATTTGCTTTATTCGTCTAGTGTGGTCATTTAACGTGCTGAACATGAATATCATGCTGATTTCGCAGGATAGTGCATTTTCTTGGGTTACGGTAGGTGTAGATGGGTCGAAGTTCCAGATTTGCTCAAAACCTTACCTGTAACGGTTCACAAGTATATCGCTTATGAATATGATGCTTGCTCGCTGTCATAACGCAATAGTGAAGTTATGATGAGTTGCAGGGTTTGAATGAAAATTTTTTCGCTTTCGGGCCAATTTAGATCCCGGATATTCAAGAGATGGGGAAACGGTCATTTTGCATGGCGGTCTCCAGCGTCATCCTGATAACCTGTCCCAACGCGTAACGCACGCGGCAAATCTCCCTCCCCTGTTCTTGCTTAGGCAAAAGCCTCTGAAGGGTGTCTCGGGTGGTCCTATAAGGGAAAGCATTACGGTCGTGAGAAACTTTTATACCACACGAATTGCCTTTATCATGGGCATTGAGCACGATATTCTTAAAACAGCACTAGGTAATTTTCTGCCAAGATTTTAGGCAGGTTCATGATTTTTACTCGCTGCCATGTACCTATCGTAACTCTGCGAAAAGGTCTCAAAACGCAACGAGAGTGTTTTAAACGTGGTCAAAAGGTCGAATCTCTTTAGACCGAGTTTCAGCCAAAACTGAGATTTCGCCCCTCTGCAGTTATACCTACTATATTAGTGAAATCGCCTCAAAATGCCGAAGGAGTATGATATTCGTAATCAGCATGTCAATTAGCCCCCCTCAAAGTTTCAGCGAAATCCATGATTTTAGCTTTTTATGTGCACCCAACTTAAACCCAGGAAATGGCGCTATACCGCGCGAAATGACTACGATATTCGTCATCAGCGTTACAATACCCATGTACCGCCTTTGAGCAAGATTCATCATAAGAACATTTTGGATCCGGATAGCCGCATAACGCATCAGTTTTTAGAATTACCCTTACTTTTATCGATTTTATTGTTTTTTTTGCAAAGTTTGAGCTACGGGACTGGAGGTTGTTGAGGGAGGTAGGTGGGCATGCTAATTACTGTCACAGCGGGAATAGGGATTTGCATGTGGAAGTGGGCACAATGAAAGGTTCTGCAAGGATAGGGATAAAACCTTAATCATAGCATTGACAGGGCCGGGCGGATCCGGGTAAGCCAGCTAGTACTTTTTTCAGACATAGAACACTTGCCGATCCCACGTGCATATCTCGGCTTTCCTTCGCGTATCACTTATGCCGTTGCGCCAGTCAGTTTCGCGCAGGAATAACCGCTGATCTACTGACGATCCAAGGTAAGAAAAAAAACTTCGTTCCTCTTGTCTACCAATTTATCAGTTCAGAAGGCCACATTCCAAACAAACAAATAGAAAAACAAGTGCTGCAACGATAGTTATGACCAAAATGAGGTGATCGGAAGGAACTACCTGTGGTGCTGGTCATATTGACCAGTACTGACCACTTACTTTAGGATAATACAGTATTGATGCTCAGAAATCCGTAACATTTTTGATGATATTGTCTCATTTTGTATATGTATGTAATAGACGAGTGTGACATTTTGATGAATGTATCTGCCCATGTAAATGGATTGTCTGTTTGTTCTCTTAGAAAATATGCATGCATTACGCACTGAAATATTAATAGGGCAACTCACACAAATCATTTAAGATTGAAGATGTTGAGGCGACATAAAAGCTTACAGATTTCTAATAAGCTATTGTGAAACTAGGAGTATTGCTGAGGTAGTTGCTCTCAAGTGCGACATTCAGCACTAAATTGTAAGAATCAATTATTTGCCTATCTTCTCAATTTTTGTGGGAATGCAGCTCTTGAAGGCACCGTCCATCCAAATTCTCGACTCTGTTTTTGTTCCGGGGCCTTTTCGTATCCCTGATTCTGATTATCAAGTCGAGAATCCGCAAAACCCCGAAAATCCCAGTTTCCAGCACTTGCACGGCGAGTTTTCCGGAACGGTGATTGGCTGGGTGCGCATGGATGGGTGGGACGAACGTCACGCCCACTTAAAGGGAAGCAGCCAACGTGGCGAATACGTCATCTGAGTGGTTTAAGAAGGAATTTTCTTGCTTCGGCAACAACTTTTGGGAGTGAGAGTTGGGCAAATATACGGTTGGGAGACAACTATTAGTCCTCAAAATCTCATCGACCCCATTTTGGTTGGACGGTGCCTTTGAGCTTTGTAAAAATCACTAAATCTGGAGTGTCCCGAGTTTGATGCTTTCATGACGGCATCCGCAGAAGATGGGTCTACTGACTATGAGTCCACAGTCATTGCTTTCGCTGCCATATTTTTATCATATTTCAGAGATATTTTGGCATTGTAGAGGCATGTCGAGTTATTGAAATAGAGTAGATGGTCATCGCTGCGCTATACGCGAAGAACTCCTCCTGACTCGCGCGGGAAAAGCTGCTGTAAGCGTAATATTTGCCAAGAAAAAACAGTTGTAAACCCCAAATGGTTACATGATATTTCGTTCCACTTACATTGCTAACCGAAGAAATCCTGGGCACGCGTGAAAAGCGTTGGAGAGGGGCTAAATGGATAAATTTATTTGTTCTCCTCTGTTCTCATCCCTATTTCTGGACCTAGTCATTCGCGTATTCGCAAAGGCAATGTTTGGTGCTCTTTCTGGAGATATTCTGAGGTCTTGCGATGGATTCCACTGCAGCCAATCGGCAAAAATTTCATTCCTGTGGCCGTATTCATCAACGAACCCTGAGGGTTAAGCTTACCTCCAGGGTTAGTTTAACCCTCAGGGTTCATTGGCCGTATTCATCAAGCATAGGCTAGGGTTTACCACGGAACGCGATCTACCCGTATCGATCAACGAACCCGTGGCCGTATTCATCAACCCGGAGGGTTAAACTAACCCTGGAGGGTTAAGGCGTCAGTTACGCGTGCGCTGTGCAAACTCACATCACAGAATGCCTAAGTACGGGCTAAATTCACTTTATATTATACTTCTATTCTTTCACTGTTATAGTAGTATAGTCAACGAATAAGCTTCTAACACTAGTTTTTATAATACATCTCTAGCATACTTGTGCAGCATCCAATCTTACAGCGTGAGCTTATTTTCATGTGTGCAGTTGTGCAGTGTAAGTTCTACTTTTACGCAGTTCGTTATATACCGGGCTTGTGCTACTCTTTTAGGGGTCAATGCGTGTTATCATAAAGGGGCTTCTTTGGCACTTGTCAGAGTGGAATTCGCAACCATTTTTCCTCGTCGCATTCATTCGTCACCAAAGCTAGAATTCTTTTTCTCGCAAAGTCAGTGTTTCATGTACTTCGAATATGAACATAAAACGAAGTCGAAACTAAATATTATAACAACAACCAATACTAAATACTACAATACTCGTTGATCGTTTCCCATAAACTATTAGATGCGAGTAAATGTTTGTATGAAGTTTTATGGTAGAGTTAACCTTGCTCTGAGCTAGGGTTAAATTAACCCTGATGAATCACATAAGTTTAACCCTCCAGGGTTAGTTTAACCCTCACGGTTCGTTGATGAATACGGGTTAGTCGCTTTCGGGGTAAAATTAACCCTCAAGGTTAGATTTAACCCTCAGGGTTAAGCCTACCCTGTGTTTCATGAATACGGGTTGAACGCTTTCCAGGGTTAAACTAACCCTCCAGGGTTAGTTTAACCCTCGGGGTTCGTTGATGAATACGGCCACTGAATGGAGCTATACCCTGTTGCTCAAATAATGCACGTGATGACCATGCTACTAAAATGTACCAAAGGTCCTTTCTCCGAGACTTTTCAGTGAACTTGACATAAAATAATCGTAGCAGAAATGCTGCGATGTTTAAATGACACCTTCTCAAAAATTCAGTCTTATTCTACTTGTATTGCTGATTTGATAGAAGGCAAATTACGAACTCGTCGAAATTATTGCGTATCCATGTAAGTCTGAGATGTCCGAGAGAATTGTGACCAACAGCTAAGAATTCAAAGCTTCTGGCCGGAAAAGGGACTAACAATTACTCAGTGTGGAAACATCGCAAACATGCAATTATCAATGAACTATCGCATTCGCAACTCACTAATATTTGGCACATGGTTACAAAGGTTAGAAAAATTTTTGAGCGCCTAACTATGTGCGATCGCGCAGTCTAAAGGGTGCACTTGTAATGATTCTTTAATTTGTATAAATACCTTTTAAGCAGCAATCTTCAAAGGACTGGAAAGATTCGGACCGATTTTTGCAGTTGCAAGAACATGTCTGATTTTTACTCGCGACAGTAGCAAAAATCGAGAGGTCTGCGGGTTCTGGAAGCAAATTATTTGGGTACTTGTACGGCTGCGAAGGCTGGAACAGTCAGATATTTTCGAGGTGGATCAATGCAGTCATAGAAGTCTCCACGCTTGAGTTCAGAGTTACGGCACAATCTTGGAGGTTCAACAATAAAGTTTGGAGGTACTCGGTTGGTTTGGTAGTAGCACAGATGGCAGAACACGCTGAAAACGCAACGTATGGATGAAATGTTGGCATAGACCAATGGAGAACAAATATTAGGTTGTATCACGATGATTTTCAATTCTGATTTTTAGCCAAAATAAGTTATAGCCATAAAATATACATAGGTATGGCATTCCTTCGATAGTGTACGAGTTAGATTCGCTCCACGACAAGTTAGAAAATCTAAAAAGTTTTCAATGCTCAAAAAATTGGAAAAATAACTGTATCCCGTAAAGCCCTACAAGCGCCAGCTTGCTCAACCATATATTCCGCCATCACAGAGTCATATTCACAGTTGTTGTACTTTTTGATGGCTTGGATTTGATACGAAAATTCAAGCTTTTGTTGAAGCGATGCTGGTTGTTCCCACATAGATAAATCTATATTATAAACCTTTATAAGAACCATTAATTTTCAATCTTCCGGAGTAGCCTTGAAACATCAAATTAAGCCTTAAAGAAAAACCCATAAAAAGCGGTATCTTTTGATTTATCTTGATCTTGGCCTATTTTTGCTTCCCGATTTTTTGCTGCACTGTGAATGTTCATTGTACGTGCAGATGTCTGATGTGACAAGTATATTCGAGAACGAGTGGAGCCCACAGGATTTTGGACGTAGATACCTCTTCTCAGTTTCTCGAGCAATGAAACTCTCTAGATTCTTGCTATGAGGTTATTATGGAGCAAAACTGACGTGCACATGTGATATACTTCTTATAAACCTTGCTTTTCTCTTTCGAACGACATGACATGCATATGTCTAATACGAGAAGGGTTTTGACTTGCTGCATATAAAACTCAAAACTAAAAATCATCATGGTTGAAATTAATACCTGACTAAGTAGGAAAATCAATTCTGAAAATTCAACAAAGGCAAATTCAAAAAGCGCTGCTTAGATGTGAGAAAGGAATAGATCTATAATGGAGATCAATTCATGGAGTGCTCATTATTAGTAGTTCGACATTTTTTTCGTACCTTCCATGGTGAGACTGCAAGTGGGATAAGTTTCAGAGCACAGTTTCACAATTTGCCGAAATTTTGCATAGTTGATATTGGGTGCAACTTTCATATCTTCAATGCGACTATGCTATGAAAAAGTATGCTTTTCTTATCAGAGAACACCTGAGCAGTGTACTGTCCTCATTTTTCACAGTTAGTCACAAAAAAGGAGGTGAAAGCAATAAGGTCGCTTGTCTATAGCCATGTCATTGAAAAATACGTTTTTGGTATGCAGAACCGTCGTTTGGCAACGGATTCTCAATACGAGTACGAGTTTAAATTGGTTTCGGGAACTCTACATATGTACATTCACCAGATACGAAAAAGAAAAAACAGATAGACAAACATTGAGGTTTATACATAAGAGAGTGAATTGTTAAATACACTATATGTGAAATTATCAGTAATAGATTAACCCTCTTTATCGAGAGTTATAGTTTGGAGCTTTGGGTCGATGGGTTTATCTGACTTATGTTTGGCGAAAATACATACGGTTATTGTTGTATGGTACTTGCCTTCTTTGACAGCGCATCCAATATGTAGATACGGAACTTTTTTCACCTGAAAATTATTTGAAAGAAGCTGAAATAATTATTTTAATAGTTGGCCCTCGAAATGTGTTTGTAGCAGTATATGTGTTTTGAAAAAATCCACTTACTTTTAGGATTCTGTCTCCGTATTTCTCAAGTATGAGACTGAGGAGCTCGTCTTGGTTTGACGTGCTGGTAATTTTTAGATTGAATTTATAATGAATAAATCTAGCGGAAAAGTACCTGTTAGTGTAGAAGAGACCAACGAATGTGTTATCTGCACCTTTGACTCCTCCAATGGCGGTAATATAGATTATCAGATCCAAATACTTTCGCTTCACCGGGCAAAAAAGATACTGGAATTTGAGAGATTATAAAAATTCAAACGTTCTCAAAAATCCCAAAAGTTCACTCAAAAAAACCCTCCAATGACAATCTCAGAAATTTTTTTGCGGGGCGGGGGGAGGGGGCTAGATGAACTCTTCTAAAAGGGGTGGTCTTATTTGCAATGCTTTCCAAATTTTTGCCTCTGTAGACAAGCGCACCAATAACTCAACTTCTTTAACTCCAAAATCATGCAGTTTACGCAAACTGCAAGAAGATAGGGCTAATCTCAACTGGCGGGTGAAGCAGGAACCTATTGATGTAAGAGACTAAGCAAGCGTTAGTCTCAGCATTGCCGTGGGATTAACACATAATACACCCTCAGAATGTGCTAGTAAAGAGTTTTTTGAATAACGTTAATCCGTTTCGGATCCTGGAAAACAAAGTGTCGACCCTGAGCTATTCTGAGTTCCGCAAAACTTTCTTTTTACAGTCCAAGAGTACCAAGCTAGTGGCTTAATTTCTACTCTCGTGATGGTTTTCTGAAGATGTCAGCTGACTAATTATGACATTAGGAATGTCCAAGCCCTTCTCGTAATTTACTCATATCAAGTCTTACAAAAGTTTGTTACACTTTGGCTTTACCGCAGTGAGTCATACATTTTCTGTTCTTTGTAGTAGTTTGGCACCATTGATTAGGGCAAAGCAACTGTACGATCTCATATGAAACATTGCACCAGCTTTAATCCTTTTGGAGTTTCAAAAGTTAATCTAAAAAGTTGGGCTTGCAAAAGCGAAAATACGTTTGTCCAAATAACATTCTACGAAAATCTCACTAGCGTAAGCTTATATTCATACCAGACATTCATGAGTACCGTTGTTTTGCTGTGCTGTTTCCACATAAATGATTACATACTACACACTTTAAAAGTACAACCCTAATTTAGCTCTCTGCAACTCTAATTCACAAAAAAAATTGTTCGCTTAAAACAACCTGGCAAGAAAAACTGAATTTAATAATTTTTGAGTAACGCTTGCAAAAAGCCAAAAAATTTCGGCTGCACTTTAAGAGCACTTTGTAATATACAATTATTTATGTAGAAACAGCACAGCGTCGCTTTGGCGAAACGTGGCTGTATCAGTTTTCTCGACATTTAGCCGATGAAGAAAATAACAAAGGCATGAATACGAGTTTGGAACGACACTTAAAGGCACCGTCCAGGCAGATCTGGACCCATGGGGATTTTACGTGGAAGGCACTTTTGGGGCTTAAACTAAGGCACTGCCCAAGCGGCAGCGCAGGTAGTGCTCTAACGGCTGAGACATTTCCCCTCGAAACTGGACCCCGCGAACGTATTTCGCATGGGTTCATGGCGCAAAGCGTGGATCCTGGCGCGAAACTGCCATGAATTCATGCGAATACCATCGCGGGGTCCAGTTTTGAGGGGAATATCTCAGCCGTCAGAGCACTACCTGAGTTGCCGGTTGGGCAGTGCCTTAGTTAGGGCCCCAAAAGTACCTTTTTCCTAAAAACCCCATAGGACCAGATCTGCCTGGACGCTGTGTTAGCGGGTTTAAGACTCTTCGAGGGATGTTGGCCTCGGACTAATAGAATAACTGTGTAGGAAGAGTAGAATTGGTGGTTCAGATTTATTTGGACAAGTACAAGGTTGTGCGAGCGAACCGTTCACGGTAAGCTCGTAAGGAGAGTGAGGTCAAAGCCTCCGAGATACGAAAGGGTGGTAAGGCCCGCCCACTCAGCGGGTGGTCCCTCGATACGGTAATTGGGGGAATCATCGTACGATGATACTCCATGTGTCGGTGATTCTCCTAGA
This sequence comes from Cylicocyclus nassatus, assembly GCA_958299035.1. Lineage (NCBI taxonomy): Eukaryota > Metazoa > Nematoda > Chromadorea > Rhabditida > Strongylidae > Cylicocyclus > Cylicocyclus nassatus. The sequence goes on from CATQJL010000001.1 coordinate 81,735,994, forward strand.
CCTTGTGGCCTGAGGCGAATTAGCGCCTCCTGATGTGTGTTATACAGAACACATTAGCTATAGTAGCTTTATTGAGTCAGACGACGAACACGTGTTAGTGCAGTAGTAGAATGCCGCCGATAAAAGGCGTGGCAAAGTAACATGACAAACATCTGGGCAATAATACCCTCATATCACAGCAGGTCATGCTTATGGCATGACCTTTATGGTGCTTAGGAGAAGTATGATATAAGTTGCAAGGAAGGTGCCGACAAAGTCGGCACACGCTGCCTTTAAAGGCAGCGTCCACCCAGGTTTTCGGCTTCCACGTTTTTGTCGTTTCAGAGCCTTCTCATGACCCTGATTACGAATATGAAATCGAGAATGCGCTACAATCCCCGTTCCGGAGGACCAAGGCCGGCTTTCCGGAACGGTGGTCGAATGGGCGCGCACAAGTGAGGGGGCATGGATGGGAGGGGGCGGGCATGGATGGGATCCTCGTACATCTTCGCTATTCCGAAGCGATTTTCTCGCTTCTGAAACGGCATTTTGCACCGCGACTTGAGCATTGGATTGATAGGGAGCCCATACTATTGAATGGGCCAAAAGCTCAACACCCTCAACTTAGGGTGGACGGCTTTAAGCTAGTAAGATCCCTGTAGTTTTGAACAAAAATATGAATTCTTTCAGTTTCCGAGCATTCGCATCAAACTTAGAGCGGATCAAAGCTGGTGTAAGGCTTCTCATTAAATCTTGCAGTTTTTGAGTCTTTAATTATACGGTACTCTGAAACCCGAATAAAATTAATGCATGAATGCGATGAAAAGTTCAGTGTAACAAAACCTATGTAACGACCTCAAGTTTGGAAAAAACTCAGCGTTTTGACACACATACAGTTCTATCCTCTTGCTGTTTAGGAGGAGTAATTATATGAAGTGGGAGTCCCAATTCTGACTTATTTACGAGACCTTCAGGTGGCAAGTCTTCAAGCAATTATCAAAAATAGAAAATGTTAAACTAACTTTGAAACCTGTGTCTTTGAAGCAGTTGAGCAATTCTCTTGAAGTTAACGCAAAATCCGGTAGGGCTATCTGGAAGGAGATAGATAGTTTCGAGTCAATAAGTTATTTTTTCAGTTTTCTTGAAAATAAGCGATTTATGGCGCCTATTCTGCTGCATAAACCACTATCAGAACAAGTGAATAAAACTGACCACTGCCTTTGCAGAGCGTAAGAACCACCAACTTGTTACTCTCGCAAACAGCCAAGAGAATCTCATGTCGTCTATTTTGCTATTTTTTAGTCCTGAGGTATGGAAAAGCACGACTGCCTAAAAATACCATCTTGTCTCTACACAAAAGCATACAAGCAACTTACAAAGAAGATTAACCACAGATGTCTCATTTCTGGCATTGAATTTCGAAACTTTACGCTTTTTATCCGAATTGCGCACCATATGAATGTCCACTAATTGTTCTGGCACAAAACCAACAATGAAAGGTCATACTCTCGCTGGAGCATGGGCGGACATGAGAATTATGACAGTTTAGCAGTTATTTCGGAATTACAATGAACATGTTTGTGCCGTCAATCAGTCGCCATTGTGACCACTTTTCGCGAGTTTCTGTATTTGTTAGAAGTTACGTGAATTTCGAAGAAGGCTGTTATGTTGTCGTAATCAATGGTAAATTTCAATAACTCTCTGTTAAGAGCTCAAAAGGGACTCTGATACTTGAATATTTTGTGCTTACATTCCCGTCATAGCAAGTTTATAGCTCATTCACGATCTATTCAGAGTCAGGTTGCATATGCAGCAGAGAAGAGAGTTTTGAAGATTCTCTGCTCATCTAACAAGGGAATGGTCAGATATCGAAGTGGCTAATCCAGACAAGCTGCATACCGTTAGATGCAGCATGAAGCACTAACTCTAAATCTGTCTTCTTTATCTGCTTATCGCTTTTCTGGACGAAGCTATAAGCCATTAAATACCAATATTTTGCTAAGAAATTATGCGTGAGAGTGAATATTTGACCGTACAAAGTCACGTTCGGCTTGATGCTGGGCCAAAACATGCAGCTAATTTACTTCAAACCTGAGGTGAAATTGCAACAATGTGCTTAATTTTACAGTTTTTATGCACGATTTTTCCACAATAAAACTGCTTGTAGCTCCGTCCACAGAAGCGATAAGCAGATAAGGAAGACAGATTCGAAATCAGCGTTTCATACTGCATCGAAAGGTATACAGCCTGTTTGGATTGGCCTCTTCGACTTCTGACCATTTCCTTGTAAAGATACTGTTAGGTGAGTGTGCAGCTGAAACCCCAACCATATAAACCTTCCTCACATCTGTAAGGAGAACTTGCTAAACTTAGCAGTGTGAAATATCAATACCAAGTTTTTCAACAGCCAAGGCAAACAATGTAAATATGTACAGCGCTCTGCTCAAAGCAATTGATTAATGTACTGCAATCTCAAGTGGTTTAATAGCTCAGCTGCATCAGTGTGCCTCGCGGAAAGGTGGACGCGCAGAATTCTCCTAAGTAAAACAGCATAGCGGAGAATCCTATGGTTGCGAAAATTTTTGTTGTGCTTAGGGTGGTCAATTTTAGAGGAGAGGAATGGTGCGCAGTTGTTAGTGTTGTTGTGTTGCGTGTTGTTGTTACGTTTTTATATGTGAAATCAGGATGAAAATGCATTTTTTTGCATCACCAAACAACCATGGAGCATTCTTATTTGTATAGGGAAAAATGTAATAAAGGCACCGTCCACCCGAATTGAGAATGGTGGCTAAGCAGCTCAATCCTGCTGCGAAAGGCAAATTCCGGAACGAGAAAATTTTTTCAAAATGTGCAGAGACGAACAGACGTGTCCACAGGCAATCCAGAAGCAATTTTCAAGTTTTTGTTTACTTTTTTGCAGTAAGACTTGGTCTATCGTATCATATCTCTCCACAATTTGCCTCTGAATAATTAAATATGCGTAACCGTTCCTGGTAAAACGAGTGTAAAACAAGTCTTCTATGTTGTGTAGGTGTTGCTTCACATATTCGCGAAAAGACCTCCGCAGAACAAATTGAAAAAACTGGAAACGGAATATCGAAGACATCGTACCCCCACTTCCAATATATCAGGAGATTCTCCGCGCCGAGCTGAATCGAATGGTGGCTTTGTATTCAGAATTCGTCCACTCTGAAGCGAGATATATGGACATGTCGCTACATGTCCATACATGTAGCGACATGTCCATACATTCGCGTCTATTTTTCAAAAAATGTGAGTGGTATTGTATTTTGTCCCCTGAATGTGCTAACTTTATTAATTCGCCAATACCGAAAAAAAGCGGTCTGCCTAATATGGGTCCAGACTAGCGAAACTCTTGAGACTACAATATTCCAAAAAGTAAAAGCGAAGTCAAAACATGCAATTTCTCTCGTACCTAGTCTTTGAAGTAATGGACGCGCTTTTCTACTCATTTCAGCACTGTAACATATGTTTGATTATGAGTTTCTGTCTTAGAATGAGTACTTACCAGGGAAGGATACTAAATTAGATTTGCCTTTTGGGATGGGACACATATATTTGGAATCAGGTTTGAACGTTGATTCCAAATATGCTATTCCTAGCTGCTTAGCGTTATTCCGAAGCGAGTTATGGGCTTGCTGTTGTGAGTAGTCAACAAACTTCTGAATGTCGTACGGCGGCGTGTAGATAAGAACCTGCTCGAAAAAAGTGCTAGGATGTTGAACGAGCATCGGATTAATTCGTTCGATATTAGAAGGGGGCATGATACAATCGCAAAACCACTTAGACGTCGACACCGTAGCATCAGTAGGTCGAGGAGCACGCAAACTTTGCATAGAATAGAGATCATAACTCGCTGAATAAGGCTAAGCAGCTGGGAATAGCATATTTGGAATCAGCGTTCCAAGCTCATTCCAAATATATATTATTATATTATATATATATGTGTGTCTCACCTCAAAAGGCGAGTCTTAGTTAGTATCCTTCTCTTGTTAGTATTTTCTATCAAGTGCAGGTTAATTGATGATTGGTTTTACAAAGATCGATACTAATTTTTCTATTGAAACAATGAGATTTAGAGCTATAGTGCACTCCTATGCTTAGATTAGAACTGTCGAAATTAGCGATCAAAATAGCTTGAATGCTATTCACCTGAATACGACTGAATGAATCCGAAAAGCGTGGCAAAATCAAACTGAAGCTTTGTTGAAAGTACACTTGAGTGAAATGCAATCAATATCATTTCTGAAAGAATGCAGCGAAACTAAGTGCACATCTGCAGCTGCTGTTGACTTGTAAATGCAAAATCTCTGACTTACCAACACTACATACAAGTGAGCGCATGAGCTATAAAATTGAAAGAGCTAAATATTGAGTTTTGGTTTGTTTAAAGTGTTTCAATTCGATCTACTCTTTCACAACCAAGCCGTAATCTTCGCCTTTAGTAATTTTTGTGGAGAGTAGACCTTCTATTGTCGTTGAAGGCATGGCCAAATCGATTTAGAGCATGCTACTCAACAGTATTTGAGCTATTACTTGACTTCGACTGAAACATCCGTATTACAGCCAAACAGTGGCGGACCGAGGGCCCCCCCCCCGAGAATGGGTCGCGAAATTTTTGAAACTTACCTATATGGGTTGTAAGAATGTGCAAACGACTTGTTTGCACTTGAAAAGAATTAAAACAATTTTTAAAAATTTTTAAAAATTCATTTTAGCCTTATAAAAAAATTTTTTCGGGGGCGTGGCTGACGCCACGCCCCCTTTTTTCAGACTTTAGGGGTCGGGGACCCGCAAAAATTTCGAGAAGCACCCCAAAAATTTTTTCGGAGTGCGTAGCTAACGCCACGCACCTTCTTCAGAAAAAAATTTTTGCCGCCCTCCCCCCCCTAAAAAAATTTCTCGGACCGCCACTGCAGCCAAAAGACCCATATTGTCATTAGTTACGTTCTTGTTCTTTGCTCGCCAATCTGTGACGCAAGTTCCAAAAACTCTTTCGTTAGAAAGCTGAAAGCGTTCAAGGCTTTCCGTGTTTCTAGCCCAAAAATGTCTCCGCTAATTTTGCCAGTTTCCGACCCTTTTTCCAATGTATCAGATTGTAAAGAAAGTTCCCGGCCACTTTCGGAAATTTCATTTTCAAACGCATTTTTTCGGCGCTCCGTTGGACTTTGACACCAAGTTATTAATACTGTTCAGTAGAGGGAAGCTTAAAGTTTCCAATACGGTTTCTGAATTTAATCTATGCCAAGATATTTTTGACCTGCACAACAAGAAGAAAGATCTTTCCAACCATAAAAATTTCACAATTTTTCTTCCTACGGCCATTTTTTTGTGCAGTTCGGTAAATTTTCAAATCATGAGTGATCTGATTGAGAAGTCTGTTAACGACCCGACCGCAGCTGACCCGCAGCTGCACTCGAGTTTTGCGATTTGCTTTCAGAAATTACAAGCTGTCGAACTTGCCTCTGACTGTAACTTTTTTCGCAGCTGGCGTCGCTTCTGCGGGGATCGCCACGCCTGGATGATAGGTCCAAAAATGTGTAAGGTATTGCCCCAACAATGTTTGCAGTAATTAAAGTTATGGTCCAGCTTATGCAGAACGCCAAGATCAAAGTCACTTACCCGAAAAATGGTGCATTTTAGGGGCAGAAAATGGTCAAGTGGTGTTGCATGTGGTCGCTCAAATGCTTAATTATGTTCCATAACAACCCCAGCAGATTTCTATGTAATTACAGAATTTGAGCTTTCCAGCTTTCATCGTGCCTGAAATAATCCTGCACAAATAAGCCGCTTTTTACGACAACCTTTTTCCCTTCTGCGCATGCTGGTGGACCGCAGTGAGGTGCTGAAAAACCAGCAAAACAAATACATGTTGTGGATAACATTGTCTTTGCAATAAAGTTTGTAGCCTCGGAAAAGATTCAATCTGCTTGAAGTTATACGATTTAAAAAAAAAATTTCCGAAGTGCCCGAAAACTTTTTTTTTACAACTTAATAGTACTAAATAATCACGAACTTAGAAACTTGAATGTCACCAAAAGTGGCTGTTCGCGACGGTTAACCACGCGCTCCGACTAGGACGCTTTTCAGAATTTTGCGGGCCCATATACCAGAAATTCCAGGAAAAAAACGTGGCGGCATACCCCCAAAAAATTTTTCCAATTTAGCTATTCGAATTTTTAAAAACTTCTAAAAATCATTCCAATGATTTACATGTAAAACAAGTCGCATGCACACATTACAACAAATGTAAGTAGCTTTCAAAATTTTTGCGACCCATTCTCGGGGGAGGGGGGAGTTGGTGCCAAGCCCTCTTCCTCCCTTCCCTCGGTACGCCACTAAGTTATAGTTTACATAATGAAAAAGGAAAGGTCGGCAGATGTAGATAAACATCGTTTGCTGTTCGACTGAATTCTTTGCAGAAATTCAAAACGATTCCAAAGTTTTCTTAAGCGAAACTACTACCGATCGAGGTCTGGATTTGATTCAGAGGTGGTACGAATAAAATCAGCAATCGCTTTTCATTGCTATAGAAATATGTAAGTTTTCCACAAGCTAGCGGGTCTCGCCGTTCTTCAGAGGAGTATCCGAAACAAAACTGCTTCGTAGATAAGCTCTTGGTATCTTCAAAAGCTGGCCAAGTGATTGGCTCAAAATCTTGACGACGATTGAAGCCGCTTTACACCTAACGTAATCTTTGGGTAAGTATTACTGGAGCATGCAATTTGATTTAGAAAAGGTGAATATACCAGTGAGGACTTTTTAGCTCTGTTGGGGTTTTGTACTTATTGTAAGCGTCTGTTGTAGTCCACCGCTACAACAACTGCTGACCTAGTTTTTTACTCTAAATCTTGAAGTACTGATTAGAGGTCGAAGTGGCATCTCACTAGTAAAAGCAGCAAAAACACTTGTTTCATTTCGCACTTCTTATGCGCTGAGTTCGTAGATAAAATTATGAACAGCTTTATAGGAATGAAACTGTGCTGTAACGTGAAATCTTGCCATTTATTGTGTTAATACGAAAGTGATGTTCTCTTTTTTCAAGTTCCTTGCTGACAATTTTTTTCACAATAAGTTCTCTTTTGAAACGCGACATACCATTAAGAAATTCTTTTCATGGTCTATCCAATGATTAAATGCGGGCTTGCAGCCTCATCTGTCAAAGATTGCCGAGATCTAAAGAACAGCATTCAAGAATAGAATTTCATTGCATTCACTCTTTTAGCCAGAAATCATGCGCGAATGAACGACGCTTCTTCGAAAATCTATCCGTTGTTTGCAAAAGAAATTGCCTACGTTATGCACATCTTACCATTTTCTTAGAAATATCTAGACTGAGATGCTGGCGCCTTAACATGGACAGTCGTTTCAATCACTCTGTGGCCTATAAACTTTTGGAGAAGGCAATCAAGAAGGTTTCTTTTGCTCATTTTTGAAAGCTTAGGGTCAGGGCATCTTGTTGAAAGTTTTTGCAAAAAAAAAACATTCATCTGTTTAGTGCACGGAAATTCAAAGAAGGACTCCAAAATTTCGGACATCAAAGCCCATCAACATGATAAGAAAAGTAACAACTTTAAATCTCATTTTTTCTTTTCGAAATTTTCTTTGTTCAAACCCTTTTCACTTATGTTGTCCTACTGGCTTGCGGCTACAAGGAGGCAACTTTATTCAAACTTACAAACTTTGAAGGGAGTTATGATTGTCAAGTTCAAGGTTCTGGAGAAATAAGTTTTTTGTTTTTCAATCCATATTTTTGTGCAAGTTAGTGATAGAAATACATAGGAAGGGCGCTGTATTCCATAAGCATTTGCTGCTTTCGTTGTTTCTTATCGCATTCAGAAATACTGATTATCTAGAATTACAGAGTAAAGTGAAAATTTGCAAAACTGCCATTATTTTTGCATCAACCTAATAAATACATATTAAACTTTATCCGTTTTTTGAAGCACGTTTATAAGTTTTAGCTCCCAAGCAAGAGATGCCTGCAACTGAATGCACTTCGGATACGCAATAATCCTGCAACAAAGTTTCTAATTCCTAGAATGGAATTCTTAGAATGGTGCTCAGCTTGTAATGAAAGCCGATTTCGAATCAATATTGAGCTGCATTTAGTGGCATGCAGCACTTTGAAAACGGTCTTTTGGCTGTCAGCATTCCCCATGTAAGTCTAGGCCAGAATTTTTGTACAGTTCGCTGAGGGGTCAAGAAATAAAGGAGACTTGGACAATTTATAATGACTACCTTTCTCAAACAAAAACGCTACATAATGGGCTTCCCGGGGAGTGCAACACAAATTCAAAGCAATTCAAGGAAAATGTGTGAAGGCTGTATTCACATGGAGGTTGGGTGTAAATGGAATTGGGAGGCTAATACATAGCACTACATAGCACTTTTTTTGAGTGTTGTTACACGTTATCCTTAGTGTAAAGACTAAAAACAAAGCACATGTGTGATTGTGATATCAAAAGAGAATCCAAAGCGAAAGCGAAGCAAAAGAGTTTGATTCACGACTTTTATTTAAATTTCGGACTTTAAAAGCAAAAGTCAAACTCCCGGGATAATTCCACTATAGTAGATTTTGACTGCCAAGGTCTGTTTGTGACAACTTCATGTATATTTAGGTGTCTCATAATTTTTTACCGTTTTTACCCTAAACATCAGCATTTTTTGAGAATTGATTTACTTACAAAAGGTAAAAATCATCGTACTTCTGTCGTACTTCTGTATGTATGAGCCATATGATCAGCGTCAAGCATGGGGTGGCACACCACACCTGGGGGTCGTAAGAGGATCAGGAAGAGGAGGGGGGGGGTGAAGTTTAACGACATGATGTCAGTCAACAATGTTTGATAGGTCCACTGTGCAAGATACCAGCACTGATGTTTTGGCCTAGAGTCGTACATGCACAGTAAGCATAAAGACTTTAAAAACATAAGAGCATCGTTCTCGTAATTAGCATATCAGATAACCCCTGCGAGTCAAGTTTCACCGAATTTTGAAGTATTATCCAAATATTGGCACACTTAAGTGAGGTGGTCATTTTCGAACATGCTAACTTTGTTTCAAAAGTGAGTAAACTACTCTTTTATGCACCCACTACAAAATACAACTATTTTGCTTACATTAGGAATCTCACTTCAACTAACCTCCAAACTCTAAAATTTAAGAGCAAGCCAAAATCTTGTTTGTTCCATTTTTGCTTTCAATTTCTCAAACTGGAGAAGACCAATCAGGCTCAAATCACTTTTGTAAAAGTTACGAGGAGCAGGCTATCGGATATACTTTGCAGCCTTCTCTCGCGATTCACGTAGTAGCGCAGATTTTAGCACATTATCGTAATCCATTATTTTTGCGGTGTTTTCCATTTGCTTAGTTAAAGAAAAACTATATCTTTCTTTTGGCGAAACAATTTTGAATGAAACGCTATGTGGGGAAGAAGGTTCAGCAGTAGGAACCATACAAGAAAGACAGAGATTTGAATGCTTTGAAGGTGAGTTAATGGGGTATGGCACAACCCCTAAAAAGCTATGGCGGCCACAGCTTTTCAGGGGTTGTGCCATACCTCATTAATTTGCCTCCGAAAAGAATTTTAAGGAACAAAATACATAAAGTTTGATAGAATGAGTCTTGTAGTTTTCATAGGAGTAATTTGAGCCTGGTTCATCTTCTTCGCTCTGAGTAAAAGATGGTGAAAGCGCAGCCATTGGAAGCGAAAAATGGGACAAACAAGTATTGGCATGCTTCTAATTCCATAGTTTGATGGCTATTTGAAGCAGGGCTCATGGTAACGGTAAATAGGGAGTAGTGCTTTGTATTGAGTATGAAAATTAGGTAATTTACTTCTGAATTAGTTAATCATGTTTGAATACGATCACTTCACTTGAGTGGTCCAATATTGGAAGCTCTTTAGAGTTTGCTAAAACTTGCCTTAAGGGTGGTTATTTGACATGATACGAATATGTGCCTAGTTATGCATGGTAGAATCTTTATGTCATGCCTACGGAAGGCAGACGATAATGCTGGTAGGGAGAGGGGGAGGGGGTATTGAGACAGAAGATAGGAGGGGGTCGTATCCGGCGTTTGTGTGCCACACCTCTTGCTCGACCCTGCTTATGATCATATGATCGCCCTGCATATGATCACATGAGCTCAAGAAGTCTATGAGCGGAGTTTGCCTTTTACCTAATTCATTTTTTCTTTATTTCTAGCCATGGAAAAAATTCGTGCGTTCGAATGTGCGATGTGTCAAGCATATGCTAGAATGAAAAGGAAATTGTTTAGATAATTTGAAGCGCAGATATGAATTTGACAGAAAAGTTCGTTTTTGACTACTTTTAGATTTCAGCTTAAAACTTCATGTGGAAAACGATTTCGGCAGTCTTAGCCATTTTGTTGATTACAAGTCACATCAGATGAAGGAAAGATACAAAAAGACGGCGGTTGTAGTAAAAACGGTCAAAAATTATGAGACACCCTAATAGAATACATGATATTCTATACTTATTTACGAAAGAAATATTACACACGTGCGATTCGCAAAATTTGAAGGCTTTTCACGCTATTAATTCACTGCTTTGTAGCATTGGAAAGCTTGGAGTTCAAAGTAATACGTAGTCAGCACGATTTGCAATGTTTGCTTTTAAAAGCGGTCAGAGAAATTTGTTTGAATTGTGGCATTATACGAAGTAATTTATTCAGTGTGACATTATCGCATACTATCAGCAGTTCCGAATTTATTGAATGCCTCTTTGTGCTCAGCGCAGTGCACTAAAGGAGCTTTTGCAGCAAGTATCAGGCTGTCAAAAAAATGTCGTTTTTTGATTGCTCGCTTTAGCAAAACAACTAGTCTCAACCCAAGAAAGGGCAAGAGGTTCTACTCGGTAGAGCAAAGCGAACTCTACAATACGACCTTTATGACATAGGGCCAAATTCAACACACTGACGACCACGCAGAATTTTAGTTGTCTGCCTTCTGGAACCAAGGCCTCTTACGGATCAGCCCAAAAATCTCAACTATGCGCATAATGCCATCCACCTCAGACAATTCATCGGAACTTCCGCAGGACAAGCAGAACTTGCAACGTTTCTTAACCATTGAGAAAGTGCACGCTCCAAAATGCGAGGTTTCCGCAGGAAATTGACGTCACAGCAATCGTAAACCGGAACCTTCGCAGCACTTTCCATGAAGCGCTGCGAAAGTGCAGTGAGGCTCGTAAGGTTTCCGCAGCACTTTGACCTGCCAGCATTTCCGCAGGACGTTGAGAGCGCATGCATTCGCGATTGCGAAATAGCGAACGCAACATCAACAGCGCATAGCGCACTCTTTTCTTCCATACTGTTTCGCTTTTGTTCCTCCTCTAATCTTTCTCTTTTTTCTTTCTTTCTTCATGTTGGCGTAAGTAAACCTGTATTCATCCATATTCTAAGTAATCTTTCAGGCATCGGTGCAAGTGTGTGAACAACCATCACCAAGTTGCTGGAGTGCTGGAAAAGGGCTCAACGAAGGGACTTCATCTAAGCACAACGCCTTTGTTCAGGTATGTCGAACTTCTTTATCTTATGTGCTTTGATTAAAATAATAATGCAAGTAATTTAAAACTATTACTTTGTAGAAAATATGCACTGGATATAAATAAAGCAGAAGTGATTAGGTAGAAATATATCAAAACAAAGGAGGGGGGGAAATGGATCACCGAAATTTAAAAGTACAAGCTACAAGCTCTTGATGAATATTGAAATATTTATTTTCAAAAACTTTCAGATTCAAATTACGTGGGACCAAAAGTACGTTCGCCATTTTTTCAAAAAATCATAACTTCCTTTCGACTCGATGGATCTCTTTGCATTTATATTTATCTTAGAGAGGAAATCATTCTCTTTACAGCAGTTCTTTTGCCATGAAGTGTCATAAAAAAGTTTGAAAGTTAGAAGCAATGAAAAAAATTACTCAAAATTGGCGTTTTCAGGCAGGGCCACCAAAAAATTCTGAAAGTATTTTTCGATAGAGAAAGCTATGCTCTTTACTATAGTGCCTTTTTTGCGTCGGGAGGGACGGGAAATTCGTGTGAACATGGGTTTAGTGACCTTCTCTTTTTAGTTGAGAGAAATTCGTGCCAATCGACAGCAATTTTGATCTTCGTAATATTATCGAGTCGGATTTGATTTGCTAAGAAAATCAAAACTGCTTTATTCGCACGAAATTCTCTCAGCTAGAAGGAGGTTACAAAAATAATGTTCATGAATATCCCCGTCTTTTTCGTAACTTTTCGGGCATTTTTGAGCATGCTCAAAAATTGCAATACTGAAGTAATAGTTTTCTTTATTTGCTTCGAATTCTCAATCTTTTTTGCTTTGTAAGGGCACTATGTAAAGAACAGAATTTCTTCTATCGAAAAATTTCAGAAATTTTTGGTGACCCTGCTTGAAAAATGCCAATCTTGAGTAATATTTAATTGCTTCTAACTCGCGAACTTTCTTGAGCCAATTTATGGCAGAGATACCATTGTAAAGAAGATGTTTTCCTCTCTTAGATGGATATAAAATCAAAGAGATCCATCGAATCGAAAGGATATTATGATTTTTTTTTTTGAAAAAGTGGCGAACGTACGTTTGGTCCCACCTAATAATTGTGGACAGTTTTCGAAGGAGCTATGTTAAGAAGAATCGAGGTGGTACAAAAATTGTAAACGCAAAAATTCAACCACTCCTGAATTTTCTTTTGCTGGAAGTGGCCACACGCCCACGAACCCAAAAGTTTCAATCCCTCCCTCCCCTCCCTTAAACAAATTTCTCGCGCCCCTACTGCTTTTCTTGTGTCTATCCTTTTCTACTCTCTGCTTTTGACTTCCAAATCTTTTCCCTCTCACAATACCGCACACATCACAAAATAATGATTATTGATTTAAAAATAAAAAGTTCAAACTTCCGATTTGAGATAATAGCTCGAGAAATTCGAAATTAAAATTTTTAGCTAATAGTGTTGAATGACTGAATAAATTAATGTGGTAGAAAAATATCAAAAGAAAGGGACGGGGCCTAATGGGTCTCAAGAATATTCATAGTAGTAGTAGTTGCGACTGTAGATAATGAAAGATTAGAGCTCTTCTAAACTTTAAAGTAGTTTATCTTGGCAATTTTCGAAAATGTGGCTCACTCCACGCCCCTTTTTGCTAAAAAATCGAGAGTGTACAAAAACTGGTACTACGAAAATTCAACCAGTCCTAAATTTCCCTTTATTCGGTGACTCACGCTCACAAATCCAAATAATTTTTTGTCCCCCCCCCCCTCTTGAAAAAGTTTCTTGCACCGCCACTGCTCTAATGTATCTATACTTCTCTGCTCCTCTGCTTTTGCTGTTTTAAATGCTTTTCTCTCTCCCAAATACTTCCTACATCTTCAACGGATCTGCATATGTTAATTTCGAATTCATGTTTCCAATAATACCTACCTGAAGTACCTTTTAATGGAAGCAAGCTCCAGAGATAGAAGCAAGAGAAGAAAATTACTCCATTCTCAAAATTTCTGCGTTTGATCGCAAAACTGAAACTCGCAACGGAAATCGGAGCATTATAGGTTTTATAGCATGCTCTTTCTGAATGTGCCAAATTTGCGCTGATTGAATCTCTTTATGAAAAGTTATGATTTTCAAAGCAAATGCCAAAAAAATCACATTTACTCTTTTTTAAGGGTTCCTCAAAAATCATAACTTTTTAAGAGACGTTCAATCAGCGCAATCTTTGTACATTCAAAAAGAGTAAGTGACTAGCTATGACCGATTGCTGCGATTTTCTGCAAGCAGATTTTTGCAACCAAACACGGGGAATGTTAAAATGGAGTAATTTCTTTCACCGACTTCGGTCTCTGGAGCTATCAAAAAGTGCCTCAGGTGCCGTTAGAAAGCATGTCTTCTTTCAAAATAAACATGTTCAGATCGGAAGTGAAGGAAGAAAGTTTCGAATTTTTGAAAAGGATGGGACGAGCTTTTGGTTCATTAGTATTGTTTTCTAAGTATTAATTTATGGAAATTCAACAATAATTTATAATAACTTTCACTTACACATACCTGCCTTAGAGTCTGACACATACCTGTTTTGTGTGGAAAATGCTGGAATATTAGATTGAAACAAAAGTCCTGCTCCAAATTTGAAAGTTCCAAAAAAATTTAAGTCGAAGTAAAGCATTGATTTTTTGCAGAAAGCTCTTGTAATTTTCAAATCTGTTTCAAAGCTTCTCTTGTTGAGATTTCGAAATTTCCAAAAATTTCAAATAAATCGTCCAAATTTGCTCCGTATTTCTTGGCGAAGAAGTCGCAAAGTGGAACACTTACGGCACGGCACGATTTACATCAAGAAATTTCAATTAATTCTCATTACAGAAAGGAAGGGAGACCGAAGCCGACTTCAGTCGCGCGAACAAGGTCAAAATGACAACCGATAACTGGAAACGTTTTATTTCTCCACAGGACCATCTTCCGTTTGAAGCGCATATTGTCCTTTGTGAATGAGATTGTTCTTCTTGTTTAATTCTTATTCTTCCATTATTCTTTACTCTTCCATCAGTCTAACATTGCTTTCTAATTCTTAATATCTGCCGATTTTTTCCAACTTTATTCGGTTATGCATATATGTATACTCGAATGTTTCTGCGATTTTATGTATATTTATTTATGAGCACTTCATTGATCTGCTAATTTGCAATTATCAACTTCGGCCTAGTGTGATTCTATATACCTGCATAAAACAATACACTGCGCACTCTGCTTTCTCATTAAAACTATCTCGCTGTCTACGTCTCTTAGCATCTACAAAGTCTGGGGAATTTCTATATCAAACGAATAATGCCTTAGTAAAAAGCGAAAACCTAGTATTGGAAAGGAAAACCTAGTATCAAAAAGGAAGCTTGATATGGAAGAAACGGATCGCGAATCAAGGAACTCTAAAAAAGTACTGCGGAAACCCTGTACCCTGAGATTGCAGGGTTTTCGCAGCGCTTCCGCAGGATTTCCGCTGGGTCACTTGCGGAAATTCTGCGAAAGAGCTGCGGAAGTTCCGGTCGGTTGTCTGAGCACAGTACACCTACAGTAGATCTGAAAGGCTGGCAAAAAAGTAGAGGCCATTCCTGGATTCAGTGCAAAAAAAAGCTCATGGAGTGACACATGGTGTGTCAAGCGATCCCACGCGGTACACTGCTGGACAGACCATGTGTATCAAGCTGTCGTCAATGAGTTAAGGTAGGTTTGAACTCAAAACCTAAAAAGAATTGCCAAAAAACGCGCAGTTGATGTTTTTTCCTTGAACTAGAAAGTGAGGAAACGAAAGTTTTCGAGTTTCTCTCAAAGCAATGCTGAGCCATTCTCACATAAGTATTCTATACTACAAGCCTAAATAAGTATGACTGCAAATTTTCAGCCTATCCCGAGCGATAGCTTTCGAAAACATCAAACATACTTAGCTTCTTTTCCTTCAGTGCTAAATTCGACATTTCTTGGAAATTGCCGCACAAGATAGGACGAAAATTTAAGGTTACATTTACCTAGGCTTGTAGCATAGATTTACTTATGTGGAACGGCTCAGCATTTCTTTGAGAAAACACGAAAATTTTCGTTTTTTCAATTTCTAATCAAAGTAAAATAACAGAAACTGCGCATGTGAGGGTATGACGAAAGTATATGTATGTAAGTGAGAAGTTCTCAGAAATATTTTAGACGGAGATCTGATTTTCAATTTTTGGGCATCTAGAACTCTTTAGATCTTAAGTTCAAGCTTTCCGTCTATCGAATTGGCACGAAATCATGATTGCTATCTTGTAGAGCTTGCTTTGCTCTATCGAAGTCCATTGACTCTTCTTGGGTTGAGCCTGATGTTTTGCTAAAGCAAGGAATAAAAAGCACATTGTGTTCTTGACAGCTTATTAAAAACCTTTGCATATTAACGCAGTGCTACAGAAGAAAATTCTGAATGCTGAAGCATTTGTCCCTGTCAATTCAAAAGCATTTTAGCTGAATGAAACATAATACGATGCTATTACGTACGCGTGTCAACGAAATAATTGGCAACAAAAATTAGAACTTGTGCAAGTGTTTTGGCCATGGAAATAGCGTGGCGGTTATTTTGCATTCTCTTCCATTTTTTTAAAGAAAACTAATAGAATATGTGAAAGTAATTCATCATTGCATTTCTTGAAGGGAGCATCAAAAAGCAAAATATCAAAGAGTAGGTACGCAAAACAGAGAGGATGTTTATGACAGAAGATCTTTTCTTTTTTTTTCTTGTACTTGACTTCCAACAATACATGAGCCATCGTAATAGCTAGCTGGAGCAAAAACGTCTTGCTTTTGCTTAGCGGAGTGCATGTTGACTGGGTCAGTGTAAATTGTGAGATGCCCTCAAAACAATGCGAGAAGTCTGTACTTATTGCAAAACATTGCTATGGATGGCTAAACAAGCACCTCTCCCTTGATGTACATTTGCAAATGAAGTCCTAAAAAATAGTAATCTAAAAAAGGCTAATCAAGTACAGGTCTTTTTTACTTTACTATGGTTCTTACGAAAAAGTTCTGGTGTAATTTGCAGCTTTTGAACAATGTTTGAAGCAGAAATCATTGGCTAGCATTCTCCGAATACTAATCATGAGCAATAGCGAATCATCTACGCGGCTAATCAATGATAGCCATGGATCAGCTCTTCAGTGCAATTCTAGTTCTCCTAACGATGTCCAAGGCGGGAAGCACTGCAATAGACATTTTCTGCTATATCGAGGTTTGTTGTTTTCATTTTGCAATGTGAGACTCCGAAATTCCGTCTGCAAGATGCTGACAGGTGTAATAATAGAAGTTTGCAGTTTAGAAAGTGATGTCACAATCTATCGTAAGACACATAACTAACTGTTTGCAACAGCCAAATCACTCTCATCGTTTTTAGGGTCAAATCACCAATGATGGGAAACTCAATGGCACATTCCATTCATGTGAGCCGGATTATGTGGACTGCTCAATGAATGAAAAAAGCGATTTGAATTTGGATGCAACTCATGAGACTGTGGTTTGTGCTGAGAAAGGCTTTTTGTGGAATTTAGAGGTCTTGATTGCATGCCCTAATTTATGAAGAAATTGAGCGTTGTTCCAGAATTACTGTTCATTTGTGCATTTAACGCGAAAATCATACTGCTACAATATGAAACACTGCTATGGAGTAAAGATGAAGTGTGCAAACAGCAGCATCTTTTTCACGGCAATTTCGAAGACAGGTAAGGTGTCATCTTTGTTTCACCTATAATAGCAAGAAATCTTTCAACTAATGTAGCTACAGAACTTGCAATACCTAGTATGAGGCCATATCAATGCTTTGACATGTCAATAAAGGACATTTGCAACGCATGGAACATATGCTTTTTTGATATTACAGTAAAGGTTATTTCTAAAAGAGAAGATGAAGCGAGTGTGACGAGTGTGAAAGCGGAGTATTCAAATACGAATTATTATAGGACGTTTGTTTCATGTACCTGACACATTAAAAGGCTTCACAACTATCATCAGGGGCAAATATCCCACTTTGCGGAGGATGAGAAGCTAAACGAGTGCAAAGAAAGCCTCACAATTCTCAGCAGTTACGAGCCTCTGCAGTTCAGCAAATCAACATGATGAATCCAGAATGTGAGGGATGTCATCCGATAGAGCAAACAAGGCTCTCCAAAATGACCTCCAAACATCGGCTTGAGTCGTAGTGCAAAGTTAAAAGGCCAAAAGATAAGAGCAGGCAGCTCATAGTGTCAGAAATCCGATCTTCGCCCCAGAAACAAACCTCCCACTTGTTCCTGCATCTGGAACATGCCTGCTTATATCACATACTTATGTCACTTGCTATACTTTTTCCGCATTCAGTAGTAAAGGATAAATTGAAAAACGAAACATGGCAAGCTCCTCCCCCATAGTGCTGTGCTCCTCCTATTTAAGAACTACTACAAAGCTTTAACTCTTTAACCATGATATTTGGGATGGATCATACTTTAATTTCCGAAAAATACTTTGGCTGAAAAAAAAACTAATAAAGCCATTCTTTTCTTTCCAACCTGATACATGAAATCTAAATTATTAGGCTGCTGCTAAATTGTTAAGCTCTGCAAGTTCTGTCCTAATTTTTGCCCTATGTTTGAAGCACTGTTGTAAGAGAATTTCATATCTGTTGCAATATTGTTAGTATCATTAGAAAGTGCTTTTCTTGCTCTTTTTAAGGCATCTCAAATTTCAGTAAATTTCCTAGTGTAAGGAGATGACAGACTCAAAATCTCCGAGTAGCCGAGGTACGTTTTCATCTTAGAAATATGTGCTTGCGAGAAAATCTCCACAATGCGCCCTTCAAGTCAGGTTCTTTCATTGTTTGCGGAATAATGATGTAGAAGGCAAGTATATGCAGAAGCTCAAATTCACGAAGAAAACTCTTGCTAGTAAAATTTATCGTCGAAGATTAGTTTTTTTCGTATAAATGTATTACAAGCAATAACTTTCTGCGAATAGAAGTAATCGATAAGCTCAAAGTTGGAGGTGCTAGGGTAAAGCAAGAGCTAGCAGGGTCCATCCACCAATTTCTTTTCGGCGTTCATGTCAATTGAAAATAGGCATGCACAATGTGCTGAAGCGAGGTCAAAAAGTGGTTTCTTTTTTGGCTTGGTCAAAAAAATCTCTCGGCAACGCAGACCCTAAAACTCTTTTTTATTGCAAACTAATTTACGAAATTTTCTCTATTTATCTATTGTTAGATAAGATGCCTGTCGATTCTCATAAGCATTGCCATGTCAAAAAAGACAGGTTTGAAGAACGCTGTAAATTTTTTGAGTTCTTGCTTCTTCCTTAACAAGGGCTTCACAAATCTCACCATGTCTTTGATAACCAAGAAATGCTCAACACATTGAAACTAAGAATTTCGAACAAAGTTGACTTTGAAAAAAATTATGTCATTCTGAACTCAAAAAATTCAAATTGTACAGAACTTATGCAGTAGCCTAATACAAGCAAAAATCACATTTCTGCATGTAACGATGTGATTGCATCCCGTTTTTTTTCCTTTGAATCCAATCTTCGGAAAAATGTAGCATATAAGTATTCACTGTGTGTTCACTGTACGTTGACCTAATGGGATTCTTAAAAAAATTTTTTTGGGTGGAGATACGATTCTTACAAGGGAAGTGACATTAGTCGAATCGGCATTTTCATATGGATTAGGAGATGTTTTATAAAGCATAAACTGCTGATTCCAATTCTGCTTTCGATATCAGCAAATTCTGGGAAGGAACGTTTCGAAACAAAAACTTGAACGCGCGGAGAAAGTTTTTAAAATATGTAGAACTCAAAGGCTCCAAGATTACTGCCAGGATGCTTCATGCAGTTGATATCTTTAGTCTAATAAACACATGCTAGTTATTAACGCTTTCAAGCGCCGGAAAGATCTCAACATCTGTTTTCACCTTTGCCCTTGAATTTTTGCTTCAAAAAAATTCCCACAACTCCGTTCATAGAAGCGCTTTGCATGTACAGAAAGCATAATTGGAGTCAGTGTTCCATGCTCAATAAGATAGAATACATTTCATATAAAAACTCCACTTCGACCAAGTACCTTCCCCTGTTAGAGTTATAAAAAGATAGCTTCTGAATTTATTTTGGGTAGATCACGACCAGCTGAATGTCTGGAGGTCATCGTATAAGAACGGCTTTCTTTACCACATAGTTAACACATACAACTTTTTTCGCCCACTCTGAGGCGGTAGCATAAACATTACCAAGGATTATTATCAAGCATAATGACGCATTTCTTCAAATTCACTGACTCGACTCTCGTTACTCTGGAATAGTAGCGCCAAGCCTTCTTGATTTTGATCGAATATCGAGTTGCACGAACGGAGTGAAAGCGTATTCAAAAGCTGTTTGCTGGGTTATTCGCAAAAAAACACTTTTCATTTCCTCTCATTTTGTGCTCGAATAGTTGCCTGAGGAAGATGAGTAATGATTAGATACAAAGAAAACTCGGCCATGTGACAAAGAGAAAAGTGGGTTTGTAGTCTGAGGTTGCTTGTAGTTTATCCCCGCGTCTCGTCTCAGATCCCTCCCTCTCCCTCCTCCTCTCTCCCCCCCCCCCTCCCTTCCCCTGCGATGGGGGGGAGGGAACTGACAATGAGAGGGGGCGCGGCATATTTCGCTACTCTAGATATCAAAGTGGTAGTATGGTCGAAACCAACGGATGTTGTGATCGTTTAGTCATGATTACATCGTGATAAACGTGATCATCTTCTTACGCCATTCAGTTCAATCGGTCATACAAAATCACGAAACAAGCTAGTTAATTTCCGGAAAACGATACTTGTTTCATGCTTGTTTCATTCTTATCGTTTTATCGTTGTTGAAAATCAAAAGTATCCCTGACCACTTTTCATTTGAAACAATGATGTGTTGGCTTTGCAGGTTAAGAAAAAAGCTTACTTGTCTACAACTTAGATAAGGTCTTGGGAAGATGCAAGACTGAAAACCGAATTGCAAAGGTAAAGTGCATTGAAGGCGGTCAAGCATGACAATGGTTGGAAGTTTGGTCACTTCAATCACGTTGCTTTGCTAAATCTAGAATTAAGTGAAAAATGCCAAACTTCTTTGCTTCTGATTGGTTACCATGTGGTATCATTGAGAAAATGATGTGAAGCAACTGTTTACATCATGTGCTGAAAATTTAGTAAAAATGATGGTTTAAAAATTACTACCATTCCTGT
The DNA here is from genome assembly GCA_958299035.1 of Cylicocyclus nassatus. Lineage (NCBI taxonomy): Eukaryota > Metazoa > Nematoda > Chromadorea > Rhabditida > Strongylidae > Cylicocyclus > Cylicocyclus nassatus. The sequence goes on from CATQJL010000001.1 coordinate 81,756,742, forward strand.
ATTCTTCTTTTGCTGTCTGTATTATAGAGGCTCTTATATCTTTGATACTTGGGTAGAATGGATGGCAGAACATTGCCATACAAGCTGAAATTTTCACTGTTTTGTAGATTTCCGGAGGATTCTCTGCACTGACAGGATGTTTTCAACGAAACAAATAGATTCTGCGGGTTGTAAGCTTTCCATGAACCTCACCTCGCAAAAGCAGTTCATCGAAGTTTTCAAAATTATGAGATTTTACTAATTACTACTAACTCTAAACGTTAGCAGTGCCATAGTCTCTCGGCACAATTTTACAGAATTTTCGAGTTAATAGGAAAGTAAACGACTTTGAAAGGTGATACCCTAGATCTCCAGGGGTCACACGAAAGTGAAAAACTCAATCTGTATAGCAATGTTCTGTCATCCATTACACGCAAAATCTCGACTTCTATTTTTTACCTTATCCAGGCCTTTTCATGGCGCTAATTCCAAATATGACTCTCAATATGCGTGAGTTTCTCAGAGAACTCCATTTTTGAGACAAATTTTTGAAGCTCGGACGAGTGCTCCTAATGCTATCCTTTTCGAAATCAAGCATTAACAGGTAGACACCATTGCGATTGTGTTTAACATGTGAAAAACACGTCAAGGGCGAGGAGACTTTGTTCAAGGGCGAGCGGTGCGGAAGAGCGTGGTCCTCGAGGCGCTTTTTCTGCTCCGATTTCTCCCTTTGCAGGAGATGTTTCGAAATTAGGATTTGCGCGATAGTTTTAGATCGAGGCCGTAATACTCGGTTATACTAGTATGCGGAAACGTCAATGCCCGGGCGCGGCGTTAAGGTCTGAAAACCTTAAAATAGAAAAAATAATGCAAGTATCTGGAGGAGTAAGGTATGACGCGTCGACCTTCAGATCCCCTTCCCCTTCCTGGAGATGTACGTGCACGCGGGCCTTAGTGCCTCATTTATTACAATAACAGAGGAGTGTATTGCATATGTATAGGCTGTTCCGTTCGGGCGCAAAATGTAGCACTGCGTCTAGTTAAGCTTAGTCAGCACTCGTTCAAGAGAGAGAGCCGGCCATAGTATGTGGTGTTCGTGCAGCACAGATCAGGTTACCAGTGAAATGTGAGTTGGCAACCGCTTACAAGAAATCATTGGCACAATTGTGCAAAACTCTTTAATGCGCTGTCTGATAGTCATCAGCAGCAATCCGCAGCTCTTAGATGTTTGCAGTTTCCTCAAAAGCAGAAAAATGAATAAACATTTTTAGTCATAGCTACTGTTGCGATTATGCTGTTGCTGCTTGGAGTGGTTGCTATATGGAAACTAATTCGAGATGTTCGCAGATCGGATATGTTAGATGTTCGGGAAAAATCCCGCAGAGAATCTGCAGAAAGTGTGGCTAGAACGAATAGCATCAGCACCAGGGACTGAATATGTTATTGCACTTTATCGCTAAATGATTGTTGCATTTTGTTTAAAGTAATGTATGGATCAATGAAGGATGAACTACGGTGACTTTGTTATAACACTAGCTGAGATATCAAGCTTTACTCGGTATCTGGCAAAACGCAATAAAGGTCATTCGTTTCCCACTTCTGTAAAACATTCACCTGGCTCTGTTTCACTCCTATGCCACTGTTTCACTTCAGTTCCCCGCCAACACTGAATTTCATAGGGCATGCTCGCTCAGCTTCTTGTGCCAGCAGCTTGCAACCTCAGCTCAACCTTTGCAAACATCGATAAAATCAGTAGTAGTGTTGAGTACTTTACATTTATCCCGTTCCTTCAACGAACAGGCTTGAGGTTTGCAGCAAGTCAATATGATGATGAATTTAATCAAGAAAAATCTAAACATTGATATTATTTGTAGTTAGGCATGCTCACTTAAAAGTACCGTTCACCCTAAGCTAATGTTTTCAAGTTTTTGGCAGTTTACGATGATATGGATACCCTACCAAGCCAATCCAAGTCGCGGCGCAGGATGTCTCTTCAGAAGCGAGACAATCGCTTTGGAATAGCGAAGATGCATGAGGAGCTCAAGTCGGCATCGCCCCCTCCAGCAATGCCCGCCCAGTCGTGCGCGCCTATCCAGTCACTGTTGTAGAAAGCCGACCTGTGGGTTTTCAACGGGGATTGGGCGTTTTCGATTCTCGACTTCATATTCGGAATCAGGGACATGAGAATGCCCCCGGGACCATCAGAACATTAAATTCAAGAATCTATATGGACAATGCTTTCAAACCCCGAACTTTTACCAAATCCCAGCTCTGCAGGTCAAGGTCTGCAACAAACCTCTTCTCACCTCCCGTGCCAACAGCTCAAAGTTTGCAAAGAACTGACTTGGTCAAAGCAGTCGATAATCAAAACTAAATTGTATTCGCAATAGTCATGCTCAATTCCTCCTGTATCATACCCCTGCCCTATGACTCGATTTTTACAAAAAAATCGATTAAATCAAAGAATCGGAGAACATTTCGGTGTTTCGTGATTGCATGAATTCTGCAAATCTTCAAGTGTAGTCCACTCAACCTTGCATTCTCAGGGACTAGCGCCGTACGAGCGGTCTGAGGTGCCTCTACAATCGCACGTGAGCGTGGCGATTGTACAGTGGTGAACGGCCGACTGCAAAGGTAAGGTGCGGCGCTTGCACGACCGTATTGCCTACCATTTGGGCGTTTGAGTCGTAGCGATTGCACGGTACTACTGCCTACCGTCAGCAAGAATAAGGCTTGGCGTTTGCACCAGATTACTGCCTGCCGTTTACAAAATCAAGGCGTTCAAGGCAAAATTGGATTCACGTAATTTTTTTGGAATACACTAGGAGTCAGTAAACACTTCATTTGTTTATTGAAAAAACAGTATCTCACAAACGTCAACAAACAACAGAGATGTCCTACGTACAAAATAGTAGCCTACATTGCCACCCGTAATATAAAAGCTCTAATAACACTTTACATACAAACACACCATTCAAACCTCCAAGAGTAAAAAAAAATAAAACCCAAAACTTGCAACAATAATGGTCATAAAATAAATTCAACGCGTAGATCACTGAGATGTTGGTACTACGTTTTTGGTTGTAGGCTTTATTCATTTTCATGGAGTCGTTCAACGCTTCCCTCAAGTTTGAAGACGTACAACTTGGCCCACTACCTTTCGATGAAAATGTCAATCTCAAAATACTCTCTATCAACAAGCAGATGTAAACTCGCGTCGTTTGCGATGTAACCCTTTTGCATCATTATGGGTATATGTGCGCCATCTCTACCGAAATTGGACCAATTAGCAATACAATTGTCGTTTTGTAAACTGAAGATCAAAAAAATTCAGGTGTCTAGCTGAAGGGTTTTAAAAAATTCATTCCTGTACACCGTCTTAGCCAGGGCTCGGCAGAGGTGGCGTACAGGGCAAGCTTGATATCGTTTTGGAATAAAAAGCAAGGAGGATATTGTTGAAGCGGAATTCCCCTCTCCCCCCTCCCCCCCCCCCACACACACACACACACACACACACACACACACACACACACACACACACACACACACACACACACACACACACACACACACACACACACACACACACACACACACACACACACACACACACACACACACACACACACACACACACACACACACATACACACATACACACATACACACATACACACATACACACATACACACATACACACATACACACATACACACATACACACATACACACATACACACATACACACATACACACATACACACATACACACATACACACATACACACATACACACATACACACATACACACATACACACATACACACATACACACATACACACATACACACATACACACATACACACATACACACATACACACATACACACATACACACATACACACATACACACATACACACATACACACATACACACATACACACATACACACATACACACATACACACATACACACATACACACATACACACATACACACATACACACATACACACATACACACATACACACATACACACATACACACATACACACATACACACATACACACATACACACATACACACATACACACATACACACATACACACATACACACATACACACATACACACATACACACATACACACATACACACATACACACATACACACATACACACATACACACATACACACATACACACATACACACATACACACATACACACATACACACATACACACATACACACATACACACATACACACATACACACATACACACATACACACATACACACATACACACATACACACATACACACATACACACATACACACATACACACATACACACATACACACATACACACATACACACATACACACATACACACATACACACATACACACATACACACATACACACATACACACATACACACATACACACATACACACATACACACATACACACATACACACATACACACATACACACATACACACATACACACATACACACATACACACATACACACATACACACATACACACATACACACATACACACATACACACATACACACATACACACATACACACATACACACATACACACATACACACATACACACATACACACATACACACATACACACATACACACATACACACATACACACATACACACATACACACATACACACATACACACATACACACATACACACATACACACATACACACATACACACATACACACATACACACATACACACATACACACATACACACATACACACATACACACATACACACATACACACATACACACATACACACATACACACATACACACATACACACATACACACATACACACATACACACATACACACATACACACATACACACATACACACATACACACATACACACATACACACATACACACATACACACATACACACATACACACATACACACATACACACATACACACATACACACATACACACATACACACATACACACATACACACATACACACATACACACATACACACATACACACATACACACATACACACATACACACATACACACATACACACATACACACATACACACATACACACATACACACATACACACATACACACATACACACATACACACATACACACATACACACATACACACATACACACATACACACATACACACATACACACATACACACATACACACATACACACATACACACATACACACATACACAACCGCCTTCTGCCTTTGGCATCCGCCATACTTGACCCGCTTAACCCACTTAATCCGCTTGATCCGCTTCATCATTGGTCGATTCAGTGAACTGACCAATAGTGAAATGGGTGAAGTGGATCAAGCGGATCAAAAGGACAACCGCTTCGCTATTGCTCAATTCAATCGACCAATGACGAAGCGGATCAAGCGAATTAAGTGGATTAAGCGGATCAAGTATGCGGGTGCCTTTATGTCACACTCTTCTATAAAGGACGCAAATTGTCATTTCTGCCTTATCGATCTGCAAAAACCAAAAATTTGCTGTTTCAATATGTTCGCCGGTTAAGCGTGCGAATTCAAACCTACCCCGAAATAAACAAAAGACTTGTTTAGCGAAAAGAAAATGAAATGATACCAAAAATGTGTGTAGATGGGCAATAGGGAATTAGGACTATGAACGAAAAATTGTGAAAAACTTATGTGAACTGAAGCGTGGCAGACTTTTTTTCGGAGTTAGGTGGCTCTCCAGCCACCTGGACAGCCACCTGAGGTGGCTGCAAAAAAACATATTTTCCTTCCTTCACACGATTTTCTCACACGTTTAACATAATCTTGTTCTGCATCAAGAACCCTACAACTGAGTTTTTGAATCTCCCTAAACCCCCTCTTCTTCGCCTAGTTACAGCTCTCCGAATATTTTGTATATCGGCGGCAATTCTGCTCCAAGCGCAAGGGTGCGTAACGGTCACAGCATGCCGCCATGTAGACAAATACAAACATTCTCAGTTTTTTTCTCGTCTGCTCGATGTCGGTTCATGTTTTGCTCCATTGTTTTTCGTTATTCTTTCGATCCGTTTATGATCGCGTCATAGGTGATGTCGTAATTTTGTGCCGAAGTCTATAGGGACTTCGTTTTTGAAAAATTGAAAAAACCACCTCATGCCGAGCCCTGGTCCTTTCCTGTACATTCGCATCCAAAGCTGCTTGTGGTTCTACGTTTGCATTGCCAAGGCTAAGCGCACAGGTAGAAGTATCAAACATTTAACAATAACAGAAAAAAATTATGTGGAAAAATAGATAACCGTGACGACAACAGCCGAACAGCGCTTCAAAAGAAGTATGAATCAAAGAAGCTCCTAGGTTGTCGTGAAATGCGAAATAGGCCTGCGAAATGAACCATGTAATGGAGGATAATGCGACAATGCGGAAGTGTTAACAAAGCAAACAAAGCAACAACAACAACAAAACAATTTGAGAAAAGGATGGCAAAAAAGACTTTGAGCTGGAGTGGGAAGAAAAAGGATTGAGTTCGGTTGTGTCATCCTTTATACACTTGAAGTCTTTATTTCGCCGCAATCGCAGAAAAGCTGCGCATTTACCTTAGCAAGTGTAAAGATGAAATTGGGATAATGAAAACCAGCCTCCGTAATCGAGTATTCCTGCGATAAGATCAATAAATCACCATACTTCAATCAGAGACGAACGAAAAGTCTGAAAACAAGAGAATTGGCGAACAAATGCGAAATGGCCATAGAACTAATGACGATACAGACGTTAGATGGGTGTGTCATCATCTGTGTAGCTGCATCAAGTCTTATTCGAGTTTTACGGGCATGTTTGCTCAATGACTGCAATTTTTGTTGATATATTGGATGAGTCGTCTTGACTGGTAAGAAAGAAAGTTTTTCAAATTGTTGTAGGAGTTATTTACATTCCGAAGCACAGAGATGCGAATCATATTTGGAAAAGCACATGTGTACTTGATGAAATAGCGCGATTACGAACAGCTTTGTCGCTAACCTCACCGTGTACATTGCTTTGATCAATGATATCCATTAGACCTAGTGCTGTTACTCTTATTGGGTGATCATCGTCTCTATACAATCTCTCAAATGTGCGAATGGGCTTATTGTTTGATACTCATTCAAAAGCACCCTAACACTAGATTTTGTTGTGAGTGCAGAAACAAAATGATATATCCGATTCCTTGCACTTCTGCAAAGTTGCCATTTTCACTGGTCCAAATCATATCTTGACGTCTATTTCCTTTTTGTTACCAGTGTTTTCGTGAGGGACACCCTTTTTTGGATTACGATTCTCTTCAGCTGCAAGAGGCTTATGTATGCTATCATCTCTAGAAGCGGAGAAGAAAAATCGCACTAGACTTCTTCTTCATTTAGTGTACATAAACATGTAAAATATACTTAGCCTTAGGTTTGCTCCGACTTTCCCCTTCAGTGAAAGGATCACTATTGTTAATTACTGATTTTTTTAACTATTTTCATTAGTTCTCTTCGATGGTTAGCACGCTATCTCTCGATCGCACAGTGGAGCAATATGTTGTGAACTAATCCACATTTATTTGTAAACGACGGTGATAACTCTCGAAAGTAGCCGCTGACTGCTGATAAAAAATTCCATAACTCTCTATTTCTTCCTTCGCCCCGTGAAGCACTAGAGCTATTGCTTTATTCGAGAAAAGGCAACTATAAAGGAAGAAACTCTAGCGTGGCACTTCATCATAAAACGATGTGGTGCAAGTATGGGATAGACGTCCAGCGAGCGATTGAGCTAAGAATTGCCATGGGTTAGTTCAAAGCTGTTGTTCTAAACCTTTTCTGACTAAACTTTGATTTAGGAGAGTAAAAATTCTTGGCAAAAGACACCCGCCGCTGGGCTAGTGAATATTAGTTTTTCGAAACATCACATCGTGGCTAAAGGCGCACTGACAGAGATGAAGCTAATGTTAAGAAGAGGCCGAAACAAGACGCTTAGAAAGAGGGATCGCCTAAGCAGTGAGAAAGTCGAAAGCGCAAGGCTACATGCGAGGAATTTCGTAGTAGCAGTGACTTCAACACAGCCGCAATGGAGGAATGTTTCTAGATACACGTCCGATAAGGCGATATAAAGTATTGCATGCATTCCTACTTTTACCAGAATTTCCAGAGTTTGTTGTGTGCGAGTTTGTTTGCACAAATGCATGCTTCAGTTTTAACAGTTTAATGTCCATTGCATACAATGTTCTGCACAATTGCATGCCCCCGATAAGAGAAGTTTCAGAGTTTGTTGCATGGTATGTCTCCTGCATGAAAGCATGCCTCAGAATTTCTCAGATTTTCTGCATTCAAAGCTTAGTGCATGCAGAAAACTAAAGTAGATAGAATTCTTGTTCAATGCGGAATATGTGCCTGTTACGAACGTTTGTCATGACAAGTTTGAATGACCTCTTTGCACTTAGTCGTTCCCCTCCCCCCAGGGCCCGGCACAGATCGTCTAGAAGCAGGCTGGACTTCGTTTTTGGAGCAGAAAACAAAGGGGATATCGTTTTTACGGGGTCCGGGGCGGAGGCCCGGAAAAAAATTTCTGCGCGTGTTCATTAGCGAGAAATGTGGTGCAAATTTGCTTGGATTCTGAAAAGCTTGAGGAGGGTAGGAACGGATGAGCAATTCACTCGCTGCTGTTCTAAGCTTTCTATGATAGCTAGGAATTCCATTGATGTGAATGTTAGCTTTGGCTCTGCCTAGACCAAAAGACCAAATCTGGAAAATTTCGAAATCCTTTTCAAGATTTCTAGATTTTTTATACACTAACCCTCTCAACAAGTTCAGCAATCTCTTCTTCGCTTTTTCTGTACCACCGACATCCTCGGTAAGAGAGTAGACTCTCTTCGCCAACAGCCAACAGCTTTGCCCTGGAAAAGGTATGAATGAGCAGTACACAAAGATACGGTACTGAAACGTCTCACTTGAATTCTGTCAAAGTCGTATCATCTACATGCCCTCCTCTTATAGACTTCAGAATCTCTGCCGACTCTTCGAGTAAACTTACCACTTCATCTGGTAGCGAAGCAACCCTCAAACGAATATGGATGGAGTCGCTCCTGAGATGGCATTCCTAAACAACAATTTGAGAGAAACATGATTATGGTGTAGTAAGTGATAGAGAGACAAATCAATTTTTAGGAAAATTAGTAGATCTCACGGTAGTTTGCTCCTGGATCTGGATGCTTGTCACTTGAAGATCTGACACAGTCGTTTCCAAAAGTGGTACAAATGGCTTTAAAATCTAAATAGACTCGAATACACATTACACAAGGAAATCTTGATGACAAACGTGAGTAGTGACGAAAGCACCAAAAAAATTCATGCAACAAGCAGGAGCAATGAAAATGACCAAGAAATTATCTCTAAGTCACTAAACCCCAGGTCTTCCAGATCCTTAAGGCAATTCTGTAGATGTACTTCAACACCAGCAATCATCGCTAGCTCTCTACTATCCAACTCCGAAATCTAAAAGTCCTCATTTGAAAGCATTAAGGAACCAGGATAGACCATAGTCTCAAGTATTCAGATTGCAATTTGCAAATTTGTTTCAGACAAACAGATACCACACAAAAACGTAAGCACCCTTAGCCAGTTATTATAAGTTCTGATAATTCCTTCACTTTCTCCTATATGTCAAAGATAAACGACCATCCAGACGAATACAAGCTTTTCGGACAGGTTATCACACGATTGACATGCTCTGTCTCGTATCGCGAAAAGTGCGCGCGATTTGAAAGCAAGGCCAAAATAAACAAATTGCTTGTTTACAACGCACACAGAATCATACGACACCAAAATTGGATTGTATGTATATAAAATTATTTGCGGAAGGATTATGTAAAAAGATTTGAAAACTTATGTGAAGTAATACCTTTTCCAAAATTAGATCGTCTCCAGACGGCCTGGAGCATATATTTTCGTCACTTCACATAAGTTTCGGATCTTTCTAGCATGGACGGATGCCCCGGTCAAAAATCTATCCCTGAGCACAGAAACATTTTCATATCACCCTCTGTCCGTCGTTTTTTATCCGCTTTTTTCATAAAATCGCCATGTCAGATATCGCGCTCCACCGCCATTTTCCGCGTTATTGCCATACTCCAGCTCTAAGCGAAATTTTGCTTGCGTGATGGCAATTTTTGTTATCTTTGTGATTTTCACCCAATTTTTTCTCTTTAAGATTGCAAAACAAGACTGGTCAGAGAACTGGCCTACGTTTATCACGGATATCGTTGAGTCATCGAAGACGAATGATAACATTTGTGTAAATAATATGAATATCTTGAGTTTGCTAAGGTTCGTTGCTTTTTGTAATGCTTGGTGTGGTGCAAAGACACTATCATTCCGCTTTAAGCGAAGGAGTGTTCGATTTCCGGCAGCAAAAACCTAACTCAGGCTAAGGAGCAACACTTGAAACAACAGTTCTATGGTGAATTTCAGGAAGTTTTCACTCTTTGCGTAGCAATTCTGTGTCTAATTTATTTTCTCGCAAAGTAATTGTCTTCATAGCTTCTACTGAAACGTGTTTAGGAGAAATGTCCTGCAAATTCGATTTCGAAGCAACGTTGAAGACGTTTTCTCGAAGATTTCTGTGAGATACGTGTTTGAGACGAACATTACCAACTACTCAGTGAAAACGTAAGCGTCAACAGTGTCGTCGTTTTGTCATTCAACCTTTTGATCCAGTTCCTGTCACTGGAAATTTATCGGGTGATTACGCTTCAGTGTTTGACGAAATTTCCATGATACAAATCGAACCTGAGGATAATGCTTATAAAGGGAAGCTTTGCGCATTGTTCTATGCTACCATCAAAAAGGTGATTTTTAGTCTAGATGAAATGAGCAGCCGGTAAAAAACGTTTTATTTAGATGGAAGTCTGCTTGGTGAAAGGGCAGACCTTGCTACAGCTTATCAGAAAGGGACCGATCAAGATCAAATTTCATATGCCTGGCGGAGTTCCTCGTGGCATTTCTGAAGGATCATTGTGCGCTTGTTGAGGTTTGTGATTTTCAAAAGGATTCCTTTTTTCTGTGATGGCCCATATAAAAACAAATCATAAAGTTGGACAGAATTCTGTAAACCGCTCCCTTTTTTCATTTCTTTGTTCTTTTGCTTCTACCTTTCAAGTCTGGAGAAAAACACTATGTGGCGTAGTCACAGCATGACTTTTTGCATTAAACCGATGTCTGCCTCACGTTTTTTTCCGTTTGTGCAAACTTTTCGTATCTCAGTTGTGCTGTCATAATCCTTCACAATGGTTGGCGTGCTTACGATGATGCTGCATCGGTCACAAGTTCCTTTGTCAGCCGTTGTTTTGCAAAAAAAGGGCCGCACTGTTTTGCAGAATTGCAATCTAGCTTGTCCACAAGTTACGGAATATCAAAAATACGGTAATATCGTCTACTAACGTGATTTTACCTTTTTGACTTGTGGTGTTTAGGAGTTATGCTGCTGGGGACGTTTACTGTGTCAATTCCGTGTAATCATTCTCGAAGGCGCGAACTTCCTCCTGCTCTACAATTTCTCATCAAGCATGTTATAGGTTTACTGTGCGACTGAGGATGGAAGGGGATGTCATCGGTAGCCTTGAGAAGAGCAACATTAGCAGTGGAAGCCTCATAGAGTTTAAGTAGGTTATTTATTGAATACCTAAAGTCCCGGGTGACAAAGATTTCACAGATCATGATTACTAATTCAGGCTTATCTTCGCTAGAATCAACGGTTGGTTCCCTGGATCTTAAGTGATATCGATGTCGACTGAGATTAAGACAACGAGAAAAAACTCCGTACCCGGGTAAGCCTTTTTATTTAGTTTCTCGTTAGTTTTAGATTTTTAGTACTTTTGGATTGTTCAATGGCGGAAAGTAAAATAGTATCAGGACCATCGGTGATTGATGTTGGTTTTCAAAGTGTGGCAATTATGCTTTGAGCTGTGCTGGTTCACAAGCGACTTCAAAACCAATCAGGTTGAAGTGCTCATTGGTATATCGCTACTGTCTTGTAGGTGTAAACATTTGGAGTTTCACTGGCCAAAAAGACGAACCAAATATACTTCAGTAGAGAAGTCGAAGATTGTGGTGAAACGTTGAGTTACTGGATGGGTAAGTTGTGGACATCAAACGCTTTAGCCAGAGTTCAAGAATGTTTTTTTCTTAGCTGTCCATACTTCTTCATTAAATCATGGTGTGGTTCGGTTGCTTGATGTTAAATTTTGTACAAACACGCTAGTATGGGAGCTATTTATGCGAAGAACAGCCAGCCCTATTCTAAGGCCTACATCAGCATCGAGCAGTATCAGTCTGATGTATGCGTTCTTTCATAAACTATCTTCTATGACTATAAACCTGCTCTCATTGCGTTGACGGTGTCGAGAGATCACAACGAGCGCATTCACAAAGCGGTATGTATCTTGGATTGCGTAAACTTTCATGAAATTACCTGTTTAGAATATCACTGGAGTGCTGCAGAACAAAATATTCGAAACTATCATTGACACAGTTAGTTATTTTGTGCGACATCAACGAGTTTACCTCAATTCCCATTCAGCTTTACAGGTTAGCTAGTTATGATTAATCATCTTTTGGCATAAGTGCAGGGGTTTTTTCAAGACAAGTGTAGAATCTATGACATTGTTTTGGTTCAGGGACGCAAAAAGACAGAAGTGCTTTCTTGTGTTCAGTGATTCAAAATTTCCCACCGATGCCATAGCGTGCAAGAACGCGTGATTATCCTACTTGCATGAAATGGTGACCGCTACGGTCAGTGCCTTTGCCTCCGACTGTTGGATTGTTGTTCGAAGCGTGGCTACCATTCATCTGTATGAAAGTTCAGTTTTCATCAGCTGATAAACGTTGATGAAGATGCATTTGTTTTCTGTACGGAAGTGTAAAGATAAGGAAATCAAATCGTCGCGTGTGTATGCGAAGGTCATGGTATGGTGAGCATAAGCTCGAGTGCTCACCATTCTCGAACTGAACTGGAGTGTAACTGCTATGCTCACAATGCTCACCAAACTCATCAGACAATGTTCGATTTTCTCCTGTTAGGCGATGCTAATTCCTTACTACACTACAGTACTCTGTTCACTCAAAATCAAAAATAGATATTCAGAAGAAACCTATTTCGTCAAGTCGTTAAACAGTTACAGCTTCGCGTTGCTGATTCTTCCTCAACACCCTCTTGCAACACGCGTGAATCTGGATAACTCTGACTTTCCTTTACTCACGTATACTTTGTAAGGAACGATTGGTGCTGCAGAGTTTGACATCACAATGTCCTGAGGAGAACATTTCTCACCAAGACCTGCAACATATTGCACAGAAACGCCAGGACTCCAAGTCAGAAAAACCCAAAATGCAGAGCAGAACAGGAGCATCCATAAATTATCTGCATAAGCTGCCAGTATCGCAATCAGCCAACTAGTAGCAATGGTTGAAATATCTTTGTGGCTGATGTGCCATAAACGGAAAGGAGATGAAAAATACAAATGTATACTCTTGTGTGTGAACCGGATGTCTGAGAAGAAATTTCATCCTTCAAAAATTTTGCGATTGGAGACATTAGCACTGGAGCCAAATACCACATGAATTTGTTGCGGAAGTCAACATAATTCGTGCCATCTCAAAACGTAAGAGCAAAGATCAAATTGTCGAAAACTCTCCAATCTTCACAAACAATCTGCTGCTTAAGGATTGAATTCATTCATATCACAAAAAAGTGAGATGTAGACTAAATTTGGACTCGCTTAGCAAGAAACAGTGCTAATAATAAAAAAAACATCTGCAAAAACCCTTCGGAGTGAAATCTCAATCCAAGCAATGCGTTGCGTCGCTCATTTGAAATGCGACGCGAATTCGCTGAGATGAGCGATGATCGCGGCGATTTCGCTCGAATGGGTATGGCTTAGCTAAAAACGGTCAGCGATGCGTCGCGCAGACAGCTAGCACATTTGAGCAGGCATGCTACACAGACAGCTAGCACATTTGAGCAGGCATGCTACACACTTGTAACACTTGTTCTTTGGCAGAGTCAGCGACGCGATGGATCGCTGACCTATGCCCGGCCCATAAGAGACTGAAAAAAGCTCTGATTTTCTGGTCTCTAATGATGATTTTTTTTCTATGCAGCCGTTCTTTGAAAAGTGTGAACTTCTTTTGAAATTGTTGATTTTTTTGTTAAAATAGTTATTTCTTGAAGAGTTCAAATGCTTTGTGAAAAAGGAATAAAGTTGTTGGCTTGATATACTTTTGTTTGCTTCTCGGACTCGATCCGGAAAACTGATCCATTCAAAGTCAGAGGATGGGGGGGGGAGGGTAGGGCAAGGGTCAAAGGGGACTCCGTAGAGTTTCCGAAAGTCAGGGGGGACTTCGTTTTCAAAAAGCCTAGAAACAGACTTGTGCCGGGCCCTGCCTCCCCCCTCCCCCCATAAGAATGTTTATTGTGTTATTTAACTACCTATTTTCCAGCTTAGATAAGTGCCTTTAATTATGCCTCTTGGGTACAGGCAACATAGCTTTGGTTCCTTGTGCTACGACGCCATTGTGGAGAGAGAATTTACTCACAGTGCCATCTGTAGGCCATTGAACATATTATTCCTATATAGCTTCTTCTGTGCGCTGCTTAAGTTCTCGCTACCTTTCCTCGATTGACTACCAAGCTTCATGAAGAAACTGGAATTTGATAGTAATAGAAAGCACTATAAATATGTATAAATCACTAACCTTGATTGGGTGGGATCGACTATCGCTTAAGACCGTAATTCGTTGTAGCTATAGCCTATGAAGTCCTCTTCAAAGTATAGAGTGTGTTCCTGTGTCCAATTTACTTGTGTTCTACGGATCTTACCTATGAGCAGGCAATCGGGGAGCTGAGCAAGTTGTCAATCTACCACATTTGCCGTTTGATCGCAACGAGTATTCCAGGATTTTTTGTGAAGGATGTGTGATCTGAATTACAGCTGTGCATATGGGGAACATATCATATCAAAATAAAAAATTTACCTTCACAAGTATGTAACGATATAGTCCCACAAATAAATGAAACGATGCTTCCTTGTCCTTTGTATGATAATTTGCGACCATTTCTCCTAGGATCGTCCAAGAGAATTTGGTTAAGATTTAGATTAGTGATGACTAACCGTGAAGAAGGGTGGTGGTCCGTCGATCTTCCATGCCGTGAGTAATTGGTTAGCATCAGAACTGGCCTTGCATTGACCTCTCCACCCGTTTCCTTTTGCTCGACCAGTTCAGCCATTCGTGTATAGCAATAAAACTTCACATTGTATTTATATTCAGCCAAAATAGTTGCAAACACCTACTTACCATCATGTAGTTTATAATCTGTTAGTCGCATTTCCAGAGCAGCATCCGCGAGATCCAAAGCACCAGTATTGCGGAAATACTGGACACGTAAAGTTACTTCGGAGCGAACGAATTTCTAATTATAGATTTAATCACCAGAGGTAGAATAGATTCATCCAAAAACTTGATTAAATGAGCCATCCGAACTTACATCTTAGAATAAAGAATTGAACCTACATCCATGGTTTCTAGCTCCAATCATATCGTAGGTACGCTTGTACGTATGGAAATCATTGCTCATATCTGAAAATACAAAATGAAAAAAAACAACGAAAAAACAAAAACCAAATCAAATACGGGAGGAACTGTTTCATTTTCGCGAAGCTCATCAGTAGGGAAACACGGCTAGTAAAGAAGAAAAAAAAAGGAGAGTAGAAATGAGCACAAGGTACAGTCTGCTCCAAACGGGATCGGGCCGAACCGCCGGCGTAATATTACGTGCTCGCAGCGCTGGCAGTCTGCGCTGCATATACGCGCTTGTCATAGAGAGCGAAAGGGTTGCAGAGAGAGCAGAGAAGCAGGCCATGGGCGTGACCGCGAAACCCTAGCGCGACGAGGACTCCCGCCATGACAATTTTGGCCTGGTTGGGATTGGGGCACACTGTACGGAATACACCCTCCAGATAAAAAAGAAAAAGAGAAGAGTGCCTTCTGGTTTTCCTTCTTATATATTCGGATGATGAACGCCCATTGCTCAGTGGTAGCAGAGAAAGTTCGAAGGCATTGCAGATCGTCAAGCTTAGGTGCAAACTAAATGTCGCAGAACACCCTGTAATGACAAAAAGGATCACTGAGTGACATAGGACTAACAAATCGAACATAGATAAAAACTAGAATAAGACGAAAGAGAAGTGCTAAGAACTAATGAAAACCAAAAAACACGGTAAAACATGCATTGATGAAGTTAAAGTTAGGAAAATTTAGGCAACTGAAAAGGTTGACATTATTGAAGGAACGTTACAATTTCTACAACTATCAATAATGCCAAGATTCAAAAACAATCGAACATGGGCAACGATACAATTTCATCAATTAATGGAGGCGATCAGCTGAGAATTTTTGTTCGCAATGAGAAAAGGTGATGATTTTTTGGTTATTCCAATGTTTTCTTCAAGGATTTCTATGAAGGAAAGAAGGTGAGTGTTTTTACTAGAATTACCAAATCTGTGAAAGTTTTTTTTTTCAGAATGTCACGATAAAATGCCATATACGCAATTTGCGACACAAACCTTGTTGTTTTTCTAATCTTTTTGATTCTTTTTTGCCTTGATTGCCTTCTATAAGTGTTTTGTAATACATTTTGATTGCTACATTGCTTTTTTTTGTATTATCGCTTTTCCAGCTCGTCTCCTCACGCTGATGGTAAGAATGTTCAATTTTTTGTTTCTTCACAATTTTCTTCGTGCTTCTTTTTATTAGGTTGAACCGAAAGTTCTGTCGCACCATATTCAAAAAAATCATAACTTCTTTCGGTCACGACGATTTTGCGCAATTCAAATTTTCTCTGAAAGCGTAAAGCATGTAGTTTCCAAAAGCTCCCTGGAGAGTTTCCGACATGTTCAGGTGACAGAGATAAAAATGAAAGAACGAGATCATCCGAAATTCGGAATTTTTAAGCAAGAATTCTAGAAATTCAGAAACAGTGCGATAAAATCCAGAAAAGCCATTATCCTAATTTCTCCTACATTTGATTACTATCTGAGTCAAGTTTGTACTGATCGAGGTCTTCTTTCAGAAGTTATGATTTTTTGAAAAATAATGCCGAAAAATCAACTTCCTAAGAATTCTTAAGAAATGGTATTTTTGGCATTTTTTTTTCAAAAATTCATAACTTCTGAAAGAAGACCTCGATCAGCACAAACTAGACTCAGTTAGTAATCAAATGTAGGAGAAATTAGGATAATGGCTTTTCTGGATTTTATCGCACTGTTTCTGAATTTCTAGAATTCTTGCTTAAAAATTCCGAATTTCGGATGATCTCGTTCTTTCATTTTTATCTCTGTCACCTGAACATGTCGGGAACTCTCCAGGGAGCTTTTGGAAACTACGTGCTTTACGCTTTCAGAGAAAATTTGAATTGCGCAAAATTGTCGTGACCGAAAGAAGTTATGATTTTTTGAAAATGGTGCGACAGAACTTTCGGTTCAACCTAATATATTGGATTATGTTTTGCTTGTATATGCGTGATTACTCCATGAATAGCTATGTGCGCCATTCATGGAGTTTGCGTTCTTTAAATGCTAATTTGATACTGCTGCGCGCATAGCATTTTGTCGCGAGAGTCTGAAAGAACTATTAGGTTGTCAAGAAAATAATGTCGTTTTTTATTTACTTGCTTTAACAAAGCAACCAGAGTCAACCGAACAAAGGTTAATAGGTATTGTTCGATAGAGCAAAGCAAGCTCTACAAGATGGCGTTCATGTTCTTGCGTCAAGCTCGATCCACGTAATGTTCGAACCCAAAATCTGAAGATATCCAAATGCCCAAAAAATCGAAAAAAATCAGATCTTCGTCCAAATAATTCCTACGGACCTCCCTCTCGCACACATCAATACTTTCGATATATGATATCCATATGTGCAGTTGCTGTATTTTTTCCTTGACTACAAACTGAGAAAACAAAAATTTTCGTGTTTTTCTAAAAGCAATGCTGAGCCGTTCTTGCATATGTGATTCTATACTACAAGCCTAGATAAGTATAACTATAGATTTTCAGCCCATTCCGAGCAGTAATTTTCGAGAAATATCGAATTCAGCTTTCCTCTTTTTAGTTTCAGTGCTAAAAGCAACATTTCTCGAAAACTACCGCTCGAAATAGGCTGAAAATCTGTAGTTATACTTACCTAAACTTGTAGTATAAAATCACATATGCAAGAACGGCTCAGCATTGCTTATAGAAAAACACGAAAATTTTTGTTATCTCAGTTTGTAGTCAAGGAAAAAATACAGCAACTGCACATATGGATATCAGATATTGAAAGTATTGACATGTGCGAGTTGGAGGTCCGTAGAAATTATTTGGACGAAGATCTGATTTTTTTCGATTTTTGGGCAATAAAAAACGACATTATTTTCTTGACAACCTAATATCACATATTCGGTAATTATAGTCAACAACACTCACCTTTTTTTCTTCATAGCGAATTTCAAAAGAAAACACTGAAAAAACCAAAAATACATACCTTTCCTCACTGCGAACAAAAATTCGGGTAGGCGTCAGAAGTCACGATTTTTCGCGAAGGGACGTTAAGCAGTACACACCTCAGCTCCCGTCAGTACCCTTGCCGCAGTGTTACATATGGCATAGAGTCATGTATCTGCAGCCACCTCCACCCCCTACTGCGGCGCCTTCCCACTTTAGCACCGGAGAGTTTTTGTGAGGCACAAAAATTTAGACGCGGCGAGAAGCCGCCGCGCGCGGTGTGACTCCTAGGCCGAAGCCACAAAAATTCTCAGCATCGCCTCCATTGATGATGCGGCTTGCACCGCGGCTAAGCTATAATGGAGTAAGCAAATGCACTTGCGACTCTGCACCCGTGGCAATTAAGTCACAATTGAAGCAAATATTTTGTGATAAGAAAGAATAGATGCTTGCAAATTCCATAATCTGAATTTATAGTATCAAGGAGTCTTTGCAGGAAATAGCGTGCAAAAAATGGATGTATTGGAAAGTGCAAACCCAAACATTCACTAATTTAATCTGCACAGATGCGTGCCATTCTATTATCCACAACACATGGTTCCTTACCCAAAAAAGGAACTGCTTATGACTAAGTGGCAAAAAACAAAGGTTTGATCAAAAACAGCACGATTCGATAGTAATCGTAAGGCGTGTAAAAAAGAACGGTGCGCGAGCTGTAGCAAAAATCGAAGCTGAAAACACCCGAAGGCAGCAAATATGGCAATATCCGAAGTGCATGGTAATAATCAAAATAAACTAAACTTAACTGCAGTTACCTCAGCCAATTGCGTAATCGAAATCACAGCGATGCGAGGAAAGCACCAAACGCGGAATCGCTTTTCAGCACACGGCTTCACGCCTAATGTTCAAGTAGCAGCAGCAATACTTGATTTTTACTTGTCACGCTGCAATGTTCTGCAGGGAGATGGCTGCGATTATGGCATGCAAATGGTCTCATATTGCACGCCACTTAGCTTTGCTCAATCAGTGCCCATCTTGAACACAAATGGCTCCAGATGCTCTCCAAATTTTGCCTCTGTATCGCTACACTGCTGCACATCAAATATTTATTGAAAATATGTTAGAAGAGGGTTATTAAATAATCGTGAAAGCCATGTACAGCAAAGCGCAAATGAAGTGGCGTACAATTAAATAGCTATAGCGTATTGGCATGATGTAAAAATCAAATGCAAGAAACAGATTTCAACACTTGCATGACTATTCAAAAAGTTTTTTTTGAGCGATCAGCAAACTTTTGTCTTCTCTTGTTTCCACGTCGCCAAGCTTTCTTGACATCCTAATAAATGGCTTTGCTGTGGAGCACTGAAAATTGGTATCGAAAATATTTTTTACAATACTACACTGCCACCCGCGCGTATTCTCACGCAACCCAGTCTGTAGTCTGCACTAAAACGCGGCATAATTTGAGAGCGATTACAGTGATCAAAAAAGCCGGGAAAAAAGTTTAAGATGTTATTGAGTGGGATTTCCGAGCACACATTTGCACCCGCTACTAGCTTGTGTGTCTTTATCTTATCTTGCAAAATGCAGCAAACAAAATAGAAAATTCTACACTTTCGATGATTGCAGTCGCATACCAGTCAAGTACTTGTTTTGTTTTCTCATGACTGCTTCAACTACCAAAAATAGAAGTATTCGTTAGCGCGAGTGGATACTCAAGAGCATTATCTTTGTTTCTTCTATATTCATAAAAATAACACCCATATGTTGCAAAATCTATATACATATACTAGCTACCGTTCCCGGTCCCGCCCCGGCTGAGAGTCCAAAATGGCCCGGCATGGTGCCTGTTTGAAACCGTCTTATGGCTTACCATTCCTTAATTTTCTTTGATGTATATTTCACTGTTCTTCTCTTCCTGCTTCAGCTCCGAGTTTGAACTGCAGCGCTCCTGTGGTATCCATGGCATATTGTCTTTCTTCTTAAACGCCTAGCTAGCTTAGTGAACCGCATCCTCCTCACCGCAAAACGTAGGATCTCCACCGCTCTTTACCATTTAATTTGAAGGAATAATTGATATGCTTTCATTTTCTTGAATCAAGTGGACAAATCAATAAATCGAAAGAAGGACCCAACGAATTGTCACGAAAAGCCTCTCTTTTGCGCCGTGTCTAATTTATATGGAAACAAAATTCAGCCTTTGGTTCACACACAAAGGAGTCTGCAAGCCAAAACATCCTAACAAACAGAGGTACAGTATTTGGGTTATATATATATATAGTTGGCTTTCCCGGTCCAGCCCGGGCCATGGTTCACCGCACTGCGAGCCCCACCCCCCCCCCCCCCGCCCGGTATGGATGACTTACCCTGGGACATCCACTTGGAAACCGCATCCTCGTGATCCTGAGGTGAAAATGAGCTTCACCGCCCTCCTTCACATGAGTATGGAAAATGCTTGATTGAACATGATAAGCCTTCAATTCCTTAGAAAAACGTAAACAAATCAATAAATCGATAGAAGGACGCAATGAATCGCCGCAAAAAGTAGCCTATCATCTGCGCAAGTGTCGAAAACATATGTGTGCAAAGTTTCAGCTGAATCGGTTGAGTGGCGCGCGTTTCTATAACGCACATACCCTCCAAACTGACAATTTTTGAGTTTTATATATATATAGATAACTTAAACGCTGTACCTTTGCTTGCTAGGATGTTTGTAGCTTACTGACTCCTTTGTATGTGAACCAAAAAGGCTAAAATTCTCTTCCCTATAAACAAGATACGGCGCAAAGGATAGGCTACTTTTCGCGACTACTCGCTTTATCCTTCTATCGATTTATTGACTTGTACATATACTTACATTCAAGAAAATGAAAGCTCTTTGATTACTATCAAATCATTTTCCCAAGTAAAGTAGAAGAAAGCAGTAAAGATCATTTATATTTCGCGGCGAAGACAATGCGGTCACGAAGAGAGGCGGTCGAAAAGGAAGATAACAACTACGGGTACCACGAGCGATACAGTGCAAACCAGGAGGGAAACAGGAAGGAATTTGGAATGGGGTAACGAAAATATGAAGAGAGAGAGAGAGACAAAGTGTGAGTTCGAAGACGTTTTGATCACTATGACAGGCCATTTTACCAATGCCTGTGCTGAGGCGGGGACGCTGGCTAGTAATAAATAAACGCAGGGTTTTTAGGTATTGATCTTTCTTCTTGAGATTCATTGCTTTATCCTTCGTCCTTTGCAGCAAACTTTGCTCAGTATTCTTAGCGCCATAATGTTGCAGCCAACAATACGAATCACGAGAAATGTCCGATCAGCAAAGCCTATAACCCAATCTGAGTTCTTGTATCCTGGCAGTTCAAGGTGTCGCATGTTTCACTACTAACGTGTATGCGTATATCACAAGCTAAGTATTTGCATGTGCCTTCACTCCTTTAATTGGCTGCAGCTGTGATAGCTCCGGTGCCAGTTCCTTTCGCAGCTTTTTAATTACTATTTTATTATGATTTAACTCACCTTCACATAGTGATGCCGGCAAGCTATGGAGGATTTTCACGCCAGCTTTAGCCACCCGAGAGCAACATGATAGAACCGCCACCATTACGGTGTAGTGGTTAGTGCGATGCCCTCACAAGTTGGTGCAGGTTCAAGTCTGAATCCTTTTGCGTTTTTCTGTTTTGCATTGTCTTAGTTGGGCATTTTTGAGGTAAATGCATGCCCTTACTCTTTGAAAATTCAACAATTCTAAGAGTCATTATTTTATGAGTGTTTCCTATATGTTCTTATTAGGTTGGCACATAAGTAATGCAACTTTTTATATAACTGTCTATTTGAACATAGCGCATTCATTTTTTGGCAATATAAGGAATATGATGTAAGCTTCTAATGCACAGATTTTTGCCGAATTTTACCACCTTATGTGAGGATTACGGTAGGTTTACGGTACTATGGGAAAAATTTTAGAATGCATCAGATCTTGTTGAAACTTGGCCTATAGGGCTTATTTGACATGCTGATCACAAAAATGAGATCCGTTTCGCATGAAAAGGCCTCGTTCGTGAGATCAAAAGTTGAATTTCATTTTAGCGACAAATGATTATGATATTCGTGTTTACCGCATAGGATTACCCTATAGTGCAAAGTTATAGCGAATTCTGACTTTTCGCAGCTTAGTTATTGACAAATTGCCTTCAAAACTTGACGCATTTGACTTGTTCAACTTCTCAAAGGCGCCCCACCTTAATTTGCGTTTAAATTTCATTTCTTTTTCACTGATTCCAATGTGCCAACTTCCAGCTACATGCTGCCTATAATTGCTTTTTCTTATGTTTGAATCAGGTTTCGTGAGGCTTCATGTTTGCCAAAAAATTGTGAAACCTCGATTTTCAGCAGTTTTCAAAAAATGCTTAGATTTTTTTGTACTAGGTTATCAAAAATCAAACGGACTGCGCAGGCTTGCGCTTACATCACGATCTACATGATGCCACAAAATGAGATTGCTACATAAAATAGGAAAAAAGTTACGGGAAAAGTTGCAAAACTTATGTGCCAACCTAATATATATTTCCTATGACTCACCTCTATCCGAGTAAGTGTCGGATTTGCTTAAGCAGGACATACTCAGATTTTTCCTCAGTGCTACGTCAAAAAGCATTTAGAAGGTAGATAAAAACCCATCACTTCCGATTCAGCTGAGAAACTGCTGTATTTCTTACTCAATGCAGGTTTCTGGAGCGAAATACATGCGAAAGCACTTTCAAGGCAAAAAAGCAAATAATCAGTTCTTTTGGAGGTATGACAAAGCTTGACTAAAATTTAACACTTTTGAATGTGTACCTACCTTAAAAATTCGGAAGCTAGAAAGTGCTTCAATCAGTAAAAAATCCAGGTGGACTTATATGACCAGCCTTCAAGTCTGCTTTTTTCAAAATTTTTGATTTTTTCTTGCTCATGGCATTTTTCAGAGTGGACCAATAATTTTGTCCTGCACTGTAGTTTACCTTAGAGAGAAAACCAAAGCGACTCAAGAGCGCTCATATTACTGTTTGATGTGCTAACTCCATATATGAATTTTGTATCTCATCGTAGTGTTTTCTTGAAAGTTATGTTGACAAGGGAACGATACTCAATGTCCGTGGCCTTTTGAGATGAGATGTATAGAGAAAGAGATGAAAATCTTCGTATTATGTGTCAGGGTAAATTTAATTTGGTTCCATTTTAGGGTTAAATTTACCTTTACGACTTTCGTGACTACGGATTGCTTTTTGTGACAAAATTTACCCTCAGAGGTAGAGTTCGTTGATGAATACGGGCTCTATCCGAGTAAAGTTACTTGAATTTTGAACAATACATTTTGGAGCAAATAGTAGGTAATCAAATTTTCCAACGTTCCACATTTTAGAAGAGTAGAGGCATGTATTTACCTTAAGAATGCTTAACTTTGAAAAGAACTTTGAGGCAGCGCAAAACTAAAAAACACAAAAGGACTTGAACCTCTGCATAAACTTGTGAGACTATTGCACTAACCACTACTACCGCGCACCCGGTGGTATTGGCGTTCCTATCGCATTTTTCTCGAGAGGCCAAACTCGGCGCGAAAATCTTCCGTACCTTCTTTCGAAAATATGATTAGCATAAAAGGAAGTCAAATTCGAAATTAACGTTCAAGGTGAGTGTAACGCTATACACCTCTTCTCAAAGGGCCACGATCACGTCGTCCCCTTGGAAGCAGTGCCGGGCGCCGTTTGATGCTCCTACAAATTGTGGTTACACCACGGAATAAGCTTTCAAACGTTGTACAAAATTAGTAATAAACTCAGACAAAAACTAAAACATCTATGAGATCTCCTTAAGTTCTTGAATTCTCTTTCGAAATTATTCATAACAGTAGCTTTTACAGTGGGGCCATAAGTCGAAAGTTCTTACCGTAATTCTAACAGTATTGAAGAGCAATTGGTAATTCGTTCCTTGCTGCAATCTACGATACACATTGATACCTACGGCTTCTTGAGGGACTTTATGAGGGAAAAGTTAGGGACACACTTTATTATAACTATCATCTCAAATCTGTGCCCTCTTTTCGTCTCGTCTAATCATATTACATACTGAAACCATGATAAAAAAATTTTTATTACTTTATTGGCGAATAAAGCGTACTTGACTGAGCTACGATAGTTTGAACATGTATCAAATCATTTACTGATCAAGTATATGGTTGTAACATAAGTCTTGATTCACTATAATTTCTTACGGCGATAAGTTATGCAGTTCACATTTTCAATAGAAATCTAGGGCGCCATTCGATAAAGCAAAGCAAGCCCTACAAGATGGTCTGCAAAAGTTCGCCCAGACTTCGACCCACTTTAAGTTTGCATCCAAAATGTGAGTCGTACTGAAGGCTCAGAAAATCGCGAAAAATTCATATCTCCGTACAAATAATACTGCGAATCTCCAACTTGCTCATAAGAATTGCACACCACGTCAGACACTCATATGTGCCTTTCCTGGGTTTTTCCTCATTTAGAAATCGCAAAAGCGAAAATTTTCATGCTCATAACTGAGTTATGCTGTCTTCACTCATGTAATTGTATACTACAAGACCTTAGAGATACCGTGAATTTTCAGCTTTCTACAAGCCCTAGTTTCCTAGAAATATTGATTTTAGCATGAAGCACCCGAGTCAGGAGAGCTAAAATCAATATTTTTCGAAGCAGGGTCTGTGAAGATTTATAAATCTACGGTTATACTTCTAACAGTAAGGGATTGTAGCACACAAATACATGAGTGAAGACAGCATAGCTTCGTTCTTGTGAAAAGTTGAAAATTTTCGTTTTCTCGATTTTTATATGAGGAGAAAATTTTGGAACGGTACATATGAGTGTTTGAAGTAATATGCAGTAAATTGGAGATGCGGAGGATTTTTTGAACGAAGATATGAATTTTTCGCGATTTTGTGAGCCTTCGGTACAATTCACATTTTGAATGCAAACTTAAAGTGGATGGAAGTTCGGGGCGAACTTTTGCAAACCTTATTGTAGGGCTAGCTTTGCTCTATCGAATGGTGCTTGGGACTTTTATTGAAAATGTGAACTGCATGACTTATCGCCGTAAGAAGTTAGAGTGTCTCAAGACTTATGTTAAACCTAATTCATTGGTGTACAAACAGAGTGGCAACCTTGCTCCATGCTAGGTAAATTTACCTTGATAAGCCACCGCAAATACGGGTTAATCGCTTTCTGAGGTATAATTTATTCTCAACTGTTTTTACCCTCAGAGTTCGTTGGTAGTTACGGTCCAGTTCTCCACACAAACTCTTCTAGAATTTAAACAAGTGTTTACTATACACCTTCACACCTAATTGAGTAATCGTTTCAACTGCTAATCATTCGCATCATCTAGAGAGGTTTTATGTGAGAATCTGACCTAATTGATGTGGCTTTTCATTCGAGTTGAAGAATACCCAATCGAATTCAAAATCTATTTCTGTAAGCTTAGTTACAAAGTCTCGATAACTGTAGGATTTGGAGAGGTAGAAGTAGAAAATCCTGCTTACGCGTTAATGCAAACGTGAATCAGTAAAGGGAGAAAATTCTATTGCAATATCTGGCCAAATGGAATAAAAAAAAGCAGAAGATGACAAAAAACATCCCAAAAAAGCAATGCGAAAAACAAGTACTGCTGTAGTACATTCTTTTCCTTATTCAGCCACGATTTATTGTTCGCTATGGAAAGATTCGAGAAGGTAGATAGAAAGTGCTGCAAGTGCAGACCATGTTTCAATTTGATGTTTACCAACTAAAAAAGTTTTAGTTATTAGGTTGGTGCAAAAATAATGAGCGTTTTTATTTGCTTGCTTTAACAAAGCAACCAGTCTCAACCCAACAAAGGGTAAGGGGTACTGTTCGATAGAGCAAAGCAGGCTCTACAAGATGACACTCATGTCTTTGCGCCATGCTCGATCCAAGGAGAGTTCGAACTCAAAATCTAAAGATTTCCAAATGCCCAAAAAATCGAAAAAAAAATCAGATCTTCGTCCAAATAATTTCTACGGACCTCCCACTCGCTCACATCAATACTATCGATACCTGATATCCATATGTGCGATTGCCGTATTTTTTCCTTGACTAGAAACTGAGAAAACGAAAATTTCCCTGATTTTCTCAAAGCAATGCTGAGCCGTTTTTGCATATGTAGTTCTATACTACAAGCCTAGGTAAGCATAACTGTAGATTTTCAGCCCATTCCAAGCGATAGTTTTCGAAAAATAACGAATTCGGATTTTTTCGTTTCAGTTTCAGTGCTAAAATCGACATTTCTTGAAAAGTACCGCTCGAAATAGGCTGAAAACCTACAGTTACGCTCACCTAGGCTTGCAGTATAGAACTGCATGTGCAAAAACGGCTCAGCATTGCTTTGAGAAAATCAGGGAAATTTTCGTTTTCTCAGTCTCTAGTCAAGGAAAAAATACGGCAATCGCACATATGGATATCAGGTATCGATAGTATTGATGTGAGCGAGTGGGAGGTCCGTAGAAATTATTTGGACGAAGATCTGATTTTTTTCGATTTTTTGGGCATTTGGAAATCTTTAGATTTTGAGTTCGAACTCTCAGTGGATCGAGCATGGCGCAAAGACATGGGTGCCATCTTGTAGAGCTTGCTTTGCTCTATCGAACAGTATCCCTTACCCTTTGTTGGGTTGAGACTGGTTGCTTTGTTAAAGCAAGCAAATAAAAACGCTCATTATTTTTGCACCAACCTAATACTAAAATTTGTCACAAGAACGCAAACGTGATAATGAACACCACTAGCGAATTCTTGACCCAAAGTTTGCATAGGCATTGACGCAATATCAAATCTCTGAGCATCCTAACGATGACATGCCTGATTACATCGTCATCGCCTGTCATTTCCTTCGGAGCACTCGAAGTCAAAATTCTATCTTCTTACAGCAAAGACAAAACTTATTAGGCCTGCAAAGCCGCGAATTGCCAACAACTTTTCAGGGCGGTTAAGTTCTAGTCTGTTCACTTCTAATTCTCCATAGAGCTACTCTTGCGCTACACTGTCGCAACCACTAATGTCTCTAAACGAAGCTTTAGTTTCTTGAAATGATTCATTCAACTGATTATATCCTAGCAGTAACCAAAGTGCTGGCATAATAGGCCTTGATTCAACTGTGTGTAATTACGTAGACCGCATTTTCTCCTACGCTCCTATCTTCATCACACGTCCGAATGAAATCATGCAATGCTGTAACAAAACTTTTGAAACAAGCAATTTCTTCGGATTTTTATGTGACGGTAATCTTGTCTATCATTTTTTGTCCGCTTCCTTTCTCGGAAATTTCCAAGGTCTTGATCTTAATTTTTTAATACAGAACGCTTAATAGTAACTTCAACACGCTGTGATTACCCTTTTGATAAAAGTTGAAACGACATCGCATTTTCTGTCTGAAAAAGTTTCTTCATCATCTCTTGTTGAACTCCAAGGAAGCTATACTTTGAAGACTTTTTCTATGGTACCAAAATTGATATAGATGTCAAGTTAACGTTAACTTGGTTACGGAGTTCTGCCTGACTGCGAATCCTACTGGCTGCGACCGACACTCATGCACTATGCCAACGATATTTATTGAATCTTCTGTTACTTTTCTCCCATCTTCCGCTAGTAACCCCAATCGTTGCACTGTAATCAACATAGTGACGTTCTGTCTCAACAGGGATCAGACAGCGATCAATGCTAACAATAAGTTGTATTAGGTTGTAACGTAAGTTTTGTTACACTTTAACTTCTTACCGCGATAAGTCATAAACTTTTCAGATTCAATAGGGCCCCAGGGTATCGTTGGAGCAAAGCAAGCTTCACAAACTGGCATGTGCAGGTCGCACTAGATTGGATCCGCCGCAAGTTTAAAGCTGAAAACTAAGCTCATTTAATGCTAAAAAACACAAAAGAAATTTATATTTTTGTTCAAAAACATTCAAAAGATCTCTCACTTGCTAAACAAAAATTGATACTACATCAGACCCTCATATGGACCGTTGCTGCATTTATTCCTTGTTTCAAAATCGAGAGAACGAAAGTTTTCATGCTTATACAAAAATATGCTGTTTCCATTCAACTAATTGTGTACCTACAAGCCCTTAGAAAAACCGTACTTTTTCAGCTTTCCGTGAGCCTTAATTTTCAGGGAATATCGATTTTGGCACGGAACACCCGAGTTGAGAGATCTAAATTTGGTAATTTTCGAAAACCAGGACCTGTGGAAAGGTGAACATTTACAGTTACAAGGGCTTTTAGTATACAATTATACGCGTGGAAACGCATAGCCTCTTTTTTGTATAAACATAGAAATTTTCGTTTTCTCGTTTTCTAGACAAGGAATACAGCAACAGTATATATGAATGTCTGAAGCGGTGGGTGCGCAATTTGTGTGAGCAAGTTGGAGATTAGTAGAAACTTTTGAACAAAGATATGAATTTGTTTCAATTTTTGAGATCAGATCTCAACAACTCAGATTCTGAATGCAAACTTGCGGTGGGTCGAAGCTTGTGCGAGCGTTTGCACACTGTCTTGTAGAGCTTGCTTGCTCTATCAATGGTATCCTGGGACCCTATCAAAATTAGGATGTAGACTTATCGCTGTAAAAAGTTGAAGTATAATAAGACTTAAGTTACAGCGTAATTAGGTTGTGTGATAAGTTCGTTGGCATGTTCTGTTTTGATTTTTTTCAACATTTTCGAAGCATTTAGCAAGCTGAATGAAAAATTCGATTACAATAAGGAAAAACTGATAGAGCTACGCTGCGTCATGGATGTATGGATAGAATGATGTACTTTTCGCAATGGATAGAATGATGTACTTTTCGCAAATACCTGTAAGCGCTGAAATTTCTCCAACAAAATTTGATTATAATTTTGCTTCTTGACGTCTCAAGTACGCAAATCGGCGAACGCCTCCTACGGCAAAGTCATGCTTTGCCGACTTCTGCAAAATGGTATCAAAAGGTGAGTGAAGAGAAGTAAGAAAGGCAAGCATAAACATTGAAGTAAGTGCATAAGTGGTTACTTAATTATATCTTGTTGTCAGGCCCTGTGAGTGATGCTTATCCGTGTTTAACGAAGAAAATTAAGGGAGAAAGTGATGTCAAAAATAGATTTTTGCCTTTTCGGACTTTGTGAGAAGCTAAATTTCCTAATCAACTTTCCAAAAATTGAGCAGATAATGGTAGTGATCTGACAGAACAGACTTTGAGCTTCCGAAAGCATACAAATTTCTCGCCAAATGTTTTGCAAAATATTGGAAAAAACTAAATTAAAGAATGCGAACGAATTTTACTACACGACCTAATATACAGGGTGTCTCAAAAGTAAGTACACACTTTTCAATCGTTAATATCTCTCTTCCCATTGTGTCTTTTCCCGCCATTTGAGTACCGTCACTTAGAGGAGGCTTCGACTTAGATTTGTAGTATCAAGTGAATCACCGATCGCTAGTCATTACTGTAGGATTATTGTAGCTTCAACAAAGCTTTCAGAAAATTGGAAGCCATATTCTGCCTCGGAACAAAACCAAACAAGACAAAAACTCTTATACTATGGTAATGGAGGCCGCTGATTTCGAATATGAAGTTTCCACTTTACTATGATGCTTCTTTCCAAAGTTATCCCAGGTAAACCGTAATAACTCAACCCGTATCTGTCAGAAATGTGATTACATCGTCAAAAAAGCTGAAAAAGCACTCGTTAAAAAGTTATGTATTGGAATCAGCATGGGCGAAAACCCTAGTACACGACTTTTCAGATTTTTCAAAATAAAATTTAGATGTATCTTACAATGGTTCTCCATGCTGGAAGTTCTTACCGTAATCCTACAGTAACCAAGAGCGATCGGTGATTCGCTCGACACTGTAAATCTAAATTGAAGCCTCCTCTACAGAATAGTACTTGAATGGTAAAAAAAGACCCATTGGGAGAAGAGATATTGACGATTGAAAAGTGTGTACTTACTTCTGGGACACTCTGTATTGTAAAGCATCGCTTCGCTAGCGTAAAATACCGAAGGAAATACAGTTTGAATAGCTTATTTTTTTAATCTGACATTTCATTATTTCATTAGATACGCTCTAGGCGTTCCAAAACATTGACAAAAATGTGTTAATAATATATGAAACACAACAATAATGAACATTTCACCACATCTTTCCAAGCCCAGACTAAACTTATGAGAGAAAAGATTGTGTAGAAGCAGCTTGCGTAAACGCGTATAGATAACAATGCTTGCACTTGCGTGAATTCTATGGGGAAACACTCTGGAGAAGTACCCATGCCCCCTCGTTTGCCAGCAAGGAACGATCTTATTTTGATTTTATAATAGCAAACCGGAAGTTCGGCTGGCGGGTATACTGGCAGCCCCGCCCAACATAGTTTGCTGGGGAGGGTACAAAGCTCCAAGGAAATTTGAAATATATTGTAAATCGGACAAGCATCAGTCTATGTTGGTAAGCTGTACCAAACTAGTGCGTGGTAGTAGGTTGGCTGGGCTCGAAACTATGCGGTAAAAATCTGGGTTAATAGAAGATCAAATCTAGCAAAGTAGATATAAACTAAGATTGTCGGACGCATTCTCTGATGGGAAGTCAGGAAAGCACGTGTGGCTGGCAAAGTGAGCATAAAACAATGAAGAGAAGCTCTACCTGCAAAGAAAGAAATCATTCAAGTTCAGCTTTTTGATTTCACGTTTGAATGATATACTATTTTTGCAGGCTAAAAGTTCTTTTGGTATTTTTTCCAGCATTCTCGATGCACGAACAAAAAAATCACTTTCTGATAAGGTGCAAAACTGATTTCGCCCACCGCTTGTTGGTAGATAAATAGAAAATCCGCTGGTCCTTCCATGATAGGCTTGAATACCCAATACTTGGAAGGGATCAGTTTAGTTTCTCCCCTGTAAATCCTAAATGCAAGAACAAGATCGTGAATAACTCTACGATATGAGAAGTATTCAAGACCAAGTGTTTTCAAGCGTTCATCATAATGCGGAAGCAAATGTGGATATGGTGAATACGGAAAACAACGATAAGAGAGAAGTTTGGTAAAGACTCTTTGAACACTCTCCAGGGTCTCTGTGTGCTTCCTAAGAGAGGGGCTCCACACAGGACTTGCATATTCTAATAAAGGAATTACGTATGCTTTGTACAATTTAACCAGTATTTTGACATCATTGACTTTAATATTGCGTAAAATGGTGTATAAAGTTGAAAAAGCTCGTGAGGTAACAGTTGAAACTTGCAGATCAGGTTTTAAGGTGTTGTCGAATACGACTCCCAAATCCTTAACTGATGTTTCGTTGGATAGCATGACTCCAGCGTGTTCATAATTGGCATCGCTTATCGCACCAATATAATATACGACACTTTTTTTTGACGTTTATCGAGATATCCCATATTGCGCACCATTCAATCATACGGTCGATGGCGCGTTGTAAAGCATCTTTGTGATTGCGCGATTGCTGTCATCAGAAATCCCGTATATTTTTATGTCATCGGCGCACATTAGTACGTGAATATCAGGATGAGTTTTCAAAATTCTGGGCAAGTCGGCGGTATAGATAATGAAGAAAAGAGGTGAAAGAGCACCTTCCTGCGGAAGCCCACTTGTACATGGAAAATGCTCAGAGTGATCTCTACCATCACGGACAGTCATAAATCTAGAGTGAAGATAGGATTTGATCAATTTCAGTAGAACTCCTCTGATGCCATAATGCTCCAGCTTATATAACAGTTTATCATGACTTATGCGGTCGAAAGCTTTGGACAAATCGAAATAGATTACATCCACTTCTTTTTTATCAATTGAAGCTTTGATCCAGTCATGTCTGCAATCTATCAGTTGTGTCACAGTTGATGCTCCATTGACGAAACCGTGTATTTCGGAAGGTATGAGTTTGAATTTTTTAAACCAAGAAAAAAGTTTGTCGCGTAGAATTTTCTCAAAAATTTTGCAAGGGACAGAATTTATGCTTGTAGGCCTGAATTCGGTCACCGTCATGGGTTTAGGTACCTTTGGAATGGCCGTAGCAATAGCTTCTTTCCAAATGTTAGGCACCTCCCTACATATAAGGCAAATATTGAAAGTATGAGAGAGAGGTGTGGAGAATTCTATTGTGCATCGCTTGAATACTATTTGCGGGATACCGTCAAAAAGTTCAAAAGTGGAATTTTTCAGCTTTTCGAGAAAACTTTCGACCATAAAAGGCGTGACAGTAGGAGCCGAGCATGTATGGCGCAGACGAGTTTCAAGATTTATCTGAGTGGGAGTACTCAAGGAGAAGGTGCTGGCAAATATTTGGCTAATGCCTGTGCCTTGCTTCGATCCGTCAGGCAGCTTGCGCCCAGCGCATCTTTCAAGGCTCCATGATTTTTGGTATACGATATACGGCGAAAATAGGAAAAGAGGTCATTTGTTCTATATTGACGCAAAAGATTACGTGTATATCAATGTGCAAGCAAATACGTTGCTTACTGAAAATAGCTGCATTTACCCGTAGATAATTTCTCCTCTTCTTTCATATCTTTCTTGTTATTAAGCGTCTCAGTGAGCATGCATTTTCGCAATCCTCGTGCTCTAGCGAACAGTAGCCGATCAGCAATGCTATTTGATCTGCGACATTAAACACGATCAATTATGCGGTAACGTAGCATAATAGTCAGATAAACGAGTAGGAAAACATTGCAATGACGTGAAAAAACAGATGTTTTGAAGTTGGCAGTTTGTTAGAAATAGCACTTTCGTACCAGTTTTAGCATGAGGTATAGTACACTATTTCTTTAGACCTATAATAAACGCTTCATGTTAAAGAAACTATACGATGTAATTGAACTATACTAAAGTTTTTTGTGAACTAGAGACAACTAGAGACTAGAGACATCACGGGCCATAGCTCCCTATGGGAGCTATGGCCCGTGATGGAAAAAATCCCTATGGACGTGACGTACGAGGTCACAATCTAACAAGGGAGCGATACTTGGTGCGCGTGGCTTTTTAAAAGGAAATGTATACCGTTACACTCGTCCTGGAGCGCTGATTCCTCATCTGACTTTCGTTGTTGCTCGTCTTTTCTCTAAAAAAGTTATAAAGAATTTTTGCGCCAAGGGAAATATGGTCGAAATGCCAAAACCGCTGCTATGATGTGGTGTCATGACTAGTGTGATAGCCTCACAAGTCAATGCAGTTCAAGATTAGAGTTTTTTTGCGTCTTTCAGTTTTGCATTGCCTCAATCCAGCTTCTTTTTGAACTTAAGCATCTTCCACCGTATTTCTCTTGAGCGACCATTGACGCGATCCTTCATAACTTCTTTTGGAGAAACGCTTACAAGGAAATGGTCAGAAATCGAAGTGGCCGCTCCAGACAAGCTGCGTAACGTTAAATGCGTCATGAAGCGCTGACTCTAAATCTGTCTTCTTTATCTGCTTATCGCTTTTCTGGACGAAGTTATACGCCATTAAAGACCATTATTTTGCTTAGAAATTATGCGTGATATTGAAAATTTAGCCATACAGAGCCTCGTTCGCTTCATTGCTGGGTCAAAACATGCAGCTAGCTTACTCAAAATTTTTGAAGCCAGAAGCTGAGCTAAAAGTGCAGCAATGTGCTCAATTTCGCTGTTTTTATGTATGATTCTTTCACGGTAAAACCGTTTGTAGCTTCGTTTACAGAAGCGGGAAGCAGATAAGGAAGACAGATTCGAAGTCAGCGTTTTATACTGCATCGAATGGTATACAGCTTGTTTGGTTTGGTCACTTCGACTTCTGACCATTCCCTTGTTAGCAGAAACGAAAGTCAGACCCGAAATCTGCGCTTCAAAACAAGTGTAATGGTATACATCTCATCTCAGAAAGCCACGGACACCAAGTACCGTTCCCTTCGCTCCAGCTCAACTTCATTCTGCTAGCCATCAATCTTCTCCGACTATTTTTATATCACGAGTATATCGCGAGCTGATACGTCACATCTAGGGCACGATATACACGTGGTATAAAGAGAAATAAAAAAAGCAAATAAATCCAAAGTCTTCGGAATGAGACTGAGCTCGAGCTTAGGTTGCGACTTTGTACATCACGTCCTTGGAGATTATTACAGCCCCACATGTGTAATGCATGTTATTCAACTAATAAAGCGTAGCGGAATGAGCTTGGGAAGGGCTCTTCATCTCACAGACGAAAACATTAGCCGGGAATAAAAGTGAATGTACATACCCAGGGTAACAAATATGGTGTAGATGATGATGTTCCGCTGGAATGACTGACATGAGACGCTCATAACTTTGCGCCATAAACACCTGTTTGATCGTCACAAGTTGCACAATGAATAGAGCTTGCCAATAGGTCACAGATTCTCTATCACATTTGACGTAGAGCATCGTGGCTAGGTATCTCGAGAAGCAACCCCTACCGACTTTCCACAGAACAGCTTTTCGTCTAGTTGCTGAAATGTGTACGTGAGGTAGAGCCAGTTGCGCATCGTGCGCGGCCGATGCGATTTACGCAGCGTACGCCCCAAATCCTTGTGCACAAAGTGCGTACGCTGCGTATGCCACGTACTCCACGCAGTGTAAAGGCTGCTGCATGACGAAGGCGCAATAATTTGAGCGCGAACGCGGCTTTATTAGTCGCAGAACGCATAAGGCTCCCGCCAGAGTGCCGAAGCCATGCAGCGCTACGCCAGCGGCGAGCCAGCGTTTTGATCGATACACGTGTATCGTCGATTCTAAAAATCGTGACGACGGTCTGCAGTGCGGCCAGTGCGCGCCGCACGGCACTGCCGCTTTATCGTAGGGCAATCTTGCTTCTCTGCAGTGTAGGCTCCCTGCGGTAGCCATGAAAGTTCCTGCAAGCAAAAAAGATGCAAAAAGAAAAAGAAAAACCACAAGAACTCACCTTCTCCACGTAATTTGGGCGAATCACTAGGTGGCAGTGCCGTGCGGCGCGCACTGGCCGCACTGCAGACCGTCGTCACGATTTTTAGAGTCGACGATATTCCGTTGGGGACATTTACCTGCTAAGAACTAGGTCAGCTAGCCCCGCCCCAACGAAATACGCATGTATCGATCGAAACGCTGGTTCGGCACTGGCGTAGCCCTGGTATGGCTTCGGCACTCTGGCGGGAGCCTAAGGCGCAGGATTTACAACGGTGAAGATACGCGCAAGCCGAGTACGCGCCAGCTCTACTAACACTGCCATTGCGCCTTCGTCATGCAGTAGCCTCTAGTCAGTCCCATCGGGTGTATGTTGACCGCGATTTTAATTGCCAGGCACCAGTTAGCGCCTTTATATAATAGTATTTTATGATGTTCTAGGAGCAACACAAAGACTTCTGCAAAGATAACGTATGATTGCCTATGAGTTGCTCAATTTTATCATTATGGAGTAGACCCAAACCGTAGGCGCTGGAGGTCAAAAATCCGCGAAAATGCAACTGAAGGCGTTTTCGCGAATACTTTGTTAGCGACTGGTAGCTACAGATAGTTAGTAAGCTAGAGCGCCTCTTGTCCGTCTCTCAGTCCTATCTTGGAAATCTTATAAGATAGTGGTAGCTAAACAGACTGGCAACGTTTCTAAAACCAAATCATTTCGGCCAAAAATTCAGGCAAAGAATTTTAAACTCGACATTTGATATTCTTTTGCATGGCTGCCTGCTCGATGGTACCTTGATTATTCGCGGGATTGTAGGGATCCTGGCAGTTCCAGTTAATCGCAACGACAGGCTGTAGAAAAGTAGGTAGCACAGCTACTCGATCAGACGTTTTAGCAGATCGCCAAATAATAATGCAGGTAAGTTCGTCATATGTATCCTTATGGAATTTTTCGCTTTGCATTCACTTTTTCGCAATGCGTAAAGATAGATCTCAAACGGGAAGTGAAAGCCGCGTATTCATTTCTGCGGCGGTCAACACGGGTCACAAAAGTGGAAAGAACAAGTTCGTTGCAAGAACAAGCAGTTGAATAAATGTTTCAGTACAGTGAATAGAGTGCGCAATACCAAATTTAGACTAGATTTCTTTTCAACAAGGTTGCAAAATTTCTACGTAACAAAAAAGCACTTATGTGCACATTTGCTTTAACAACTCTTGCAGATGTGCATGCAAAGGCTAACATATGAAAGCCACATGCGGTCTCACTAAGAAGGCATCTTCTCGAACAAAGCAAACGACATCTCTTGCTGTGGTTCTCAGAATTTTCTTTTTGGTTTTTTGAGGAGGCTTAGCAGGAGTCACGTCTCAAAAAAATCTACAATATCTATTTAATACTGGGCAATCTCGGTATTTCCAACTATTAGGTTAGTGCAAAAGTCCTGTCGTTTCAAATTAAAAAATTTTGTAACTTCGCGAGATTTCAACGGATTTGCTTGCTTGTTATCTTATTAGGAAGATAAGTCTTTCGCTTTCAAACGCTATTTTGCGGAGCTTCTGTTTCACATTGGGTGCGGAGATGAAAATAGAAAATTAAAACCATGAACTTTGAGCATTTTAAGTTAGGTCACCAAAAATCTGGAATGGTGCAGAAAAATCTGAAATCTTCAGTACATATGTTTTTTGGCCTACTCTTTGCAATTGTAAAGAGTTTGTGCTGTTTGGACGTCTTTGTGGGGAGTTATGATTTTCGCGGAAATTGACATAATCAATTTTGGCTTTTTCCATAGTAAACTCGATATTCATAACTTCTCACAGAGACGTCCAAACAGCACAATTTTTTCACAGATGCAAAGGGTAGGCCAAAAAACGTGTACTGACAATTTCAGATTTTTCTGCCTCATTCCAGATTTTTGGTGACCTAACTTAAAATGGTCAAAGTTTACATGGTTGGTTTTCTTTTATCTCTGCACTCAGTGTGAAACAGAAGCTCCACAAAACAACGATTGAAAGCGGAAGACCTAATCTTTCTAATAAAATTGCAAGCAAGCAAATCCGTTGAAAGCGCGCGAATTTACAAATTTTTGAAAATGAAACGATAGGACTTTTGCACCAACATAATATTAGGTTGGTCCGAAAGTTCTGTCCCACCATTTAAAAAAATCATAACTTCTTTCTATCACGATAATTTTTCATGATTAAAAAGTTGTTGGAAAGAGTAATTCATGCACTTTCCAAATCTACCTTGGCTTCTATGTATCTATCAAGTTCGCAGTGCAGAGATAAAATTGAGAAAAGCAAATTGTTTCAGGTTTGGAATTTTTAAGCAAGCCCGTTAAAAAATCTAAAACCGTGCCATGAAATCAAAACAGCCAGTATCCTAGCTTTTCTGATCCTCTCTTTCTATATGAATAAACTTCGCGCTGATCGAGCTGTTCCTTTGGAAGTTATGACCGTTGCGGTCACTATAGCCCTCAACCT
This sequence comes from Cylicocyclus nassatus, assembly GCA_958299035.1. Classification (NCBI taxonomy): domain Eukaryota; kingdom Metazoa; phylum Nematoda; class Chromadorea; order Rhabditida; family Strongylidae; genus Cylicocyclus; species Cylicocyclus nassatus. The sequence goes on from CATQJL010000001.1 coordinate 81,794,716, forward strand.
AATACTATCAAAAAACCTTGCCCGCTTTGCCCACTTCGTCTTTCTGTTGTCTAAAATGAGGGGAAAGCGTTAGTAATTAAAAAGAGAACTTTTTTTCTGAATTTTCGTTTATGTTAATCTCAGTATAATTCTCTATCAATCTTCTTCAGCTTCTCTCATTCGGATGATGACAGCCGTATAATTCACAAATAAAAATTAGAGCTAAGTACATTAATTTATACTTGTGTCTGCATTTTCCCCCTAGGCTGCCTTATAATGAGTATCTAGACTACCAAGGAAAATAATTAGTCAAGATAGTCGCATTGGAAGAAATGTTGGCTATGTAGCTTTTGAAGTTCGTTCTCAAACCTATCTTCGTCATCCGCAAAGCTTTTCCTGAAAGGAGTGATAAACGTTTTTCTTCTCGATAATCGCAGTCTTTTTTCCGCGGAGTGGAAAATCACTTCATCATTGTGTTTTTGGTATAGTATTGAGTGTTGGCCTCATAGACAGAAGAATAGGGTTGGGCTCCTGTCGTCAAAGTTTTCGCATTCCTCACGCTTTTGTCCAAGCCAGCCATTGTCATATTCTAATTATTAGGTTGGGAAGAAAGTTCTCGGGCATTGCATTTATACAAAGATATTGCTTCGATGCAAGCACCAATTAGGGCATGCTGTACATCATTGGATAGAGGAAAGCAAACACTACAAGACCATACTAATCACAGCCATGACTAATGAAATCTGTGAAAATAGAGGCGAAAATTCGAAGACATAGGAATTCGACAGAGCTTAGAGCTCACCTTCCGTAAACACTGTAACACTCACAAATATTTCAATATATAGTAGACATGAACTCACATGCATTTATGCAAGGTCTGTGTGGAATTTGAGGTTAATCAGCAGGAAAAATGAGACAATCGAAAAGTGGCAAACTCTGCCCCTATTGACCCTAAGCTCCTCCCACCTTCACAGGTATAAGCCGTGTATATGTGAGAGCGAAACTACAAACTTTCGCGTTCGTAAATGCATTACAACCCAAGATATAGCAATTTTCGCGTGAAAATGTCCGAAAACTTTCTTACCAACCTAATAGTTCCAATACAGCTAGTCATTTCATTCAATTATGTAGCAATTGAAAAATACTAGAACAACGCTGTGCAACAGTGTTCATCATACTCTATTAGTATGCCGCTTGAATGAAGCACAAGGGAAGAAAAGGACTTATAAATCTTTTCAAAGGAAAACTTTTTAGATAATAAAAATTTTGAGAACAGCGTTTTCAGACACTACAAAGCATATGCATCTCTTCCCATGTGGCCGCTTCGACCATGTACTTCCTGGTAAGTATCCCCTAATCGATCAAATAGAGGATGCGCTGTTTTTCACACTTCTGCAATTTGCGACTCTGAAAAATGGTCTTGCTTCACCTGTTTTCTTTCAAAATTGTGGACCCATAAAAATTCCCTTGGTTGGGATTTACATTACTTTGATTATGACTTGGCGCGATTTCGATCTTATGCATATGATAGCTGTTATACTATTGACTTGTTCGTCCATCTAATTTTGAAGAGTGGTGAAATGCCGAGTTCACACAAATTTTGACATTGTAAAGTGGAGAATTATCGGCCGTCATTTTTTGCATCAATATCCATAAGTTTCCAAAACGTCTCCCGCTTCTCAACATAACCCTCCAAGCAAAAAAGCAAAATAAAAGAAGGTAACATTGTTTATTTCCGAAGGCATGAACTTAGAAAAGGAAAGGTTCTAGATGATATGAAAGCTATAGAGACTTTTTGAAAAAGAGGCAGCGGACCTTTAACGTCAGACTCTTCTTCCCCAAACAAAAAAACTCGTTTAGAAAGGAGTAACACGACTTATGGAAAACATCGATACATTGCGTTGTTATTCCTCTGACTGAGAGTTACCAAAACTTCATTTTAGCTTTCAGATGGCTTACAATCAGAAATAGTTCATGCGTAGCAATGATACCTAGGAGGACTAGGATGGACAAATCCAAACAATCAAGTGCGGAGAGCTTGATTAGATCAGGACTCAAGAGAAACAAGCCTCCATTGCCTTCTACGCTCAGATGAGAAGGTAGAAGCTAACCGATTTTTTCCTCAGCGAACCCTTAGGAAAAATGAATCGTGCAGCTGTAGATGTTTTGAAGGGACTTGGCATACATGCAGTAATGTATGAAATAAACGAAAAGAGCTCTACTATGTTGACATGACCTCTACAACCTTTTTAAGTGCTTTACAACTTTTGTTAATTCTGAATTAGGCGTGGCTTTGACTTCGTACCTTGCAACGACAACTGTTTGTCGTACTTTAACGGAGCCGATAATGGAGAACAATATTGGATCGTAGTCGCTTTGGCGCATCGTAGCCGCGTCGTATCCAAAAAGACAGCAATTACGGCTTTTCTGACAGGATATATATGAACAATGGAGCTCGCAGTTAAAATTGGCTTTGCCGCGCAAAGCCAAATTTGACTGCGAACTACTGTTCATCAAATAACAGATCAAGGTCTTAGTGCACTCTGCAAGCACAGCACACAAATAGTGCGGGAGCGGCATGCCATAAAAACCCGTAAAAATTGATGATTTTCATCCTATTTCAGCAACGGCACAATTCATGATCCAGCTAAGCATGAGCCTATTTTGTGTGCTTTTTGCGGTAAATGGTAACAAAATTTCCATAAACACTGTATTTCGTATATATTCAGGTAATGCCACTGTTTTGCTCTGCTATACCAGAACCGTGCGACGATGTTCGTCTGAGCGTCGGGATTGCAGCGAAGCTTGAAACTGTTTTGGAGCAAACAATTGTGGGTTTTAATCCAGATGATTTGCAAATAAGTTCAGTAAGTAGAACCAGAATCTGAGAATGATATATTGCTTCACTGATAGTAGCATAAAAGCTTACACCAAAATCTTTTTATCTTCAAATAATGTAAAAAGACACCTTAGCGCTTATATATATCTGAACCATAGGTTACGCCTAGCATACAGTTGACACAAGCCTTTAATCTTGGTGGCTTCCCCTCTTTATCAGCACATAGCCAGTGCTAAAAGCAATTGACATCCCTTGATCAATTGCGTTCAGCACTGGCTCTGTGGTGATAAAGAGAGAAAGCCAACAAATTTGCAGTACCCTTATATTCTGGAATTCGAAGCCAAAATCAAACATTTCAAATTTCGAGAAATCATATCTCCATAAAATTCGTAATGTTTTGCCATTTGCACAAACATGTACTCTCCACATTAAGCGTTTGCGTGTAGATTTTGTGGAATTTTTATAACGCTAAAATATGCGAAACAGAACAGGCCAAAAGTTGAATATGTCGGTTTTTCGGGTTTTTTGCAAAAAAACCGATATTGCCCAAAATTAAAGTTGTAGGAATCAGAAGGTTTGCGTTTTTACTTTTACAGTAAATTATAAAATTCCCTATTTGGGAGGATTGAGGACTGAGGATTGCTTTGGCAAGAGCATGCCAAATTTGTTTTCTCGATGGCCGTGGAGAAAATTACGAAACTGTGCATAGGCGTGTCTCATGTAGAGACTGCGGACGTAAAAAAGTTGAAGGTCTTTAGGATATTTTGAGCAAAAATACGATCCTTTTTGATTCAGGCGTTTGGAGCCCTTTGAGACTTTGCTATTTGGGTGTCATTCTGTAGATCCTGGTTTGTTAATGCGACATAATTTTCCGAATAACCTAATACAAGTCGACTATTGCCACTAAACATCTACAAGCTGCAATTGACCTACGATTTTTTACTTACCATTTCTGTATATCTCAGAAAGGATCCACGTTCAAAAGCCGCAAAAGATGTGTGGCGTATTTACCATCAATCATTTTAGAGGGTCGACTGCGGCGTTATCTCCTCCGCTAAAATTATAGCAGGTCACCCAGAGTACAAGACAGAAGAAGAATTCTTCATTGGCAATGACGCTGCTGTCTTCTCCGTCTTCTTGAAGTATGTCTCCTTGTTTGATTCAGTCAGAACCACATCATTCTAAAAGATTGCAGCCGAACCTATTACGTTAGTGAGGTTGCGGAGCAGATTGTCCATGAGTGGAAACATGATTTCGAGGTACAGATCTCTTCATTGCAGTTTTTCTAATTATAGTTTCGAAAGAAAAAAGGAGGGCTAGACAGCCAGACGTTGAAGGTTTTGCTTAGGTAGTGTTGTTCTAAAAAAGGCTGTCAATTAAAAATGCTTCCGAGGTGCGAGCTGAAAACATTGGGAGATTGCAAACTATAACACTATTGACTGGAAACCAAAGAAGTGTTACTCTTTCTATCAACTCGCATTTGCCCATGTTTATTGTTCGAACAACAGCCTCACGAAAACTTCGTCTTGATCTCTCACCGCGAAGTAGCGGATTTTTGACTTATTCTGCATAATTCACTGATCTCAAAAGTATTATTCCAGTTGCTGAAGCAAAAGAAAGAATACAAGACTGACTTATTCCTTGGATGCGTCGGGGACGAGGACCACATTTACCTTTTTTACCTTAAAGTGGTTTGTGAGATACAACCGTCGAGGGGACGTGATGAGCCCAATGATCAGTGTGATAAATGTGGCCTATTAAAAGTAAGAGAATAAAACTTACGTTTTGAGTGCTCATTCTCTGCAAGTATGCCGCATAAACAAGAAGTATTTCAGCCCATAGTTTGTGGCAATCGTAAGTCGTAAAGGACAAAAATTTCACACATACATTTAAATTAATGATATTGCTGCCTGTAACGACAAGACCTTCGGACATTAATTATCTGCGTATGCTTACACTATTCTTATTTCGCACCCAAAGTTGCAGCGTTTTAGCACTTGTGCGACGAGAGAGAAGAAAGATATGCAACAAACTTCAAGACGTTGAGGAATTGTTTGAAGAACCTGTTCCATCACTTCAGATAGGAACTTGAAATCTTCACCAGAATAACTTTCATATATTTTCAGGGGTTCTTGGCAGCGATCTGGTCAAAAGAATTTAAGACGTGAAAAATTTTTTATAAAATAGCGGAAAACAAAGTTTCAGGAATTTTCAGGCATGGCATCTATCGTATATAGTACAACAAAACAACAAATATCTAATATTCGGCATATGAAGCATTAGTCGAGTAATTCTGTCAGGACAAAGCAGTTTGTCGGTTTGGGCATAAGTTTGTTTCTAAGTCAACCGTGACAGGATTTATTCATTCCTGCATCTCCCAATATAATTTTCTTGTATTAAAAACAAATTGGATTACTAACTACTCGTGACTGTGTAAAGCCATCAAAATATAGCTTCAATCGCTTATATGGGTACGTGACTCGAAAAAATGTGATCTCACATTTATTCATAGCTCTAGATAAATATGGAAGAACGAAAGATTGCGGATAATACTGCAGATTTGTTGGGATGGTTTGCCTGCGGTCAAGAATGAGGAATATTCAGAGGTCATTCGACCAGAACTTGCTTTGCTGTTAAATTCTCGTAGTGCCAAACATTTACCTCGATTGCATATGAGGGACATGTGAAAAACGATCCCTTATGCAGATGGTGGCAGCAATCAGGAATCGCCTCAAATAACGCCGTTCGGACAAGAGATTCGGTGAGTTGGATATTTAAGAAAAGGCTTTACTAACTAATTCATGTTTCATGATTATTTGGGCTGTTTCATTGATTCTTAGGCAAGTCGAGGTCGTAGAGCACCTGCTACAGCTCGAGGTGGTGGAGTATCTTGTGGAACATCCAGTTCCCGTGCTCGAGGATTGTATGACCCATTGATCCCAAGGGCACGTGTTTTCTGATTTAGTATGCTTGTAATCGTTACCGAAATCGCGGACTGCACTATGGTTTGGGTAATTTTTGTAGTTCCAAAGCATCGTTCAAAATTTTCTATCATGAGCGCGGAAACATTGGTTGAAAAAGGTTGCTAATCTTTTTAGATTAATAACATTTTTCTTCATCATTCACCATTCACTCAGACAAGGCCACGTTCTTCTAAGTACCTAGTTCTATAGACTTGTGTGCAGGTTTCTCCGTGAATGATCTTCATGTGATTCTGATATAAATCCTGAGCTTATTTTCATCTCTGCAGTGAAAGAATGCGCAACAGTCAGTGCGTATTTCGTTCATTTTCAGATCGTCCTCGTAATAGAGTGCGTTCCACGAGCGGCAAAGGCGATGATTCACCTGCGGGAGAGGGTGGATGGACTACTGCCGCAGGCGGCAATCATGCTTGGGGAAGTCATAATCAGGGTTGAGCAAGAGGTCAGGCACAAGTCTTTCCAAAACGACCTCCCCCCCAGTGAAAGCCCCTAAACGACCCCTCTGCTTCACCTCCAGGACCTCAGGCGGCTGTGATAATTCGAAGAGATCAGCCGTTTTTGGGAGGTTCTTGTTTTTTGGAGGTCTGTAGGACGACTTTCTGCGATTGCACAGCACACGCAACTTAACGGCAAGTTTTGGATTTTGGATAGCCCTACTTTTAGAGCTATAATTCCCACAGGGGTGTATTGTTTGGCTCCAAATTTGCAGTATTGCAAGAAGAGGCTTTGAGTTCAATACTCATCGCAGAAAAGGAGCGATTTTTAGATTTTGAAAACAAGTTAATCGGGTCAGGCGCAACCCCTCAAAAGCTCAGGCGGCCTGACCTTTTGTGGGGTTGCGCCTGACCCGATTAACTTTATCATTGAAGAAGCTTTTTTATTCAAGTTTTATGTGAATCGCTAGCACAACCCTCGAAGATTCCACAGTAAGTGTTTGGACTTGATTCGACTTGTTTCGGCCTTGTGGTAATCCGTGGAGTTGAAGCAGTCATGGCGAAAAACGCGCCGGTCGGAATTTTGGCATTATTTCTTACTCCACTATTTGCAAGCGATACAAAGCGCGATTTTTAGCCTAGACTAGTAGGGAACAATACTTTGTTACGAGTACAAAAAAACTGACTTTTCTCACTTTTGAAAACAAGTTAATCATGTTTGAAAATCACGCTTTTTAGTCGTTGAGAAACACTAGATAATGCAGTAAATAATGGTTTGCAGGGCTCATAGAGGTAATTTGACGTGCTCGGAAATGATACCCATTTCACACAGCAAGCTTCCTTGATGAATTTATAATATGTCAAGGTAGAAGATGAAGATTTGAGTTTTGGCCGAAACTTCGATTGTGGAATCAATCATTATGCTGTTTAGGACCGTTCATTCCTTCAGTACTGGTGAGGTCGCGATATCCACTAAACTAGTGCTTTTCTTCTTCACCTTAATCGTAGTATCTCCTCAATCGAACGAATTCGATTCCTAATCACGACCCCCCCCCCTCTTCTTACCCCAGTACGACCCCCCAGGTCGGGCGCGCCTGACCCCACGCTCAACCCTGGTCATAATAAAGATGGTGGACAACATGATGTATGGAATGGTACTCAAAGTTAGTCGTCATTAGTGTAGTGGCTTCAGTTTGTTCTTACAAATAGATCCTTCTACTAAATACTCAAACTTCAGTACTAGTTAATACGGTTGCATTTAACAAAGGATCCCAAATAGCAGTAGCGAACTGGAATGTGATACATATCGTTAGATGCATCTTGATGAGCTGATCCCAAATCTACCTTTCCTATCCGCTGCGAGAAATTCTGGAAGAAGTTGTGCGTTTGAAGGTGCAACTCATTAGGGTTTAATGCATGATGTACGATGCAAATATCCACCAGAAACACAAATAAGCTTTTGAACGACCTTGTCGAAGGGCTGCGACTTAATGTTTGCCATAATCATACTTTCAAACGCTCGTAACTTCTTTCAGAGAATCCCGCAAATAGAAAAGGTAGATTCAGAATCATTTTATCAACACGCATCTATCCTATGCATTTCGTTCCAGGTTGCTACTGCAATTTGGGATTCTCTCTAGTAAGCAGCGTGCATTTTAAGGTGCCAACAGTACATCAGTTGGCTCTGGAGCCAATGAACGCGAAGGATTTGAGCGTAAGAGTGAAAATGGACCCATGCCTGAATGGATGGACGACGGAGAAGATCAAGAAACGTAAGTTGCATCTGGTTGAAACCATGTATAGATTGTTTTTGATGTTTCTTTTTCTCAATAAAACTTGTTCTTTGTTTGAAGTGTTCACTGCGCAATCACTGGGACCAATTTTTGGGTCAAAGGGGAAATCGTAAAAAAATTTTGGGTCAAAGGGGAATTCGTTTCCGAAAACCCCTTTTGCCCACCTCGTGCCGGGCCCTGCCTGGTAACAGCCAACATTCTTCGCATAGATTCCGAATTAGCCGCTATGAACAAGGCTAATGCTTATGTCAAGCAAGGGATTTTGAAATTGCAGATAAACATTTGTGACAATCCCCCGCTCCGACGGGTCGCGAAATTTTTGAAAGTTACTCAAATGTGTTATAGAAATGTGCAAGCTTTGTTTTTACTCGTGAATAATTGAAATAATTTTTGAAAATTCTTAAAAATTCAAATTAGCCTTATAAAAAAATTGTTTTCGGGGGCTTGGCTGAGGCCACGCCCCCTTTTTCTGAATTATTGGGGTCAGGGGGCCGCAAAAATTTTGAAAAGCACCCAAAAGAATTTTCGGAGTGCCTTCGCCCCCCCCCCCGAGCGGAAATCCTGGGTACGCCAATGCTAGGTGGGTAGACTAGTATGGATCCTTCCTGACCAGATACGATAAATAAAATGTATAAGCTCCTTAGTATAATTAATGTTATTCACCCCAATTTCCACTGGATCTTGCGCCCATAGAGAACAAATATGCCTAATCAAATATGTCTGATTACCTTCTTGATCATTACATGAGGGAACGGGCTTGATTGCACCTAATGGTGACAACGTTGGAGATAGTTTTAGTTTAGATAGAATAAATGTTAAATTTACTATATTGCTCAGAAGGAACATCGCATGCGCTAGAAAGGAGCAATATGTAATTACCAATTTAGATTATTCACATATTTTGCAGATACTTCTGTAGAGACTTTGTTGAACGAACACGTTTGATGAGCCTAAGAGAATATTGCCTCACAGCTTTCCAGCAATGAGTGGTGGAGACCTGTTTTATAAGTGAAGCCCTGTTTGTGACTAGGAGGTTTATATCGGCATCTCTTGCATCTTTGACGTTTAAGGCTGCAAATTTCAATCCAGTCGCTGATATATTTGCTGGTCCACTACAGTATATTTTCAATTTGAGCATGATATGGGCTGAAGTACCTGAACGACGACGGGTTCCTTTCGCCGATCCAAAAAAAGTCACTGATTAGTCCAAAAAAACATTCTTACTATTAAGACTCGTTTTCGCAAGCATTTTGAAAAAAAAGGTCGAATCATATTATCTCATATGTCCTCTTATCTTGAAACCTGGGCATTGTATGAGGTAATCGATTTTTCTTCTGCCGTATACAGTTTGTTATTGGTAACACTTTATTGCCTTACGTTTCGGCTACACGCCGTCGTCGGAGGCTAAAAGGTATCAGTCACTGTGATTCACAATCTCGGCCGTCAAATACCTTTCCCGTAGCCCACTCGATTCGTTCCAAGTGAAAGTAGAGAGTTTGTGGGTAGAGGGAGTGTTACTCACCAGAGTGTCACCAGTGTGTAGCAGTACAAGCTGCTTCAAGTATGCTCGATTGACTGCTGTCGGAAATGAGCGGTCGTGGTGTCAACGGACCGCTTAAATAGAACAGACAATCTTATAGTTTGCAATGCGTTAGATAAGGCATCAGATCTGTAGTAATAGATAACTGTTCATTCTTGCTGTTGAGCATTGGGTCGCGGGCAAGAATGTAGGCCGCCTCAAGCATTTTTCTCGCAGATATCTGATTCTCGTAGGCTAAAATGCTGCACTTGATATCATAATCGGTACCACTGTGTTCAACTTTTCTATGTTTTCCTAGTGGACTTATCAAGCTCTGCCGTCTTTTACTAGCCAAATGCTCACTTACGCGCACACCTAATGGTCGGCCAGTTTCACCAATATAAATGGCAGAACATTCTAAACATTGGATTTGATACACAACACCAGATTTAGAGCAGTCTCCCAATTTTCCACTGGGGCATACCACGCAATCGCGGGTGATGCAAGCTCTGTCATAGATCCTGTTACGGACCAGTTGTTTTTTGATGTTTTTTCCTGGTATATTTACCAGGATGACATCGTTTGAGCACTGTCTGATTGCAGCGGTGACCCTTTCGGAGATGAAAGGTGGGCACAATGGTATTTTACTTATGTTCTGCACACTTGCCTTTGCCGATGTTCTTTTTGACCGTCTGGGTCGCGTCATATATCCGTTCGAGACCATGATTTTTGCTACCATTTCTAGTGCTTCCTGTTTTTCGTTATCGCCGCTGCAGATGTTCACTGCCGTTTTGACCATGTTCCGAATTACTGCGCGCTTTACGCCTGTCGGATGCGCGGACTGTGCGTGTAGAATGATATTTTTATTGCTTTCCTTTCTATACCACTTTATGCTCACCGATCTATTAACCATCATCAGCTGCGTATTAAGGAATGGAAGCCAACCGTTGCGCGGTTTCTCTCTTGTCAGGCTTATGTATTGCGACTGTTCGTTTAGTATTTCAAAGCACTTGTCCATTTCGGACAAGTGCTTTGAAATAGCTAAGACGGGTGCTAAGCGTTGACCCATCGCCAAGCCTCTTATTTGTGCATAGTACTGCCCCGACCACTTGAAGATATTGCAACGTAAGCATTCCCTAATTAGAGTCTTTATGCGAGCCTTGCTGAGACCGTACATCGTCATGCGTTTACCATGCAATTCTAGCATCTCGGAAAGTGCTTGCAGGGCGTTTTCATTGGATACATTTGTATACAATGAATTGACGTCGAACGACTCAATTGCACAATTACGCTCGAATTTCTTCTGGTGCAAAAGCTCAAGGAAATGATTTGTGTTACTCAAGTAAGCGGGGATTTTGTTCAAGAGCTGGCAAATAATTTGATTGAGGAACCATGAGATTCGATCAGTTGGACCATTGACGCAGCTGATGATGGGTCGTATCTTGTAAGACGCTGCGGATACAGATTGCATTTCAAGTGGAGAAAGTTTGTGTGTTTTAACTAGGCTGTGAAACACGAGGCATGTAGGTGTATCGAGTTTAAGTCTACTAAGGAAATTCTCAGGAAGACCAGCTTCTTTTCCTACCAGTGTCCAGACATGATTCAACCTTTTGCATTGTAAGAGAAATTCTCTTTCATTCGTGGGTTGATAGATGGTCTTGTCTGACAAGTGGTTCTTGGTAATCTCTTGATCTAGAGTTTGCGACATGATTACAAATTCCCCTCCTTTGTCGCTGACCGACAACCGGATAGTACCGTTGTTAGTAAGCTCCCTGATTTCACTAAAGCCTTGTTGTTGCGTACGCGTCAAGTTAGACCTTCTGATACTTTTGTTGTCATTGAGAACTTTCAAAATACCGAGCGAGAGTATTCGGAACTTAGTGTCTGCAACGGCATTAGGTTCAGGTTCCTTGTAGAAGGAAGCTGGAAATGGCACTATCGGTAACGTTCTTTTACTAAGATTATCGCAGGGTTGTTTTTGGCTTTCAAGTTTGTCGCGCTTTAGCTTGACTCGAAGTTGGTCTCTTAATCTGTGTAATGATCCGAACACACTGCGGTAGGTGTTCGCGCTGATATTTTGGGTAAGTGCAAATGAGGGTCCCAAGCTCAAGAACTCAATGGCGTTAGTGGAGATCTGAGCGTTACCTAATACTGTAACCTTTGCCATTCTTCCGCCATCGCAAGTCTGAGCATTTGCACTATCGGAATGATCAAAAACTGGTGAAATCCCTCTAACTCCAACAGAACCCTGCTTACCTTCACTCGAAAGTCTTTCGAACTTTTTGCAAAGCGTGGATTTGATATTAGACCACAGCGAACTGCAAATCCGTTTTGATGCGCTTTCAATCCTCTTCCATTCATTATCATTTATATAGCATCGGCAACATTCTTCTTTGGCTCTGCACTTCAAGAGAGTCGAGTAGAACACGTGTTGTTTTTCTTTGATCACCACTTTGAGAAGTTTCATGTTAAATCCACGTATTATTTGATGATCCTCCGATAAACCGCACAGTGCCCCTAACTTCTTATTTGCGATGAAGTGGGGAAGCATCTCGGTCGACTTGCATCGTTTGAGGAAGTTCAGCTGCTGTCGGGTGACCACAACCTTCTGACGAAGCGCCAAGGCTTTGTGCAGTAGCGAGGACAGGTTTGGTGGTATGTTTGATATTATCTCATATGTCCTCTTATCTTGAAACCTGGGCATTGTATGAGGTAATCAACTTCAATGATTTTTCTTCTGCCGTATACAGGTTGTTATTGGTAACATTTTATTGCCTTACGTTTCGGCTACACGCCGTCGTCGGAGGCTAAAAGGTATCAGTCACTTTGATTCACAATCTCGGCCTATAATGAGTTTGGGACTGGGCTCGAAACTGAGATGATTTCATCCATAATTTTTGGGCGTTGGACAGTACATTCGTTAATCCCTTCTTTTTTATTTCTACGAGCTCGATAAAAGTCTGAAATTTCAATGAAATTTCAACAGGCTTTTGAAGTCGACTTAGTTCGGAGCCACGAGCTATAAAGGTGGAGTAAAGTTCCTTTTTTCCAAACACAATTAGGTTCAACGCATAGTAGGTATTATTCATTCTAGGACTAGGAGACGCGAGATCGCATTGCACACATTATCTGAACAAGCCTAATCATGTACTTGTCAGGTTTACACTATTTATTTACATCGTCGAGGTTTATACACTCTTTAACAGGAAAGAACAAACCCGAACTTGTTAAGACGATGTCCGCAATGCGATCTCGCGTCTCCTAGTCGTAGAATAGATGATATTTCAGAGCTTTGAGATCTAGCCTTACATGGAAATTTGAACTCCAAAGGTTGCAGCGTTGGGCGAGAGAGTTTTCGTTGCAGTGTTCGTATAGCCGGTCAAAAACGTGTGTTTCACATGATATCAATGCTTTTTTGCTCTTCTTTAAGAAAGCTTGGGATGATATGGGGTGTTCGTAAAATTATGGACCGATCTTTGAACTGACTAAATTGATGCCTGTTCAAGGTGAGACATAATGGTCAAAATCACTAGTTTTGAATCACATTTTTTTGCGGCTCCCTTAACTCAGAGTCTTCTCCGTTCCAAGTTCGCTATGTTACCTGCTAAGCAGTCGTATAAGGGAGATGGATTTTTTCTAAACGCTTGATTCAAGTATTCGAAAAATTGGAGAATTTTCTAGACAGCAGGATTCGCTTAAGATGTCGGCACACGCGAAAAAGATCAGATTGAGTTTTTCGATGTTGATGAGGGGCTACACTCATTTGCTTGAGCACTTAGTCGATGACACGGAAACAAAGGCAAATTAATGAACACACTCTCCCACAATTTTTTTCATAATATGGCTTGGCAGTCTAGAAGAAAAATTTGAAATTAGCGTTTCAAGCTTATTGCAGCCATGTAACTATTAGCCCTTATAGGAAACTTTCTATGTATTTTACCTATTCGCTACGCGGGGTCAAAAAATAATTATCACGACCATTTGCAATCAGGCAACAGCTGACTAGAAGAGGATTGCAATACATGCGACTACTTTTTTTTGACGTCAACCACTTTGAGCTTTATAAGCTCATATTGGCTTCTTTCACAAGTGTCACAGCTTTTCTTTTCTATGAACATTATGTTGTTTTGTCCAATTTCCTCAGAAGCAACCATTTAACAGCTCTTAACAGCTTTGCTCAGAAATGTATGCAATAAAAGCCACGCGTTTACGTTGGCAAATCATTGAATTCAACCACATGAGTGCAAAATTCAAAGCTAATGCTAAAACTGGCTCTAAAGCCAGAGTGCCATGAATAAAGTGCGCGAAAACACGTTGCCTATTGAGTGGATTTCATTGACGAGAATGCCGAATTTCAATAAGCCAAAAGCGCGGTCGTTTGTACTTATATGGAAGAGCAGATTTGCAAGCAGTGGTTAATCGCTGACATTTTTGAGGCACTCTTTCTGAGTAAGGCATTTTCCTGACACTGTCAACCAAGTCCCTAAGTCTGCTTCAGGCACATCATATTTTCGAAAAAATACACTATTTTTACGGAGATGAAGTTACCAAGATAGTTGTGGTCGCAGTAATTTTCTAAGATGTCATGAGTTTTTTCTCTGACTCGTTGAGGATGGCATTAGCCCTCTTCTTCGGCAGAATTTTTTTTGGCACGGATCTCATTGTTTTAGGGAGCATTCAACCTTAAATATACATCGGAAGGGCATATTGTTCGCTAATAAAAAGGTATTTGCACTATGGATCAATTCAAGTTGGTCGCTCTCACAGATTACGCTGCCCAGTTTTGGACGGGGAGAGAGGGGGGGGGGAAACCACATTCGGCAAGCAAGTTGCATAGCGTATGAATTCTCAAATTCGTTATACGTTGAAATGGCTTAACTACATTGAGTCACATTGTTTTCATTGATTCAGCCTTTATTTGCATTTCCTCCTACTTTGGACCCACAGAACCATAAAAAGTTGCCTGTAGTACCTGCTAACCTCACATCTCATGATCACATGACAGACGATTTTAAAAATGACATGAAATATCAAAAGAATGATTTTAGCGATCATAATCATGATTCTGCTTTGAGCTTTTCTGTATATCTCACTTCTTTTTCGAAACTGTGCGTTACTTCAGTGCGACTTGAATCCAATTCAAAACCAAATACTTACATACATTCGAATATTACATTCCATCTTTGCGAAGACGTTTATTGCTTTCCGCACGGAATAGCTAAAAATTTGCATTGAAATTTTGCAAACGGATTGTGCTAGTATAACATGCTATTGTATTAGTTTACGTCCACATATATAGCCCAAACTTCAGCAAAAACCTCACATTATTGATTTGCTTCCAGATAGTACGTCAGCCAAAGCCATATGGAGGGAGTGCCTTGTCGGAACTCGGAACCCTCTTGCTTTAAAAGCTATATAAGGCTGGGTTCATACTGATTCCCATGTTCTGAAACTGTTCCCGCACAGTTCCAGCACAGTGCGAGAACTGTGCGGGAACAGTTCCAGAACATGGGAATCAGTATGAACCCAGCCTAATACAACCGCAGTGGGACTACGGCTCAAGTAGTAATGAGCCTGCTGCGGTGAATCTTTTGAATTTGAGGCACTCCAAATCTGCAAAGAAGCTGTTTCCAACTGACAGGTACTCCAGCACAATATACTCTACATCTCATTCCAACAGATATTACCTGTTTCATCGCAAACCATATATGCGTTTTTGTTCCAGTTTTGATAATAATTTCACTGCTTACAAGGGAAGGATAGTTGGATGCCGCGGCCATTTCTAATGATTTGTATATCAAAAAATGCGCCTTTAAATGCAGATTCTGAATCTGTGCTCGAAATCTGCGAAACGATCTTTTGAAGAAAGTTATGAACTTTTTTCCTTGAAAATTTAGCCTACTTTTGTATAGTAAAAATCACCAGATTTGATCTAGCCTACCGTTTGATGCTACTGAAGAAAATTTTAGACGTAGTAATATTTATTTAGACTATCTGGATCATACTCAGCATTTGGAAAGGAGAGAAAATTTTTTTATTGATGATTTTGACCCTCCGCAGGAACGCAATTTTTTTAATGAAAAAAATCATAACTCCATTCACATTATCGTTTCGCAGATATGAAAGACAGTCTACGAACCGGCATTCAAAAGCGCATTTTTCGGTATACAAATCATTATGAATGGCTACGGCATCCAAATATCCTTCCCCTGTTAGTTGATTCAAAACCAGCTCCGCTTGCTTTGAAAAAAAACCTGGCTGAAACTGACGGCAAATGGCAGAAGCTTGTGTGCAACAATGGGAATACATTTTCAAATAAATTCTGAAAAATGTCATTTCGTTTATCATTGATCGCAAACGTTACGAGCTCATGGAACAACTCAATACAAAAACCAAAACGGAGATTCGTGAGCAGAGGTGCGATAGGTGGAGCCGGGTCCCCCAAAAGTGAAGGTGGTTCCAGCTACCACTGGCCGGCCAAAAGTGAAGGTGGTAGTGCCGGACACTCACCTCCCGAAAACGTCGACCGGGGGGGGGGAGCGTTAACGTCGACTGAGCCTATCCTTCCAGGTCGTTGCCACAAGTGCGCGGAAAATAGGCAAAACAAATGCAAAAGAGATTATTGAAAGCATATTTTTATGAGACAGTGGCATAAATTTCTAAAATAAACGTGCTTATCAAATGGTGTATTTGGGAGTAAAATTTAGCGGAACTGTACGGACTTTATTGAATAAATTTTGTTATAACGTACTACGAAGAAAGCAGGTCGATCCAGGCAGTAACCGCCGAGAATCAGAATTTCGAATGATAAAATAATAATAAATCGTGAAAAATCATTCCACTGTTACAAGTCTGCTGGCTGAAGACCTCCGCAGTTGCGACTTTATAGGTTTTGAAGAATAAGTGTCGTTCTACCAGACAGTGAAAGAATCAGTTTGATTTGAGGAGTGGCCGCCGAGAACGAGAATTTTGAAAAATCTTAAAAATCTTCTCAATTTTAGGTTGCTTGATAACAACTGACATTTAAACTCTTATAAACTCGGACTTTGAAGGTGTGTGATGTTGCGACTTCATAGGATTTGTAGGGTGAGGTTTGCCCTATCAGAATATGTCTTAGCTTTACCGATCCATTGATACATCGCCGAGATCCAAGCTTTTGAAAAAGCAGGTAAAAAACCGTCTTTCAGCTCATTTCTTCTTCAAAACTGCATGAATCATGTTGCAACTTCATAGGTTAGATTCTCCTCTTCAAGAGCTTTCAGATGATATATAATATGTAGGAGATTCAAGGTTTCTTGCGGCTCTAACCCGGGGTGGAGTACCTCTCTTCACTAAGGGCCGCATGCACTAACCTCCCCGCGGGGGGGGGGGGGATCGCAGCTTAAAAGAAAGCTTTATATTTCGAAACTCCAGATATCTGGATTTCACGTTGTGTACCTATCCGTAAGTATTCCTACTACCCTTTACTATGAACATGTTGAACAGGAGCGAGAAGCTGTACGAACCGCATTTTCCAGCTTTTGTATGATCCCTGATGATCCCCGGCGCTTTTCTTTAAAGTCATTTTTCTTACTCCGAAGTTAACGAAAACCTTCCAAAGTCGTACTGAACATCTGACACAACAGTGCTAAGCATGTTGCTGATGAGAACAAATGAGTTTTTAAAAAGTCGAATTTTCCGGCAAACCTCAAATTTCGACCTGTGGATCATCGAAAATTTCATGACTTCAAAACATTATTTGTTCTTATCAGCAACATGCTTAGCACTGTCGGGTTAGATAATCTGCACAACTTTGGAGGTTTTTCGTTAACATCGGAGAAAGAAAAATGATTTCAAAGAAAAGCGCCGGGGATCATCAGGGATCATACAAAAGCTGGAAAATGCGGTTCGTACAGCTTCTCGCTCCTGTTCAACATGTTCATAGTGAAGGGTAGTAGGAATACTTACGGATAGGTACACAACGTGAAATCCAGGTATCTAGAGTTTTGAAATATAAAGCTTTCTTTTGAGCTGCGATCCCCTCCCGCGGGAAGGTTAGTGCATGCGGCCCTAATTCTCCACTGGCGGCCTCCCGCCAATACATTGAAATGGGCGGGGTGGAGAATTAGTGAAGAGGAGTACTCCACCCCGGGTTAGAGCCGCAAGAAACCTTGAATCTCCTACATATTATATATCATCTGAAAGCTCTTGAAGAGGAGAATCTAACCTATGAAGTTGCAACATGATTCATGCAGTTCTGAAGAAGAAATGAGCTGAAAGACGATTTTTACCTGCTTTTCCAAAGGTTTGGATCTCGGCGATGTATCAATGGATCGGTAAAGCTAAGACATATTCTGATAGTGCAAACCTCACCCTACAAAACCTATGAAGTCGCAACATCACACACCTTCAAAGTCCGGATTTATAAGAGTTTAAATGTCAGTTGTCATTGAGCAACCTAAAATTGAGAAGATTTCTAAGGTTTTTCAAAATTCTCGTTCTCGGCGGCCACTCCTCAAATCAAACTGATTCTTTCATTGTCTAGTGGAACAACACAAAACCTATGAAGTCGCAACTGCGGAGGTCTTCAGCCAGCAGATTTGTAACAATGGAATGATTTTTCACTATTTTTCATTATTTTATCATTCGCAATTCTGGTTATCGGCGGTTACTGCCTGGATCGACCTACTACATAGATATATGCTCTTAATACTTTCTTTTACATTCCTTTTGCTTACTTTCCTTCTTCTGAGCTCTAGCAAAAAAAATTTTTAAGCTCAAAAGTGAAGGTGGTCACATTGTACCAGCTCAAAAGTGAAGGTAGGCGGAAAATCGGCTCCGACTATCGCACCTCTGTTCGTGAGCTGATTACCATTTATATAATAGCCATAGTGCTTTGGTGAAAGTGGATCTCCTTGTCTCACTCCCTTCCAACGTTTATAGAAAATGCCGCTTCATCAACCTTTACGGTAGATTTTGAGCTTGTTTAGACTTGACGAAGAAGAGTGATAAGCTGCCAGTAAACTTCTTGTCCTTCAAGAGAAGTCCAAAGTCCATTCATTTCAACGGCGTCAAATGCTTTTTCGTAATCTATAATACCATGAAAAGTAACAAATTGTTCTCACTTGTGCGTTCAATCAGTTCATTGATGGCATGGATATGATCAACCGTTGAATAACTTTTTCCGGATGGTTATTGAATCTGCCATCTTCGCTGGCACATTGCCGGAGTGTAGACACTGATTAAATAGCTGTGTAATCAAGGGAGTAAATACTTTGATGAATACGAAACAGCCTTGATGTAGAGTGTACCTTGAGGTACATTTTACCTCAAGGTTCATTTTACCTCAGGTAGCAATGATGAATACGGCCTCATGTGTAGGTTTAAGTCCTTTATGTTTTTAGTTTTGCACTGCTTCAAGGATTCTTTGGAGTTCATCCTATACGCGTCCCTCCACTGGTCGGTCATTTTGACCGCTCTTCCCCACCCTACCGGACCTCGAACTCCTTGTCCAGGAAGCTCCGGAACAGGAGGATCAAGAATTTTCCACCCCAACAATGACTGTGTACACATCGGAAGATTCAATGTGATCGCCCGTCGAACCAAGTCCGACTACAAGAACTGCAGGAAGCCCTGAAGAACACACGACTCGATATACTGGCCCTAACGCAACTGCATTGGAGAGGAGCTGGATGTAGGGATCTACAGGCCCGTAAAATCCAATTGCCCACGCGTCGCTTTGAACACCAAGGCGCGGCGCGGCTGGGAACGTTTGGTTCCGAAGCGCTACAGGCTTTTTGCGACCGACAATGAGCGCGCACCCTTTCCACACATATTTTTTAGACTTGTGAAGAAAGCTTTCGTCAAGATATACCTTGCATTGACGAGAACAACATGAAAGCTGAAGGAAGATTTCCTGGTGAACGCCGACAGTCGTTCACGACGAGCGCTCGCTTACACTGTGTTCAAGGCACGGCGCGGGCAATTAGGTTTTACGGCGCCTATACCACATCCAAATTATCGATTTTATTATGCTGGTCATCAACACGCACAAGGACCCTCCGGCACAGGCTTTTTCCTGAGAAAACGAATTTTACCTTACATATCAGCCTTCATTCGAGAAAGTGAAAAACTCTCAAGTTTGGATGTGAAGGTAGGTAAAACCACGATAAGACATATAATTTTACTAAAAGACTTTAACGGAAAGCTTGACACACGGATAAGCGATATCGAAACTGCGAATAGACTGCCGCGGATGTAACACAGAGAGGAACGCTTCTGATTATTGAATTCTGTGAAGAAAACAACCTTCGAGCGTTGTTTACCTTTTTCAGAACTCGTAAAGGCCGCAAATGGACTTGGAAATCACCTGACGGTAAGAATTGTATATCGACCACATCGTTTCTTGCAAACGCAAATTCATAAGCGTGAGGACTGGATCCCTAAAATGTGAAACCGGTCATCGCCTTTTACGAGGAAAAATTCTTTGGCCAAGCTCAGATAAGATAAGGAAGGGAGATCGAAAAATTCAGAAATGCGTGAACCGGGAACTCTACAAGCAAAAGATCTTTATCAGATGCCCATCGTTGCTACGATCTCCGGCAGATAACTATGAAGAAGTGTGCAAATATATCACCAACGCAGCAAAGTCGGCAGAATTTGAGAACTACCTGCAGCTATCTTTCAGAAGAAACCACCATCATGATGAAGAAACGTCGCTTCCACGTCTTGATTGAGTGCATTAATTCCACGTTTGAAAGCAACTGCAGTGTGAGCTTGCAGCGGGGTTCACGGTAATGCACGAAGCCAGCGAGGAATTTCTAAAAAACTGTTGAACACAAAATGTAAACGCTTCTCTAAAATACTTGAATGGTAAATGCTAAACCCACCATTTTCTACTACTAGTCGGTCTGAAAATCCAATATTTACTCGCATTGAGTCTAAGTTCTTTGCGAATGAGTAGAAAAGCAAAGACAAGATCTAGATGTACATTCCTATACTCTAGACTCTTCATCGCCAAGGACTTGAGCCGTGTCTCGTAAGTGGGCATCTGAACAAACTTGAACATTCGTTAGCGCCTCATGTATAGTATTCGAGTAAAAATTTGTCGAACCTACTTTAATTTCGTATGTCTTTCTCGAGAAAAGGACTACAAACAGCAGAACAGTATTCTAGGTGAGGTGATATATAGGCATTACAGAGCCGTGAAAATTAGAGGATTTTCACTTTGGACATTTCGAAAATTAGCAAACAACACTGAAAATGCTTTGTTGACTGCACGTTTGGCATGATTGGTGAATTTAAACTCGGGATCTACAAGAACACCCAAGTCCTTGCCAATGGAGTAGTTTTTTAATTGAATTCCATTCATCTCATAAATTGGAAGGTTCTCATCTCAAAAATGCACTACAAAACTTTTTTCTAGGTTTACAGGTATACCAGAAAGAGCAGCCCAGTTTATCATTTTTTCAAAAGACGCTTTTATCGCTGAACAAACCTGTAGTTTATTATCATTACTATAACTTATATATCTTTATATCATCGGCATACGTCTGAATTGTCAGATGTATGGGTGTCATTAAGATATGGAAGTTTAGCAGCGTATAGTAAAAAGAGTAATGGAAAAAAGGACTGCTCTATGCGAACGCCACTTGTGCAGGTGTCGGTCCGAAAACTGGTGTTTAACCATGATGGTCATGCCTCTATTGTGCAAATATGACTTCAACCAATTCAGAATGTTCCCTTTAAGACCGATTTTCCATGATGAACTCTATTAAATGCCTTGGGAAGATCAACGTAGACTGCATCAACGGAATTTTCATTATTAAGTGCTAAATTCCAATCAAAAGCTGAGTCTACAAAATTAATGGCGGTGGATGACCCTTCCATAAAACTGTGTTGATTCACAGCGATCACGTTAAGTTTTCCAAGCCATTAGAGTAATCTGGTACGCACGACTTTCTCCATTACTTTTGCGGTGGTAGGAGCCAGACTGATGAGCCGAAAATCTGAAAGAAGGTTTGTGTTAGAGGTTTAGCAATTACAAATGACTATTGCTTCTTTCTAGATTTACGGCAACTCACCGAGCATCATCGATACGTTAAACATATGCGCAAGAGGAATAGAAAGAGATCAGGCACATTTTTTTGAAAACAATTTTTGGCATTCTACCAAACGGATAAAGATGGACTTAGAATAACCAAAATTTTCTGAATCTCCGAAAAACTAAAGTGAACGTTTGTCAAAGGCCGGCGACCAGTAGAAATGGGTGCCGTACAGTCTAAGCGTTCAACTAACTATCAGCAGTCAAAAGTTGCAGCGAAATAGCGCGCTATAGCTTGTGCTTTTTCTGCATTCTTGTAATATGTGCGGCCCATTTGGTCAGTTATGGTTGGCAGATGACGATATGGTTTGATCTTTTGCTTTAAGTAATCAAAAAAGATTTTTGAATTTGCTTTTTTGAACAGATTTGCTTTCGATTGAACAGATATCTCTTTGGATGGTAACCGACATCTTTGCATACATTCATATACATGTTATTGGATAGAGGAACTGACGTATTATTGGATAACCTTTCTTTTTGAGCAAGATGTATATGATGGGGGTATTGCAAATGAGATTGCCCATGGAGAACGGGAAAAATTTCGAGAAAGACTTGTCAGGTTAAAGGGTTCGCGATTCTCTTACCTGATGTGTAGCGGGTTTACATAAGCCTTACTATAATGTTTATTATAAATATATACAAAAGGGGGAAAGGGGAAGGGAAAAACGACCGGCTACTGCCGGCGGTCGGAGGTCACTGCCAGAGGTTGGCTGTCTTCGGTCAACCTCCTTCTCGAGCAGCTGTTGTAGCTAGCTGCGTCCCGTCATCTCCATTCCTTCAGAAAGCTCGTCCTCGAACTTGTGACATAGTTGGGGTTCGACTGTTGTAGTTGGCATTGGCGTGGTTGATGTTCTTCCGGGTAACGTGCGTTGGAATATGCACGTAATATACGGCGAGAACAATTGATATATGGCATAGGTAATGTAATGTAGAGTGGGGATAGATTTGTTCTTCCGAGTAACGTGCGCTGTTGAAGTAAGCACGTGATGTACGGCGAAAACATACAGTTGAAGTAGTGATATATTAAAATACATACGAATGTGAGGATATGGATCCGGTGGACTACAAGCAGACACGACCTTCACCTAGAATATCCCATGGCTTTAAGTAAAATCGTCCTCGAGCTTGGAGGTAGCTGAGGAGCGGGGGAGGAACTGCGGAGAGATGCAGTTGACGTGAATGGGGTTCCCGACATGATGTTGTTAAGGACTTGGAGTGGAGTTGTAGGAAATGGAGATGGACCGATTGATATTGGGGCATGATAGAAATGGAGTTGATCAAAGGGACAAATGATTTGACATTTGGGTGGAGTTTACAGCACGCAGAAAAATTGTACTATGAAATTACTGAACAACGAAGTAGAAGGTATAAAACTGGTTAACAGCAAATTATTTTAAGGTGATAATAGTGATAAGTCAGTGAAATTCATGATATACGTAGAAAATGTAGAAAATTTTAATAATAATCTTTAGGCTATCATGACTTATAATAAAGCGCGTGTCTGTCTGTGTGTGTGTTTATGTCTGTCTGTCACGAAATTCATTGAGCGTTTTGTAGGCAAGGTCTTGAGCTGAAATTTTGGTCATGGCACCCTACCAGCATGTAGGTCAAAAGTGCAAAAGCACAAGCTGATCCGATATTTGGGACCTTCAAAAATTGCGCGTCAAACGGACCCACTCGGCTTTTGGCATGCAAAACTAGGTCATTGATTCGACTTTTTGCGAAGTCATGATTTGCCTGACAAGTACATCTGCGCCTCATGAATTCTAGCCCAAAAAGTGCTCAAAAAGTTTGCTTTTCTGCGATCACAGCGCCAAGAAGTGGTGATCGCTTAGACAGTCAATTTAGCAAGGTTTTACCTTCAGACTTGGAGAGATTTTTGCACGGAAAGTTAGCTCAAAGTGACTATTATCCTTATGACGACCACCAAGTCAAAACAAATTCAGTAGTTTAATCACATTCGCAGGTGTTTCGACAAGTTTTTTTCTCTTAAAATTACCGATTTTACGTGGAGATGCTTCAAGAATGAACAGTTGTTTATTATTCATTTGTGATGTTCAGCATCACATGGTGGGTTTCAAAGTCATCATTATGCGAACATGAGAAAGGCAAACGGATAGGAGAGCCAGTGCGAACCTCCGCGAAGCGGAGGTGACGCACTGGTAAAACATAACTCAGTAGTAATTTTACAAAGTTACAAAATTTTGTTCACAGTAACATTTTCTGTGCGTAATTTCATGTAAAAGAAGAGGCATAACGAATTCATATGTTAAATTGGGCACTGCACACTCTTTTTCATTCAACATAAGGGCAGAAGTTTGTTAGTTTTAGAGAGTATTTTTTGAGCTGCTTAGTGCAAATAGTTTCTTTGAATTGCCTGTTCAAAAAAAAATTATGAAATTGTATGGACGCGGCGGTGCGGCGGAAAAAAGAAAGGGGAACAAACTAACCTAAGAGTATAAATAGCTATTTATTGCAAAATCGAGTGTATACAAAAATTTAGCTAATAGTTATTCATTCTCTCCATCAAGATTGGAGTGTATATCTAATGCTCTAAAAGTTGTTTGAGCTGCAGACGGTGAGATCGTCGAACAGTTTCTGTTGATTCAACATTTTCTGGAATTTCCGTTGGCATAGGTGATATAGTGAGTTTTGGGGAGAAATTCTAGCCAGTGTTGAACTATGAGAATAGATCTTAGTCTATTCATATGAACAAAGTGAGTGTTGGTAGGTCCAATCAGATTAGAGATAGTGACATCGGGACGACTGACTTGCATAACAATAAAAAGGCCTTTCCACTGGTTGTAAATTTTGAACTGTATCGTCTCTTAGTAAAACTAAATCTCCAGTGGAAATACAGTCGAGTAGATTTCCTGCTTAATATAGTGTCCCTGCAGACGCGACAACGCTGGGGCGTCAATAAATGCCTTGCGAGTTCCCGAGCTAGTGTTTTCCAGTGTTTTCTCCGCTTATTTCATGCTTTTTAGTTGATTCGTTGCTGATAAAGAGGAAAAGGGTAAGTTAGAGTGTAGTTTCTGTTTTCTGAGAAGTTCTATCATGGCATATTCACAGATATCCACATGGAAGCAGTTCGCGTCAGCTTCTTGTCTATTTTTTGTCACTTCATGTCTCTTTCTTCTTGTGAGGTACTCCTTTGAACGCTAGTGGGTTTTACGATTGACCTATTGTCTTTATCACATGAAGTACTTGATTAAAATGCTATATCTTGTGTATGAAAGCCGAAGTTGAAGACAAGCCAACTAGCGTTCAAAGAAACGCCTCGCAAGAAGGAAGAGGTTTGAAAGAAGAAGTGAAAGAAGAAAAGGAAATGACAAAAAAAATAGACAAGAAGCTGACGAGAAATGCTTCCACGTGGATATCTGTGAATATGCGGTGATAGAACTTCTCTGAAAACAGAAACTACACTCTAACTTACCCTTTTCCTCTTTATCGGCAACGAATCAACTAAAAAGCATGAAATAAGCAGAGAAAACACTGGAAAACACTAGCTCGGGAACTCGCAAGGCATTTATTGACGCCCCAGCGTTGTCGCGTCTGCAGGGACACTATATTAAGCAGGAAATCTACTCGACTGTATCTTTGGAACGCACTTTGTGATGTGAATCGTAACCTGATTTATGGTAGCTGTCTTGCTAGCGATCAGTTACCATCTTCCGTGACTGTGTTTGTAGTGCAGTGGCCAGTTGATCGGTGAAACTATCGGCTGCATAGGAGATCCTCGACGGTAACTGATGGACTATGTCACACCAGGTGATCGAATGACGACACAACGAAGTACGGGCTATTTCCTGTGGTAACGGGCTATTTCCTGTGGTATCATTGATACTAGTGTAGGCGAGGAAGATCGGCTGCAGAAAATCAGCATAGCTCTTTAGCTTCTGAAACAGTAAGCCGTTAGAGAGTCTGTAATCATTTTTCAACCATCCTTTCGATTTGCCCATTCGTTTTGTGGTTGTAACTAGTGGTGAACATGTTGGTAATGCCATGTACTCGGTTCATTTTCGCAAACAACTTCACTAGTGTAATAACCACAGTCGGACACTAGTTCATTAGGAATGCCGGTTTAGCCATAACATCGTTTATCCTAGCTTTGACAACGGTCTGTTGTCGGTTGGGATTGCGATGCAGATTATGAGTTTGCTTAAGGCACAGGCGGTGTTGGAAGTAAGTTGATTACCGTTAATACACGTATCAAAGGACCAACGATAACCATTTGCAAACGTTTTAAAGGTCGTTAGAAATTTGGAAATAAACCTAATTCCTCCCGAATGATGTTTACAGAGGTATTTGATTTTCTGACAAGTCGAGCAGTTTCGAATTAAATTTCTGACGAGGGTTTGTAAATGTTTCCAGAAATATTTAGCAGATATGGTTTTTTTTGTTTTTTTTCACTCCTAAAGGCGCGCGCTCACAAAACTTTTTATGAAGAAAAGTCCCAGGTATCTTATCTTGACAGGCCTTATCAAGAATGATCTATTGAGATGTATTGTGAAAAATGCAATAGAGAGAATACCTGCCCAAAGTGTCGGAAAATTCTGCTGGTGGAAATCCAGCTCTGCGTTGTAGAACTTGATGAAGTCTCCATGTATGGAATCCTTCCTGAAATTGCTGGATATGACCAAAGATGGTACTGTATGCACCTGTGCGCTCTTTCCGCAATAGGATAGCGACTGAGGAAATCGCATAGAGTACTGTGCTTTCCAGCATGATACTCAAGCTTGAAGTCGTACGCCTGTAAGGTGATTCGATATTTGGCGAGACGACCCACGAGAACTATTGGGCCAGGGCCTCTAGCTCTATAATCGCATAGTCCTTCTCGTGTTTTGTCAGTGGACGGCTGCATGCTATCGGATGTTCACTACTAGTCTCCGAATTGACTTGTAGGGGCCATGCGCCGAGAGCAAGGAAGAATGCTTTTTAATGATCCTCTTTCTAGTAAACCCTGCATCTTTTCTCAGAAGACTATCAAGAGTTTCGCTATAATGGCTAAACGGGGAATGAATCTTCGAAAACATGATGCGGCCTTAAATCACCTGAGGTTTGGAGGTCAGCATTCTGCGCTAGATATAACAGCGACTTGGTTTATGAGAGAAACAGAAATAAATAACAACTAACAGAAATAAAAATTTTTATTTAGGGCTTAAGGTTACTGCAGATTTTTATTTTGAGCTAGCTGATGCGAACAAGTCCATAGTCTGATAGAGAATTACCTTTTTTTAACTATTACATAAGAGTAAAAAAATTAAAGAAATTGAAAACTTTTCGAAAATCTTGGTTCTCGGATCTCGGTTCTCGGAATTACGGGCTACTTATGAAAAAGAATATGGGAAAAAATTTACAGTTTCAAAAATTTCACGGTCTCAAAGAAAGAGAAAAAAATCATGGGAATAAAATTAAAACTTTAAATCAATCATAGCTACTAAAATAATCTAGAAATCTCGGTTCTCGGATCTCGGTTGTCACGGATTAGTTTATTTCAGGAATTATAATTGAATCTAGATTTGGGAAAATTTATTTCGACCTTTGGGACTGTTCGCGGGACTTTTTCAAATTATATTAATATTTGCATATAATTTTAAAATTGTATTACTATTTGCATATAGTTAGATATCATTTCAATAAAACAATCGCGCACAAAAAAATTAGCTCAAGAAAATATACTGTCTAATGACACCTTAGGTTAGGACGTAGGGCATGCTTCTTGCAAACTTGTGCAAATTTGTTTTGCAGGCAAGCAAGTTCCTGAATATTGGCAGTTTTTAAGGCGCGCGTTTACTAGGGACTTCATTTTCATATGGCTATTATTTCAAACTAAAATAGAGAATTGCGGTGTTACTTTTTTTCTGTAAGGGTCAAGGAAATTTGAGAAAAATCTTCTACAAAAGAAAACGCACACTTGCTGCGGAGAAAAATTCAGCCCCGCAAATTCAAATAGATAACCTTTGAAAAAGACAAAAATCTCCTCAGGTTTTGTGCTCAGTTTCTCTTTGTGTTTTTCTAACAAAGTCCTGACCGTCACTTGCTGAAGCATAAGCTATACGTACTTACTTGATCAGGGCTTTCCGACTTAGTTGTATGCATGTCAACAGAATCATAAACCTTTTTGTGTATGGAAACTCCTTTCAATGCAATTCGTGATGCCATGAAGAATCCATAATTTTTTCCATGAAAAAAAATGGCCGTAAAGCGACATTTTAAACTACGTTTTATGTTGTTTTTTTTATCAAAAAGCGAAATATGCTACAAAACAACTTCACTCATCACTATCGTGCTTAAAAGCAACACTTTTTCAGTCCTATGTCATGAAATGTCAACAAATTAGAACTAAATGACCCGTAGAAAAAAAATTTTTTTGAATACCGAAACTATTTAAATATTTGAACTGTATTTTGTTAAGCTTATAGTATTTGATTTTACACTGAGAGTTTGATTATAATATCATTAGAAATTTATTCGAAATAGACGAAAAAGCGGGTAATTTAACTTTGGTGAAAAATAAGAAAAAAATCGAAGATTACCTACATTTTTTTCAATAAGATGATCAGCTTTGGACAGTCCTTAGATAACCAAGTGACATGAGTGAAGCTAATTTAGAATCTCGATACGGAAAGTGAGAGACTAAGTTTCGAGTGAGTGGGAATGAATTTCGATTGGTTCTCCAGATGGAATTTTTCAGTAGTTTTTCTCAGTCAGATTCAGCAGACAAAATCTCCAATTACTTTTCACTTTGATCATGTTTGTGTAAGATGAGTGGCAACACATAAAAAACTCAAGGAAAAAAAACATATTGAGAACCTTTTGAAAATTTTCTCAAAGTTGTCAAGAAACTAGAAATATGCACTTTTAGCTTTCATCATAAAAATTGATGTTTACTGTTCACCACGGAGCGAGTAGATGATTTATCGAGGAGTAATCGCTTTGAAATATTCTACTATGGCCATACTAGTCATAGTCTCCTCTACCGCTGCCTTAACCTGCGCGATATTCTCACTTGTGGGGCACCTTAGCGCATGGTTGGTTTTGTGTAAGCGCACGGACCTAAAGTTCAAAAGACGAGTAAGTGCTTAATTTTTTTACACAATGTATAGTTGCGGCGTTTCTTCTCGTTGTAGTGACTGACTGTCCCTTATGATTGAGGTAGACAGCACTTAGACAGTGATGCACCAGGAAAAAGCATGTATTAGGTGAGTCCGAAAGTTCTGTCGTTTCATTTTCAAAAATTTGTAACTTCGCGAAATTTCAACGGGTTTGCTTGTTTGTAATTTTAGTAGAAAGAATAATCCTTTCTCTTTCAAACGCTTTTTTGTAAAGCCTCTGTTTCACACTAAGTGCGGAGATAAAAATGGAAAACTAAGACCATATAAACTTTGACCATTTTGAGTTGGGTCACCAAAAATCTGGAATGCTGCAGAAAAATCTGAAATCGGCAGTACGTTTGTTTTTTGACCTTTTCTTTGCAGCTGTGAAGAGTTTGTGCTGTTTGGACGTCTCTGTGAGATGTTATGAATATCGAGTTTACTATAGAAAACGCCAAATTATTTAATTTGTCAATTTTCGCGAAAATCATAACTTTTCACAGAGACGTCCAAATAGCACAAATTTTTTACAGCTACAAAGAGGAGGCGAAAAAACATATGTACTGACGATTTCAGATTTTTCTGCAGCATTCCAGATTTTTGGTGACCTAACTTAAAATGGTCAAAGTTTACATGGTTCCAATTTTCCATTTTTATCTCTGCACTCAGTGTGAAACAGAAGCTCCACAAAACAACGACTGAAAGCGGAAGACCTAATCTTTCTAATGAAATTACATGCAAGCAAATCCGTTGAAATTTCGCGAAGTTACAAATTTCTAAAAATGAAACGACATAACTTTCGGACCCACCTAATAGTTATTATTTCTGATAATCACGATTAGCAGTGTAGTTTACGAAAGCGGCTCTCACTGAAGAAAATCACAATATCGGAATAAATAATCTACCTTCTTTGATGGGCGAAGAGAATTGAATTTTTTCAACAAACGTTCAAACTGGCTTGTGGAAAACGTTCCATTTAATTGTATCCATGCAGATAATAAGATGTAATGAAACATGCTCTAACAGCGATGTTTCAGAAGTATGAGCATCTCAATATCCTTCTTCCATTGCAATCGTATCTTTGTTGAAGGTTGATTCAACGCACTCACAGCAAAATTCATGTCCGCAAAAAAGCGCTTTTTGAGCAGATAAGCGACTTCCTTTCGGATCAAATTGTTTGAAGTCTGCTCTCAACGAATTTAAGCAGCATTTAGGTTTTTTCAATCTCATTTACTTAACATCATGTTCTGTCACAACAGAAGAAATTTTTTTCAATAATTAATTTATAAAGTTCACTATAGATCTTTATTAGACCTATCGGTGACAAAAGTAGGAAAACTTGACAAAATTTTGGCTGAAAAAAATGATATTGATTTTTGAAATTATGCTTGATTTATTTAAGATTTTCTTTGCTTAGGTAAAAACTGTTTTTCCAAAATCTGAAAAGAATAATAGCACCAATGAAACTTAGAGTTTTGATTCAGAAGGATATACTTCTTTTAGAATGCACACCAGTTGTCGGAAGAAAAAATGTCTTGCATTACAATGAGAAAAATGTTTTGTCTGTTTTCAAAAAAGTTTTTTTTCAGCCAAAACCTTGATTTTGCTGACTACACCTTATCGCGATGTAGAATATGAATCTGATTGAGGTTGCTGATGAGTAAGATGCTGATTACGGCTGTCGCTTTTGATGCACAACTTCTCGGCATCGGAAGACAGCTAGATGAGCCGTAAATCAATTGTGTGTGAAGTTCATCCGAATATTCAACAGGCGCTTAGGGATATTTGTCAGGCCCTAAGGTCAGCAGTTGCTAGCTTTTATAATTTCACCAAATTTACTGCTATTTTGACGAGCGCAGACAGTTGCTGGAACGGATTTTAAATCAATTGTGTGTGAAGTTCATCCGAATATTCAACAGGCGCATAGGGATATTTGTCAGGCCCTAAGGTCAGCAGTTGCTAGCTTCTACAACTGTCACCAAACTTACTACTATTTTGACGAGCGCAGACAGTTGCTGGAACGGATTAGCATAAAGGATTTGGAGCTCTAGGCCATTTGTAATAGCCGCGTAGGCGATACGTCGGCAGATACTATCTTTCCTGACGAGTTATACTGCAGATTTTGTACTGTAGCTACGAACGAGCAAGTCCATGTCTAAAATTAAAAAGAAATGCGTTTGTGATCTAAAAAGCCGGTGCAATAAATTCGCAATACTCTAAAAATTACTGAAATACGTGAAAACATCCTAAAGAAAAACGTGATTTAGAGCAAAAGTTCAAATATACGAAAAAAAAGCAGGAGAATGAATTTTACTTGTAGAATCCAGTTTTGCAAAGGGATTCTGAAGATACGCAGATTTGGCCAGTTATGACTATGCGGAACTGTTTATAAAAAAATTTACATTTTTTTCTGTCACTTAGATATAATTGCTAGATGTTGATTTTGCGCTTCATGGTAATACATTAGGTTGAACACTAAGTTTTGCAACTTTTCTCATAACTTCCCTCTCACTCAACATGGTGCGCTCAAATTTTGCCACTGTGTTGGTTATTACGTAAGCTACAAGCGCAGCTGCTGTACTACCAAATTCTGACGTCGCAGTGAGGGTTACGGTAGTTATATGGTATAAAGGGGAAAAATTCAAAGTTTGACGGATTTGGCTGAAACTTGGCATAGGGGTGTTATCCGACATGCTGATCACGAAAATGATATTGAAATTGCGTGATAAGGGTTTGTTGTAGGATTACTGTAGGTGTACGATATGGGGTCTCACCCTAAACAAGAAAAAAGGCGTTGATTTAACAATTGAATGCGATATTCGCGTTTGGCAGGTCAAACAACCTTACTATATAAAGTCTTGGCGGAATTTGAGCTTCGGACTCTTTAGTCACTGACGGTCGTCCCCAGCGGCTCTTGCGTACATCGACTCGTTCGACTTTATGAAGACACCAAATCTCGACATGTCCCTAAATTTTGTTTCTTTCTTAATAGACCAAAGCAATCAACCTCCAGCAATAATCTGCAGAAGAATCCGGATTACTGCGCAGGGTCTAGGCTGCAAAAGGCTTCATTTTAGCTTGAAACCCCAAAAATTCTCATATTTCACTAGTTTTCGAAAAATGCCTGAAACTTTTCTATTTCGTGTTCAAAATTTAGACAATTTGTGCACACTTGTAGGTTACATTGCATTCTACATAATGCCAAAGTTAGTGCGCCATGTTGAATGAGAGTGAAGTTATGAAACAAGTTGCAAAACTTAGTGTTCAACCTAATATATAGCTAAATGATGCATCATTATTTCAAAAAAAAAATTGAGGGCAAGTGGGACTGCTCGCTGGACTACGGTAGGATGTGTCTGTGAAATAATTCAATCAAAGATCATTAGTATATCCGGTGATAGTAACTTTGAGATTGACTCGATCAAAGACCATCACCACATTTGTGAATGCAGTTTTTCTTTCGGTACCTTTTTTCTGAAATATTAGATTCCTTCAAAAAAAGGAAGGATAATTTTTATAATCACAGCACACTATTAGTCGTCATTATTATTAGGTAAATAAAAAAACACTCACACATTTGTTCGCTTGACTTGGGTGGAAGTCGTTGTCGATATGGATGTCAAGTGGTGAAAAATTCTTTATGTTTTTTAGAAACAAAAATTTTGACTATAGCTCGAAAAGAAAAAAATCTTCCCGGGACTTCCATGTCAGGTTAAAGGGTTCGCGATTCCCTTACCTGAATTGTAGCGCGTTTACATAAGCCTTACTATAATGTTTATTATAAATATATACAAAAGGGGGAAAGGGGGAAGGGAAAGACGAGCGGTCACTGCCAGCGGTCGGAGGTCACTGCCAGAGGTTGGCTGTCTTCGGCCAATCTCCTTCTCGAGCAGCTGTTGTAGCTAGCTGCGGGGGGGGGGGACTTTTCATACGATCGGGGATTTCGCACCTAGCCTTCGCACCTACCTCACACCTACATCGCACCTCTCCATCCACGTAATGAGCAAGATTCTCCACTACGCCTAGGTGGGGGAGGGGGGGGGAGAGCGGGACTTTTCATACGAACGCTCCCCGATCACTTTGACCTTCTAGCGTATGCTAGGGTGCTGGAATACGTCCAATTATCGATTACAATGGACTAAAATGAGTTTATTATCAAAAATACGTAAACTAGAGAATATCTTGATTTTATCTGTTGTATAAAGCTTATCGGGTTGAAATAGCGTGTCATACTAAAGATCGTCAGGTCACAGCGAATTCATTTTCGCAAACAACTGGCACAAGTGTGGTAATGAATAGTTTGCTTTATCGAGTCGCATGCCCTCCAATGGGTGTAGGATATGTCAAGAGGCGCGATTCCTATTGCCAGATGGGCAGCATATAGCACTATTTAGTGTTTTAAGAAGTTCTAGATTTACTTGAAATTTCGAAAGAAATATATTAGGGAATTTAGGGATTGTTCAATCTCATCATCTTGAAATCGATTTCAAACAAAATTGTGAAAGGTCAAAAACACATAAAAATGCAGTTAACAGCAATTTTGCAAATATTATGTCGACTTGAATACTAAAAAAATTCGTAAGTGGAACGATCATAGTGTTATTTTTCACAGCAAAACACTTTTTGAATCCATACAGTATTCAAGTTTTCCAAATTTATCCAAATTCGCCGTACTGCAAAAGCTAATCTAGATGTTTTTTTGGAATGGAGCCAGCAGGCCCAAACCTGGCATGGTGCCAGTTTTTACTGGATCTTTGCCAAAAGATTATGTGGAGGCATTCGTATGAAAAGTCCCCCTCCCCCCCCCCTCTCTCTACAGTATACTAGACACGGAGGTGCCAGACTTGACACTTAGCCATAGGTGTTCACACCTCGCACCTCGGAACTGCTCATCGTATGAAAAGTCACTCACCCCTAGCTGCGTCCCGACAGACTTGTACATGAAGGTGCAAAATCTGTGGTAAACGTCATCAGCGGACCAGTATTGATTAAAAACAAGCTCAGCCAATCAATTTGGGCAAGGTAGCTGTTGAGAGGAATATAGTCGACCTTTTGAAAGTTGGATTGAGGCAGTACACAAGAGGTAAAAGCTTTTATGGAAATAAGAAATTTAACTATTTGGTGATCAGAACTCGCGAGAGGAGACTTAGTAAGAACTTCAGAGATATTAGGAGAAGTCGATATCACTAACAAAATCGCATAGCTTCAATTAACTTATAGTCACTTGAGGCAGTGCTATTTGGTGGACGGTAGACTGCAATGAAACGCATACAATTAGGCTGTTGTGGTGAAGTTACAATACCGCTCACTGAATGTGCGAAATTTTCGTGAACGTCGCGAAATTCCGAAAATCCGCAAAATTCCCAGGAATTCGCGGAACTTCGCAACATTTCCGGAATTTCGCGGATTTTTAGAAATTTCGCGACACTTGCGGAAATTTTGCAAGTTATGTGGGTGGTAAACGGTAATTTCCTCATCTTCTGCTAACAGATTAACGTTAAAAACGCCAAATGAATTTTTCCATCCAAACCTTCTTGCTAAAGTGATCTATAAGCTTTTCTACAGTTATGACAATGCCATATGTTCGAATGCATGTATGAAGCAAATCTTATAATTTTTGCTTAGATGAATTAATCGACGTGCTAACAACATTTCTTACATTGTTTTGCTGCTGCTGGCGCACTGTAGGACAAAATATCTGCCAGCATACACGACTTTCGAATTTGAGAAACGCAATACACTTGAAGGCGATTTGGTAACATCATGATCATCATGATCTGACGAACAATGCAGATGATGATCTGCGCTAAGCATGGTCCGGTAGAGCTGTTCACAAAGTCTTAAACTCACAAAAATTTGCGGACAATTTCCGCAATAGATAGGCGAAAAATGCAGGCGAAGTTGCGATTTTGATGGGTTCAGCTATTTCTATCTCACGGCTTTACTGTAAGACTCTCTAGTGCAAAATAACTAGATTTTTCGTAAAGATCGGGACCAAAAGCCACTATGAGCAAAGTTTCCGATCAATCCGGGAACCTCAATATTTTGCAAATACTAAAAACAAGTGAATTTTTTAATTTCCGTTTCTTTCCTACCACTAGACGGAAATTGGACGGAGATTACGATCTTCCTCAGAAGTCATCAGTAGTGAGGGAAGATCGTTAATTGCAAACATAAAATTTTTGAAAAAAAAACTAACCTTAACCACGATCTTCCTGACCGAATGGCATACTTTGAAAAATACCAATTTTCTTAAATAGTTCTGCAAAGGAAAGAAAAGTAAGTGTATGTGTAAAAAAATCTGCACCTGTAAAAGAACAATCACTTCCTAAGATAAAGAAAAACTATTTATAAATAAAAATTACTTTAAGAAAAATTAATAGTGTTTAAAGGCGTGGGGTAAGCGAATCTTTTGTGTGATTTGGATATATTGATTCCGTGAAGTTGATATTATCATCAGAGCACGTTATTGCATTGTGTGTCCCTAGAGCATATTGGTATGTCTTGTTGCAACAAGTATTTAATCATGACTTCTGTGTGTGCATGTATGCGTGTGAGTGTGTGTGTGTGTGTGTGTGTGTGTGTGTGTGTGTGTGTGTGTGTGTGTGTGTGTGTGTGTGTGTGTGTGTGTGTGTGTGTGTGTGTGTGTGTGTGTGTGTGTGTGTGTGTGTGTGTGTGTGTGTGTGTGTGTGTGTGTGTGTGTGTGTGACCATAGACCATTTGAGAAACTCAAACGACTTCTTCCTGTTGCGCGTTCAATTTTTTGAGCCAAAAACTGCCCAATACTCAACATTCCGAGGCGCTTGGCAAATAACGAAGCAGTTTCAAATCAACGTTCTCTAATTGGACGGTATTAATTTTATAAGAAGCCGGCTTGAGTCCTCTCCTTGTAAGTTTTACGGTGTACACACCTTTTCGGTTCCCAATTGATTTGGGCACACAGTCCTACACTTTCATCACTTTTCGAAAAACGAAAAAAACTTAAACTTACTACTACCTACGCGTGCTCTCACTTCCCCACCAAAGCAAAGCTGACTTGCAGAAGGTGCTGTCAACAATTTCCTATTTCCACGGCAAAGCCAAATTGTTCCTTTCGAACATTATCTGCCACTGTGGTTTTTAAGTAAGTGCTTGAGCCACGTTTTCTCGCTCCTTTTTAATCTTTGTGCCTAATTCCTCAAACCCCATGTCAGATTCAAATTTTTTTTTGATCAAGACGCAGTTTCAGAAGTTTTCAAAAACTTTGAGATTTGTGTACATCCATTAGAGCTTTCTAAAAGACCCGTCATACTTCGCCGAAAAAGGCCCAAAAGCGCTCAAAAAAAGTCAGAAAAAGCAAAGGCTGAAAAAGTCCAAAAAGCCTAAAAAAGCCCGGAAAATCTCGAAAGCGCCAGAAAGGGCCGGAAAGAAACAAACTTTGGAAGAATTCTGACATTATTTTGATGTGCAGCGACAGAAAATGAACCAAAAAGGCTTGGTTGCGAAATCAACACGCATGCCTTAGCGCCAAAACGTGCGAGGAGTGTTCTAGCTCGACTATTTTTGGCGCTTTTGATCTTTTTCAGCTTTTTTGGGCGCTTTTGGGCTTTTTTGGCGAAGTATCACGGGTTCCCAACTCATACTGCCTTGAGTTTCCTTTAAAGAACTTTCCAATTGCCCTTCTTTGATCTTGGCTGATCCATAAAAAGTGCTAGTATTCCCTCCAACTTTATAGAGCCTCAAAATCCTACTCCTCAAATAAGTCCTCAGGTTTCACACGACTCGCTAACCGCTTACCTTAAAGGCAGCGTCCGGGCAGGTCCGACGATTTCAAGAAAAGCACAGATTCATACAGCTCCCACCCCGATCAAGGTCTTGCCCAACTTTGCTTCTGAAGCGAGAAAACCGCCTCAGAAGTGGCGACAGGGACACCCCTTTACGGCCGGCGGCGACATGCCCGCCCATCCAAGGATTTCACGTTAGATGTGCAGGCTGCCAATTCGCACTGTCATAACCGTGCCGCCACACAATATTGCGGAGTCTTGCTTCTCTGGTTTCTGACCAGGGGCATGTGAGTGCTCGTCCGGAGGCCACTGGAAGGGGCTTCCGAAAACCTCGGATTTCTTCGTTTTCACGCGCTCCGAGGCTTATATTCGCATTTAGGGCGACGAGTAGGGCCAAATAAGGCAATAAACCGGAGGTCGTCAATCTGACCGGACGCTGCCTTTAAGCCCTGGCAGTTCATTGATGAACTCAGTGTTCCGGAACCCAGTGGCCGTGAGTTCCTGAGCCCTTTGGGTAAAATTGATCCACAAAAAGCTCTTCTGAGTACGCGAACCCACCACCTTTGTGAATGGATTCCAGAACCCACGGTTCGTTGGTGAATATGGCCAAATATGGCCACTAATCTCAGCGAACGAATTCATAAGCAAAGATCGCTAAAAGCGCGCAGTCTCTCTCAATCTCCCAAGCCACTGCCCTAGGTTTCTACAAAGCCCACTTTCTCATTGTTTCTACATCAGGCTTCTTAAAAACTACGGAAAATTTTTCCCAAAGCTTCTTGGTCGGTTGCCAATGTTTCCTTTTTAAAACTTCAAGCTACTTCAGAACATTAAAATTTGCGGTTACGCTTCCTTTCTCAGAGCTGACATATCCAGATTCTAACGAACTACGGCTAACGCAACTGACAATTAAGCGTTTTTGAGTATCACAGACGTTAGCTATCAGAATTGTAATTCACGCGCTTGCATGAAGGCCCACAAATACGTATTGTCGAGCGTTAGAGGCAGTGGCGATGAAACTGCAATTACGAGTTTTTATCCCTTGCCCTCCGGATGTACTGAGTACAGGAGCTGTTCTGTCTTGAGATTGCTGGAGGGGGGGGGGGGGTGGAGAGGGAGAGGACGGGCGAGCAATCGCCAACTGAGCCGCGATTGGTTGCCTGAGCCAATCAGCCAATGGTCAAAATGGGAGTTACGGTATCCTGAAGCAATCGTTAATTTGGAGGGAATTTCTCGCTCCCCCCCCCCCCCCCTCTCAGCAATCTCCAGGGCCGGAAAACCCCGAAAAAGCACTCTTTGAGTTTTTCAAGCATAGTCTCAGCGGATTCAAAAAGCCATGTAGCTGCGAGAACTCCGCAATTTTCTAGAGCCACTGCCTTTGAAGGCAGTGGCTCTAGAAAATGGCAAGGGCTAATGGCTAGTGGCTCGAAAAAATGGCAACTGCGCGCTTTCTGTTTCTCCTCGCCTTTCTGGATTGCGTCTAGACCCCGGCCTTGGAGATTACTGAAGAGGCTGAAGCGCAGATTTCAGCAGCCGAGTCGCAATTGGCTGTTTGGGCTAATCAGGCAACTGCCGCCAAAATAAGTGGTGTTACACTCTCCTGCAGTCAGTCACTGTTTTTGACGAGAATCTCCGCTCCAGCCTCCTCAGCAATCTTCAAGGCCGGAAAATGCCATAAAAAACACCTTTTGACTTTTCAAGCACAGCTCTCGTCTAAACGCATCCAGAAGGCCGAGGAGGAACCGGCGCACGACCTGGCAGTAGATTGCCGAGCACGGCCAAACGCTTGTGCGTAAGGAAACGAATACCTCAGTTAGGCACCGTCTCCGTGACTGCTGGTCCTTTCGCTCATTGTTGTAAACCATGTTAGGAACTAGTCCGTGGAGGCAGTGCATTGAGGTATTTGTTCTTTACTCCGCTCGGAGTACCAGAAGAAATCACTTGCGCACCAGTGCTGCATGAGTTTCAGCCTCGCCGAGCTTGCTCCGCTGTCAATGGCCATTTCTGCACCGATGACACGACAAAACATCTCCGCCGGGAGGGGGGGGGAGTTGTTAGTGGACGGACGCCTCGCCTTTCGGCTGCATTTTGGGACTCGCTATCATTCCATTCTACCCATCATTCAAAGGCTTTACTTACCCAATCCAAGGCCCGGCACAGATTGTTTGGAAGCAGGTCGGACTTCGTTTTTGGAGAAAAAAGCAAAAGAAATTTTGTTTTTTGACGAGTCGGGGCCGAGCGCAAAGAATAAGCGCCATTCAATCGAGCACAAGGTTTTCGAGCAGGTTATCACATGATTGACATGCTCTATCGTGTACAGCGAAAAGTGCGCGCCATTTGAAAGGAAGCTAAAATAAACAAATTGCTTGTTTACAAGCAATTGCTTGTTGCTTTTGCTTTGTTCGCACACAAAATCATATGACACCAAGATTAAACTGTATACTTAGAAAATTATTTGCGAAAGGATTATGTAAAAAGTCTTGGAAACTTATGTGAGAAATACCTTTTCCAAATTTAGATCGTCTCCAGACGGCCACCAGACAATCTGAGATCGTCTGGAGCATATACTGTCGTCACTTCACATAACGCGTGTTCTATGTAATCGTTCTGTGACCATGTAGGACTTTATGAAACTAAATTTCGTGGATTTTGAGGTTTTTCTCTGAGAGTTTGACCTGAAATCGCAAAATACGCAGCTCGCAGCAGGTTAATGGTTTTGTCAAGAACTAAGTGCAAGGATCCACCAACAATCGGAGAGGGGGGAGGTAGAGCCAAAGGGTCAAAGGGGACTTCGTAAATTTTTCAAGAGCCAGGGGACTTCGTTTTCAAAAAGTCTAGAAACGGACTCGTGCCGGGCCCTGACCCAATCACTTCGGCATGACCGATGACAAGTCATGCCACACAAGCCAAGTTTTTTCATTGTTCTATACGGATTCTCAGGGAAGTTGTTCTTATTTAGAGTAACTAATCTCTTCTCAGAATCAGTGGAAGCAACGTAAAATTGTGCAGCTGTTGATAGTGCCTCGCGCGTGCCTATCGTTACCACAGTGAATCTTCGCGGCGAACTTATAACTTGTTTCTTCAGCTTACAGAGGAATAAATGACAAAAACACTGATCCCGTGAAAAATCGCGTAAAACTATGAGAACGTCAGCATGTAAAAGTTTCGTCATTCGGTTGCCAAGATATTAGAGTGAAGGAGACTTCAATAGAATTGGATAGAAAATCGAAATTGGTGGGTAGAAAACCGGGATGGATTCTGAAAAGATATAAGTTCCCCCTTACTGCTCCACACCTCTCCACAGCGTAAATTTATGTATCGTTGATTCGTTGACCGCACGGACTGCTCAAACGCGGCAGATCCGCGCGGGCGGCTGAAATGTTGCGAAAGCACGATGATTTGTACAACGGCGATTTGTACTGGGGCAAGCGTTTTACCTTGCGGCGCGTTCTCCGCAGTTATGTCTGGTCCGTGCGGTCAACGAATAAACTATACATACCTGCATAGGGTCCGAAAGATTTTGTACTTTTCCTCGGCTATGAAGCTAGTCATTTAACGGGAATGGCCATTCAAAAGAGCAGCTCTTTTGTACATGTGTGGGAAAAAATCCTTCAGAAGCATATCACATCGTAAAGTAAAAGCTATTTGTGAGGTGAGATTATGAGCACCTCAACATCATTAGTTTCAGATGTAATTTCCAAATAAATAAAACTTATATTTATAATCTCAGGCACAGAAAGTAAAAACATGGAGCCGTGTCACTATGCTTAAAACAATGTTCGATAGAAAGTGGACTTCCCAAGCTTTTCATCCAGACCCTTCTTGACCACATACAAAGACGTGGAAAAAGTCGTTCTCGAATATCGAAAGCGGCTAATTGCTAATGTAGAAATACTGTGTTAATGCTTTCTTTTCAATCCATATATATAAAAAAGCTTTCATAACAATCTAAATCACTACTTTCTATCAACATGAATCACTGAAGAGTATGGAAGACATGTGGTCAAAATGATCGCAGCTAGACTATGTTCATGGTTGCCACCGCCAAACCAAGGCCGCAAAGCCGAATGACATACCGGGTGCAGAGGGGATGTCAGCGCTTACGGTGCGAAAAAATTTCTTGTGCTGGCAAGCAATTATGGAGCCTCAATAAGAAACAATAAGAGAGAATCACTGAGAGCAGTGGCGTACCGAGGGGGGCGGCCCCCCCCCCTGAGAATGGGTCGCGAAATTTTTGAAAGTTATTTACATGAGTTATAAAAATGTGCAAAAGACTTATTTATACTTGTAAGTAATTAAAATGATTTTTAAAAATTTTTGAAAATTCAACTTAGTCTTATTGAAAAAATTTTTCGGGGGCGTGGCGTCAGCCACGCCCCCTTTTTCTGAAATTTCGGGGTCCTGAGCCCCCGAAAATTTTAGGAAGCATACCAAAAATTTTTCGGAGTGCGTGGCTGACGCCACGCACATTCATCGAAGAAATTTTTTTGTCGCGCCCCCCTCTCTCCCCCCCCCCCCCGGCCGAAATCCTGGGTACGCCACTGGCTGAGAGAAAACAAAACTGGAGGTAATATACCTTGCATCGGTGAGTAAATGCTGCTCTCTCACCTATAGTCTTATTAAAAAAATTTTTCGCGGGCGTGGCTGACGCCACGCCCCCTTTTTCTGAAATTTCGGGGTCCTGAGCCTCCGAAAATTTTAGGAAGCATACCAAAAATTTTTCGGAGTGCGTGGCTGACGCCACGCACATTCATCGAAGAAATTTTTTTGTCGCGCCCCCCTCTCTCTCCCCCCCCCCCCCCGGCCGAAATCCTGGGTACGCCACTGGCTGAGAGAAAACAAATTGGAGGTAATATACCTTGCATCGGTGAGTAAATGCTGCTCTCTCACCTACCGTGTAGACTACACTGCTTTCTTCCGTCTCTGGACTGCAAATCATGCTGTAAGAACTGAGAAAGAGTCAATGAAAGCATCGCTCCTATGACGAGCTGTTGCGAAGATCCTCGCAAACAATTATATCATAAACATAATGTTGCATCAAGAGAACATTCCAATCACCAGGATATCCGGCATTGCCTTCAATGGTCCGAGTTTTTATCAACTGATTAGTCATATTGGACTAGAAACGTATACATAACCGTGAAGCATTGCATAGTTTATAGCTAATTCCTCTGAGTTTCGGACATGATTTTTAGGTGGACTCATAACCCTCGACAAAAATTGCGTTCAAGGATCTGAGGGCACCCATGATATAGCTGGCGCTATTCCATATCCGGGCAAGATTCCAAAATAGTGGATTTCACTCAAACTCGATCCATGGGGTTATACGACATGCTCATCACAATATCACACTCTTTTTGCACTGCAGTGCTGTTTAATGGTAAAGTCGGCTGCACGAAATCACCCGGGTCACTGTAGCTTGAACGCACGCAATCGTGCCTGCAACGCGCTGACGGGTACAGGCACTATGATGACTTATGCGGGTGAATGCCAATGTTAGCCCAAAAAGACACGTTACCGGGAGTTTATTCCGGGCGATTCCGTGCAGTCAACTATATTAGTTGGCATATGGTAGGGAGTCACAATCACTGATTTCTCCAAAAGCTAAAGAAGTTTTTCTGAGGTGCTGATCATGAATAGTATACATTTTCGTCGTGAGACCTTTTCACGAAGCTACGGTAGTATACAGTATGGAGAGTGTATCCCACTATTCATGGGATCCATCAGAACTGATCGGTATCTAAAAAAGTGGAAGCCTAAAAAGGATATAAAATTGTAAAAATCTTTGGAGCCATGACTCTCCTCTACTTCTTGCGCGACCCACATTTGATGCTAAAAGAGAGGCACAACGATGATAAACTTAAAAGACCTACCTTGACAAAACAGGCGCGATAGTGTGAGAATTTTTTCACCCTCCCTTCACCCCTGAGCCGGGGCCAAGGTGACCCCTTCACCAATAGCCGAGAAGAATCAACAATGAGGTAAAATTAAGCAAAGGAGATATTTGTACGTG
The DNA here is from genome assembly GCA_958299035.1 of Cylicocyclus nassatus. Lineage (NCBI taxonomy): Eukaryota > Metazoa > Nematoda > Chromadorea > Rhabditida > Strongylidae > Cylicocyclus > Cylicocyclus nassatus. The sequence continues at coordinate 81,837,213 of CATQJL010000001.1, forward strand.
AATTGTTTATGCATAGGGAAGGAGGAGTCTTGTTGAAAAAAGTGTTGGTGACGGGTGTGAGTAGTGATTTTTGAACATTTTCGAGTTTTCAACATAAAAAATTCATATTTTTGCATATGAGCATCTTTTACGGCGTGATAATAACCACTGGAACCGCCTCGTCCTCCGCTTTCAGACAGTGTATAGCATGTCTGAGATCCATTCAAGAAAATGCGGTGAAGGGTGTGCATAGTGATTCTGGATATTTTCGAGTTTTTATTTATTTATTTATTTATTTATTTAAATGCACCAAAAAGTGCTCTTTGATCCTGATCGGAGCGGTTAGTAACAAACACAATATATCACCATCGCATGGTTAATCAAACACACATGAGAAAAACACGTATAAACCAATCGTTGGCATGTACCCTGCAGGAAGCACAGAGAAACTAAGGCACCAAAACTTGTCCCTGGGATTATCTTTGGGTAAGGAGTGGCCAGAGTTGTTACTCTGGTGTATAGCATAATAAAACTGTTACTCTCACTGTCTTTCAGAAATTAAAGTCCCTCTTTTGTGAAGGCCAGCGAGCCTACGGGCGGAAGCTAGCTGGTTAAAGCCCCGAAGAAGGATGAGTGAATTTTTGAAAGTACAGGGAGACTAACAGAGCTAGACAGGACAAAAAAAGCAAGAAAGGAAACAGTTTGAGGCTCATGCTGCCAAAGTACCGATTGATAACATCGGAAGAATGCAGGGATCATGCCAAAGAAAGGATGGCAAAATAAGTCTAAAAAAAATAAAATTACTTCACATCATCAATTCCCATTAACTGCAATAAATCTACTTTCTTCAACGCCGTTTTCAATTGAGCCACTGAATTTAAAGCTAAGAATGGTGGTGGAAGTTTATTCAAGATCGAAGCTGCTCGATAAAAGAAGTTGTTGCGTTGCAACGAGATGTTGTGCCTTCCAAACCTAGAAACAACCAGTGGCCGTATTCATCAACGAAAACCCAGTGGGTTCCGGAACCCAGTTTAGTGCTTTTGATGAACATCGATGTAGAATCGATATTCATCAAAACCACTAAATGGGTTTCGGAACCCACTGGGTTGTTCGTTGATGAATACGGCCACAGGTTAAAAGAGGCCCTGCGTTCACTGATAGGTTGGAAAACCCAGTATTTACTGGGTTCAAACCCACCTCGGCTCGCAGAACTTTGAAGGCCATAATAGTATCCGCTAACAATCTTCTGTAGAAAAGAGTTTTGAGACCTAACTTGCGAATTCTGGTTGTGTAGTTTGGCAAGGCGAAGGGGTAATTCGATTGGGAAATGCGCGATAGAAAACAATCTTAGTAAATATTCTTTGAATTTTTTCAATTTTATCAACATCTTTTTTCAATGTAGGGTTCCATACAAAGCTGCAATACTCCACAACTGGCAGAACAAATGTTTTATAGATTTTCAAAAGAAGTTTAGGATCTGAAGATTGCACACTGCGCATTATCGCATACAATATTCGAGTTCCTCGAGAAGCAATTTCGTCTATTTGACACGAGTATCTAAGTCTAGAATCTGTGAGAACTCCCAGGTCTTTGACCAGGAATTTACACTCGAGATCAAAGCTGCTATCAATTGAGTGGGACGGAGTTCTGCCAATGGGAACAGTACAACTTTTGGAGTAATTTACTTTGATGTTCCATCTATCTGCCCAATCAATCATTCGAGAAATTGAGCTACGAAGTGCTGCATGAGCATTCCCCTTGTCGCGCTGGTCATAGACGATATATATTTTAACATCATCAGCGTACGCAGCCACTCTAACTCGTGGATCTGTGATAAGACAAGCTGGCAGGTCAATGGTATAAATAATAAAGAGAATCAGTGACAGAATACTGCCTTGAGGACTCCAGACTTACAAGGTCTAGCCGCAGAAATTCTGTCAAGTACACGAACAGAGAAGGTTCTGTCCTGAAGATAGGATGCGAACCATCTCAGCAGTGAACCTCTCACTCCCAAGCTCTCCAGCTTAGACAAAAGAAGATTGTGATCAACTGTGTCGAATGCTTTACTCAGGTCAAAATAGACTACATCTATAGACTTATTCAGACTCAATCCTTCTGTCCAGTCAAATTGGACGTCAAGAAGTTGTGTACCGGTAGATCGGCCTTGCAAAAATCCATGTTGTTGCTCAGGCAGACAATTTAATTTATTCAAGCCAATGCAACAAATTTCTAACAATTATTTTTTCTAATATTTTGCAAGGAGTAGGGAGTATACTTATTGGTCTATAGTCAGAGAGCTTGGGATTGAGAGATGTCTTGGGGAGAGGAGTAACAATGGCGGATTTCCAGAAGTGAGGCACTTCTGCATTCATCAAGGATATATTATAGATGTGGGTTAATGGAGGCACTAGTTCGTCAGCAAACATCTTGTAAAAGATAGGAGGTATGTTGTCAGATGTGATAGACAACGTTGGGCTTACTTTTTTCAAAAGTTTCCGTATGGACGAAGGGTCTATCCTTGGTAAAGGGCAACAACCCAAGGATCTGTTAATCAATATGGGAAATGATGCAGAAGGTTCTGAGAACACGGAGGAAAACTTGCCAAAACTTCAGCTTTGGAGATGGAAGTATTGTATACATTGCCATTAGAGTCTTCCAAAGGACCAAAGAATTTGTTTTTTTTTCAAATGTTTTTTCAGATAGGCCCAAAGTTTACATTTGCCAGTATTTCTGAACATTCTCTTTTCCTTCTGTTTCAAGTAACGCCTCAAATGCCTTGATAACTCCTTAGAGACAATTTTGTACTCTGTACTGTTTAGGGGATCATTAAGGCTCAAAAACAGTCTAATTCTCTGCATCCAAAGATTTTTTATATGCTGAGGATAACGTAAAAAGGAAGGTTGTCTTTTCTTTATGGGAACGTATTTTTCAATCAAGTCGTGGATTATATTGAGAAAGCGATTGTAAAGATCATCAATGTTGGAGTATCCATCAAACACGCTCAACCAATCAATATTTGACAATGCATCTTTTATGGATCTCAAGTCAGCTTTAGAGTAGTCGCGTATAGACGAATGCTCACAAGGGAAGGATAGTTGGATGCCGCGGCCTCCTAATGATTTGTATACCAAAAAATGCGCCTTCGAATGCAGATTCTGAATCTGTGCTCGAAATCTGCGAAACGATCTTTTGAAGAAAGTTATGAACTTTTTTCCTTGAAAATTTAGCCTACTTTTGTATAGTAAAAATCACCAGATTTGATCTAGCCTACCGTTCGATGCTGCTGAAGAAAATTTTAGACGTAGTAATATTTATTTAGACTATCTGGATCATACTCAGCATTTGGAAAGGCAAGAAAGTTTTTTTATTGATGATTTGACCCTCCGCAGAAACGCAACTTTTTTTAATGAAAAAAATCATAACTCCATTCAGATTATCGTTTCGCAGATATGAAAGACAGTTTACGAACCAGCATTCAAAAGCGCATTTTTTGGTATTCAAATCATTATGAATGCCTACGGCATCCAAGTATCCTTCCCCTGTCAGGTATATCATCATGACCAGTGGACAAGGCTATATTGAAAGACACTATATTATGATCAGAACTTGCCAAGGGGAAATATATTTGAAGTAACAGTAAGTCTCAGTAACAGTCTCACTCTTAGCAAATATAAGATCTAGAATAGAGGTTCCCCTTGTGGGAGCTTTAACCAGCTGTGGAAGCCCCAGACATTCAAAAAGCGAAACAAAGCGAGCGGAGGAGGATGATGAGATTGCTTTCATTTCTGTCCAGTCAACATCATTTAGATTGAAATCGCCAAGAAAAATGATATTTCGAGTAGACGTGGCTAAGTTTTCCAAAATGCCAATAAGTTGTTCATCAAAAACAGACGTTTGACTGGGTGGCCGGTAGAGCAGTACGAATCTGGTAAAGTTATCGGCGCCAAAGATAAGGTCAAAAGCACTCAGGTTCGTTGGCCCAAAGAGCCTCTGCTCGATAGTACGAAAAACGAGATCATATCGGATCAATACACATACCCCTCCTCCTCTTTTTTTTTGCGATCATTGCGCAAAATATTGTACGGAAGATCGCTCAAAATCTCTGCATCATTAATAACACTACTAAACCATGATTCTGTCACAAAAACCATAGCCGGTTTCTGAGTATGGAGTAGATGATGAAAATCAACAAGTTTGTTCATTAAACTTCTAGCATTTAGTAAAAGACAAGTAACCGAGGAGGAGTCTGAGCACGTAATCAGTTTTTTTGCAGGCTTGCTTTGATGCTGGGAATGTCTGAGGCCTTCACAACTTCGCCTCTATAAACTACGAATACCTTGCTCCCACCGTGCTCTTTGCTATTCAGCTCCCGCGCTTGCTGACGCAGGGCCCGGTCGTGATCTCTTTCCTCGCGGGTCATAGACCTGCGAATGTAGATCTGATCACAACCGGGCAAGCTGCGCAGCAGTGGTGCTTTTTTGAGGGCACTGTAGAAGAACTGCTGCGAAGGAAAGACACACTTGATCAGGCGTGGCCTGCTGCCCCCCGGTCTCCCCATCCTATAGATCTCTAGTGGTCTAGTTTCAATGTCCATTTTATCTAAAATGGACATCACTGAGCTTTCAGTATGTGCCTGACGTTGAGACGCGAGAGCGTCATTCAATTCCGGCACTCCTGAAATTACTATTGACCGAGACCTTTTGTCTTGCTCGATGAGATCACCGGGGGCCGGCCTGATCAACTGGATCAATCGATCCAGCAGCGGCAAGGCCTCTGGAGCCTTGCCTGCTAAGATAGAATGAAGCTGAGATATCAACTTACCTTCTCCCTCGGCTTGCGGCAGCGACTGACTAAGAATATCAGAAGAAGAGGCTGTAGAATCCACAATAATACCAGCACCAGCTTCCCTAGCTTTCTTCGCAGTACAACGCTGTGAAACCATTGTAGAGAGCAAATGAGAACACGACCGCTCGCCGCCAATGCGTGATATCGAATTGGATTAGGATAGAAAAATCCGTAACTTCTGAAGATGAACATATTGTACGCTGTGGTGGTCACCATTGGAACCATGTCGTCCTCCGCTTTTAGAAAATATACAGCATGTATAAGATCCATCAAAAAAAGTGCTTGGGTGAAGGGTGTCCTAGCAATTTTTGGAGATTTTCGAGTTTTTGACGTAAAAAAATTCATAACTTTTGTAGATGAACATCTTGTACATCGAGATAATCATTATTGGAACCGTCTCGTTCTCCGCTTTCAGAAAATATATACCTCGCCTGCTCAGACAATCGACGGGACCCCTCCGCCGGACAGTCCGAAACTGCCAGAGTCGCGCCGGACCCAGTTGACCAATGAGAGAGGGGCAAATGGGCGGTCCATCGCGGTGACATCACTGGCAGGCAAGTGGGAGGCTTCTCCGGCCCTGCTGCAAAGGTCCGCCATTTTTCCGGCGCGACTCTGCCAGATTTGGCGGACTCCGCGCCGGAGAAATTTGCCCGGCGCGAGTCCGCCAAATTTGGAAGAGTCGCGCCGGAGAAAATGGGAGGGGTCCGGAGCAGAAATGGGAGGCCTCCGGAGCAGAAAATGGGAGGTATCCGGAGCAGAAGATGGGAGGTATCCGGAGCAGAAAATGGGAGGTATCCGGAGCAGAAATGGGAGGGCCCCGGAGCAGGCTGCGTATCGATTTGGCGCGTAGCAAGCAAACGTCTAACTCCACGGTGATGAGTCCTCTGTTTACGCTCTTTCTCCATGTTTTAGTCGTCGTTTCTTTGTTTTTGTTGTTTTTCCGCGTTTCTTTACCATTTTTTTCTTTTCCGCGTTGCTCTTCGTCGCGTTGGCGTTTATGATGTTGTAAGTTCCTCGTTTTCAGGTTTATGTTTCAAATTTTCGTGCGGTTGCACTCAATCACCTTCAGTGTCAGCTTAAGCTCAAAATCTGCCTCCAGGCGAGTTGTTTCTTGAATGTCGCACTTTTATGTTATGTTTTTTTGAATTCAATTATTCTCTGTTCTTCTTCAATGGCTCCATGCTGCTGTGTTACCGTGTGAAATTGAGTTCTGGTCTTATGAAATCACAATTTTAGTTGCTGATGCTGGCGGTAATCATACACTTCCCGAATCTTCCATGGTTCTTAATGGCAATGCTAAGGACGATGGCAGCATTGTTAGCTACCAGTGGACACAAGTCTCGTAAGGCTGCTAGTTTCCGAAAGTCTTGATTTTTAAGACTTGATCAGTCAGATGTTTTCAGATACATCGACGCATCCTCATGTTCTTTGAAATTTTCGTACGCGCAAGATAAAACACCAGATGGTTGTGCTCTTTTGTGTGACAACGAACCTCACGAAAAGAACCAAATCTCCTTCGAAGGGTGAGCTCATTCTACAAGTTAAAGACAGAACTATTCAACTTAATGTTTCAGAAAACCACTGGACAGTCCAATTTTTATATGTTGGGTCGTGCAACTAGAGCAGTGGAGATGACGCGAGGTATCTTATCACAATGAATGTTAATGTCTACAATTCCGAATTTTCTAGGTGGCCGAGAGGGAAATAATGCGTTTTTGAACTTTGAGTCGCAGACTGAGTGGGAGTCAGGAAAAGATCTCGTAATGAATGAAATGAGTTATAAAGATTTAGTCAAGGTGTCTAAGGAACCAAATATCTCATCTGGTGAGTGCATCAACCATTTATTCTTTTTTTCTGGTTCAATATCATCACCCGTCCTTTTTGGGTCTTGAATATCCCTGTTAAGCCGTCAATCTTAATGTGAACTTCATGGACGGCATGGTGGTCGTAGCCGCAAGGATGGGTTCGCTGGATGTGGCCAGTGCTTTTGCTGAAGGACCCGCAAGTTCAAATGGCCACGAAAGATCAAAAAAGCTGGCGCTTGGATGTTTTAGTTCAATCCTTCAAGTCGTAGGGAAGATGGCATCGGATTTGCGTGGATGCTGACTTCACGTTCTCGTTAATTCTGACAATATTTTTGTACTTGTGGTAGCACTTACCTATTTGAAATATCATTCTATCTATTTTTTCTACTTTTGATATTGCTTTTTCTGGAAATAGAGCTTGTCCAGATGCTGTACGGATCGCATTTTGATAATGGAACACTAATCAAAGTTAGCCACTTTTCAGAGTTGACAATTACAGATAGCTCGTTCTCTTGGGAACCTCGAAATCGCTGAAATCCTAATCGCCCATGGTGCTCTCATCATGGCAAAAGATCACAAGAAACGTACAGCTTTATCGCATGCTATCATTAACGGACAAGAACATTGCGCGGCTATGTTACTGGCAAAAGGAGCTGACTTTCTCAAGGTATCAAATACATATTCGAATTGGAATTGCTAGTAACGCCATGTTCTAGGGTGATTCTTCCAACAACACACCTGCACACTATGCTGCTGCTTACGGTTGGCTAGAATGTCTAAAGCTTCTGACTAGTGTTGATCCGAGCTGCCTCAAGCAAGATAATGATTGGAAGCTAACACCACTATCCATTGCTTACCTTAAAGGTATTGAGCTGGAGAAACCAAATATAGTCCAAGTGTAGCCTTATTAGTATAGGCCATTATGGAATTGTGCAATGGCTTCTGGACGAGATGTCCGAATATGTGGTTATTAATGGGAAGGATATGGAAGGTGTGACGCTGTTGTCATCATTACTGCGTTATACTGACGAAGATGCGCAAAGCGAACTTCTTGAGCAGATGCAATACTTACTGTCCAGGTAGAGATTCAGTTTCATAATCAGGGCCAGATGCGAATCCTTAGCGCATAAAATTAGGTCGACACAAAAGAAGAACATGTCGTACACGCAGATCTCTGAAGCTCATAAATAATTTTGTTGTAGTGGAAAAGCATTATTTGAAAAGGCGTAACAAAAATTATCGCGTACGCTTCACTTACGAGATTAATCAAACTCATCGTGGTATGATTTTTTGCTGCCGTCATCGTAAGTATTAGATTTCAATGATGCGAAAATAATGTGAAACAAAAGCTGGACAAACTTAAAGAATAGGTTTAGGTTTGAAATCTTTTTGATATAACAAAACCAGAATTGAATCATGAATCAGTACATCACATGTCATCATTTAGCTCAAAATGGTTGGATTGTTTTTCACTTCATCTATTTTTCTCCAAAAGAATTTCGTAATTTCTCAAAGACAGAGAGGACTGATGAGTGTATTGCCTTCAGTTATATCTGCCTCGTTCTTGTGCAATTTCACCATTAATGGTATTCTGCAGAGGTGCTGACTGTTCGATCGCTGATAGTTTGGGCAACGATGTAATGCATGTTTTCGCTGGAATCAATGTTCGGCTACGAGATCCCAGTGAAGATTCGGAAAAGGGAATGTTAGAAAGTGAATATCAAGCATGTTTCGAAGAGATCATGAAGCATCGAAAGTTTGAAAAATTTGAAATAAATGTCTTATCTCTTCGTTCTTTCTTCTATCTTCTATCCACAAACGCTAGGGGTGAGAGGGAGGGGGTAGAGTACGGGGTGAGGGTCGCGCTAAACTCCTACCCAGGGGGGGGGGTCCCATTCGGCTTATTTGGGTGGGGTTTAGAGACAAAATTGGGGTTTGGAGCTTAAAGACAGCGTCCAGGCAAGTCTGGACCTATGGGGATTTTACATGGAAAGTATTTTTGGGGCCCTAACTAAGCCACTACCCAACCGGCAGCTCAAGTAGTGCTCTAACGCCTGAGATATTCTGCTCGAAACTGGACCCAGCGACCGTGTTTCGCATGGATTCATGGCGCAAAGCGTGGATCCTGGCGCGAAACTGCCATGAATCCATGCGAATACGTTCGCGGGGGTCTGTTTCGAGGGGAATATCTCCGCCATTAGAGCACTACATGAGCTGCTGCTTCGGCAGTGCCTTAGTTAGGGCCCCAAAAGTACTTTCCATGTAAAAGCCCCATAGGTCCAGATCTGCCTGGAAGCTGCCTTTAATTAGGGGTAATTACAGTATGCCGCGGCAGACTTGCGGAGCACAAAATCGGGGGGCTCCGGCGCACAAAATCGGGGGGCTCCGGAGCAGAAAATGGGAGGTATCCGGAGCAGAAAATGGGAGGTATCCGCCGGAGAAATGGGAGGGCTCCGCCGGACAAATGGGAGGGCTCCGCCGGACAAATAGGAGACCCACCGCTGGGGAAACGCCGCGACCCTGCCATTTCTCCGGCGGAGGGGTCCTATCCGCTGTCTGAGTGGGTCCTTTGAAAGTGCTGGGTGAAGGGTGGGTGAGACTTTTATAATGGGAATGCTCAAGTAGACGTCTTTATATAATATAATGGTAAAAAAGCCTGTACTTGAGCACTCCCATTAAAAAAGTCTCACCACCCTTCACCCGGCACTTTTTCTAACGGACTCCAGGCAAAGTAGATATTTTCTGAAAGCGGAGAACGAGACGGTCCCAATAATGATTATCGCGGTGTACAAGAATTCATTTACAAAAGTTATGAAATGAATTTTTTATGTTAAAAACTCGAGAATCTCCACAAATCACTAGGACACCCTTCTCCCAGGCACTTTTTTTAACGGACTCCAAGCATTATATATATCTTCTAAAAGCGGAGGACGAGGCAGTTTCAGTGGTGACTATTCGGTGTATAGTATGTTCATCTTCAGAAGTTACGGATTTTTCTATCCTAAAATCTCGAAAATATCCAGAAATCACTAACCACACTCTTCACCAGGCACTTTTTTCAACAGACTCCAGGCAAACTATATATTCAAGTTGATTTCAAAAACATCTCCCTTGCTGACGTTGCTGTTCATCTACAGATGTATGAATTTCTTCTTTTAGAAAATTCGTAAATGCTTAAAAAACAAAGCTCCATTTTAATCAGGTACTCAGTAGTCCACAGCTGAACATAAGATACGAGCGATGTGCATGTTTGCAAAGTATTCCGTATAGTTTCTTGATCAACTGAAACACCCCTTTACCCGGAAGGGCTGCGACCGCTGTGACCCATTCACCCCGGAGGGATCATTCTCACCTTATCGCACCTGTGCTCGACGAGAACGGCCAAAGTCATTTCAAATAGAACTTAATTGCTGCGGGCATCTCGCAGTTATCCTTTCGCAATAGCATAACTCGCAATGAACGATATGACCTCGGTCACTCCACCAATCCTTCCAATTTCAATGAACCTAACATGTGGAAGTGTTTAGTGGCTCTATTGCGCGTGGAAAAAGCAAAGCATCACAACGGCCCGTAGCTCTCACCAATGTGCCAATAATGCAATCAGAGCAATAGCAACATCCCCGTTGCGTGGGAAATGAAAAACTCTGTGGCGACACCCCAATAGAAATCTAAACTTGCTGTGCAGCTTACAACATTTTCTACGGCACATCAAATTCAGCAAGCATTTCTGTACTGCGACGTACTAAGATGACAAATTATGAGTGATGACGAGAGAAGTTATAAATAAGGAATACTTGTCTTCAATCCTCTTTGAGAGTTACAGCTATTGTGAGTAACCGACATTCGACAACATATCTACCTTGGTCCTCCCCTTTATCAATAATTAGATGTAGTTAAGTCGGCTGCGTGCAAGCGAATCAAACAACGATTTCTCAGCATCTTGGACTACCTAAGGATAGTTCAGGCAGAAAGATTTGGAACCTATATACTCACTCTTTGTTCGATAGCTTTCGTATCAGAGTTGCATAAGCGACAAAAAACAGTCGTAGTCCCACAAAATTTACGCCAAAATTCATCAAGAGAATGGACGATTGCCAAGTAAAGCAGTTGCTTGCCTGAATTGTCCTGTTGATCACTGATGTTGACCGTCTGTTGATTGCTTACCGCATTTTGCAGCGAATTCATTAATCCATCAAATGTCTGATAGTTCCTGTAGAAACTCAAAAATTGTTGGAAAACGGCCGTCGCAAGACGCAGCACAGCGCACACTGGTTTTGTGACATTACCTGCATTGAAGGGAATTCAAAAGCAAAGCAAAAGCTAGAGACTCAAAACAGATTTGCCTAAAGAATTCTTTACCGCGAAGAAGCTCAATTCCATTCTTCTTGATGATAGCGAGATCAGAATCTGGGAGCTAGATCGTTCGTACATACTCTGACTATGTTTCCCAACATCTCATCTGGTCCTATAACCGAGAAAAGAGTTGAGTACAGACATGCAAATCTACGGCGCCATCAAGTCATCGAGATAAACATCATAGTTTTGATAAACAGTAAGAGCTAAAGATAATCGTGCCCTTTATTAGGAGAAAATCAACCCAGTCTTTCGACAAGGTTAATTTCCGCATGTTCCATCGGCAGCATCTGAAGATCTGAGTAAAGTGCACAAACATCCAGCGCACGATTGAGAAGTACTCACATCTTTTCCCAGAGGTAACGATTCGATTTTGCATCCACGGCTGCGGAACGTACGACATGCAGCCAGTGAGACCAATAATCTTGTACTCTGTCCATCTCTCCCAATAGTGCCCAGCAGAGACCCCCTTCCATGACCAATCCAAAAGCAGTAATAACAAGTTGCGACTTTTTTTTACCGTAGGATTGGGAATGCTGAGCGCTGTTTGCTGTTCAGCTTTATTCCAAACCAAGGCTGAGTCAGGATCCTGATAACTTTATTGTTCTCTCTGACAGCACTATCGATACACAGGCGATAGTTCTTAAATATGAGAACCCGCTAAGCCCTCGATTGAATACAACATCTGTACTGCCTCGGAGCGGGCTGAACAATATAAGGAAAACAAGGGCGATCTCAGCGGTTAGAACATTTTTCTGACCAATATGATGAATACTACAGGTGAATAAAGCAATCGAAATGGAGAAGCTGAGTTGAACATATCCGAGGGTATTCATAGCAAAATACTCCACAAATAAACCTCAGCTCCTTTTCACGTGACTCAATGATGACTTATCCATAAGTATTTCCCATGCGTACAGCTCGATCACCTTAATACCGTTCAAGACTTCATTTACTATCTTTGCATGAGTCATTTTTTAATCATGATGATGGACATAACGCGGTTTTGCGCTAACAGGTGCATAAAGGAATAATAGAAAAGCTATCGCTTCAACGCTCAGCTCAGTCATTTCAAGTGTTTAGATAGTACCATACATAAGCAAAAAAACCATTTTAGTAAAGATAAAAGCGAGTTAAATGCGGTAGCCGGAAGAGTCGTCGTGTCGCGCAGGTTTCGCCTCGTCATGATTTATGCCCTATACAATCATCCATGAACCACTTTGCTGAATTTGGCACTTTTACATAAGCTTGTTGATTAGAAGATTGATGGAGAAAAGCATCATCATAACAACTGTCCACTGAGTACAGAAAATTCAATCTTATGCCACCGGAAGAACAATGTCAGACCAATCTGCAGTGAACAACCGTTACGAATGGTTCGTGATGAAATTTGTTGGTAACGACCAATGCCCATAGACATTATGTACGTATGATTTTTCCAATCGTCTTTTATCGTCGCGCTGCATTACAAGGCCTCAGAGCCTTTCTATAAACAGCCGCTATTGAGCATGTCCGCACACTAGTACCCGCTCTGTACCTGAGATAAGAATAATGCACTGCACAAAGGCCCCAGCTCAAAAGAAGCAAACATAATCAACGCAAGTATCATCTCCTCCCAAAACTCTCTCCGGACTTTCTGTAAATCGAATAAGAGATTCAGGTTGCAGAGAATTCAAGACTACAGACGCCGGAAATAGTTCTTGTAAACATTGCATAATTAGCCCATTTAGAAAGCATAAACAAGCAATATATGATCGACAGTGGGCTCACTCGCGATGCCACATCGTAGGAACACACTGTGTTTGAGAACAATGTACCAATCATCAACATTTGTCGAAATTGATGTAGCTTAGCCGGCCTCGAAGGTCCATTGCTAAGCCGTCTGTCAGCATCATGCGCAGCCATCGGTCCCAACGCTGATTGCATTCTAACATCTTCTTTTTCAAGGTTTTGATTATCTCGGTACTAAGAAACTGAAGGATCATAATTCAGCAAATACAGGAGAGCTCTGAGGGTTTTCCCACTCCTATTCGGCAGATGTCACTGAAGCACCACATAGTCGTGCACTTGATTATCGATGTAACCTCGGGTGCAGTCACTTCGCTTCTATCAAAAACTTTGGAGAAGTAGGCGGATCATAAGCAAAGCAGGAGTATCAAATCAACCGAGCATGTCGGCCACCAAATATGAGCAAGATACTGCGAAAACATTCACAATGTAATCCTTTAAGTTCCAAGTTGCGTGAGGCCAATAAGGCCTCGGACCAAGTTCATGCGTTTTCGCACCGCGATCTCATTGCGAAACGGCAACTGTCACAAAATCATTGCATGCCAATCAGATTGCATTTCGGTTGTGATAATTAGCCAGGATTGGCGTGTCGAAAATCTATTACAACAGAAATGCAAGTTGATTGTCATGCAATACTCGTAACAGCTGTCCTTTTCGAAAATCGCGGTGCCATGAAATCGCGTGAACTGTGTCCGAGGCCTAAACCATGTCGGGAAACCGCAAACAGTAAATAACAACCACGAAAACAACAGATCGTCGGCATGACAACCGTATAAAGAAAGAGTGAGCAGAACCTTGGCTAGAAATTATATGACAGGATAAATAAATTTAACATGGGTAACTGGACAGTAGCTGCCTTCGTAAACGAAGTCGCAAACAGAAATCACTCATTACAAGCAAGAAATCAAGTAAAGTATCACCTCAGTCGAGATAAGTTCGCCTGTAACTGGAAAACCTTGCCATCAACGGTGACCGTGAAAAGGCTGTTGTCTCCACCACCGATACCCAAACAGCACCATGAAGTCGCATGTAACCCAAAAACAGATTAAACGGACAAGGTAGAATGCGATGAAATTACACAAGTTTTGCTCACAATATGTGAGAGCAAGGCTTCTCAAACCCAGCATTCACTATGCGTAAATTGTGATTTCTGTGGACAGTACTTCCCTTCTGTTGCCTGGCCTAAAAGACGGGAAAAAATATGAGAATTGTTCGCTGAATTCCATTTTCATGTCGTGATGCGAGAATACATTGTCGATAATTCACAACACTGATGGTAACCACATATGTTCCACGCTTTCATGAACAATTAAATCAACAGGTGAAATCATACACTTACAAGAACGATACTTGATATCCGTGGCCTTTTGAGATGAAACATACATCGTCACATTCGTCTTGGGACGCTGATTCCGAGTCTGAGTCTGCTAATCGTTTTACTAAAAGAAGTTATGAAGGATTTTCAATGGTCGCCTAAGAGAAATGCGGTCGAGATGCCTAACTTCCAAAAAGAAGCTTGAATGAGGCAATGCACTGAAAAACGTAGAAGGACTCGAACCTAAAGCATCAACTTGCGAGGCTATCGCACTAGCCACTACACCACATCTTAAAGGCAGTGTCCGGGCAAAAACTCGATTTTAAGATTTTGTGCTTACTTGGGCCTATTCGCTATGCTGAATCCGAAAATGCACATTGTAGAGCGCGAAAATGGCGGAAAACGCCTCTAACACAAGAGGGAAATGAGCAGGTGGGCGAGGTCCTCCCCACTGCGAATTCACGTTCCCGGCTCCCGGAGCGTTCTTCTCGCTTCCGGTTTCAAGTCAATCATTTGCACTTGACCGGTAGCGATGTTGGGACGGCTAGCGGAATCGAGAAAATCGCTCCGGGAACTGGGAGCGTGACATCGCACTGGGGAAAGCCCCGCCCACCTGCTGATTTCCCCCCTGTGTTAGAGCCCTTTTTCGCCGTTTTCGCGCTTTCCAATGTGCATTTTCGGATTCAGCATGGCGAATAGGCCCATATAAGCACAAAATCTCAAAATCGAGTTTTTGCCCGGACACTGCCTTTAAAGACAGTGTCCGGGCAAGAACTCGATTTTGAGATTTTGTGTTTACCCGGGCCTATTTGCTATGCTGAACATCACTACCGATCAAGTGCAAACGAATGACTTGAAACCGGAATCAAAAAGATCGTCCCCGAAGTTGGGAGCGTGAATTCACAGTGGGGAAGACCCCGCCCACTTGCTGATTTCCCTCCAGTGTTAGAGCCCTTTTTCGTCGTTTTCGCGCTCTCCAATGTGGATTTTCGGATTCAGCATAGCGGATAGGCCCGGGTAAGCACTAAATCTCACAATCGACTTTTTGCCCGGACACTGCTTTCAACGGCAGTTTTGGCATTTCGACGGTATCTCCTTTGGCGCGAAAATCCTTCATAACTTTTTTCAGAGAAAGATTAGCAAAAACGGAAGTTAGATTCAGAATCAGCGCTCCAAGAGAAGTGAAATGGTATACATCTCATGTCAAAAGGCCAGAACACCAAATATCGTTTCCTTGTTAGCAGTGAAATGACTTCAATTCAACAGGCTTGGCGGTTGGAAAGCGACCGCTTGCGCCCGCAACGCTGTCTGTGTCTCTCTCTTCAGCCCCAATCATTCTCTAACCTTGATTAGGCCTTGAAGCCCCGCCTTCCAGCCGCCAATCCCGTTGAATCAAAGAGTGTATCAAAAAGTGCATTTGTGCGAACATAAAAGTATGACGAACGTCTAACTTTTTTGACTGATAAAGTGGTTCTTACACTATCAGTTCGTAACCACGTTCTGCGGTTAAGAGGTTGAGTGATTTGTGATGTTAAAGGCAGTGGCTCTGGAAATTTCCGACTGCAAGCTCTCCACACCACATGGCCTTATGGCTGCGCTGAGTCCAGTGCTGTGCTTGAAAATTCAAAAAGCTTTTTATGACGTTTTCCTACAGTGGAGGTATAAGCTAGCTAATGTAAAAAAACACACTTTAGCAAGGAAGGTCGAGCAATACACGCACATACAACAGGCGATCCGTCACACGTACAGGGACTCTAAACGTGTCGCTATATCGACCATCGTCACTCGAGGAGTTCCAAAAACAGTATCGCAGGTTAAATAGGGAATGGATCAAAATAGCGAAAGCCGCCAATCTATCGCAAGAAACTATCGCGCGCCTAAAAATCGAGCTCTCTGTCTGCCCTGTACTATATCTTCTGATTAAGACGCACAAGCTCCAGTCGGAAATCGATCTGGCCTCCACTGATCCTTCCACTTACAAAGTGCGACCCATAATTAGCTGCGTGGGAGGCCCTACGGATAGGATTGGGTGGTTTGTTAACTCTATACTCGCGCAACTGCTCAAGTTCATCCCTTCTCACCTGGCCAACACTAACATGTTTTTGGACTGTTTGCGCGAGACAAGCATCGACCGCAATTGTGTCATGGAATCTTCTGATGTCAGCGCGTTTTACACCAATGTGAGCAATGCGTGCGCCATCCAAGCTATCTCGGAGCTTCTTACCGTTAACGTAAATAATGTCAACCTCTACGGCTTTCAGTTCCGCAGCTCATGACACTTTCGAAGGCGTGTTTACAATGAATATCTTTAGATGGTCTGGGAGGTACTTTGCGCAGATTAGAGGATTAGCCATGGGACAAAGATTAGCTCCTACACTTGCGGTGGCCTTCATGGCCAAGATCGAGGCTCCAGTCTTAAAATGCTGTCCGTTGCTATATTGCAGATACATTGACGACTGTTTCATAATCTGTTCGACGCAGGTATTGATGGTTGTTTCAAGATACTTAACGAGCAATCTGCATACATCAAGCTCACGAGGGAAAAGCCCAGCGAGCAATGGCTACCATTTTTGAACGTGCAGGTCATTATCGCCTCAGGTGTACACGTAACAAAATGGTACCGGAAACCCAGTAACAAAAACGTTTTGGTGCACTTCCGCTCAGCTCATCCCTCACATATGAAGAGAGCTGTAATAAAAAGTATGTTTCGTACAGCCTCTCGCGTTTGCAGCGGACAGCAGAAAAGGGCAGAATCTCTTGCGCTGGCTCGTAGGATAGCGGCTTCTAACGCCTATGAGTATCATGCTGGAAGGGCAAGGCGGCGTACACATGATGCTCAAGTAGATAGACCTAATATAACTGATAAGAACCCCTTCAGCGTTCCCTATATCTCTGATGAAGTTAGCATTGCCTTAACGCAGTGTCTGAGGAGATGCGGGTTAGAAAACTCTGTTGCAATGGTGGAGATACCCCCAAATAACCTAAAAGGTATTTTGGTCCGCAATCGCATCTACGATCGCACCTGCACAACGCCAAATTGCATTATCTGCCCTGCGGGCAGAGGCGGGGATTGCATGACGTCAGCAGGGCCCGTAGTAATCCCCCCGTCATGAGGGTCGCGACGTTCGAAACATCGCATGTACCCAGCACGTGTCGTTTCGGCCGCGTTTCGTCGCGCGCCTATCTCTTATCACAGCCGCGCGGCGAAATCGCACGACGTCGTGACTGCAGGACGTGCTCGTCCTCGCGCGCAGAGGACGAGGACGTCGTGAACGTCGTCACTTAAGGGGCAGAGAAATAGAAATAGTGGGCCCAGCGTGGAGACGCAGGAAGGCGCAAGTGACTAGGGGTCGAGTACGCCGAGCTCGCGACCTTGTGCAAGGACCGTAGGCACACAGCAATAGGTTCAACTCACGCCGAAAGCAATCGATATCAACAGCTGATAAGCGCCCAAATGTAACGCGCCGAAGTCTTATTCCGTTTTCTAAGCATTTCTACTGCTATATTTCTTGTAATCGAAAAAAGGTGAGTTTATTTTGATTATGATTTACTCCAGAATTCTACTTTCTGGTGTCTTATTGTGTTTGAACTATTTTCTTGTGATTCTCACATCGCAACTCATTTGTGCACCAAGTTTTTCCTTCTGCATGTCTTAGTCTCTTACTTCTTTTATTTAAGCACCTTTTATAATGTTTATACGCTGAAATGCTGTTCATTGGCTGTGCGTCCAGCGTTTCCCTCATGATTTGGGGAAGGGAACCGTTTGGCGTTATGGCTAATGAAATTGCTCATATTTGCACCAACCAAAGTAGTAATAGTTTTACAATATTCTAAATTTCTCGTGTATTGTCAGTAATTTATGTTTTGCAATGACTCCCCACTGCCAAAAGTTACAAATTTTGTTTAATGACATAAAAACTAACTAGCCAGCAAGTTACAAAGCAATGATCCACATGGCACTCGTACCCGCCGCCCTTAGCTCAGCGCCACCCAACACTGGCACTGCGCTATGCGCACCTCTTGTAGCGCTGCCGCCAGTACCGCGCTTTGATAGTGGCTCGAGGAAGACTGTGTATACTTTTACAACTTACATAAAGGTCAACACACATAAGGCTTGCTTATGGATTTGCTCTCAAGCAGTAAGCAAGTGTTTTGCCTGCCGCATCTTTGCTTCGCTGTTTTTAGCTTTAATTTTTTCTGTTTCGAGGAGAATCAATAGCGCAGTGGCAGTGCGCGCCGTCAACGACCACCGAGTAGTTCGATCGCGCTTGCGGTCGTATGTTTTGCGGCGACCATAACATGGTCGTGAGCAGCACGTCCTTCAGTCGGACACGTCGTGTTCTCGGTTTCTTTACATCACGACATATTTCGGGGGTTTACTACGGGCCCAGGGGTCATCTACCTTATGACCTGCGTGGGCTGCGGCGACATGTACATCGGTGAAACGGCGCGCCCTCTATGCGTCCGCATTAGAGAGCATTTAGACGGCAGGGATAAATCACGCACGACCACACCTCTAGGCACTCACAGGCTGGTGAAGCACGCTGGAGAAAACTTTGAAGTTTCAGTGAAGATCTTAGCGCATGAATCCCAAACATCAGCCCGCAAATGTTTGCAAGCCTTTTGGATTCACGCAAAAAGTCCACAAATGAATCGCAAGAAGGAGTGCTTCTCTATCACTCGTGAACTCGCGCCTTACCTGGGTCACCTCTTTGACTCACTGTAGGCATATAAATAGCGTTTCATACATGATCATTTATTAGCGCTCGCTCAGGCATTTGTATGCTATCGCCATTTCCAAAAAGGTAAGCGTTTGGTTTGGCAGTCTAGTCAGTAAACAGGCAGAGTCTTAGAACTTTGCTTGTGGAGCTGGCAGAGACGTTTGATCGGGTAGTTTGCAGATCGTTTTGTCCATTCCAGGCTCCGAAGAAGGCGATCTGCCGAAACATCAGCCACCCAATTAATATTGTTACCAATATCGAGTGCGGCTTATAAAAACAACTACAAGATTGGACTCTGTTATGTTCAAATAAGATAGTTCGTTTATGGGAGAGACAGCAGACGGCAAGGGGGGATGAAAAAGCGCTCGATCAGCCAGATATTGACAGCGTCCGTAGCGACGCCTTATCTTTGCGTGTGATGAATGCGATCATCGCCTATATATAATTGCGATATTGTTCTCTCATATAAAAGCAATACAATTTTGCGGGCTCTTGCAGTTTAACACATACATATGTGGAACAAAGAATAAATAGATAAAAACTAGAACAAGTAATCGAACCAAAATTCATGAACATAGACTCTCCTCAGCATAGGTCTTAGTCTAAGGCTCATCTTTGTACACAACTGCTGGATTTCGCACTTTCGTGTAAGCATACAGGGTGTCCCAAAAAAATGTGCCTACTGTTTGATTGTAAATAACTCTCTTGTAATGAAGTGTTTCGAGAAGCTTCGGGCATCGTTTAGAGCGAGGTTGAACTTAGATTTACAGCATAGAGAAAAATCATCAATCGCTCTTCATTACTATAGGATTACGGTAAGAATTCCAGCATATGGATTCAATGTGAAATTTACCACCTAATAAAATTGTTCAAAAAATTTGAAAAATCTTTTCGCGCATGCCGATTCCACCTAACAACTTTTTACGGTGTTTTCAGCTTTGTTTTGACGGTGTAATTACATTTCTGACAAATACTGGGAACTGAGTTATTACAATTTACCGAGGATAACTTTGGAAAGAAGCACCACAGTAAAATGCAAATTTCAAATTCGGAATCAACGGCTTCCATTACCGTTAAATAGGAGTTCTTGGTTTTTTTTTCTTGGCTCTTCAAAACGGTACCTAAAGCTTTTCGAAACACTCCATTACAAGGAAATTATTTGCAATCAAACAGTAGGCGCATTTTTGGGATACCCTGTAGTGATTAGAAATTGACTAAAAAAACATCATCATACAGCTACCCCACAGGATAGAAGATCAAAAGATTTCTTTTATTAAAAAAGCTCACGTTACGAAGGTCTTGTGCCATCGCGGCAATGTCTGGGATGGACACTGTTACCTTGAAATTTGTATTGAAAACATTTTATTGAAGTCAAAATAGGGTTCCACGGTCTAGTTGCGAAGCCTGTGCGCAGTCGATTTAATGTCAATTCTTGCACTGTCAGACCTCTGATATGGGAATTGCAGTCCTAAAGTCAAACCTTCGTTTTCTAGAGATAGGGCATCGAAAGTGAAAGTTGTTTGAGTATCTGCTCCCCATAAAACGTGAAAGTTGTTCATAAAAAATTAGAGAAGAGAAAATGATGCAAAACAACTAGCGAAAGCAAGAAGTTCTTGAAAACCTAATAAAAAGCCGCAATCAATTTGCGAATTGCAGGTCTCTGGTACAGGACCAGCAATCCACAGCACGTCGAAAACGAGGAAAAGCTAGTTTCTTCTTTGGATTAGTCTGGAAACAAACATATTTTGGAAGTGGTTATTATTGAGAAGAAAATGAACGAGAAACATCAGTTATGAGAACGTAAATTGTTTTTTCTTTAGTCGAAATGCACGTCAAAGACAATCTAGTTTTTGATGCGTTCTTTAAATTCTCAGCCCCTTCTCGTAGTTTCTGTTTCTGGCGACGTTGGTATTGTTGTGCTCATAATCCTGAGCAAAATGCTTCCAAGCATGTGAGAAATGGTTGCCTACTATCTCCAATAAAGTTATGAACAAAAACGCATTTCTAGCAGCTTTGTGCTATGTATTCCATCACAGACGAAAAGTTAGCTTCGCGACGTTGTCTACATTATGCGCGAAAGCAAGATCTATGAATGCACAAAATATCCGCTTGAAAAGATTCAAACTGAAGAAAAAACAAGGAAATTTCGAAAGCACGGTTTTTGCCAGATTCCTCGCTCACATCAGAATATGGAGTTTTGCGACGTTACGTGAAAGTAGAGGTTAAGAGCTTCAAAACGATATACAGTTTGCTAAGATTAAATTGAAAACAACGAAGAAAAGGGTATCAGAGCCAAATGCCTCGCGCTCCGCGTTTGAGGAAGCGAGGTAGCGCGCAACGCGCGGAGACGCAGACGAGCAGCGGAGACAGACCAGAGCCGACGGGGCATTTGGTTCTGGTCGTAAATCTCGGCGAGGTCTTAACAAACCCTCCAACATTACATAGCAATGTGATCCTCATAACTTGACCAGGAGCGCTGACAACGTCGCGGATAATGAAAAACACTCCATAATGAGATAAATCAGCAATTAAGTGGCGACGCTCTGCGCAAGATTTGAGCGCAGTTCTCGTTATTGAACTCCAACAGTTTTGTGAATTCTGAACGCAATCGTGCTCCATAAAAAGATTAATTGAAAATTGCGGTTCTAAATTCTAGGAAATCTTCGAACAAATACCTTCTTTTTAGCTGAAAAGGTTACAAGAACGCACTCTTTTGGCTTTCTGAGTAAGCAACTGCGGCGCGTCTTCGCCTCAATCCGGTTAAACATGTTGAAATGAACATGTGGAGCGAATTCATACCTTTGCAGACTATCCAAGAAATTCCCAACATCAGAGGGACAGCTGCTATCTCCGCTTTCTTGCATTAAGTTTTTATAACTTACCAGTGCGTCACCTCTGCTTCGCAGAGGTTCGCACTGGCCCTATTTTCTGCTATGCTTTACTCATTCCCGCACAAAAGTGACAATGAAACTCACCGCGCTATGCCGACTATCACGAATGATTTGTAAACAATTATTCATTCTAAAAGCTTTTCCATATGACATCGGTAATTTCGCGTGAATGAGACTTCTCCCAAAGGAACAAATGCTGATTTGAATCGCTCTTTGGAGTTTTCATGGCTTGGTATTCGCCATGAGATACAACATCACCGTGGGCTACATCTCTGTGCAAAAATCTCTTCAAATGATCGGGTAAAATCTTGGCAAAGTGAACACTTACGCAGCCTATACTTTTTGGCCCCGTTCTCGCAAAGTAATAGACTTTAGCTCAGTTTTTTAAGCCAAAGTCCATCGTTTGCACATTAACTTGTCAAACATATCCGTGACCTTGCAAAAAGTTGTGCTACAGGCTCAATTTTATGGCCAAAAGCCAAGTGGATCCGATTGACGCGCATTTTTTGAGGGATCCACACAACGGATCCGCTCGTGCTTTTGTATAGTGGATTCTCATGTAAGTAGCATGCGCTGTGCAAAATTTGGGATCAAGAAATTCGCTGTAACTCGCTCCATGATTTTCGTGACAGACAGAGATTCAGACACACACACACACACACACACACACACACACACACACACACACACACACACACACACACACACACACACACACACACACACACACACACACACACACACACACACACACACACACACACACACACACACACACACACACACACACACACACACACACACACACACAAACGTAAACAACCCTTAGTCCATTATTATAAGTTATGATGTTTTTTCTTGATGTGAATTACGCAGCTCATAGCAAGTTTTGACATTGCCGTATAAACAGTCTAAAGCATTATCCCTTTTCTCTACCCTCCTGATGAGCCTTGTGTAGGAATTAAGATCATGCACCCACATGCCTGGGGTCAAGAGGCGAGACGTGTATTTATTCTGGCTGTATCTAATGTTTTGATGAGGCTTACTAACGATTTCCTCCATTCACTTCAGGCATACCTTCGAGAAATAGAGCTATGTACTTTGGTAATCTTCACTTTGAGCCTCATGATAGAGCACAACCTTTACCTGGAGAAAAGGACCTAAGTCATCCGGGCGAAGCCCCGGATATTATGACCTAACTATGAAAGTGGATGTGAATGAGACAAGTATAGCGAGTGATATTCAAAAAAAACTCAGAGAACCAAAAGAGTGCGTTCTTGTAACCTTTTCAGCTAAAAAGAAGGTATTTGTTCGAAGATTCCCTAAAATTTAAAACCGCAATTTTCAGTTAATCTTTTTATAGAGCACGATTGCGTTCAGAATTCACAAAACCGTTGGAGTTCAATAACGAGAACTGCGCTCAAATCTTGCGCAGAGCGTCGCCACTTAATTGCTGATTTATCTCATTATGTAGTGATTTTCATTATCCGCGACGTTGTCAGCGCTCCTGGTCAAGTTATGAGGATCACATTGATATGTAATGTTGGAGGAGGGTTTGTTAAGACCTCGCCGAGATTTACGACCAGAACCAAATGCCCCGTCGGCTCTGGTCTGTCTCCGCTGCTCGTCTGCGTCTCCGCGCGTTGCGCGCTACCTCGCTTCCTCAAACGCGGAGCGCGAGGCATTTGGCTCTGATACCCTTTTCTTCGTTGTTTTCAATTTAATCTTAGCAAACTGTACATCGTTTTGAAGCTCTTAACCTCTACTTTCACGTAACGTTGCAGAACTCCATATTCTGATGTGAGCGAGGAATCTGGCAAAAACCGTGCTTTCGAAATTTCCTTGTTTTTTCTTCAGTTTGAATCTTTTCAAGCGGATATTTTGTGCATTCATAGATCTTGCTTTCGCGCATAATGTAGACAACGTCGCGAAGCTAACTTTTCGTCTGTGATGGAATATATAGCACAAAGCTGCTAGAAATGCGTTTTTGTTCATAACTTTATTGGAGATAGTAGGCAACCATTTCTCACATGCTTGGAAGCATTTTGCACAGGATTATGAGCACAACAATACCAACGTCGCCAGAAACAGAAACTACGAGAAGGGGCTGAGAATTTAAAGAACGCATCAAAAACTAGATTGTCTTTGGCGTGCATTTCGACTAAAGAAAAAACTATTTACGTTCTCATAACTGAATGTTTCTCGTTCATTTTCTTCTCAATAATAACCACTTCCAAAATATGTTTGTTTCCAGACTAATCCAAAGAAGAAACTAGCTTTTCCTCGTTTTCGACGTGCTGTGGATTGCTGGTCCTGTACCAGAGACCTGCAATTCGCAAATTGATTGCGGCTTTTTATTAGGTTTTCAAGAACTTCTTGCTTTCGCTAGTTGTTTTGCATCATTTTCTCTTCTCTAATTTTTTATGAACAACTTTCACGTTTTATGGGGAGCAGATACTCAAACAACTTTCACTTTCGATGCCCTATCTCTAAAAAACGAAGGTTTGACTTTAGGACTGCAATCCCCATATCAGAGGTCTGACAGTGCAAGAACTGACATTAAATCGACTGCGCACAGGCTTCGCAACTAGACCGTGGAACCCTATCTTGACTTCAATAAATTGTTCTCAATACAAATTTCAAGGTAACAGTGTTCATCCCAGACATTGCCGCGATGGCACAAGATCTTCGTAACGTGAGCTTTTTTACTAAATGAAATTTTTTGATAATGATACCCCAGACTTGAGTGTCCCAAGAAAACATTATATGAGTTTGAGATGATGGATCATGCATCAGTCCGATTACATGAGGATGAAATAATGGACAATACGCCTTCCCTCGAATTTACGAAAACACTGCACATCTCCTATGACCCAAATACGGTAAGTGAAGCCAGGTAGTATAGTAATGGTGGCGGAACTCCTTCAACTGGCTTTAAAGCTCAGCTTCAGCGTTTACGCCCAAAAATGGAGGGATTTTGCTATAGAACCAATATCGTCAGCGAGGATCTCGACTTGATCTTAGTCAACCGATACGCATTTCTTCACTCGAAAGGTGGCCTTATCGCAACCTAATAGCCAATCGCGCAAGCGAGAACCATGATGACCTCTACTGATCATTCTCATGTTGTTTGCCTCTTTAAAGGACTGCTCGGTTACGCGGACCTATACTTCAATTATATTCAGCATTTTTGGGCCTTATATTTTTTGAATATCCACAATCAGCAGGCAAAGGTTTGGTAAGTGTCTCTTGCATGTTTCGCAACGGCAAGTTAGTTAAAAGTTGGTCTGGGAATCAAAAATGGATTCTCCAGCATTGCAACTTTTAGCTGACCACAAGATGCATGAAAGAATATGTGCATATTATAGGTCGCATGCTAGGCAACTGTAACAGACTAATATTATTAACATTCCGCAAATCAAATGACTGACAAAGTAAGATAAATGGAGATTTATTTCAGGAGTCATCAAATGAGAATGTCGGCGGAAGGAGATGCATTGAATGTGCTCGAATTTCCAGGGAGATTATCGAGTCGATGGTGTTGGAGAGGATGCGCGAAAATTCGCTAAGGAATACTAGAACGGTGCTCGGAAGCAATGGGAAGGAAACTGTGAATCGTGTCCACGTTTTTATCACTGATTTAAAGAAAAGAGTGAGGGGAACATGCGCAAAGGCGCCGTTCACTGCACCCAGAGAAATGACGGCACTTGCCCTGCATCTCGTCTATCACGGTAATTCGTATGAACAAACAGCGGAACGCTTCGCAAACAGGATAACCTGTCCATAATCGAAAAACAATGATGATGGCTGCTGTGAGAAGACAGGGTTCTGCTTGGGGAAGAATTGTGAAAAAAGCAATAAGCACACCGTAAGCATAGGGAGGAACAGGACCTGTATATGGAGGATTTGCACGAGGAGCTGTCCTTGACGCACGAGAACTTTACTCTCTCTGTCCACCCTACGCAGGCTGTTTCGAGAATTAGGTTTCTCATATGGATGAACGATGGCCAGCGTTTTATGTTTGGAAGAGCCCATCTGGTCGCAAAAAGAAAAGAATACCTGCGCGCAATCGCATTAGCAAGAGAGAGGGGAGAATATATCATGATATATAAAAATTTTAACTGCATTCAAAAAAGCGGCAGAAGCGGGAAACCGCACTCGCAACGGAGCGCGGTTTTCCGCTATTTTTACATCGCACACTTTCCTCCATGTTCATTCATAGCGAGTTTTCTTGTAAAGACCGAGTTGAGAAGGTTTTATGACGAAGATATTGCATAGAATAACGAAGGTTGTGTAAGAAGCTTTTAGAAGAACTTAGGAAGTATTTGGGAATTGCATGTATAGGAAATTTTGAAAAACATTGTGGGAGCGTTTTTCTAAGACTTTCAATCCTCTCTTTTCTCCCTTTTTAAATCTCAACAATGAATGTATTATCTTTTTGGCAAAACCGGAAGTGTTGAGTTTGTGATATGGTTTGCTACCAGGATCATAGATATCTACTACAAACTCAGTCTTGATAAAGGGATCGACCCATTAACATCGTACTAGTTAAGCAATCTAATGTATTTTTCATGTAAGAGTCGTTCAAGCCTCCTTACAATGGTTCTAGAGCGAGTATCGTTTCTTGTTACTAAAAGATTTGAACAACGACATCTGGGCCGGTAGTAATCCCCCTGACCTGGCGGCAGGTCTCGTCGGCAGGTCGCTGGCACCTTTTCCGTGAGGTGGCCAGAAATTGAAACCCCAAATTTAGGCGTTCCCAGGCCTATTTCCAAAAAATTTTCTCGATAAAGATGCCGCCTAGACTCTGTAGAAAACTCCATAGAAATCTGCGGTTCTAGAAATCCTCCTGTGGGAAAATATCTGGAAGCGCAGAAGGAGCTGCCGGCAACTTCGCGATGTAAGTTGCCGGCAACCTGCCGGCAGCTCGTCGAAATCCGCGAGATGGCAGCTGCCGGCAGGTCAGAGAGCACGGGAAATAGCGTGCTCTTTTGAGAGAGGGAGCTGCCGGCATCTCGACGTGCCCCTACCACGTCGAGGTGGTGGCACCTTTGCCGACGGCGTCTGCGAGTTTGTGAATTGCGGCGATATCACACAATTTACGTCAGGCGAAAAAATCAAAAATTTTACTTTTCATCAAAAAACTATCATTTTTCTCATTATACGAGTTTTTCTTTTTTAAAACGACGATTTTCTTACAGAGAAAAAACTCAGTAATGCCTTAGAGTCATAAAGAACATCATCTTGTTTAGCAATCCCTTATAAATCTCGTTTGCACCGATCTCGCCTCTATCTCGCTCATATCAATCAGCTGTTCTTTCAGGTCAAAGTCTCTCACGCAATGTATCGATCCCTCCTACAGGCAGCCATTTACCAGCGCGTTCCTCCTATGGTGCAAACGGCAATGGCTGAAAGAATGGTCGAATGGTTAACGCGGTGGCACTTCAAGTTAACGCACATAGGTTCGACCGCGCGCGAGGTAGCACTTTTGCGGCTGTCTGCGTCATCAAAATTTAGTGTGCGAAATGATTGCGTGCTAAGGTTACATAAGATTGTTAAATCCTACAATCACTCCGCGAGCTGCCGGCGGAGTTGGCATCTTTCCGCGATGTGTGCCAACTTGACGGCATCTTTGATGCCACCAGGTAGGGTAGATTACTACCGGCCCTGACTTCATGGGTCTTCATGGATGCGATTTACAGACAATACTCTTCTCATGGGCGATGGGCGTTGGCGGAGGAAATTTATGGCTTTGTCCGCCCACAGTTGATGCGATTCACCATTACTCCATTCATGTGTGCAGACAGTTTACTTGCAATCTCAAGCGGGAAATGCATGTTCCATTTTCGTCGATTTTGACATTTGTGCGATAAGCAAAGCAAGTATCGCCGCAACGCTGCGATCCCTCGAGGTTGTTACATTTATTTATGGTCACTGTAACGCCGCGGCAACGCGGAGAACGTTATCTCATGACAGATTTTTGCAGCTTCAACTTCTCAAAATATACTACGGTTATCGTGCAACACATCACTGCGCTGGATATAAGAAGCCGCGGGACGAGCGCGCATGTACAGAATACTTTTCTTTGTTCTTTTCAATCACGTTGATGTCCTCTTGTTTTCATTTTTTATTGCAACTCGTTTTGATCATTTTTGAGGAAAAAAGAAATCCACCTGCGCACGCACTTCTTCTATTCTTGAGCCAAAAAGAATTCTCATTTTTCTCGAAAATTCACTTTTTCGCGCCAAAAACATTCATTAATAATTGCGCTTGTTCACATTCATGCAAGAAAAAAGGTTTATGATAAATTCATATCTTTGCGCATATAATGTTTCAAAATGTATCAGACTGCGGTTTAATTACCCAAGTTTGAGGAATAAACTCTGCGCCGATCGGTGTGTGTTGGTTGCATTTTGTTGGTCATTACCGCGTGGCAGCGAACATATGGTGCATCGGACCACACAACAAAGGAACCGAAGGACTGCATAGGTACAACCCAACAGTGAATTCATCAAAACTAGCGCAAGTTTTCGATAAACCGTGAATTGCGAGAAAAAAACTCAAGAAATTATAATTCGCTTGATTTGTACGCGCAAAATAGTGATTGCAAAATTTAAATGGCGGGACCAATCTCTATAAAATCTCAAAAAGAACCTTAATAGATTGATTCAAGACAGTGAACAAATCGCAGCGCTAGAGCAATCGGCGTTTTTGCAATACGATATAATACAAAAAGCGCGTCGTCTAATTTACGAACTAAAAGCAACTACCAAGATAGTCATAGATAATTTATCCAATTTTGCGCATTTAGTAGACAACAACATTGATTCTCTTCCTGAAGAGCAAGAAGAAATAACTCAGGATTACATAGAAACTGCTCATGTAGCTATAGATCGCGCTCAAATGTTAGCAATCCAGTTAGAAGCAATTACAATCAATCCTGAGTTCCAAACCAATGAAAGCGGAGCATCTACTTCAGCGCATATATTAAGTGTAGACAAACCAAAACTACCAGCAATCCCTATACCTACATTTTCTGGTAGATATTGGGAATTCATAAATTTCTGGGCTCTTTTTGAAGCAAATATACATAACCAGGCTCTGTCTGAATTACAAAAATTTAGTTATTTAAAATGCGCTAAAAGGAAGCATTAGACGCTATCGAACGGTTTCCAATAGCAGAAGAAAACTATGATCCCGCAGTAGAAATGTTGAAAAGAAAGTACGGCGATGAATCACAACCCATAACGCGCTTGTAATCAAGATTCGAAAATGTTAGAGCTCAGAATCCATCGATCGGTGCGCAACGCGATTTACTTGAACAGATCATTCCCATTGTAAAGCAACTTGAAGCAAGGAAAGTGGGTCTAGATGGTTCATTTCTTGCACATAAAGTGCTGTCAAAGTTTAACACTCGCACTCAAAGAAAAGTCCTCGAAAATAGATATAGAGAAAGGACGATTGAACACGAATGGAAAATGAAAGAAATTCCAGATACTCTAGATGAAGTGATTTCTACTGAAGAACATATCAGTGACATGCTTCAAAGAGATGTTGACTCACATCAAATCAAATCGATTCCCTCCTCGGTACGATTAAACTAACTTCAAAACAAAAGGTGCCTCAACTGCGCTAGAGAGGGACACTTTGCGAAGGATTGCAAAAGAGAGGGGTGTAGAATTTGCGAGGGAAGGAAACATTATTACACCTTATGTCCTCAACGAGTAAGGACAGCCCAGCCCAGCCTATCTGCTTCGCAAGGAAGCCAGAACAGGAACAAAGAGAAATTGAGAAAACCTGCAGAAAAAACGATGAAAGCACACATGTCCCATATAAACACAGAAAACACGGCCCTTCCACAAGACGGTGAGAACGAAGAAAAAACCGGCAATTCAATGCAAAGCGAAAGAACAGAAAAAGGTGGGCCATCAAGTGCTACTGCTTACGGGAATAGCTAAGATAGGCCAAGTAAACACAAATGAATGGAAAGAAGTGGAAGTTTTTTTAGAAACTGGTGCGGATCAATCTTTCATAAATGCAACATTAGCGCACGAGTTAGGGCTTGAACGCCAAGAGACTCGTGAATTCATGATGTACACCTTCGGCGTCACGAAAGCAACACCAGTAACATATGAGACAACATCAATAGATCTCCAAGATCATCATGGAAGAAAACATAACATTAGTGTGTGCATAGCACTCATCATAATGGGCAAAGGCAAACCCATTACACTGTCCGCCAAAGATCGGAATTCATTGCGCAACAAGGAATAAGGCTGTCTAAGACAGTCCATTCGGATGAAGTGAAACCACAAATACTGTTGGGTTATGACCAACTATGGGGTTTTCTGGATATCACACACCCATAGTATACTTTACCTTCTGGACTCAAACTAATCCCATCGATTGGGATATCTGCTTACGGGGAAGCAGGAACTGATAGGGAAAGATAGCCAGAGGGCTCCAAAAACTTGTTCCGATTCAAAAGAAGCGAATATTTTCATGAATTTCGAAGAAGAAATGTGCAGATGCGACAAATATTGAACGATTGATTCAGCAGGCATACACGAATTCACAGGTACCAAAAATGCAGAAAAGGATGCAACAAATGAAAAGGTACTACAATTTTTTGAAAACACCATTGAAAAAAGAAGCGATGGTTATTTTGTGCGACTTCCATTCAAAGACGGTCACCCACCTCTACCAAGCAACAAAGCCATAGCGCTAAAAAGACTGCAAAGTTCTCTTGCAACACTCAAAGCAACTCCACAGTTGTTGGGAAATTATGATCAAACCTTCAAAGACCAACTTGAAAAAGGAGTCATTGAAGAGGTACCAAATAACAAACCCCCCGAGGGACAAATACTGCACTATATTCCTCACCAAGCAGTCATAACGCCACAAAAAGAAACTACTAAACTGCGCATAGTATTTGACGCATCCTCACATTTCAAGGAATGTCCATCACTAAATGACATTTTGCACCAAGGACCTAACTCTGCCAGAAATTTACGCAACGCTCCTGCGCTTTCGTGCGAATGAATACGTCTTTACCGCAGATGTGGAAAAGGCTTTTTTGCAAGTGCGCCTGAATGAGGTAGAGAGGGATGCAACAAGATTCTTTTGGGTGAAAAATCTAACAGCGCCAATCCACGATGACAATCTGGTCATCTTTCGGTTCACCCGAGTCCCTTTTGGTCTAAATGTATCGCCATTCTTGCCGGCGGCTACGGTGAATCATCACCTACAGACCAAAGCAGACAAGAGGTTAGGCGAGGAAATACAACAAAATTTGTACGTCGACAACCTCATCCTAGGGGCAAATTCAACAGGCGAGATAGCAAGAAAAGCCGAAAAATTACGTGAAATTTTTTCCCAAATAGGTATGAATTTGCGAGAGTTTCTTTCAAATACAAGTTCAATACGTGATACTATCCCAGCTGAAGCATGCGCCAAATCTTCTGAACAGAAAATTCTGGGAATAACCTGGAATGCTGAAAAAGGTGAACTAAGTATACATTGCAAAATGCTACCAAGTTCAATAGACACAAAACGGATTGTTGCGAGGCAGATAGATAGCATCAATTTATGATCCATTCGGGTGGCTGATTCCCCTGATTACTCAAGCAAAACATTTCCAGCAACAACTATGGAAACAGCGCTATTCCTGGGATCAGACAATACCAGAAAACCTAGCGCAACGATGGAACACTATCACCACAAGCGCAAATGGTTTTGAAAAACGAATACCAAGAAAGTTTCTTTCGAATATGTACGGTAGCAAATTAGCAATTTCTGCCGATGCTAGCGAAATTGCAATGACAGCATGCGCCTATCTGTTCGACGGAAAAACACAACTCTGGTTATGGCGAAAAGCAAACTTCCCTCGATTCAATCCGCCATAACAGTGCCAAAGCTAGAAATGAATGCGCTAACTATTGCAGCGAGGCTTACTTGGTCAGTTTATACATCGTTAAAGCAAAACCTGCCGACGCAGGAACTAGGGGCGTAACTAAAGCACAGTTTGCGCAACATACTTGGTGGGATGGTCTAAGTTTCCTGCGACAAAAAGAGAGCACATGGCCAACCACCGAGTATAAAATATTTCTGAACGAACCTGCAGAAGAAATTTTGGAAATGAGCACATGCCTAAGCCAATGATCTCATCAAATCGAGCTTTTAGACTTGAGGAGATTCAGTTCCTTTGAAAAAGCTAAACGAGTTGCTGCCTTTGTTCTAATCTTTTTGTGTAAAACCATGCGCAAATTCGATTCCAAACGAAAAAATGAGGTTGTAACTAACATACCAGAACTAAAAAATCTATCGACTAATTTGCGAGTTGACGGATTACTATAAAAGCAGCACGCCTAGCTATCATCCGGAATCATCAGGGTCGGTAGTAAACCTATCGAAACTCAGGGTTATAACTCAGAGTCAACTTTGAGTTATCTCTGAGCTAACGCGCAACTTTTCGACCCCTTTAACAGGTGTTTCAACAGATCAAATCCGGAAAGCGATGATATGGCAGGATTCTCCTTAACACGTAGTTTATTCCTAGTAGCGCAACATTGTCCAAATCGTCCTGCACAAGAAACAGCGCCACCAAACGCGCAATAGTGTCTGCGATAACTCTGAGCTAGATGCGCGTTCCAGTCTATCGTGGAACTCAGAGATAACTCTGAGTTTGGTCAGAGGAAGAGAAATAGCGCGCATAAGAAGAGGGGCAGCTAAAAAGTCCTCAGGGGTACATTTTGCTCGTAGTTCAAGCAGGCATGATGGGGGTATCGTGGTGCGCAGTGATTTACAAAATTTTGAAATTTTGTAAAAACTTGGCCCAGGGGGTTATTCGGTGCGCTGGTCACGCATATGGTACCCATTCTTCACTATGGGGTCATGTAGAGGTGTTACGGTAGGTTTACGGTAGATGGGAGAAAATCACGAAACTGATCGAAACTTGGTACACTGGGGTTTTTTGGGGCGTCGATAAGAAATATGACATGTAGATTATACTGCAGTGTCATCTGACGGGGTTACGGTAGGTTTACTGTAGATGAATTAAAGCGGCGGAATTAGCCGAAATTTGGTACACTGGAGTTATTCTGGATGCAGATTACGGACATTCTATCTGCTACATACAATGGTGACATATGGAACGGTTACAGTAGGTATACGGTAAGTAAGACAGAATCATGGAAGGGCAAACTTTGCCCGGAGGATTTATTCTTGCGCAAATCCTAATAGTCAATTCTTATCGGGGCGTATGCCATCCGCTTTCTCTATTGTTTGAAGCTTTCAGCTGCGCAAAAGAGCAATCCTCGTGATGAACCATCACTGCCCGATAAATGAAAACGAGTGAACTTTGGTATAACTTGTTTTGACCTTCTAAGTGTTAATGGAATGAGTGAGCACATTATGGCAAAGCAATTTTAGGGTTCATGGGTTGTCATGGTCTAGCGGTTTAGTGATAGGATCTTTACGCTAAACCACATAGGTTTGAGTCCCTACTTTAACGTCGCTTTTGCAGCAAAGTGCTTAACAGCTCCTCAAAGCCTCCGAGCTTGAGAGTTGGAATCCGGAATTACGAAAGCGGAACTGAGAGTTTCAATAAGCGTAACTCAGAGTTTCAAAAACGGAACTCAGAGTTATCTCTGAGTCAACGCGGAGCTTCAAACTCGGAGTTTCGAGACCAGATTACTACCGACCCAGATACTTTTAACTCCATCCATTCGCAAATCAATAGAATACTCCTTAAGACTTTACAAAGATAGTACAAAAATCTGGCGCACCCAAGGACGAATTGGAAAATCATCTCTAGAAGAAGATACAAAAAACCCAATCTATATAATCCCAAAAACCCCTCTGGCAAAGCTCTTAATTCGCGAAGCGCGGAATTTACCATAGAGGAATTGAGCATACGATGGCTACAGTGCGAACGCATTATTGGATTCCAAAATCACGCCAACAGGTGCGCAAAGAAATCGCGCACTGTTCTGAATGCAAAAGATTCAACGGCTTACCATTTTCATATCCATTTACAACAGATCTTCCCGAAAGAAGAGTGCAAAAAAGCCTTCCAGCACATAGGGCTAGATTTTTTCGATCTCCCCTTATGTAACGAAAATAGCGAAGAACGAAAAAACTACGGATGCATTTTTACTTGCGCAGTAACACGACTCATGCATCTTGAACTAGTTCGCAGTATGGCAGTTGGAGATTTTCTAAACGCATTGAAACGATTTATTGCAAGAAGAGGCGTACCATCCTCAATAACTTAACTTGTAATGATGCGCCCACTTTTCTTCTAAGCGAAAATTTCCTAGATAGCGAAAACACTTATGTCAATGACCAAATCATGCAAGCGCAATCGCGCCAAGAAATTCAGTGGTATCACATAACACCATATGCCCCCTGGCAAGGAGGCTTCTATGAAAGGTTGATTAAATCAACCAAACATGCGCTATACAAAGCACTGCGCTGCAATCCAAAGCCTTCCGTAGACCAAATGGCTACCTTTCTGGCTGAAATAGAAGCTTGCTTGAATCCACGACCATTAACATATCAGAGTTCTGATCAAGAAAACTTTAGCTCAATACGGCCAATTGACTTTTTGGAAAAAGACATAATTCTTTCATTTCCACAAAATGATCTCTTAGCGCAGAATCAAGATCCAGATTACCTCTTGCCTCAAGAATTTCACTCGTTGGAAACTCGCAGAGAGGCAGAAGAAGCACTGCGTCTTTCAAACAAGCGCACAGAACGATTCTGGAATATATGGAGGAAACAATACCTCACTAGCTTGCGCGAGAAACATAAAAAATGCGTAGGATCAAAACGTGCGAGTCAAAACATCCCGGGACTAGGAGAGGTTGTACTGCTCACAGACCCAGTTTTACCGCGTAATAGGAGATTAGCCGAATAACCAAATTACTGCCATTATTTCAAATTACTTACAAATTACTGTTCCGATGGACAGATAAGAGAAGCTGAACTTATAACAACTTCTAAACGAAAAATTCACAGACCAGTTAACTTACTAATACCGCTTGAAATCGATGATTCAGAAACTTCCGCACAAGATAAAGAAGAGCGCCAGGATAATCAAGAAACAGCAAAACCTCAGCGCCCACCCACCGACAGATACAATTTGAGGCCAAGACGTCAGGTACGCTACGAGGAAGCCGTCATGACAGCAACTTTTTCATATCAACCAAAATTACCTAGAGCGCAGTGGTTTTTGTTCCATATCATGATTTTATCGTTGATACAAACTATCTCAGCAATTTCCTCAAAAACAGAAATCTCATGCGCAAAAGATGGAGTTTTTGCAACACTTCCAAAAAACAAGAGTTTTGAAATTTGCGCAGAAGATTATTGTAAAATTCTCAACGGTGAAAATCAGCCACAAATAATCAAATTTCTTTCCGAAGTTATTTTACATGACTTTGACATAACCAATGGAACGAAAACGGGGGCCTATCAGTCATAGAAACCAATTGCAAAGCGCTTGATTTCTGTGTGAATATCGATTGCTTATTTTGGTCAACACTTCTCTTTAATCCCGAAAGTTGACCTAGAGGAGCAATAGCGCTCATGGCAATCTTGATATGTGTCCTCACTGCGCTAGTATACCTTATCATAAAAGTCACTGCAACGCTGACAAAACCCCTTTTAAATTCCTTCTCGTAAGATTTCAATTCCTTTTGGCGCTGATTCTCCGGAGCATACTCAATGGCATATCTTGAGTGGCAGATAAAAGACCCAAAGGTCGGACTACAAGGGCAGCAAAAAATTGCAGCTGCGCTAGCCATCATTACCATATTGAGCAAGCATGATCGCTTTGTACACTCGTGCCAGGAAATAGATGTTTTGGAATACCACTCCACAACTTGCACCACAACGTCAGGGAAAGAAAAATGCAAAATAACTCTATCCGAAATTTAAAAAATAGCGTTCAAACAAGAGCATGTTTGCGCCTAATACGAAATTCCAGCTCAATTGGAAACATAAAAATCAAATGGCGAGGTTTGCGGCTTACATGCGAAAAGGACATGTTTTTCACTCGCATAATCCAACTAAAAATGGTAGACAGCAAAAGATGCGCCCATATGGGCTCATGCATCGGCGATAAATGCGCGTCAATAAACAGCTCAACCTTACTACCAGAACTGCAGCAAGGTAATTCTTACCCTGGTCGCACAGGCTGCTTAGAATCATGTGGTGGAATAGG
Organism: Cylicocyclus nassatus; assembly: GCA_958299035.1. Classification (NCBI taxonomy): domain Eukaryota; kingdom Metazoa; phylum Nematoda; class Chromadorea; order Rhabditida; family Strongylidae; genus Cylicocyclus; species Cylicocyclus nassatus. The sequence continues at coordinate 81,873,137 of CATQJL010000001.1, forward strand.
TTGCGACTGCTTTTATCCAATCTCCGGCTGTCTGTTTTATCGCGTATACGCTGTACCACAAAGCCCTGAGACTTTTGAAGTTTTTCGTTGCGCTCATTGGAAAGAGGGAGTCAAATTGGACGTGAAGCTTAGAGAAGGAAAAGAACAATATAACATAACAGCGATTCCAAACGTTCCTATAAAGCTTTCCTCATTACAGATAACTATGACAATGATGACTATCCCTCCAACCCCACCTCATTTTCTATCAATTCATAACTAACGGCATTGATACAATATGGTGGACAAACCGCATTAAACCAAATTTGTTTTGCGAAACCAAAGAAAAAGCACGGCAATTGAACTGCGCCTATGAAGACGACTGCAGATGTTTTGCAGCAGAGAATAGCGTCAATTGTCAATGTACGCAATCAAAACTGCAAGAAGAATTTGACCGAGTAGAACTAAAATTGCCGCTCAAAACACCTTCTTGGGAGCTGACAAAACAACGAAATCAACTGATAGTGCACATATCCAATGTTGTCGGAGGAATCACCCATAGATCACGGATACGGGGTTGGCGGGAAACGCCGCCGATTTGACCCTCTCGGAAGGGTATAAAAGAAGCGGATAAGGAGGAGCCGCGAGCAGAAGACGCTCGCGGGGAGTAGAAACGAGCTGGCCAGAAGAGAACCAGACCTCCCCCCAAGGAACGATCAAGCCAAGTAATCGAGCCCTACGAGATAAATCTTGCATCCCCCGGCTCCAAGTTTTGCACTAATTGTTGTTATTTTCTTGTTGGCCCCCGGGCCCTTGTTGTTGTTTCTGCGGTTTTTTTTGTACATAAAGCGTTCTTAGTCCGCGCGTGTCCTGCCAGTCAAAGGTTCAAACCTTTTTTCATACCGCTAGACCGTCGACTCCATTACATGGGGGCCGAGCCGACGCACTGACTGGTGGATCACGAGCGGATTGATGGCTAGTGTTAGCGGCGGAGACATCAAGAGGCCACCGGAGCCACCAGAAAACAAAAGGAAAAGAGCACAAGAGAGGAGGGATCGATTTGAACCTTATCACCTCAAGCGCTTACAGAGGCGCCGCTATTGATTGATTTCGATATCCTCATCGATTATCCTGCCTATTTTTCGAGTAAATAAGTCGTTTTTTCGCGTATACACGTCGTTTTTGATGGAAATTTTTGAGAAAAGAAATACATTGCTTTCAAATAAGGGCAAAGTTGTCAAGATGGAAGAAAAAAAAAGGGATCAAATGAAACCGAATCAGGTAGGACATTTTGAAAAAGTTGATTTATTAGAGCAAATAGAGCTCATCAAGACGGGTGTAGAGCTGCTAACACAAATGGTGAGCAGGCACCTAAGTGAAAGTAGAGCGGCAGTCAAGTACAGGGCGTCGCTGGAAGAAGAGCTATCTAGAAGAGTAGGGGAAACCATGAATCAAATTGAGAATTTGGCTGTCAGTATTAAAATGTTTCTAGGATTCAGTGAAGGAGGGGGAACATTTGATAGAGCAAATGAACCTCTTAAAACAAATCCATTACAGGACAGCCCGCAAGAGTTACCTGAAAGGCCAGCGCTGGAGCACGGCCGAGTTGAAAAAGAGCAAATTCAGGGTGAGGGCAGTTTGGCCTTTGCTGAAAGAAGTGCAAGTGATAAAGTATTTCAGATGTCGAATTCGAAGACGCGGTGGAAAGAAGCAAGGTCCGTGACTTGTCGGACGTCAGAGCCGCTCTGGAGGCAATCGCAGGACATGAGAGGCAGCGAATTCCTGCCATGTCAAGGTACGCAGGAACAATTATTGAACTACTTTCAAAGTATGAGTCTTGCGGACCCAGGGGTTTTCAAGGGGCACGAAAGTGAAGACTTTGGGAGTTTTATCAGAAAATTCAAGAGAAAAATTCGGTACGATTATTCGGGATGAGCACACCTTGGTAGAAATCCTGGGGGATGGGCATCTAGGAGGGCGAGCCAAGGCGGTGTTCCTGAGTATCTCTCGGCAGTGAGGCACCAAGGATTTGATAGGGTGGTCGAAGAAATGACCACACTACTAGCCTGCGACTCAACTGCATCAAGATTCAGAGCTCTTACAGCTTTGAGAAACTTGCGGGTGAGACCTAGCCAAGGGGTGGCCGATTTTTGCGTAGCCCTGGAAGGCTTGGATAGGAAAGCGAATCCTCAGTGTAGCATTGAGGAAAGATTTATGGAGTATGCACAAATACTCCTGCACAACTTGAGCACGTGGCCGGAATTTGTGCAGCTAGTCGGAACATTGCACAAGGTAAACCCAAGGGACGCATACAATACAATCAAAGAAGTGGCGATCGAAATAGAGCAGTCGAAAAGACTGTGCAAGTGGGAAGAAGGGACGAGCGGCAACCATCGCCGAGAAAGGACGAAAGATCAAAAACAATCCAGAAGTATGCAACACCCATGAATGAGAAGCAGTTGCAACGATTTCTAGGAATGGCATCGTTCCACCGCAAATTTTGTTTAGGATTTTCGAAGCAAGCAGGTCCCTTGTTCCGCTTGACATCAAGCGCGAAGACGTGGAGGTGGGGATCCATAGAAGAAGAAGTTTCAAGAAACTCAAAGAAATGATCTCAACAGCACCCGTACTCGCACAGCCAAACATCACGAAGGCAAGAACGGGAGACAATCCCTTTATCATATGCACAGATGCTTCCACAACAGGAATTGGGGCAGTGCTGACGCAGAAGGGAGAAGACAATGAGATGCACCCTATCTACTTCGCGTCAAAATCGCTAAGTAAAGCAGAGCGGAACTACCACGTGACGGATCTGGAAGCACTAGCAATTGTTTTTGCAGTGCGAAAGTTTCATATGTTCATATACGATCTACCTACAATACTGTATACCGACCACCTGCCGCTAACAGCGCTCTTTAAGCGATCGAATGTATCAGCTCGAGTTCTCAGATGGTCATTGGAGCTGCAGAGATACAACCTAAGTATCCAGTATGTCAAGGGAAAAGCCAATGTAGTGGCGGGCGCTCTGAGCAGAGAAGGAGCGTGGAAAGAGGAAGCCGCAGTAGGAGAATGCGGAGAAGCTGTGGTGAACACGGTGTCGGTAAACGTTGAGTCCAAATGGATGGAAGAATTGAAGAACGATGAAGAGTGAAGGTCGGTAATCGACATGCTCACGGAGGGGAAATTAGAAGAGTACGTGAAAATAGCGGGCATGATACAACCCATACAACGGAGAGCTTACAATGTTTACAAGAGAAGGACTACAGGTACATGTCGTACCGAAAAGCCAAAGGAAAGAAGTTTTCCTGGAGGCGCACAAAGGGGTCCTAGCAGGGCATTTTAGTGCACAAAAGATTTTCAATCAACTGAAAAGAAGGGTGTTCTGGCCAAGGATGGCCCAAGACATTCACAAATGGACACGAGAATGTCAAAATTGTTTCGTTGAAAACGGCCGCAGCAAACTGGTACCACCGTTGAAACCGACCGCAACCACAAAACCGTATGAGGTCATTGGGATAGACATACTGGAGTTAGGTCAGACCACGAGTGGCAATAGATACGCAGTCACTGTAATCGACCATTTCTCCAAGTATGCAGCAGCCTATCCAGTTCCAGACAAGAAAGCCGAGTGGCGAAGGTGATATTTGGAAGATGGATAGCAAACGGTTGTCGGTGCCGAAGGCAATTTTGTCCGACAGAGGAGGTGAATTTGAAAACAAAGTTATGAATGAGATCGTAAGGATAACAGGAATGGAACAACTCTTTACCAAGGGTTACAATCCACGAGAAAATGGTATCACGGAAAGGCTGAACGGCACCATCGTTACTATGCTACGGAAATGTGCAGAGGTCCCCACGGAATGGGACACACGATTGCCATTCTGCATGATGGCATACAACATGATTCCGCACAATGCTACAGGAGAAAGCCCATACTTCATATTGCATGGAACAGATCCAATCTTCCATCGAACTTGATTCCGTCCACGGGGGCGAGCATCTATCAAGGAAGCGGTGGAGAATCCGAGTACAGGACAGAGTTGCTGCAAGCCATTGCAGACGTACAACAGCGCGTTAGAGCATATAATGAACGCACAAGAGCAAGGATGAAACTGGAGTATGATACGAGGAACCATGTAGAGAAAATCAAGTATCCAGGGCAGGTAGTAATCTACCCTACCTGGTGGCATCATAGATGCCGGCAAGTTGGCACACATCGCGGAAAGATGCCAACTCCGCCGGCAGCTCGCGGAGTAATTGTAGGTTTTAATAATCTTATGTAACCTTAGCACGCAATCTTTCGCACATCAAATTTTGATGAAGCAGACGGCCGCAAAATTGCTACCTTGCGCGCGGTCGAACCTACATACGTCAACTTGAAGTGCCACCACCTTAACCGTTCGACCATTCGGGCAATCATTGCCATTGCACCAGCAATAGGAGGAACACGCTGGTAAATGGCTGCCTGTAAGAGGGATCGATACATTGCGTGAGAGACTTTGACCTGAAAGAACAGCTGATTGATATGAGCGAGAGAGGGGCGAAATCGGTGCAAACGAGATTTATAAGGGATTGCAAGAAAAGATGATGTTCTCTATTAAGGCATTACTGGATTTTTTCTCTGTAAGAAAATCGTCGTTTTAAAAAAGAAAAACTCATACAATGAGAAAAATGACAGTTTTTTGATGAAAAGTAGAATTTTTGATTTTTTTTCGCGTGACGTAAACTGTGTGATACCGCCGCAATTCGCAAACTCACAGACGCCGTCGGCAAAGGTGCCACCACCTCGACGTGGTAGGGGCACGTTGAGATGCCGGCAGCTCGCTCTCTCAAAAGAGCACGCTATTTCCCGTGCTCTCTGACCTGCCGGCAGCTGCCATCTCGCGGATTTCGACGAGCTGCCGGCAGGTTGCCGGCAACTTACATCGCGAAGTCGCCGGCAGCTCCTCCTGCGCTTCCAGAAATTTTTCTAAAGAAGAAGTTCTGAAACCGCAGACTTTTATGGAATTTTCTACAGAGTCGAGGCGGCATCTTTATCAAGAAAATTTTTTGGAAAAAGGCCTGGGACGGCCTAAATTTGGGGTCTCACTTTCTGGCCACCTCACGGAAAAGGTGCCAGCGACTTGCCGACGAGACCTGCCGCCAGGTCGGGGGGATTACTACCGGCCCAGAAGTCGGAAATAGAGTATACATGAAATGCCCAGCAGAGAAAGGGAAAACATCACACCCAAAGCTCACGGGTGATTCAGTGAAAACTCAGCACTCATAACCAGAATTGGGGAAAACACAGAGCCCATTAGAGTACAATTTGATATGTCGAGAGTTGTGCCCGTAGAGATCCCGAATGACCGTATTGATACTGTGACTGGTAGAGGGAGAAGAGGGAGAAAGAAACAAGTAAAAACAAAGTGTGCTGAAGTAGCCATGTATTTCAAGGACGCATATATCGAGGATGAAACACAACCAGCTCATCTCCTACACCAATGCTTAGACGAATGCCTCGCAAAGTCGCAGTTGAATGAAATTGAAGGAGTGAATTTCCCAGGAGCCTTCGGGCGAGAGACAGTCGGAAGTGTTTGGAAAGCCTGGGTAGCCTGCAGCATATTTGGACGAAGCGACCTCGATTTGGGAGAAAAGATCAGGCTGTATCGCGGAGGATCAGTGTGCTTAGACGCGAAAGCCTTGCAGAAAATGTTGCACTTGGCATTCGAGAAGTGTACAGAGTGGACGGAATTCATCTGCAACAAGAGTGGAATAAAAAAGCACACTCCAATCAGAGAATATGACGTTGTCGGGATGTATGACGAGGCACTAAGAGGATTCAAAGTCAAGATGGCATTGGCAGAAAAAAGTCAGCGATCGAAGAAGGCGACCGATTGCGTACCTAGCACCAAGGTGTGCTGCAGCCTTGGAAAGAGATGGTCTCAAGGCAGACGTCATTACCAAAGTCGCCATCCAATTCAGTCAGCTCAAGGAAGCCCTAGAAGGTCTAAAACACTGCTCCAGGTGCAGTGTTTTAGACCTTCTAGGGCTTTGCCAATGGATGCACGAAGAGAAGAAAATGCAATCACGGATACGATATTAGCATGCAAAAAGCATCTGGAAGAAGGCGGTGAGCTCGTGTCGGTATGGCCACCCATAGTGTGCGACGAAATAAGCATTTGGAAGAATATGTTAGAGCTATGGGCAATCATTGATGCCGCTTTGAAAGAGTTTGCAAGTCCGGATCAGTTATTTCTATTGGCATCATCGAGAATCGAGAATGACAAGGTGTAGATTGAGGCCGGAGCGCCCGAAAGCACATTTCAGCTTTATGGTTATTACTGCGGAGTGATGAACGCGAGGCTCCTGTATGAAGCTATCAGAAGACGAGCGATCGGCGCACAATTGGACGAGTTACAGCCACCGCCGCGGACGACGACTCCCAGGAGGGGAGGGATGTCGGAGGAATCACCCATAGATCACGGATACGGGGTTGGCGGGAAACGCCGCCGATTTGACCCTCTTGGAAAAGTATAAAAGAAGCGGATAAGGGGGAGCCGCGAGCAGAAGACGCTCGCGGGGAGTAGAAACGAGCTGGCCAGAAGAGAACCAGACCTCCTCCCAAGTAACGATCAAGCCAAGTAATCGAGCCCTACGAGATAAATCTTGCATCCCCCGGCTCCAAGTTTTGCACTAATTGTTGTTATTTTCTTGTTGGCCCTCGGGCCCTTGTTGTTGTTTCTGCGGTTTTTTTTTGTACATAAAGCGTTCTTAGTCCGCGCGTGTCCTGCCAGTCAAAGGTTCAAACCTTTTTTTTTCATACCGCTAGACCGTCGACTCCATTACAATAGGGTTTCAGCCGAATTCATAATAAACTTTGATAAAACCGTCGAAACCACGATCTTGCAAACTGAATATGAAAATTGTTCGGTAGAAAACGCTTATCTAAAAGGCTGCTACAATTGCGCGAAAGGTGCAGAAGAAAAAGTCTACTGCAAATCAAGGAAAAACTTGATCGGAGTAATACTATGCGGAAAAAATGCTTTCGCAGTACCATGCGCATCATCAGCGCCGCGATCAACATCACGCTTTCATCTCGACAGTGCAAGGCAAAATATCGATTGTACCCTGAAGTGCGGAAGGAAAACGCATATGTTCATGATTTCTGGAATTTTGAAATATACCGGTGCCTTCCAAGAAAGCCTATTCAAAACTTCAGGGAAATCACACAATATACAACGAGATTCCGTTGCCAGACTTCATACATATAATAAATCTTGTTTTGAGCTGGTACAAAACGCTAGCACTTGCTCTCGTATGCGTATTAGCTGCTTTACTTTCGACGTATCTTTGCCTTCAGACATTAGGAATGCGCATACTCTGACTAATTTTGAAAATTGCACGGGCCATCATATGCTTTCTTGCGCGCATATGCTATTGGATTGCACGTAAAATTTATAAAAAACATTAAAACGAAAGTAACTACAAACATGAGAAAAACTTTTAACCTTATCAATGCCATAAGCGCCTGCGCCGGAAAAAAAAGAGAAAAAAAAAACAGAACAAACAATAACCCACACTACCTCTTTCAGGCAATAGGATCAGAAGACGTGCAAAGTTCGAAGCAACAACTTCTTGCGATAAGAAATGCTATTCCAAAACTACCAGCGCCAGCAGATTACGCGAAAACATTTTCAAATACTGTCACGACGTAGATCATACGATGAAAAAAGTAGACGAACTGCAAAGCATCATCGATGTAGTACGCAATTCCAAGATGAATTTGGAAAAGAAAGAAAACAAACTACACTACTACGAACTAATGTGCGAGAAACTGCGCATCAAATTCTTACTGCTTCGCACTCAACTGCGCACATTATAAGCCGTACCGCAATTTTTGTTCGCGACGAAGATAACAACGCCTGCGATTTGAGAAACATTGATGGAATGGCCCGATGAAAATGAAGACGGAAAGGAACTGGTTGCAAACCAAAAAGAAGTCGAAGTAATAATTGAAGACCAGCTAAGCTGCCTCGAAAACTTCAAACAAAGCTACACCATCTCACTGAAGAGATTTGGCAGCAAAACGATCAACAAGAAGCGCAGAAAGAAAAAGAAGAAGGAACAATCTTTCAAGCCTTAAAAAACATGGAAGAAATTTTGAAGGATTTGCAAGAAAAGTTGAAAAACAATCAGGAAGAATCAGGAAGTCTTCGAGAGCGCAGAGAATCAACAACCAGTGAGTCATCAAATGAAGACAACGAGATCGCCCGAGCTGATAGCGAAGCCGAAAGGGAGCCAGAGCAACACGAGGAGGGGAGGCTTGCGGACCAAGAAGCAGTGAGACAAGACGAACAACACGAATAACAAAAAGTTGCGGAAGAAGAAGCAAAACGAGAAAATGAAAAGTTTATGGAGCCACTTGGTGGAATGGACATGGAAGAGGTCCCAATGGACATCGGAGAGCGCATCGGAAAATTGCAACTGGAGTTCGATCGTAATGCTCAAGCCATTCAGGATCTGAATCTGCTGATAGAAGAGTTAGAAAACGAACGGACCTGTCGGCTACGCTCATTCTACAGAGGCGAAGTCAAGGGCATTGAGCGCAATATGCGCTGCGTTTTTTGTGAAGCCATTGGCTCACACTACTCGGATTCTTGTTGGGAAGTAGCAACGGTGCGCGAGAGACGACAATTGCTTGCCGACAAGAAAAAATGCGGTGCCTGAAAATCATCTGCTGTGGAGGAAGGCTGTGTCGGAAATATGGGCAACCATGTTTCCAACCATGTTTGTTTTCACCGCGCATAGCAACATTCAGCTCTATGCGCCTTCCTAAAGAAAGCCCGATTATCATGCAAGGACTGCAAAGAGCAAGGGATGCGAAAGAGAATCACAGGCGCCGCGCTGAAGAGCTCGAACACGAAATCAACGAACTCAGAAGAGCACTTCCCTAGGCGGCCGGGAATATCGCCGCAACGCTGCGATCCCTCGAGGTTGTTACATTTATTTATGGTCACTGTAACGCCGCGGCAACGCGGAGAACGTTATCTCATGACAGATTTTTGCAGCTTCAACTTCTCAAAATATACTACGGTTATCGTGCAACACATCACTGCGCTGGATATAAGAAGCCGCGGGACAAGCGCGCATGGGCAGAATACTTTTCCTTGTTTTTTTCAATCACGTTGATGTCCTCTTGTTCTCATTTTTTATTGCAACTCGTTTTGATCATTTTTGAGGAAAAAAGAAATCCACCTGCGCACGCACTTCTTCTATTCTTGCGCCAAAAAGAATTCTTGTCATTTTTTTCGAAAATTCACTTTTTCGCGCCAAAAACATTCATCAATAATTGCGCTTGTTCACATTCATGCAAGAAAAAAGGTTTATGATAAATTCATATTTTTGCGCATATATTGTAATAAAATGTATCAAACTGCGGTTTAATTACCCAAGTTTGAGGTATACACTCTGCGCCGATCGGTGTGTTGGTTGCATTTGGTTGGTCATTACCGCGTGGCAGCGAACATAGCAAGGTTGGTTCATAATAAACTTGGTACTTTCTATATTTCTTGTTTGTAATGTGTTATTTCTGTTTGCGACTTCGTTTATGAACGCAGCTGCCGTCCGAATTCTCCATGCCATTAAATTTGTTTATCCTCACTTTATGTCTACCCACACTCCGCCCACTTAATACTTGTCATGCGACAAAACAACTTCCGGCGGTTTGTTCCTCTTTACTACGCAGTTTTCCCGAAATGCGGCTTCATGCAACCTGCACTTAAAGCATTGTCGTAATGTTATGTTTTCGCAGTATTTTATTCATGTGGTTTGATGATCCACATGCTCAGTCTAGTGAAGAAAGAGTGGAGTGGAGAAACCCTTAGAGCCTTTCGATCTCTATTTGTTGTATGATGACGATTCTTCAGCTGTCTTATCGAGATAGTCAAAACTTTGGGAGAAAAATGAGAAAATACAGTACGTTCGCTCAGATGGCTGCGTCAATGCTGACAGACGCAGTGGGCCTTCTCAGGCCCAACAGGTTGTCAGCATTAGCGCAGCCATCTAAGGCCAGGCCGAGGCTACACCACTCTGACAAGATATAGATGATCAGAACAGTATTTTTGAACACAATGATGTCTCTACGCCAGACGCATACTGACTATCTCAGATCTTTTGCAGTATTGCAATCCTCTCCTATTAAGATCTCTTATTCAATCTACAGAAAGTCCGGAGAGAGCTTTCTGGGAGAGGATCATTTTTGCTCCGACTATGTCTGCTATCTCTGAATTATCGTCTTTGATTTAGTCGCATTATTATTATATGTACAGAGTGGGTACCAGAGTACAGACATGCTTGACCGCGACTGTTTCTGAAAAGACTCTGAGACTTTCTATTACAGCGCGACCGTCAAAGACGATTGGAGAGATTGTTAATATAATGTCTATAGACATGGATTGTTTCCAACAAACCTTACCTCCCCCCCCTCCAACTATCAGTACTGAAGCATTTTACTGCAGGGTAGTCTGGCATTGTTTTCTCTATGGCATCGGATCAGAATTTCTGTCCTCAGTGGGGTAGCTGTATGATGGTCTTTTTCATGCTTAACTGTATCATGAACCGTGCCGTTCGGAGATAGAACGAAAATTATCCAAAATTACGGATTTTTATTGGAATGCCGTCCTTCGCGCTATTCCTGTACTGTCCTTGCATAGCGCAGACAGATCTTTTGTTTGATCAACACTAGTTCGCGATGAAATTGGTTTTCTATTTGGATGCGACAGCGATTACAATCCAGAATCGTTCCCCATTAACGAATCTGTCAAAGAGTGATAACAAGGTCAGTTGTAAGTTATGCTTGGCTCAAAACTAAGAAAAGTGGTGCAAAAAAGCTAAGGAAGTAGTAAATGTAGAGTTCATTTATAAAACAGTGACGACCGATTTTACTGCAAACTTTGCGCTTGCAGGAGCATAAAACGCTCATACTAGAAAGCCTCACCTCAACGTTCAGCTCAGTCACTTTCAGTGTTTAGATATTATCAGACGTAAGCAAAAAGCCAACCAGAGATGAAAACCAAGAAAATGCGGTTTCCGGAATTGGAGTGCGTGTCGCGCGCGGTCGCGCCATCGTCACGATTTTTCAAATGCCCTATACATATGTCAACATAGAGATTTTAGGGGTTATGGGGGCGCAGAAAGCACCTCGAAAAATTTTTTCCGGAGTGCTAGCTGATGCCACGCGCCTTCATTTGAAGAAATTGCCCCCCCCCCCCAATTCCCTCCCCCGACGGAAGTCCTGAAACCGCTGCTGCATGTGTATTAAAATCTCTTTGAACAGGCAACTGCGGAATCAATTTTCCTAAGGGTTCGCTGAAGGAACTTTCATACTGAAAAGCCCTGCTTCTATGCTTCTGAAAAGTTTTAGTCCCTTACCTAATCATGTCCTTCGAATTTGATTGTTTGAATTCATCCCAGCCTCTCTAGGTATCACCGTTACGCAAGAATTATTCATTGGTTGTAAGCCATCTGAAAGAAAAAATGAAGTTTTGATAACTCTCAGTTAGGGGTTGACAATGAAACAAGTATTGGTCTGTTCAGATCGTGTGATTGCTTCCTAGACGAATCTATGCACTATTTTATGAAGGAGAATTTTCCTTTTCGGTTTGCTTTGTGCTCTTGAAAAAAATCTTTACTTCTTCGAATCTTTATTCTTTTTACAGTATTTTTAGAAATTAAATTGCCCTTGCAACGCAATGTTAAGAGGCGGGACTTTTTCTGAAAGCTTATAGGCGGTGGATCGGCAAAATCCAGCGACTCGGGATTTTAACGCGGTAGGCTCCTTATCGCCCAACTATGAAAACAGTGCAATCCCGGTTGCACAGCATGCTTTCTCTGCCGAGAAAATCGCTCTCAAACTCACACGCGCAGGCCAAACTTACACGCATCTGGACGAGTTAACAATTTTCTTCTCACCATTGGAGGCTGCCCGCCGCAACACTATAACCATTGGGTCCAGCCACGATTTACCGTCATCGGTCTTGCTCCACTCGTCCAATATCAAAGGGAAGGGCATTGAAAAACGCTCATTTTCGATGTTTTCAAGTTTTCAAAAGTGGATTTTCGGGGTCAGCTATTGAAAAACCCCAGATAAGCGCAAATTTGACTAAGCTGAGATTTGCCGAGCTACTGCCTTTTTACAGTTTTGAAGCAAAAATGATATAGGCGTTTCCCATGCGTAGGGACACGGGCGTGGCCGTGTAGACATTTGAACCCGTAGAAAAACTTGTTGAACCTCCACTCTAAAGCATTAGTTTTTGTACTCTCTAGCTGCCAAAAACTGCCACGCGCATACGTTATCAAACGTCGGCAAAGCTCCGCCGCTATAGACTGGGGAAAGGACGATAGCTATTTCACGACTTTCCACGTTTGTGTAACTTGGCATTCTACCACTCATGAAAACTGAGGCAGGCGCTATACTCCTCGAGGAGTATAGCATGGCGACGATCGATATGCATCAAATACGTGTAAAACCGGCGACTTTTGTCGCCGATATTGGCGATCGCCCGTTGTAGCGACTGGCGACCGCAAGTCGCCAGTGTTGGCGACTACACGTTTAATACGTATCGATTAGCGACTGGCGATCGCCGATCGCCAAACAAGTTACCACACGTCAAATCGATACGTATCAAACGTGTAGTCGCCGATACTGGCGCCAATTTGAAATCGCGAATGACGTTTTAAACAAAGAGTCTTTTCACCAAAATGAAGTGTTACTCAAAGCTCGGTAGATAATTTAGCACACAATAGCTTCGAAACTAAAGAGATTATAAAGAAAACTTCGTTATGAAGCGAAACCGTTTACCGCAACATAGAAGAACAGCCGAAATGGAAGAGAAAAAGCCGAAACAGCCGAAGACCTGACACGGAAAGATTTGTAAAACTTGAAACCATCACTTCAAAGCGAATAAGTTGCTCATACTATAGACCTATTGTGACTCAGTGCGCTTCGGCTGCAAAAGCGGCAACCGGCATAGAAGCAGCTACCGACAGCGAAGCGACACCGGCGAGGTTCAGAGGCTCTCTAATTTGAAACAGCGCACATCAGCAAAACTTGACAGTGCTAATCTCATAGAATTTTTATAACCAGTGCGTCACCTCTGCTTCGCAGAGGCTCGCACTGGTCTTACTTCATATGCCTTACTCATTCTTGACTAATGGTGGCAATGAGACTCACCGCGCAGTGCCGATTATCGCGAGTAAAATGTAAACAACTATCCATTTAAAATGCTTTTTCATGTGGGATCGGTGATTTTGCGTGAATGAAACTTTTCGCAGAAGAACAAATACAAATTTGAATAGGTTCTTGGACTCTTTCTGGCTTGGTAGCTACCATAAGGACAGTAGGCAACGTGAGCTACATCTCTGTGCAAAATTTTTCTCGAATGCTCAGGTAAAACCATGGCAAATTAATCATTTACGCAACCATTTCTTTTTGGCGTCGTTCTCCTAAAATCGTGAAATTTTTACCATTTTTTTTGGACTAAAGTCCATGGCTTGCACATCAGCATGCCAAACACATCCCCAGCTTTGCAAAAAGTGGTGCTACGGAATCAATTTTGCTGGCCAGAACCCAAGTGGTTCCGTTTGACGCGCAGTTTCTGAGGGATCCACCAACAAATCCACTCATGCTTTTGCCCGGTAGGCTCTTATGTTGGTCGCATGCGATGTGCAAAATTTGGGCTCAGGACGTTGGCTGGAACTCGCACTACGAATTTCGTTACAGACAGACACACAGACATACATACACACACACACAAAAACACGTAAACAACCTTAGCCCGTTATTATAAGTTATGATAGATGCTCTGGCATTAAGCGACTTTACATCAAGCGATGTTGAATGCCTTCAGGTAAAAGCTTGCATCAACTGTATGTTATGCGTAAACTATATTTTAAGCCTATATATGCTAAAGTGATCCTTTTAAATACTTGCTATCAATTAAGCAACACATCTATAAACTGAACAATACCACTATGGTCTTATTATCCCAAATGGACCCAACAATATATCCAATCCCAAGGGTTAGACGAAGATTGTCACAATGTGCATTTGCTGGTTCCGCAAAGCAATACAGTAACATTGTCTAAAAATATTCCTGAAGTGCAGTTAAATTAAAAAAGAGGTTTATCGTTTACCGTTACAATCATCACACAGAGTAGATTCATCCTTGACTGCATCATGGACTCGTGCTGTTTTGAGATAAAATGAAAATTAGCAAAATTTACGGATTTTTATTGGGATGCCGCCCTCCGCACTATTTCTGTACTGTTCTTACATAGCGCAGGCAAATCTTTTATTTGGTGAACGCTAGTTCGCAATGAAATTGGTTTTGAAGCGGCAACTCCATTGTTTATGTATCCTGTACCAAAACGGTAACTCCGGTCTATTCGGTTGCGACAGTGACTATGATCCAGTATCTTTCCCCATTATTAAATCCATCAAAGAGTGACAACAAAGTCAACTGTGAGTTACTGGCCCGTAGTAAACTACCGTCAGGGCATCTCCCCTGAGGCGGACCGGAGCTGATATCTTGGCGCCTCAGTCCAGCATCCGGCGGGCTATTGATCTGGATGCAGATCGCTTCCTGGACATTATAATTAAGTGCGTTCTTGAAAAAAGAACCACTTGAGCTGGTTTGGTTAAATGGGTAAGCCATTGGAATTACACGAGCGCGGCCGTGGTTCAATTCCGCCTAGCGACACAACTTTTGCTGCATCGCCGGGCAATTTTTGATAGCGGCCACTATCCAATCGATGATGACCGCTATCAAGGATTTCGCCTAGCAAACGTAAAGATAAAACAAAAAACATTTCGTTACGAAAATTTTGCGACAAAACGAAATGGTTGCAACGTGAATTTAATAAAATGAACAGCTGAGTCCTCGTTTTGGACAGCTTTAAAAAAACCAGTTAAGTTTACAAAAAAGAGAAGAATTTGTTTTTTTCTGTCTTACTCGCCAAAATCAGCTGTTCATCGATCCTCTCCTTTTCGGGCGCGGTTGTGCAACTTTGCGCCGATTTTGTCCGCAGTGTTAGGCAAATTGCTGTGTACGTAAGTTATTCAGGAGCAACTTACGAAGATTCTCTCTGCGTTTCCTCTTTAGCACACTATTTTTGGACATCATCGCTCATATCATCTCCCATGACCCGGCAGGGAGATCATCTCCCTGCCGAACTTCACCTGAGGCTCACCTCTCAGGTGAAGTTGCATCCCTATAGCACGGGGAAATGGGCGGTCGTCATTTTACTGACAGAACCTCACATGAAGGTCTCAGGGGAGATAATCTCCCATGACCGAGCTTTACTACGGGCCACTGAGTCCAACCCACGCCTGCTCAAAACTGACAAAAGTGGTGCAAAAAAGCTAAGGAATAGTAAATGTACGTATGTCAACACTTTTTCTGTTCAATGCATACCTTACTGTTTTTCGCTTTGCATACATTACCCTTTTTGAGATTTTAGAGGTTATGGGCACGCAAAAATTTTGGAAAGCAACTCAAAAAAATTTTCAGATTTTTTTCCACTCTGATGGCATCAGCCACGCATCTCCGTTTAAAAAGTATTGCTCCCTCCCCTCCGCCGACGGAAATCCTGGAACCGCCACTGTTGCACGTATCAATCTTTTTGAACAGACAGCTCAATTTTCCTGGGGGTTCGCTAAAGAAACTCTTTTCACACTGTAAGAGCGAATAAACTGCTAATCTGGGCTTGGAAAACAATAAAGGCGTATTTCTATGCTTCTACAAGTAATACAAATGTTGAGTCTTTTATCTGATCATGCCCTTCGAGTTTGATTGCTTGAATCCAACCCAGTCTTCGTAGATATCACCGCTACGCAAGAATTAAAAACGATTATCGGTCTGCTCAGATCTTGTGATTGCTTCCTAGAAGAATCTACTATTTTGTAAAGAGGAAGTTGACTTTTTTGGTCTGCTTTGTGCTTTTGAAAAAAATCTTTATCTCAAATCTTTATTCTTTCTACAATATCTAAAAAATAAATTGCCTTTGCAGCGTAAAGTCAAGAGGCAAGACATTTTCTAAAGACTTTTACAGTTTCGAAGCAAAAATTATAGCTATTTCGCAACTTTCTGCTTTGCATTGGCATAATTTGTGTGAACTGGCATTCTATTACTCATGAAAATTGAGTGGATAGTCAAGGTAGACAAGAGAGACAAGAGATAGTAGCAATAGATAGTAGATAGACAAATCAATAATAGCAACCAAATGCACACCCCACTTTGAAGTCGCAAACGCAAATCTAAACAAAAAGTCTTTTGAAAAAGTCACCAAAATGAAGTGTCACTTCAAGCTTGGTAGCAGCAAAACCTTGATGTGTAGTTTCAGCTAGACGGGATCCCTCTAGAGTCCACAACTCTAAGAGAAAATACAGGGTATCCCAGAAGTAAGTACAAACTTTTTAATTCTTGATAGCTTTCTTCCCACAGAATCTTTTCCTTAGCTCCAGTACTAGTCGGTAGAGAAAAAATTGAATTAGCATTTTACTAGTCTCAGCATAAGAGTACTTCAGTACAGTACACTATTTCTTTAACCTATAATGAATTATACTGAAGTTTTGCGTGAGATACTGAGATATACTATCGGAACCAAAGACACATGTCTTACGAATTCTTAATTAATGATAAAGTACAGTGAAGTGAGCTCGGGGAAGACCTTTCATCTCATAAACGATGTGAAATTATTGGGCCGAGCGCTATAAGCGAAAGATACAAATAATAAGATAATAAGATACAAATACTCACCCAGAGTAACAAATATATTGTAGGTGTTGAGGAATGATGTGCTCAATGATATGACATCCTAGTTGTTTATGTCAACAAGTCATATATATATAGTTGTGACAATCATACACTTCTCAGTCTTGTGGCTTGCTCTCTCGGATAAAGGCTTCTCTGCATCCGCTCTGGTACATAACAGTGGCGATCAGGGACGCAGCTTATTATGCCGAGAACAGCCGAACGCTTAGCACGGACGGCTGAACGCTCTAGATCAAGGATGACAGAACACTCACTGGATGGCAGCCTCATCACTGCTCTAATCGAGCAGATGAGGATTCAACAAGAACAGACAAGGATCCAGCAAGAGAAGATGGAGGCCCGACACGAAGAACAAACAAGGATGCTGCAAGAACAAATGAAGATTCAACAGGAACAAACGAGGATCCAGCAAGAAGCGATGCGCGCACAGCATGAAGAAACTATGCTGCTGTTCATGACCCTCCAGAACAACCAAGATCCGGACAGAAGAAAGGACGCCTGCGACCAATTGACCAGAGACGTGGCGAACTTCGTGCCTGACGAAGAATCAGGTACGACTTTTTCTTACTGGTTTAGCAGGTACGGCCCCATGATCAGGCAGGCCGAAATGCCAGATGACAGAAAGAGGGACCTCATTTTGACAAAAATGAGCGAAGAAGCATACCGCAGATACGCAGACGATCTCCTCCCATCGAAACCATATGAAGTGGACTTCGAGATGACAGTCGCCAAGTTGGCGACCCTGTTCGCGTCCAAGAAGACACTCGTACGAAGAAGGTACGAGTGCCTCAGAATAGATTGTCTTCCGCTTACGGCAGACACTCCTTTTCGCGATTACGCGAATCAGATCACGCGCATGGACGAGGAGGCGCAGATGAAGGAACTGGACTACGTTGGACTGAAGACGTTGCAGTTTTTCGCAGGACTCCAGGATCCTTCCTTACGCGACATTCGCTTGAAGATGCTCCAGCGGCTAGACGCACACAAGGATGGACCGTTGACTATTGAAGAACTAGTCAATGAGTGCGAGAATCTCACAGCGTTGAGCAACGACAACGCAGACATGGGAAGACAGTACGCAGTACAAGCAGTACGAAAAGCGAGCTCAAGGAACCCAACAAGTGGAGAAGCCTAAAAAAATACTCATGCTTGTCTTCCGGAGCTGAACAAGCAGATCATAATGTACGAAAGAAAAGGACTTGCTGCAGCAAGAAGCGCAAGAACAAGAACTCCATTAGCTCCATAGCACAGATCGCTCGTTCATACGTCAGTATCAAAATGAAAGGTCGTTTTCTACCCTTCCAACTCGACACTGGTTCTGATATCACAATGATATCCCGACAGCGATGGAAGATGCTCGGATCGCCTAATTTGAAACCTTGCTCTCTGCTAGTGAGAACGGCAGATGGTTCACCGCTGAAAACTATTTTAAGATTTTATAGTAAACTAGATGGCTTACCCGGCCCCGCCGTATGTTCCGAATAGAAAATTTCATTTCTTAACCGATCCGGACCAAACTTGGCACACATACACTTCGGGCCCCGGCGGGTGTCACAGTCCACTTTTCGTTATTGATCGATGTCAATTTTATCGATTTTTTGCAAAATTTGAGCTAGGGGGCTGGAATTTGGCAGAGGGGTGTAATCGAGCATGAGCATGCTCGATTACCCCCCTGTGCCAACTCCCAGCCCCGTAGCACAAATTTTGCAAAAAATCGATAAAATTGACATCGATCGATGACGAAAAATAGCCTATGACACCCGCCGGGGCCCGAAGTGTATGTGTGCTAAGTTTGGTCCCAATCGGTTCAGAAATGGAATTTTCTATTCGGAACATACGTACACACATACAGACAGACAGACAGACAGACATACATACAAACAGACATTCAGCTTTATACATAAGATTCGCCGTGGCGGATCGAAGGCCAAACAAACTTATCCATGGTGAAGGATACTGCTACGTTGCCAACACAAATCTGCTCGGTCTAGAGTGGTGCATTCAACTACCTGCATACAAGAAGTTGAAAGATAAATACCACTGCCCTTCAATAAAGAAAGAAGATTTCAAAGTGGCACAAGTCGTCTTGGACTCAAAGGAATCTTCTAGAGAGTTTAACTGCACATTGCAATGACGTTCGAAAGCAGAAGCGAAGTCACTTCTAAGAGAATCTGCTCCTATCGTCAAGAAGAAACGGCCAACTTAAACGCCTTGCCACCTGTAAGCCGGTCTCCTGCGCAATCGTCCCTAAGACATGCCAATCAGATGCGCAGTGAAAATCTGAAGTGCAGTGAAGACCAAAGAAGAAACGAACACAAACCTAGAAGAAAAGCAAGAAGCCGATACTTTGCTACAGATATGCCGAGTCAAGAGTCTATATCATCCACACTGTCACCAACACCGAAGAAGCTATCAACTTCTAAGAAGCATCCAGTTCGACACCGAAAGCAACCTGATCAACTTCAAGTCAATCCTAAGAAGAAGACATATATCTAGATAGTTTAGTCTTAGGAGGGAGGTGTTGAGG
Organism: Cylicocyclus nassatus; assembly: GCA_958299035.1. Classification (NCBI taxonomy): domain Eukaryota; kingdom Metazoa; phylum Nematoda; class Chromadorea; order Rhabditida; family Strongylidae; genus Cylicocyclus; species Cylicocyclus nassatus. The sequence goes on from CATQJL010000001.1 coordinate 81,892,457, forward strand.
AATGATGTGCTCAATGGTATGATATGACATCCTAGTTGTTTATGTCAACAAGTCATATATATAGTTGTGACAGTCATACACTTCTCAGTCTTGTAGCTTACTCTCTCGGATAAAGGCTTCTCTGCATCCGCTCTGGTACATAACAGTCGGCAATGACGTTCCGGTAGAATATGACGGACATGAGATGCTCATGGCACTGCGCCATGAACACCTGTTTAATTGTCACAAGTTGCAAAAAATAGAGCTTATCAATAGATCACCATGCTCTCTATTACATTTGACGTAAAATCTCCTGGCTAGAATGTCACGGAGAGCAAATACCGGCTCTTCATACGTGGCGGATGCGACGTACGCAGCGTATGGGTTGAGCCAGACTTCGCGGATAAGCGGCGTACGCGGCGTACGCAGCGTACACTCGGTATATTTCATCATAGGAGCATACGCGGCGTACGCTGCGCACGTCGCGTACGCCGCGCAGTCTGACCCAACCCTATGCCCCATTTGTGCACCAGTGGCGTACCCAGAATTTCCGTTTAGGGGAGGGAGGGAGATGAAAAAATTATTCGGATGAAAGTGCGTGGCGTTAGTCACGCACTACGAAAAAAATTTTGGGATGCCTCCCAAAATTTTTGGGGGGTCCCTGACCCCGAAAAAAAGTTTTTACAAGACTAATTTAAATTTTAAGAACTTTGAAAAATACTTTAATTATTTGCAATTAAAAATAAGTTGCTTGCACATTTTCATAGTACATTTGAGCACTTTTCAAAAACCTCGCTCAGAACTTGTTGGCTGCTATTGCGAAATCCGCTTGAAGTGCTTTGGAATGATGAGATAGAACAAAACAAAACAGAGCAATTGTAAAGTAGGAGTCGCGGCCTCACCAAAACGAATAATTGTCTGACTGCTCGATCAAACACCAAGTAATAATGTGGGTGATTCATATGAATCCTTACAGAACTTCTCTCTTCTTTGTGTTTACTCGCTCGCAAGGAGTGAAAATAGATCTCTTTCAAACTGGAAATGGAAGCAGCGCATTCATTTCTGCGGCGGTCAACAAGGGTAACAAAAGTAAGAACAAGTTTGTCAGTGAAGCAAATGTTCCAGTATCCTGAATGAAGTACACGAAACCACATTCTAGTCGAGTACATTTCCTTACACTAAGGCTGCAAATTCATGTTCTAAAAAAGCACTTATGTGTACACCTGCTTCAGCAATTATAGCAGATTTGCATGCAATGGCTAAGGCATTAATGTCGCACGCAGAGCTATCAAGAAGGCATTTTTTTTAACTGGAAAGCAAGCAACATTTCTGTAGCAGTAATCCGTAGAATTTTTTTTGGTTTTGAGGAGGCTTAGCAGGTGTCTCACCTCAAAAAAAACCTCTTCCATATTTATTTACCATTGGGCCTTTAGCTATTTCAAATTATTTCGAAATTTTTAATACTCATTCGCGGACTGAGGGGAGGGGGAGGGGAGGGAACATGACTCGGAAAGCACGTTGCACATAAGTATACATACTTTTCAAGCGCAATGGTGGCAAATTAGTATATATATATGCTCTTGACGGAATCAAAGCGTCTGGGCAACTCTTGGCTTTTGTTTTTTGTCTTATCAGGGCCAGTGGCACTGCGTGAATTTTTTAGATGCCCCTTTGGGGCTATTTTCAATGATCCGCGGACGAATTCTCCCGCGCTGGCCTTCCCATAAACAAGACAAATGTCAAACAATATTCATCAATTTTGCTAGCCATGTGAAAACGCGTCAAGGGCTGAGAAGACTTTGTAAAAGAACGTTCGCGTCCAACGAAAATGGGGGAGCTCTGAACAGCTTCGGTGACTTGCACGCCAATTTTCCAATTACAGGCAGTGTTCGGAGACGGGTTTGTGCAGTAGTTCTAGATCCTAGTACTCGATTATGACCATAGCAGCACGCTGCCTTCAAGTTTTTTCTGCATTAACTCACTTCCGTAATCTACCTGTTGCTGCATAGTTTTGCCTGTTTTTTGTTGCCTTGTGCTCAAAGCAGCTGTTTTGAGAGATTTTCGCCTTTATTGCGGTAATAATTTCATTGTTAGGAAGCATTTCTTAATCTTTCTTATGCATATTAATATCAAATTTCAATAGAACCATCAGTCAATCATAGCGAAATTGCAGGTCTGTGCGCATGTGGCCTAAATAGATCTCACGTAGAAATATGCTCTTGCGAAAGAATCTTTATAATGCGTACTCTAATTGGAGACATTGTATTGGTCACGGAATAAGAACGTAAAGAGGTGTATGAAATCAACATGCATGAATTTTTGTCGAAAACCCATTATCCACATGAATATTCAGCAAACAATAACTTCTTATGAGTAGAGACAATTAATGAGTCCAACGTCCTAGGAGAATAGAGCAAGAGCTAGCAAATCCCCTCCACTAATTAATTTTCACCCGTTATGCAAGTGTAAAAATCTCATAAGTTGTGAACGCGCATATGTCCTTGTACTAAAGCAGGTAAAAGCAACGGTTTTTTCATTTGCTAGTTAATTAAAATGAGGGAACAGCGCCAATAAAAAGGGGAAAACATTTCTTCTCAGTTTTTGTTTTAATCTAGTCTGTATGATTCGTATTCTTCTTAACTTCTCTTTCGGGCAATGACAGCGGTGTAAGTTACAGATAAAACTTAGAGCTAACTATGTTAATTTATATTAGGTTGTCCCAAAAGTAAAGTCCTTTTTCGAATAATGCAAGCTATTTTTGTTTTCCCAGTAAATTTCGAGTATAATTTGAAAGAGCAGATCAAGCTCTACAAAATCTCCACCAAAGATCCGCTTAAGTCGCATTCCATGGAAAGTATGAAGCTAAAATCGGAAAAAATTTTGTCGCCTGAGAATTGGATTTCTGCGACAAAGAAACCTACAGACCTCCAACTTGGTCATTATACAGTAGGCACATAGTAATACTGAAATATGCCTTTACCGAATTTTTTCCGAGCATAGAAAGCGAGAAACAAAAATTGTCCAAAAATTGCAAACGCCCCCAACCCCTCCCACCTATATCTTTGTATACTACAAGCTTTGCTAAGTAAAATTTTGAAACGTTACCCCTGTATATGTTCTCATAATCGAGAATTGCCAAGTTTTACATTAGAAACCCGAAAAAAGTGGCATTTTTGCATTTTGGGGCCTTTTTTTTCTCAATTTAGAGCTCCGGAAAAAATCCGCCAAATACATTTTTGGTACTAGTATGTGTCAACTATACAAAAACCAAGTTCGAAGTCCGTAGGAATTTTCTGCAAGGAGATCCGATTTCTAGGGTAGGTGAAAAATCTTGATATTTGGCCCCAAATTTTCACTGGATTGCGACTTAGATGCATATTTTGTTGCTTTGTAGAGCATGATCCGCTCTATCGAATGGTACCTTATGTCCATCAGGAAATCAAAAACAGCTTAATTTATCTAAAAATGGAGTTTACTTTTGGGACAACCTAATACATGTGTCCGCGTGTCCTCTCTTAGTTACTGTATAATGAGTCATCTATCTATTAGAGGAACGAGGGAAGGATAATTCGTCAAAAAAGTCGCATTGGTGCAGATGTTGGCTTCGTAGTTTTTGCATCAATTTCAAATCTATCTTCGTCATCCACAGCGTTTCATTGAAAGAAGCAATCGCCAGCTTTTGTTCAACGGAGGGCAAACAATTCACCATTGGCCTTTCGCTATAATGTTCAGTGACTTGGACTTATAGGCAATAGAATGTGGTTGGAATCCGTTGTCGAAGTTTTATTCTATTCAAGCATACGCTTTTTCTCAAGCTGTATACTAACATATCCTATAGAATTTTAGCACAGCTGGTCAATCCGCACATTTTTAAGTGAAATTCTTTTGAGAAGTGCTGTGCAACAATGCTAATTCATCATTGTGTGGATAAATCGAAGCACAGAAGTAGAAAATGGCTCACAGCACTCTTCAAGAAAGAATTTTACAGAAAAATAGATTTGAGATCAGCCTTTCAAGACCTACCTGCGTACCATTTACGTCTCAGTCTATGTTGCCACTTCAACCAATGTCTCCTTTGTGTTTTTCACTCCCCTTTGAACTTTGTGGAAGGTTAAAGAATGGGCACTTTTTGCCTTACATACAGGATCTCCCGAAAGTAAGTACACACTGCAGGCTTCAACTTAGATTTACAATAAGTAAATCACTGACCTTTCTCAACTAATGTAGGATTACGGCAGGATCTTCGAGCATACAGCGTCCTTACGAAGTAGGCCGTGTGAAAATATGTTTCGAGAAATCTTTTCATTAAACAACGATTTACAGTTTTTCAAGCGATTTGAATAATTTTCGTTACGTTTTGAAATGCACTGGAAAAAGATCATTGCGGCTTACCTGGCATAACTTCTACAAAAGCTTGACGTTCAAGTGCAAACTTCATATTCAAAGTCAGCGACTCATTTTAGCATGAAAGTTTTCAGCTTGCTGAGTATCCATTCTGAGGCCAATGTAGCCAGTAATGGGTCAAAACCCTCTTCAAATTTCCTACCGTAATACTAAAGTAATGTGATGAATGACTCGCTCCATTCTGTAAATTCAAATCGGAGCCTGCTCTACCGACTAGTACTGGAGCTAAGGAAAAGACTCTGTGGGAAGAAAGTTATCAAGAATTAAAAAGTTTGTACTTACTTTTGGGACACCCTGTATTTTCTCTTTTGTGGACTCTACAAGGATCCCCTCAAGCTAAGACCATTCTTCAAAAGTTTGCGGCTACCAAGCTTGAAGTGACGCTTCATTGTGTTGACTTTCTCAAAAGACTCTTTATTAAAAAATCATTCGCGATTTCAAATTGGGGTGTGCGTTTGATTTCTACTATTGAATTGTCTATTTACTCAATTTCCATGAATGCCAAGTTACACAAACGTGGAAAGTCGCGAAATAGCTGTCATTTTTGCTTCGAATCTGTATAAGCTTTTAGAAAAAGTCCCGCTTCTTAACATTACGCTGCAAGGGCAATTTAGTTCCTAAATACTGTAAAAAGAATAAGGATTTGAAGAAATAAAGATTTTTTTCAAGAGCACAAAGCAAACCAAAAAGGTAAATTACTCTCCACAAAATAGTCATAGATTCGTCTAGGAAGCAATCACACGATCTGAACAGACCGATACTTGTTTCATTGTCATTTCCTAACTGAGAGAAAATGAAGGTGGATGGCATTAGCCACGCATCCGGAAAGAATTTTTGAGGTACTTTCCAAAATTTTTGCGCGCCCATAACCCCAAATCTCGAAAAAGGTAAGGAAAAGCAAATTAGTAAAGTATACATTGCACAAAAAAGGTAATGACATACGTGCATGCACTACTTTAGCTTTTTTGCACCACTTTTCTCATTTTTGAGCCAAGCGCAACTTACAGCTAACCTTGTTGTCACTTCACTCTTTGACAGATTCGATAATGGGGAACAATTCTGGATCGTAGTCGCTGTCACCGAATACACCGCAGTTACCGCTTTAGTGACAGGATACATAAACAATGGAGTTGCCGCTTCAAAACCAATTTCATTGCGAACTAGCGTTCACCAAATAAAAGATCTGCCTGCGCTATGCAAGGACAGTACAGGAATAGTGCGGAGGGCGGCATCCCAATAAAAATCCGTAAATTTTGCTAATTTTCATTTTATCTCAAACAGCACGAGTCCATGATGCAGTCAAGGATGAATCTACTCTGTGTGATTCTCATGGTATTGATAAACCTCTTTTTTGATATACACTGCACTTCGAATATATTTAGACAATGTTGCTGTATTGCTCCGCGGAACCAGTAAATGTTCGTTGCGAGAATTTTCGACTTACCGCTGCGATTGCATATGAGATCGGAGACCTTCTGAAAAAGAGCATAGTTGGTATTTAGTCTGAAGATGTGTTGCTTAATTGATAGTGAGCAATATCTGCTTCAAGGCGAAGGCGGACGCCCAAATAGGTTGAATGCATGCGAGGCTGGAGAGCACGCGGCGCGCGGGCAACTGTCAACCATGGGGCGCGCACGCATGACCGCTTACCGAGCGTGTGCGCGTCCCATGGCTGACGGTTGCACGCGCGGCGCGTGCATGTCACCCTTGCATGCTTTCAACATATTTGGGCGACCGCCTTCGTCAGGGAGCAGACATTACTGAGGTGTGAAAAGATCATTTTAGCGTTGATACAGAACTAAAATATAGTTTACGCATAGCATACGGTTGACGCAAGCCTTCACTGAAGCATTCAACACCGCTTGATGTAAAGGTCGTTTAGTGTCACTAAGCATTTACTATATATATTCTGTGAGGTCAGCGCTGTCAAGTTTTGATGATGTGAGCTGTTTTAAATTAGGGAGCCTCCAGACCGTCGGTTGCCGCTTTTGCGACGGAAGCGCACTGAGCCACGTCATGTCTATTCTTTGAGCAACATTCGCTTTGAATATATAAAGTGAATGGTTTCAAGTCTTTCAAATCCTCCCGTGGTAGGTCTTCTCTTTCGGCTGTTCTTCACTCAGCAAGGAAGAGTAGGTTGAATAGGAAGCTTTTGAAAAAATCTCGTTTAGCAATGGCTCTCTCACTTTGGCACTAGCGAATAACTTCGTATTGGCTAGAAGAAACCTAAAACGAAAGATCTGCAACGAAGGGACTTGAGAAACTGAAACTATCACTCTTCAGCAAGAGTTAGTTGTTCATACGCTGTCCATGGACATAACTGACCCACTGCGCTTCGGCTGCAAAAGCGGCAACCGGGCCGTCTGGAGGCTCCCTTAGTGTTTTTGTGAATTTGCAACGACAGACCACATTTGAAAGCTGCAAATGTTGCTGCATGCGCGAAACGAGACGTGTGATGTAATATTTTTTCTTTAGAGTTTCACTAATCATTTAAGACTGCCGACTGTGGGCTTATCGTCATTGCCAAATTTGTGTCAGAATCACCTGAATACCGCAAAGGCAATCATTTTCGCAAAGTCGGCTATCACACTTATTTCTCCTATGATATGTATGCTTTTTTACTAGATTTGGAAATTTACGTCAATATACCAAAATCTTGCAGTAAACGAACTCTAGCGGTTGCTGAAGTCGCCATTCAGGTTAGAAAAATGTTGGAACCAGAATCCGAGGTAAAAGTCACTCCATCGCAATTTGAACTGTTACAATTTCTGAAAAACAAAGAGTAGAAGGAAGCAAGGTTTTAGAAAGGCTTGCTCAAGTAGTTTTCTTACAAAGTGCCGTTAATCAAAATCGCGGGGGTTCAGAATCCACGAATTATGCTATCTCTGACAAGGGAAGGATACTTGATCTAAGTGGTCCATATGGGTTGTATACCATCTTATAGAGCATGAAAAGCTGATTCCAAATCTGCTTTCCTTATCTGCAAAGCGATTCTGGTAGGGCAGTTCTGGAAATTTTTTGGGGGTAAAGATTTAATGATTTGGCTAAGGTAACGGGTGTTGAGATCTTTACGGCGCTTGTAAGAAGTAATGACTGACATGACTTTATTATATAGAAGGTATTTACTGCATAAAAGGCCCTGGTAGTAATCATTCATTTGAGCGCACGGGTCAAAATTCTCGATGATTTTATTGTAGCCGCGCTTTCGAATTTTTGCCTCAAAAAATTCTCATAACTCCCCTCTCAGAAGCGCTTTGCAGATAAAGAAAGAAAATTTCGAATCAGTGTTGCACGCTCTACAAGATAGTGCACATTTCATATGAGAACGCCACTCCGACCAAATATCCTTCCCTTGTAAGTGGGAAATTAAAATAGTCCCTCCTCCTCACTGACTCTTACCATTTCCTTACGATTATGTCATCTTGTTCTCCACTGTCACGCATTAGCGGTTTTTTTTTGACTTATAAGGATGCACTATTTGATAACATTAATAAAAATATTCCAGGAGTTAAAGCACTTGTACCTCTACAAGGAGGAGTTATACCTTGGATGTGTTGGTAATGGACCTTACTCCTACACTCATGTGGTTTGTGTACTAACCCCAGATACAAGGTACAAAGAAATTTGTGACTCAAAAATGAATGCATGTGAATCAGTAGATTTTGAGATAAAGCAATAAATTTTGCTTTTAAGTGCTTATCTCCAGCGAGTGTGGTGCACAAAGAGCAAGTAAAGTTCCAACGTAACTTCAGCGACGTGTCAAAGTCAAGAAGAGCAGAAAATTTCATACATTCACTTCTATTCAGTAATCTTGTTTGCTTGTACTTCCCAACCTAGCACACCGTTTCAGATGCTATTATATCCGCATCTGCGTAATGTTGCATTACTCTTGAGCTTTTTATGGCACAACTCCAGTATCACTTTATATAGAAAAGATAAATTCAAAGAGGCTAGGAATTGGTGAAAAAAACTTGATACCGTCACTTTGAGTAGACTTGAAGGAATTGAACAATTGCCCGGTCTTTGGAACTCTATGGCTCGTAGTAAACCCCACTTCACTTCAGATGATCTCAACTGAGGGGCTGAGTTGAGGTATTTGAGATAAACTGATTAGCGCTCACTCTCACATGCTTAAGAATGCGACCTGATGTGAAGGGTTAGCGTCATGACTGTGCCGCGATGAATTCACCTGAAATCCGTAATAGCACCTCGATTTTGAGATCTATTGACCGAGATAGTGTGCAAGGGATGAGACGCAGAGAAAAATCCCGTAAGTTGCTCGTGAGTAACTTACGGGACATCGTACTTGACGTATTGTTGCAGTACAAGAAAGCGCAAAACTGCACAATACCGGTGCCCAAAAAGAGAGGATCAATGAACAGCTTTCGGCAAGAAATAGAAAAATAGGTTTTTTCCTTTTTGCAGAGTTTGCTTAGGTATATTCTACAAAAGCTACTCAGAGCGACAATTTCTTTATTTATTCCATTCGAATTTGTCCCTACTTCCTCAATTTTCGATGAGTTTTGGTTAAAAAAGTTTTGTGCATTTATTTGGTTTGTGGATTCCTTGGTAGCGGCCGTCATCAATTTTCTTCGATAGTGGCCGCTATCAAAGATTGCTCAGTGATGTGCAAAAATTCGCCACTGTCCGGCGCCGAACCACGGTCGCAGAGCCCGGCACGTGTTGGTTTGGAGGTTTTTAGGAAACGAAGTCCCACATGACTTCGCGAAAATTTACGAAGTCCCTCTCGACGTGAAAATCAGTAGGGGAACCCTTATTCAACCAAAAAGCAACAAAAAAAGCGAAAAAAGCACATTTTGAGGTATGTGATATAACAAAAAAGCAAAAAGAAAACATTTCGAGCCGATTAAAGGCTCTGCCATTGGGTATAGTACCATTTTGATGTTGGAAATGTCGAAAATCTCCTAGGCCAACCAAATTTGTAGTCGACAATCCTGCGATGCATTTTTCGCCACATATTCCAAAGGACACGCAAGTGATTGGAGCGCGATATCTATCAACGCGTAGAATTATACTACTTTTGACTAAAAAAAGGGTAGAGGCAATGGTTTGATCCGCTCTCTTCATTATATGATAGATTTTTGACCGTTCTAATCGTGCAAATCAAAAAGGTCCAAATCTTATGTGAACTCTCCGATATTTATGCTCCGAACCAACCCAGTTGGTTTGGTAGTTGGTCTAGAAACCAATAAATTTGAGAACGGATATTAGGACACATAAGTTTTGGGAACTTTTTACACAACATTATTCTTATTTTTCGCTGTGATAGAAAGAAGAAAAAAGGAGGCGGTGTTTGCATTCTCGTAAGAATGACTCTACTATGTGAAAAAATCGAAGTTGATATACACGGCAAATTCGAGCTCATTGCTATAGATTTATATCAGCCTTGTGTAGCAGTGAAGGTGCGCATGATATGTGTCTACCGCCCTCCTAACTCTCTCTCCGATTCAGACGAAATTCTCGTTGATTTGCTTTCTACTTTGACTACGTGTACCCCTGACGTCTTAATTGTTGGTGATTTCAACCTCCCATTCCACAGTCGAGACTCATGCCATGGTAACGCCTCAAAATTTTTTGATCTTTTTGAAAATCTTGATCTCCATCAATGTGTTACGCGGCCCACACGCAATGATACCATTCTGGACTTGGTATTAGCTGAATCTCGCTCAGTTGAAGATATCTCAGTCACTTCGCCCTTTGCCAGTTCTGACCATAATATGATAGAATTTCACTACAAATTCGTCATGCCAAAAAGTGAGCCTATTTCTTTTCCAAATTTTTTAAAAACAGATTTTGAAGCCTTCAAAAACGAGTTATGTGGTGTTGACTGGGAAGCAAGTTTTGATATGTACATTGACCCATCAGACGTGTACTATAGATTCTGCTGTATCGTCTATGATATAATGTCAAGATGTGTACCATTCGAAGTCCAGAAAATTGGATACCTACGATACCCTAGTCATGTCCAGTCACTCCTCCTGCAAAAAGAAAGACTTTTCAGAACATCTCGTTACAACAGCCTGATGTATAAGAATGTTTGTTCAGATATCACATTTCATATTAAAAAATTTCTCGCAAATCGCGAGAGACGCCTAGCTTCGTCCAAATACTCCAAAAACCTCTTTTCCTATTTTCGCCGTATATCGTATACCAAAAATCATGGAGCCTTGAAAGATGCGCTGGGTGCAAGCTGCCTGACGGATCGAAGCAAGGCACAGGCATTAGCCAAATATTTGCCAGCACCTTCTCCTTGAGTACTCCCACTCAGATAAATCTTGAAACTCGTCTGCGCCATACATGCTCGGCTCCTACTGTCACGCCTTTTATGGTCGAAAGTTTTCTCGAAAAGCTGAAAAATTCCACTTTTGAACTTTTTGACGGTATCCCGCAAATAGTATTCAAGCGATGCACAATAGAATTCTCCACACCTCTCTCTCATACTTTCAATATTTGCCTTATATGTAGGGAGGTGCCTAACATTTGGAAAGAAGCTATTGCTACGGCCATTCCAAAGGTACCTAAACCCATGACGGTGACCGAATTCAGGCCTACAAGCATAAATTCTGTCCCTTGCAAAATTTTTGAGAAAATTCTACGCGACAAACTTTTTTCTTGGTTTAAAAAATTCAAACTCATACCTTCCGAAATACACGGTTTCGTCAATGGAGCATCAACTGTGACACAACTGATAGATTGCAGACATGACTGGATCAAAGCTTCAATTGATAAAAAAGAAGTGGATGTAATCTATTTCGATTTGTCCAAAGCTTTCGACCGCAAAAGTCATGATAAACTGTTATATAAGCTGGAGCATTATGGCATCAGAGGAGTTCTACTGAAATTGATCAAATCCTATCTTCACTCTAGATTTATGACTGTCCGTGATGGTAGAGATCACTCTGAGCATTTTCCATGTACAAGTGGGCTTCCGCAGGAAGGTGCTCTTTCACCTCTTTTCTTCATTATCTATACCGCCGACTTGCCCAGAATTTTGAAAACTCATCCTGATATTCACGTACTAATGTGCGCCGATGACATAAAAATATACGGGATTTCTGATGACAGCAATCGCGCAATCACAAAGATGCTTTACAACGCGCCATCGACCGTATGATTGAATGGTGCGCAATATGAAATATCTCGATAAACGTCAAAAAAAAGTGTCGTATATTATATTGGTGCGATAAGCGATGCCAATTATGAACACGCTGGAGTCATGCTATCCAACGAAACATCAGTTAAGGATTTGGGAGTCGTATTCGACAACACCTTAAAACCTGATCTGCAAGTTTCAACTGTTACCTCACGAGCTTTTTCAACTTTATACACCATTTTTCGCAATATTAAAGTCAATGACGTCAAAATACTGGTCAAATTGTACAAAGCATACGTAATCCCTTTATTAGAATACGCAAGTCCTGTTTGGAGCCCCTCTCTTAGGAAGCACACAGAGACCTTGGAGAGTGTTCAGAGAGTCTTTACCAAACTTCTCTTTAATCGTTGTTTTCCGAATTCATCATATCCACATTTGCTTCCGCATTATGATGAACGCTTGAAACACTTGGTCTTGAATACCTCTCATATCGTAGAGTTATTCACGATCTTGTTCTTGCATTTAGGATTTACAGGGGAGAAACTAAACTGAGTCCTTCCAAGTATTGGGTATTCAAGCCTAGTCATGGAAGGACCAGCGGATTTTCTATTTATCTACCAACAAGCGGTGGGCGAAATCAGTTTTGCACCTTATTAGAAAGTGATTTTTTTCGTGCATCGAGAATCCTGGAAAAAATACCAAAAGAATTTAGCCTGCAAAAGTAGTATATCATTCAAACGTGAAATCAAAAAGCTGAACTTGAATGATTTCTTTCTTTGCAGGTAGAGCTTCTCTTCATTGTTTTATGCTCACTTTGCCAGCCACACGTGCTTTCCTGACTTCCCATCAGCGAATGCGTCCGACAATCTTAGTTTATATCTACTTTGCTAGATTTGATCTTCTATTAACCCAGATTTTTACCGCATAGTTTCGAGCCCAGCCAACCTACTACCACGCACTAGTTTGGTACAGCTTACCAACATAGACTGATGCTTGTCCGATTTACAATATATTTCAAATTTCCTTGGAGCTTTGTACCCTCCCCAGCAAACTATATTGGGCGGGGCTGCCAGTATACCCGCCAGCCGAACTTCCGGTTTGCTATTATGAAATCAAAATAAGATCGTTCCTTGCTGGCAAACGAGGGGGCATGGGTACTTCTCCAGAATGTTTCCCCATAGAATTCACGCAAGTGCAAGCATTGTTATCTATACGCGTTTACGCAAGCTGCTTCTACACAATCTTTTCTCTCATAAGCTTAGTCTGGGCTTGAAAGATGTGGTGAAATGTTTATTATTGTTGTGTTTCATGTATTATTAACACATTTTTGTCAATGTTTTGAAACGCCTAGAGCGTATCTAATGAAATGAAATGAAACATAGTTCGGAGTAATATTGTATACACATAGCCCAAATTCGGAGCCATGTGATTGTTTGTGCGCTGTAAACAAGCCATTTGTTTGTTTGAGTCTTTTGTTTGAAATTCGCGCGCTTGCGAAAGAACACCTTCAACTCGTAGAACCTGACATGTTTGTCATTTATTTTATCGCGCTTCCTCCAGGACCTCATAAAAACGATGTCGCCGTTGCTTCTAACTCCAAAGACGAAGTCCAGTTTGACCCCAAGCACATACCTGCTTGACCAAATCTGCACAAGAAGGTAGGTGTTTCCTCTTTGTTAGCGCGCAAGATTTTTATGCCTGAAAAGCGATCCGCATCTAGATCAATAGCTCGCGGGATGCTAGACCAAGGCGCCATACGATCAACTCAGGTCCGTCTCAGGGCATCCTCTGAAGAGGGGTTTACTACGGGCCTATTTGTTGCCAAGAAAAAGCGTAAAGTAAGCTCTCGGGTACCTTTCTACAAAAATCATCTCTGCTTCATAATGCAAGCGCTTCACAGAGGAATCGATTGAATGTTGATGTGAAAAGGCATAGAGACCAGACAGTTCGGGTTTGCATGAGGAAGCTATCGCGCTACTGAAAAAGTACATAAAAGGCAAGTGAAAAAAATTGAAGTCTTCACCAGGAACTTCAATGGATTCTCGAAGGTTTCTGGCAGCGCTTTGCCAAGAAGATTAAACTAAAGAAAAAATTTAGAGGCACAAAACAGCGGAAGAATGCAAGAAAGCTTCTCCACTTTGAAAAAGTTTCAAAAATTCTTAGGCTCCAATAACATCTAACTGTCCTATTCCAACAACAACTTTACAAGAAGGAGATTCTTACGATCATTGTATGTAGTAAGTTAAGTCTGAGCCAAGCTTGAGGTTTTCAGCAACAGTGGGTTACTAATGTAGTATACGAAGCCGCAGTAGGCGAGTAATCTTGTGAAGGACAAACTCGAGCATATTTTTGTCTTTGAGTCGGCCGTGTTAGAATATGATTCATCTCTGTGTTCTCTCAGCAAGACGAGTATTAATTAGACGTCAACTATAGGTGAGGCGATAGTCGGAAAATGTGTTGCTTGAGACTTTCTTGGTAGTTTTAGATGAGTATTATGGAGGAACGGTTGCACTTAATACACAGATTTTGCTAGGATGGGATTTTAAAAGCAAATTCTTACCAAAAAGATACAACATTTCTAGCGGAGTTTGCTCGTAAGTCTCTGTAAAGCTTCCTTTTGCTTGCGCAAGCTCTATGATGATCTCAGCAAGTTAAGAGAGACAATTATAAGTCGCTTTTGGTGGCGTACATATCAATTTGAAAATACCTCTGTTGGATTCAATCAACAGCATCTCTCTTTTTCATGCGACGTGCATTGAGTCAAAAGCGTTGTCCAGGTCAATTGAAGGGTGGTGGGATTTTGACGCAGTGATTACGGCTCTTGGTTAATGCAACAATTTAAGTCCGATCGAAAAAGGTGGATTCTAAAGTGAGAAAATCGCCCGGGAAAAAGAGGCGTCTGCCAATCTCTCCTCCTTGCCATGTTCTGACTTGGCGAATGCTGTACATCTAATGTATTAACACGTCAAAACTTGTGAAGGAGACGGAATTAGCGGATCGCCTCCTTTTTTTCCGGAGCGATTTTCTCGCTTCAAAATGCACCTTTTCCAATCGATTTGAACTGTTGCACTGGTCTGGAGTCGTGATACCGCACTGCGTCAAAATCCTACCACTCCTAAGTTGATCTGGAAAGTGCTTTGAAGAACAAGTGTCGAACACGGCAAAACACGCGGATTCGCGTAATCCAAGCTTTGTTGACGTGACTTTCTAGAGAGGTTTAAGATACTTCATCACAAAACTAAATAAATCGCAACTTTCTAAGGAATGAAATTAATTAATAGTGAGATATGCAGCGTGTTATCAGGTATACCAAAGTCGTCTTTACGTCCACATGACGCTTTCTTAGTTGTTCCATCGCTAAGCTGGCTTCGACTAACAAGGGATTTCAGAATTCGAGTGGCCAGTCCAAACACTGCGTACCATCAAATGCAGAATAAAACGCTAACTTCGATTCTGTATTCTAAATCTGCTTAGCGCCTATGTGGGCGAAGTTATGAGCCGTTAAACGCCGTTGTTTTGCCAGGAAATCGTGCATGCAAAGCACAAACTTCGCTATACGGAGACATGTTCGTCTTAAGGTTGGGCCAATATATAGCGAGGTTATTTTATATTCTTGGAGCCTAAAGGTGAGCTGAAAGTACAACAGTGTGCCCGACTTTGCATTTTTGATGTACGATTATTTCGCATAAAACTGCTCTTGACTTTGTCTAAAAAGGCGCTAAGCAGATACGGAGTACACATTCGAAATCAGCGTTGAATGCTGCATCGAATGCTGGGCAGCTTGCTTACAAGGAAAGAATACTTGGTGACCGTGGCCTTTTGAAATGAAACGTGAACCATTAAATGTATCTTGAAGTGCTGATTCCAAATTTATTGTTTTCACTATCTGCTGTGCGCTCTTCGAAAAAATTTATGGACATTTCTTATCACCAAAATTTACACTGTTTTTGATGCAGGATTCACCAAAATCGTTAGAATGTTCGCTTACGCACTAAGAAAGAGCGTACAGATAAAGTAAAGCTTCACGTTGAGCTTAGGAAAACTGTCATCGATACATCAGAGTCTAAAAAGCCTGAATACTGACGATTTTGACTGCCTAAATTTCGCTAATTAATTTGGAAAAAAAGTCCATAACTTCGTTCAGAGAGTCGCACAGCAGATAATGAACATAGACTTAGAATCAGCGTTTCAAGCCGCACCTACCGGTATACATCTTATTGCAAAAGGCCACGGTCACCATGTATCCTTTCCTCGTTATATTGGCCACTTCGACTTATGACCATTCCCTTGTAAGTGCCACTGAGCAGCAGCTATAAGAAAAATGTTCAGCAGCGAGAGTTTAGTGTGGGGTCGTAGTACATTGGATCTATTTTGTATGTGAATCTCGCAAGGGGGAGACTGCACTGAGCAGACAGTTGCACAGATGTGTAGATTTCTCAAGTTCGATAGTACGTTGCGAATTGGGCCACACTTATTGTTCTTGCAGCTTCAACCTTTCTTCGCATTTCCTCACTACTCTAGATCGGCTAAAACTACGTAAAGTATAACATTCTAAGCCATATTACGTTCCAACTTTGGATTTGTAAGAATAAACGATCCTCAAATTCCTAACCTTGAATTCCTTCAGAAACTGCTAATGATGACTTCTTAATACATCTCTCTCTCTCTCTCTCTTCGAAAATGCGCATCTGTTCATCGGCTTAAATTACCCTCAAAACCACTACCAACCACTTTATTTAATTTGAAACTTACATTCCTTGTTCAAACAAGATACCTGTGGTTCTCCACGAGATGTCGAAGCAAAAGATTTGCGACTTGGCAGAGGCTGTCTGTTTTCTAGGAACTGAAGTGAAATCTTGGCTTGTGAATAGCCTATCGCGTTTAACGATTTCCGCTGTCTGCGTATTTACCGTCCACAATTTTGCATACGTCAGCTCAAAGCGCCGCAACGATGGACGCGACTTATGCACTGTGCGTCAATGGTCCTTCTATTCCCTCCTATGTGCAATGCACTTGTTTGCAAACCACTAAATTTGCAAATGTATATGCTGTATAAACGTCATTGCGTTAGTTTATGTTCACAAATAAGCCCAGACTGCAGCCCTTTCTTTGTTTTTTTTAAATTTTTTTCACTAGCCCTATTTGGGGGCTATGTCGAAATTTCAAAGCGATTTTATCGTTTTAGAAACGGTGTTATCATGCAACCGCAGTCGATTTATGGATTGAAAGCTTGCTGCAAATCCGCTGGGTCGGCTTTGCTAATACTCTTATATGTTGCAAGTGACAGCTGATTTAACTGCACAAGTCGCAAACTACGATTGATATGACCAATCAAACACGTAGTTAGGCAGAAAAATTTATTGCAGAAGAGGCGAAATAGAGAACAAAGTTAAAATGACTAGTTAGAGAGGAAGGGAGGCACTACACCTTACTTGTTGAGTGTTCTTGCTAAGACTGACCATTCTTAGGGCCGCATGGATTAACATCCCCGCCGGGGAGGGGATGGCAGCTTACAAAGAAAGTTTTATATCCTGAAGCTCCGAACATCTGCATTTCACACTGTCTACTCATCCGTAAGTATACTTACCATACTTCACTATGAACATATTGCACAAGAGCGAAAAGCTGTACAAGCCGCATTTTTCTAGCACTTTGTATGATCCCCTGATGATCCTTAGCGGCCGACCATCCTTTCTTCAAGGTCTTTTTCTTTCTCCAAAATTAGCGAGAACATTACAAAGTTGTACTGTTCATATAGCCCAACAGTGCTAAGCAACTTGCTGATGAAAACAAATGATGTATTGGAGTCGTGGAATTTGCGGCGAATCACAGGTTGAATGTTAGGAGTTTATCAAAAAATTCGTTTTTTCAATAACTCATTCGTTCTCATCGGCGGCATGCTTAGGGTTGTTTCAGACTGCCGCACTGACTGCAGCAGACTGCAGCTGACTGCAGCTGACTGCAGTGACTGCAGCAGACTGCAGCAGACTGCAGCTGACCGCACTGACCGCACCGGTCGCAGCCTCTTTTCTTAAAAGAAAAAACAACCGCGATTATCAAAAAGCGTGATTTACGCATAAGAAAATCACAAGTTTTATCAGAATTCTTCTCAATCAAATTTTGGCGATAGTTTTCTTTGGTATGTTCGTATTTGTTCTAATTCTTCCTATCATTGCATATACCTGTTTTGTAACATTCTAAACCGTGTTGTCTTTTGCTTTTACGTATATATTGTTGTTGTTTGTTTAAACCACAACTATTTATTCTCTCCGCCTGCAGGCTTCAGCCGCTGCGGTCGTTGCGGTGAGTGCGGTCAGCTGCAGTCTGCTGCAGTCTGCTGCAGTCTGCTGCAGTCAGTGACGCTCTCCAGGCTATCTTTATTCTTCCTAAGAGAGGGGCTCCATACAGAACATGCATATTCTAAAACAGAAATTACGAATGCTTTGTAAAGTTTCTAGAGTATCTTAGAGTTATTGCGCTTATTAGGAAATTGGTGCACAAAACTGAATATGCGCGTGATGCAACGGAAGCCACTATCAGGTTTCAGGGTGCTATCAAATAATTCCCAAATCTTTCACACTTGCTAAAGTCACTCCAGCATGTTTATAATCCGCTTAGTCTTAGCTCCAGTGAAACACACCGCCTTTGTTCACATTCGCTGAGATGTCCCAACATGGGCACCGATCGACCATGAGGTCAATGGCCCGTTGTAAGGCATCTTCAACAATTGTGCGGTTTTCGATGTTGTAGGCGCCGTAGATTTTTATGTCGTCGGCGTACATAACCACATGAACATTAGGATGAGTTCTCAGTATTCTGGGTAATTTGTGGTATAGATAATGAAAAGAAGGGGTGAGAAAGTACCTTCCTCTAAGACAATCAAAAGCTCTCAGTGGGCAGCCACAAAACCACCTCCCCTCACCAAAAGCGCCGTTGCCTTATCGCCTCATTGTCGCTTCCTGCTGAGAACTTTGCTAGAACTGGCAGCGAACAATGTTTTTTGTCAACACAAACAGTCAAAATCTCTAGTGAGTGAAGACCTGAGCAAATCTAATAGGTCTCCTCTGATTTCAGAACCCCATCAAGTACAGTCTTCATCCAGTACGAGCTTGAAATGTTCCAAAACCTGGTAAATAGGTGTTACTAATTCAGATGGGTCAGAAAATTTGTCCTACCTATTAGCATAGCTCAAAAGAACAAAATACAGAGAGTAAAGTAAAGGACCCATGTTTGCATCGTCCTCGAGCCCCGAGCATGTACCTCGCCAAATTCTTTCGCTTTGCCATATTCCTACCAAGATTGCTGTTACGGGTCCTCTCATGTCGACCATCGACCATCGTGCAATTGGTAGTGGCTGTGGCCCGCTTTTGCAATAAAAGGTGCAAATCGTTTCAGCACGCATTTCGATCATCAGCAAAGACTAATACAAGTTATTGATTGTACTACGCAAAATAGTCTATCCGAACAAGCGCAGCCTGGTACACCAGGGAATGAGCATTTCAACGTTCATCGGATTGAAAGTAGCCTTTGAAGTGTGTGCTAGCGAATGCACGTTCTCTGTACAAAAATATGGAACATTTCAGGTTTATTTCAACTCAACGTAAGATCTCCAAGGTAGCAATCATTGAATGTTGTTAAAATATTTTTGGATAAATCTTTCTTTGAGGTTTGTTTTGGGACTATATCAACAGGGGTAACAGGCTAGGTAAGATGAAAGAGGTACTCCTTGCTCTCAAAAAAAATGTCTGACTCATTTTTGTGTTTAAAGAGCCTGTGTTACAAAGTGAAACATTATGCAGTGATAATATGGCTTTTACACTTTGCGACCGATTCTGGTACACCGGACCTTTCCTGGCCCGCTCTTGGTACAGAGTAATTGGTAAAAACTCTTAATTGGTAAACCGACCTATTAGTCTGTCACATATCTGTAATCCCTATGGGCGGTTAGATCTAAAAATTGTGTTTTGGAAAAAGCATTTCACCAGAACCGACATCTCTGTATCGAAACTACTCAATTAGACTTCGCAAATTGTAGCAATAAGTAAAATCAGATACAAGTAGGGAACACTTGATTGATCTCATTTTTACAATGAGAATTCGATCATTAGAGGGATGAGTAGAGTAGAGGTATGAAGCGCCGCTACGGCATGATCGCACCAAAGTTCGATCGCGCCTCTGGACCAATTCCCTTTCCCTTCGGGGAAGGTGAACTGGTACTAGGTAAATTGCAGAGGGTAAACTGACTTGGTTGGCTGGTCCCAACAAGTCACTAAAAGACCCACGCGGGTAGAATGCGTTCGGCGCTGCATGCAGACGTCACTGATAACTAAGCTTTTCTCCTTTATTCGTCAAGTAAGGAATTTCAAAAATGCGGATATAAATGGTTCAAGGCAACACCTAGGTGCAGAGTGGTGTAGATCCTTCATGATCTCAATAAAGCGAATAAAATTATGAGCTATTTTTGAGATATTTTTCAGTATAATTCACGCTATTGACCTCTATGTCCGCTGCACCTTGCGCCCGTAGGGCGGAAAAATATTATTATTCACTACATAGGCTACCACATGTACACATACAACAAAATCAAAAAAACGAACATATTTAAACAACAGTGAATAAAAGCTATTAGTGACAATGACAAGTAAAAATCCTACGACAAATTCATGGAGAAAATGGATTTTTCAAAACTGCTTCAATGCTGATTATCAGCGCACTCCATTCAAAAATTACTGTCAAACTGTGAAAGTTTATAGGGAGCATTTGCTTCCTCATTAGTTTAACAGATCACTGCTTACTCTGTTCACAAAAAAACCTTCTCCTCACATTCCTTCTTGCTCTTGGAACCAGTATCTTCCTTGGCTCCCTCTCGAATGCCTCACTTAAAAGAAATTCTAGGGATTGACCCGAGACTCTTTGAACAATATTTTGTGTGCTGTAGTAAGGTCAAACATCCTTAGTTTTTTGTTCCGCAGACTGCCATTAACTATTTGATCATAGCCAAGCCCTTGGTTCGAGCCCTTGGTTTTTCCCATTTTCTAATCTATTCTGCGCTTTCTCAAGCGTCCGTGTAGAGCTGACTTTTGTGAGATTGGATAATACTGTGCCGTACTCAAGTAAAGGTCTGATGTAAGACCTTACGCTCTGATAAGCGAGGAGGGATCACTACTTCATAAAGCACGAAATAAGTTGTGTACGGCTGCATTACCTTTCCCAGCAATACTTTCACAATATTTATTACAACTAAGATTGCTACAGACCAAAAACCCGAGATCTTTGATCTCATCTCATCCAAAATTTCTCCTCCTATTTGATACTGATAGTCCAAATCACCTAGCCAATGTGAAGAATTTTTGTTTTTCGCGAAAAATTGGCAAGTTCCAGGTTTTCGGCCATTCAAAAACGATATTCAATGCTTTTTGGAGCGTTGCCTTATCTGCGATTGTTGTGGTTGTTTTATAGATCTCGAAATTATGAGCAAAACTACAATAGGACACTCCAGCTTTCGAAACAAGTTTAGGAGGTTTTCGAGAACAGATGCTGAAGAGTATTGGATATAGTACGCCACCCTGCGGCGCGTGCCACTAGACATCGATTTGAAGAGAGAGAAAAATTTTCGGTTCACATCAACCGTCTGGTTGATGTGAACCGAAAATTTGCGATTGAATAAAAAAGCAGAAATCCAGAGATGTAATCGAATGAATACCTACTTGTTTCAATTTGACTGCAAGTTTTGAGTGCGAAACCTTGTCAAATGCTCTTTTGAAACCAGGTAAACAACATGGGCGCTTTGCTCAGAATAACGAACGAGTCCAATCACTTGGCGAGTTCAACATACAAGTAACAGTGAATCTGTCCTGGCACATGTTTAGTATGGGTTACGTTTTGTTTTTGTAGATGGTTCACTATCTGCTTTTTGGTTTTTTCAAATAGTCTCGAAAAAATCGACGTTATGCCGACAGGTCGGTAGCTGGATACGGATGGTAAGTTTCTGTTTTGGTATAGCAGATACAAAAGAGATCTTCCATCGTTCAGAAATTTCTGATTTCATCAAACTTAAATTGAACATGTGTTACAGTGGCTTAGAGAAAACATGTACCGCTTTGAGGATGTGTAGAGCAGTGGCGTACCCAGGATTTCCGCTCGGGGGGGGGGGGGGGGAAGGCGACGAAAATTTTTTCAAATGAAGGTGCATGGTGTCAGCAACGCACTCCGAAAAAATTTTAGGGAAGCCTTTAAAGTTTGTTGTGCATTTGTGTATTGCATTTGTACCCTTCCTCTTATTCTTACTCGATGTAGTTTTCCAAGCTCTTTTCCAAACTCTCTTACTTTTGTCTGGTAGGTGCGTAGTTAGCAATTTCCACTTGTATTTATTCGGCATCGGCCATAATGGTTCATTGCCGTCGACGGCTCAAGTACGATCTTTTGTATTTATTTATCTTAGTAAAAGAGGTCACTTGCCTTTTGTCCAATCACACGGTTTGTCTCCTTGCTAATAAATAGTTCCTGGAACTGAGTTTGTTAACCCCGACGAATACCAATCACCTTATATAAGACCTTTTTATCGATCTTAGAATTAGCTGCTCTGCGAAACTATGCCGAGCCTTACAACATCAGCGAAATATTCGGCTTGATTAAGGTCTGGGCCGGTATGTATCAATCGCCCATCCGGGTAAGTTACCCGGACAGGTAGTTTCCGCTTCATAGCTCAGTGCTCTGGGGATCTGTGTTCTTCCTTGTTTGTTCACTTTGAGAGGCTCTACTACCCTAATATTGTAGCACAATGAGTAGCAGCACTTTGCTCTATAAGCTGAGATATTTCGTTATTTGTATGATCCCGAACGGGATCTCCCACTGATCACGCTCATTTTCAAAGTTATTTATATCCGCAAAAACTCAATGAAAACGTCATAGAGTTTTGCTGTCGATCTATTATGACAGTGCTACGCATGTTTTTAGTATAACAGATGAAATGTGCAAGTTTTGAGTTCCTCGATAAAGCCCAACTCGCGAGCACAGGTTCATCGAAGATTTTGTCAACTTGATTTTCCACTTATTTCTTTCACAAACATGCGTAGCACTGTCGTAATAGATCGACAGCAGAACTCTATGACGTTTTCATTGAGTTTTTGCGGATATAAATAACTTTGAAAATGAGCGTGATCAGTGGGAGATCCCGCTCGGGATTATAGAAATAACGAATTATCTCAGCTTATACAGCAAAGTGCTGCTACTCATTGTGCTGCAGTATTAGGGTAGTAGAGCCTTCTAAAGATGAACAAACATGGAAGAACACAGATCTCCAGAGCACCGAGCTATGAAGCGGAAACTATCTGTCCGGGTAACTTACCTGGACGGGCGATTGATACATACCAGCCCTGAAGTCATAATATCCCCCTATCGGATATGATCAATTCCATACTTTTTCTTTTTTTGAGTCTAGCGTTGCGCAAGCGAAAGAATGCGGTCTTATCTCCCTCTTTAACTGAGTTATTTTCCAAGTAGCTATTATATTTCTTTAGTCTTTTTTATGTCTAGTTATCTTCTTGAAAGTTATTAAGTGAGGGAATGAGCTTGATTGCAGCCAGAAGTGACAACGCTGGAGATAGTTTTAGGAATTTGAAGAAACAGGTTTAACGAGTCTGAGAGGAAGTTGCCTCGAGGTGATAAGATCTGGTTTACAAGTGAAAATCTTCCGTGATTAGAAGGCCTACATCGGCATCTCTTACACCTGACTTTTACGGCTGCGATTCAGCAAATCAGTCGCTTACATATTACTTACTTACTTAGATACTTAGATGGCCCGTCCTCACGTGACGTGCGGGCCCCAGTACAGAAGTCGCCATTGATCCCTGTCCCTCGCTTCGGACATCCACGATCTTCTTGGTCGTCGTCGGTGGCTGCGTCCACGAGTTCCAGGGGCAAGAATCGTATCCAGCTGATTTCTCAGCTGGTCCATCCGTTCCACGAACACGTCTGCCCATCTCGTCGGTGGTCTTCCTCGAGGACGTTTGGCTTCGCGAGGAATCCACTCAGATGTTCTTAGTGTCCATCTATCGTCCGTTCTTCTCATTATGTGACCGGCCCATCGGTGTTTCGCTTTCGCAACGTATTCCGCTGGGTCACGAAGACGGGACATTCTTCTCATATCCGTGCTGCGAAGTCCGACTAGATGTTGCTTGTGTCGGGTCATCTTCAGAAGACTGCGCTCGAGCGCTCTGTGGGTGGTCCTTAAAGCTTTCGACGTGGCTACGGTGTCGGCCCAAGTCTCAGCTGCGTAGCAGAGCGCTGGGAGAACGGTTGAGTCGAACAGGTGGGCACGAAGCTCCGGGTCCGTCAGTTGGTCGGTGGCTTCCTTCAGAGGCCCGAAGGCGGCCCAGGCTGCTCTTCTTCTCCTGTTAAGTTCTTCCCTCAAGTCGTTCTCCATGTTCATCGAACGTCCGAGATACACGTAAGAAGACGTCTCCATGATAGAGGTGCCTTCCAATTCCATTTCTGCATCTTCGCAAAGGGCGTTCTTCATGAACTGAGTCTTCTTCCGATTTATTCGCAGTCCGATCTTCTTCCCTACTTCGTTTAGTTCCTTCAGCATCGCCTCTGCTTCAGTGATACTGCTCGAGAAAAGGACGATGTCATCCGCAAAACGAAGGTTGGATAGGAATCTCCCATCAACTCGTATGCCTCTCTCTTCCCAGTCTAGTGACTTCATCACCCACTGCAAGGCCGCGGTGAACAGCTTCGGCGAAATAGTGTCGCCTTGTCGAACCCCCTTCCCAATTGGAATGGTTAGGGGGCGATGGAATAGCTGCATCGTTGTTGTACAGTCCTTGTAGCAGTCGGCTAGTGTCCTCACGTAAGCTGGTTCCACTCCTTGATCGACTAGCGCAGACAGGATGGCGTTGGTTTCGACGCTGTCAAAGGCTTTCTCGTAGTCGACGAAGGTTAGGACGAGAGGCAGTCGGTACTCCCGGCAGACTTCTATGACCCTCGAAACCGTCTGGATGTGGTCCATGCAGCTGAATCCTTTGCGAAATCCAGCTTGTTCTTGGGGTTGGGCTTCATCCAGTGTCCTAGATATGCGTGCGAGGATAATCTTCGTGAAGAGCTTGTACAGCACACTCAGCAGGCATATTGGACGGTAATTTCGAAGATCTTCCCGTTCACCCTTCTTAAAAAGAAGGACGGTTCTTGACGTTCTCCACTGGTCGGGAATCCTCTCCTTCTGAAGGTAAGATGTCAGGTGCGACGCAAGAATCTCGTGTAGACGTTGTCCTCCGGCTCGCAGAAATTCGACGGAAAGATGGTCTGGTCCTGGAGCCGTGGATGTCTTCATGGTCTGAATCGCCGTGCGTACTTCAGCAGGTAGAATTCGTGGTGGTACTTCTCCAGTGGGAACAACGGGCGTCGGCACGGGTGTTGATGAGCGGAAGAGGTTGGTATAGAAGTTCTTCGCGATAGATTCCATCTTGTATCGGGAAGAAGTCGGAGTCCCGTCTTCGTTCAATAGTGCAGCCAGCGGTACGTGATATTCACAGAGGTCCCTTCGGCATTTCTTAAGACTTCGTCTTTCTTCGGCTGCTTCCAGTATCTTGGCTTGCCTGTACTTCCTGAGATCCTCCTGCAAAGCTGTTCTGCAACTGGCGTTGGCTATCAGTCGCTCGAGATGGGTTGCATTCGGATCCTGCCTCAGAAATCTTCTTCTTTCGAGCAATTCCTTGGTGGTCTTCGAAATACGTTCCAAGTTCTTCTCAGAAGTCACTGAGGCACATTCTCCGCAGGCTCGCAATCCTTTCAGAAGCCGGTCGTAGTCGTACGTTGGGTCCTCCTCGATGGGCCAGTCACAACTTGATATGAGCTCTTCCAGCCTGTTACCGTCATAAACGACTTCCTTCCTTCTCGCGGCACTATGACAGACTTTCTTTTCCAGCCTTCGGCTGAGTCGTATCTTCGCTCGAAGGAGGCGGTGATCGGAGCCACTGCAGAAGGATGGAACTACTGAGACATCGAGCAAGCTCCACCTTCGGTTGGCGAGAATGTGGTCGATCTCCGCGTGAGTCGTTCCGTTGGGCGATTCCCATGTCCACCGGCGATGTTCTTTCTTCATGAAGATGGAATTTCCATGGAAAAGTCGTGCGGCGGAGAGAAGCCCAACAAGACGGTTGCCGTTTTCGTTCCGGAGCCCATATCCAAACTTCCCGATCCTATATTCCTTTTCTAGTGGCATCCCGATTTTCGCATTGAAGTCGCCCACAACATACTTGTAGAAGGACTTTTCGTTGCGGACGACCTCCTCCACGTCTTCGTAGAAAGCATCTAGTTCTGAGTCGTCAGCTGCTGATGTTGGAGAATAGCAGTTGATGATGCTGATGGTCTTCTGACGTGGAGGGCGTAGTCGTAGGATGGCTAGTCGGGGTGATAGGATCTCGTGCGAATCGACAAGATGGACGATAGATGGGTGGACGACAAAGCCAACACCTCCCACGTTTCGTGATGGAACCTTCTCACCACGAATGATGAGTGTTCCATCATTCATCTGTCGCACGTCCTTCTTCCTGGACTTCGTTTCCTGCAGAGCGATGATGTGGTACTTGATGTGCTCTGCAGCGTCGAGAAGAGCGTGGAGGTCGGCGTTTGTGGAGACTGTTCTGGCGTTGTAGGTGCAGAGCATGAGGCAGTCTCCGTGGCGTGTCGTCCGGGCAGACGTGTCGTTTTTGTCCAATCCAAAAGGCGCCCTGAGGACCCTGACATCAGTCTTGCTACCACCCGGCGCCGTAGGCGGGATCCGATGTACAGGGTTTCTTTCTATTCTTCTAACTGGTAGAGTAATGAAATTTTCCCCTACAAGAGCAGACTTACTAGGCCAACTCTTGATTTCCACGGGGCGATCGCTGACCCCGGGCTTGGAGCGGGGAGAACCGCCTAGCGACCTGAAAACCAGACGGCGGCGGATCTGGCCTGGCCGGCTCTTAGCTAGGCATCCGGCCGAAACCGGAAACGTCGAACTCCTTCACAGCTTGGGAGGCCCTGCCAGAGTATACACTCGGCTGTGCATCGCAGTTCGACACCCAGTGTCACCCCCACGCCACGATGAGGCGGCCGACCATTGTGGGGGCTTACATATTTTCTGGTCCATTACAGTACATTTCCAATTTGGGCATGACGCGGGCTGAAATTTCTGAACGAAAGCGGGTTTCTTGCGTCACACCGATTTCTAAGAAAAAGTTGATCAGTTTAAAAAAATACTCGTCCTGACAACATAACATCTTTCGCAAGCATTTAGAAAAAGGTCGAAAATTATGTTATTATATTTGGGATCTTTTTGAATTTCTGTCAACGGTAGGTTAGCAACAAATCACAACTACTTTAAGCCAAAATACTCCTGAAATGACCGCCGTGCATCTACCGTATCTGAGAGGACACTTCTTTAAATCAGAGGATGCGCCTCGCTATAAGTCGAAGGTCATTTTGGGCTCCCAATTCATCCATATTGAACAAGGATCTGGCAACCGACGGCACATCTCAGTGAACTCCTTGGCTCGATGACTTTTGAAGATCTATGAGCGGTGGTATGTATAGAAGGAGCCCAAAAAGGTCGCTGCAAGAGCCTCTTAGGCACTGAGCATACCTCACGCGATTTCATTCACAGCGCCATTTGGCAATACTCCAGTTGTGCATAACACATCATAAGCTGATTCCGAAGGTTAGGGTATTTTATCAACCTTCGAAAGTTGAACTTGCTTCCACACTTGAGGTCTGCCAGTATTGAATATGAAAGCACCTGAATCGCCAAATCGCATGGCACTGAAATCGCGTGAGGTATGTCCACGGCCTTATGGGCATGACACAAAAAAATTGAACAAATTGATTGGCTGTTCATGGTAAGACATACAATGTCCAAAATCAGCTGATAAATCATACTCGTTGACGCCACCTTAGCTCAGAGTTTCTATTGTTCCGGACTCACTCTGTAACTGCAAACCAAACTATGTAGAAAACTATACTTTTTTTAATGCTTGATTCATAGGAGTAGGCTTAGACAGAAAGATTTTGTACAAAAGGTGTTGGCATATGTGAGAGTAAATGAATCCTTCAATATAGACGCTTCACTTGAATGATTCCCACAACTTTTCATATTAGGTCGGTGCAAAAGTTTTGTCAGTTTTTTCAATCCACCGGCAAACACGCTAGAATGAAGATAAACAAGCATTTCAAAATGTATCCGATGCAGAATTTCTTCCTCTTTCAGCTGCAAAATTCTCATTGTGTTTCGTCGCAAGAGTGACGCGATATTTTCGAAATTGTAACCACTCGTTTTTTACCATGCCCAAATTTCGCTAATTTTCAAAATTTTTATATGAGACTTTCGGAGGAGCCCTGATAGCCAGCAGATAGAGCAATCCTTTTGCCAACAGAAGCAATTTTTTGTAGCCCTACCGCTTGTCTTTCAGAATTTCTACGATTTATTTTTTGAAGTGACCAAATTCTACATTCAGCCAATTTTAACCTCGTAGAACATAAAATGTTGAACACTTCAGTCACCATTCGATGCAACTTTTTCTCCTCCTTCTAACACTTGTCTTTTTTCGCCGAGACAGGCGAAATCTACGGAAAAAATTGCAGTATTTCTCAATTTCAGGAGTGCACACTGACGTAACTCATGTTTCAAAATCTTCATAATTTGAAGCGAAAATCGCTCATTTACCTTGAAATGTTCGCGGTAGTAATAATCGAGTGTTGAAATTTCAATATTCTGTAGGTTTTGCACTGTTTGGTGCAATAACAGGTTATGCGATTTTTTCAAAACACAACACTTTTAGAAAATTATTCAACAAAAATCTGAAAAAGCAGCTAAAAAAAGAAAAAACTGCATAATGGCAAAAGGTTTGCCCTATCTGGTGGTTATTAGAACCCCTCCAAAAGTCTCATACAAAAATTTTGAAAATTAGTGAAATTTGGACATGGTAGAAACGAATGGTTGCAATTTCCGGCAAATATCTCATCATTTTCTCAAGGAAACACAATGTGAATTTAGCTGCTGGAAAGAGGAAGAAATTCTGCATCGGATACATTTTGAAATGCTTGTTTATCTTCATTCTAGCGTGTTTGCCGATGGATTGAAAAAACTGACAAAACTTTTGCACCGACCTAATATATGGCTTGGCAGTTAGGGAGAAGAATTTAAAATCAGCGTTTCAGGCTTATACAGTGCTGGGCATAATTATAAAGACACTCTAAAAATCGTCGTAATTTTCGTTCTTGTCAATGAATCTGTCTGAAACTTTGCTATATTGTGCGCATGTCAACCTTCCATAAACCTCAAAACGGCTTCCAGTCTTGTTGAGTTTAAACGGAAAAAAACGAAAAAATTCGATATAGCCCTCTTTGAAATCTGGACAAAATTATAAAGACACCTGGTTTTTCTAATCACTGTCGCTTTCGTTGACTCTCAAATTTTTTTGTACAATTACATCCCAAAATATGAAACATTTGCAACATCTACGACCTGTTCTCCCTTTTCACAGAAAAAAGTTCACTGCACTTTTTGCTTTCAAAAGCAACAAAAGTTTGCTTTAACGAACAACTGGTTTGAAGAGTTTTCAAGCTCTTGTTCTTTTCAAATGATGGTCATGGAATCTACTGACCCTTCTGTATAGATGAGGTGAAGAGTGCTTTCGTAAACTCTGCGTAATCGCTGGTTTTGACGGACAGACTCCAACCTAACCATAAGGTTGCCGCACTTTTGCACCACAAAACTCGACATTCAAGCGACAGAAAATACTGTAATGTAGCCATTACGACAGCCATACAACAGTGAACTCGTGTGCACGACTGGTAAAATATTTCGGGATTGGGCACTCTGGTTCAGCCGCAGTTGACATCCACTGAATGTTGAGTGGAGCACCGTGCACAATCAAAGCCAACTCAGATCACGAGATAAGACCGGAGACGCTTAAATCTTCAAAATCATAGCTAATCTCATTCATCGGGTGAAATATGACATGAAACACAGAGGGAAATAAGGAGATCTAGGGTTATATCGAATCTTCTGCTCACAGGGAATTTTCGTGGAAAGTATTTCAGGTGTCTAATCACTACCGCATCATTAGGGAAAATCTTAAAGTTGTTGCGAAAGCTGCATCCCCATGCAGGCAATGTAATAAATCAAGTTCAGCACTTTCTGGCCATTGCAAACTGACAATGAGTTACATGGTGCAAAAGTGAGACCCTATGGTTAGGTTGGAGTCTGTCGTCAAAATAAGCGATTACGCAAAGTTTACGAAAGCGCTTTCCACCTCATCTATACAGAAGGATCAGTAGATTCCATGACCATCATTTGAAAAGAACAAGAGCTTGAAAACTCTTCAAACCAGTTGTTCGTTAAAGCAAACTTTTGTTGCTTTTGAAAGCAAAAAGTGCAGTGAACTTTTTTCTGTGAAAAGGAGAACAGGTCGTAGATGTTGCAAATGTTTGATATTTTGGGATGTAATTGTACAAAAAAATTTGAGAGTCAACGAAAGCGACAGTGATTAGAAAAACCAGGTGTCTTTATAATTTTGTCCAGATTTCAAAGAGAGCTATATCGAATTTTTCGTTTTTTTTTTGTTCAAACTCAACAAGACTGGAAGCCGTTTTGAAGGTTTATGGAAGGTTGACATACGCACAATATAGCAAAGTTTCAGACGGATTCATTGACAAGAACGAAAATTACTACCCTATTTTCAGGTGTATAAGCCGCACCCTTTTTGCTCTAAACGCGAGCAGACCCAGGCGTGCCGCCGCGCACATGTCTCGCGAAGCGGTCACCTTATCGCATACTGCTCTTACTTAACGCGCTCCATGATGACAGTCAGTCTTTTGGCGTGTTCGCCTTTAGAGTGAAAAGGGTGCGGCTTATACACCTGAAAATAGGGTACGATTTCTAGAGTGTCTTTATAATTATGTCCAGCACTGTAGCAACCATGTAACTACCTATTTGACCCTTATAGGAAATTTCCTATATATTTCAGCCGTTCTGCGCTTTTATTTACGCGGGGCTCAAATGATTATCACGATCCTTTGCAATCAGGCAACAACTGACTAGAAGAGGGTTGTAATAAATACATGCAACTGTCTTTTTTTTGCCGTCAACTACTTTGAAGTTCACAAGCTCACACTGGCTTCTTTCACGAGAGTCAAAGCTTTCCCATGGAAACAATATATTGTTTGTCCGATTTCACAAGCAATCTTTTCAATAGCTTCATTTGTCAAAAGGATGTTTGCAATAAAAGCCATGCATTTACTTTGTCAAATCATCAGATTCAACTACAGAGTGCAAAATTCAAAGCGAAGCTAAAAATGGTTCTAATGCCAAAATGCCATGAATAAAGTGCCGAAAACACATTGCCTATTGAGTGGGTTTTGATTTGACGAATGCCAAATTTTAATATGTCAAATGGCGGTCATTTGTACTTATATGGAAGAGCAGATTTGCAAACAGTGGTTTATCGCTGACATTTCTAAGGCACTCTCTTCGAGTTATGGCATTTTCTTGACACTGTCAACCAAGTTCTTGAGTCTGTTTGAGGCACAATGTATTTTCAAAAGAAAGCTGTGCTATTTTTTACGGAGATGAAGTTATCAAGATAGCTGTGGCCGCAGTAATTTTCTAAGACTTCACCAAGTTTTTTCTCGACTCGCTGAGGGTAGCATTAGCCCTCTTCCACGGCAGAATTTCTTTACATGCATATCAAGGTTTTTATGAGCATTTAACCCTGAATTTCAAGTAAAAGGGCATACTGTTCGGTGATAGAAAAGATACTTGCACTATGGATTAATTCATGTTGGCCGTTTTTACGAATTACGCTGCCCATTTTTGGACATGAGGGGGGGGGGACTTCACTGGGCAGGCAAGTTGCACAGCTGTATGATTTCTCAAATTCATTAGTACGTTGCAAGATGGCTTAACTACATTAGGTTACGTTGTTTTTCATAGATTCAGCCTTCCTTCGCGTTTCCTCACTACTCTAGATCTACAAACTAGAAAAGTCAGTTTTAGCTATAATACTTGCTAAGTTCAGATTTCATAGTCAAACGACAGACGATTTTTAAGATGACATCAAATGTCAAAAATGAATTTAGCGATCATAATCATGATTTTACTGTGAGCCTTTCAGAATATCTCATCTCTTTTTCGAAATTGTATATTCTTTCAATATTACTCAAATCCTTAATAGATTGACGACCATACAGATTTTTAGTTGTCTGCCTTCTGAGACCAAGGCCTTTTACGGGCCAGCCCATATTTTTCAGCTATATTTACGCATGCTGCCATCTACGGTACACCTACGTAAATCTGAAAGGTTGATAAAGAATGCAGAGATCATCCCTAGATTCACTGCAAAAGAAAGCTCATGGAGTGAGTCTATACCAGGATAGCAGTGGCGGTCCGAGAAATTGGGGGGGGGGGGGCGCGACAAAATTTTTTATCTAAAGAAGGAGCGTGGCGTTAGCCACGCACTCCGAAAAAATTTTTGGGGTGCTTCTCAAAATTTTTGCGGGTCTCCGACACCTGAAGTTTGAAAAAAGGGGCGTGGCGTCAGCCACGCCCCCGAAAAAATTTTTTTATAAGGCTAAAATGAATTTTTAAAAAATTTTAAAAATTATTTTAATTATTTTCAAATGCAAACAAGTCGTTTGCACATTTTTACAACCCATATAGGTAAGTTTCAAAAATTTCGCGACCCATTCTCGGGGGGGGGGGCGCAAACCCCCCCCCTCGGTCCGCCACTGCAGGATAGTAGTCATTCTTACAAAATTTAAGCCTTGACACACATGTGTCAAGCTGTCCGAAGCGTAGTCACCATGTGTGTCAAGCGGTCGTCAAGGTGTTAAAATCACAACTTATAGTCTGCCCCAAACGGGATCAGGCCGAACCGTCGGCTGAATTTGCGCGCTCGCAGCGCTAGGGGATTGCGTTGCATACGCGCGCTTTCGCAGAGAGTGAAGAGATCGAGGAGAGAGCAGACTAGCTAGCCGCAGATTTGGCGCGAAACGTTCGCGGCGCGGACTCCCGCCATGCCGATTTTGGCCTGGTTAGGATTGGGGCAGACTGTACCTACATAATCAACGAAAATTACATTCCATCTTTACAAAAGACATCACTGAAATTTTGCAAATGGACTGTGCTAGTACAACGTGCTATCGTAATAGCTTACGCCCACAAATACAGCCCAAACTGCAGGAAAAATCTCAGATTATTGATTTGCTTTCAGATATTACGTCAGCCATAATCATATGGAGGGGCTGCCTTGTCGGAAGTTTCTTGCTTTAATGGAGATACAATAGGACCGTAATGGAGCTACGGCTCAAATAAATTTTGATTCAACTGGCTTGGCGGTTGGAGGGCCCGCTCAGTGAGCTAATTGAAGCCGCTCGCGTCCGCGACGCAGTCTGCATCTCTCTCGCGCGCGTGTTCTCTAATTATCTAGCCTTAAATAGGTCACGAAGCCCCACCTTCCAGCCGTAAGAGCCTGCCGTGGTGAACCCTTCAAATTTAAGGCGCTCCAAATCTGCACGGAGACTGTTTTCTGCTGGAAGATACTTGCTCCAGCACAACATACTCTACAGATCTCGCTCCAACAGATCTTATCTGCTTTATTCCCAAACCATATATGCGCTGTTTGTCTCAGTTTTCATGATAATTTCAATGCTTACCAGGGGAGGACCCGGAGTCGAAAACGGCTTTTCAGATAAAATATATACCAGTTTGGAGAGCATCAAACGCTGATTACAAAACTGTCTTTGTTATCTGCCAAGCGCTTTTAGACGCTGACTTATGAGCGTTTTTTGCCTTTAAAATTGGACGCTCAATAGGAACAAATTTGTTTAGAATTGCGCAAATGGCCCACGTTGGGATAGCAAAGCATTTTATTAATGAGAAACCTCTTGTCTGATATACTCGTACTCTACACTTCTTTATTTGAGCTCTGGAAAGACCGAAAACATGGATTTTGCCCAAATTTTGTCATCATTTTTTGCTCCAAAAAACCCTCATAATTCAGCGCCTAAATGCGCTTGGCAAAAAGCAAAGGTAGAATTGGAATCAGCGCTTGATGCTCTTTAGATCGGTATATATTCCATTTGGAAAACTGATTTCGACTTTGGGTCCTCCCCTGGTTAGATGACTTCAAGCCAGTCCGGCAAATTTTGAAAAAACCTGGTTGAAAGTGAGGGCAAGGTGGAAGAAGGTTGTTTGCAATAATGGTATATACATTTTCGAAATAAATTCTGAAGGATATGATTTCGTTGTCATTGATCGCAAACATTACGAGCTCATTGAACAACTCGAGACAAAAGCAGATATACACAAATATACGCATATCAAAACAAAACAAAATATCCATATCAGCTTAATTCATTAGAACAAAGTGTGGAGCTGCATTTCCATAGACTAGCCATTAACACGTTGGCGACAGTGCCGCGCAATGGTGCGCGGCAGGCAGTCTGTCCCTGTGGACGACGCCGCGCAATGGTGCGCGGCGGCCTTAAATTCAATACTATCTGTCCAGTCCTCTCAGTTTTTGTTCATATAATCAACATAGGCTCAGATGTACTTCATGTATTAGCCCCGCCCTTTTGGCAAACTCCGCCCACTTTTATGCCTCTCACGAGGACCCTTTTTGTCCACAAAAAGCATGGATGAGGCTGTAGATGAACGCAAAGACTTCAAGCAACTTCTAGCCAGGCCCCGCCCACCGTTAGGCAAGCTCCTCCCCCTGAGTAGCAAGCTCCGCCCACTTTTCAAAAGTGGCGGAAATCGCATAAATTCTTGAAATTTGGGCAATTTCCGACATTTTTGGTCGAGTGGGCGGAGCTTGTCAGAGGGGGGGGGGGCTTGCACATTTTATACTTCGTGCATGGATGCATGCATACATACATGGGCCACGCGTAGGGATGCATGGAAACGTCTCGTCCACAGGGACAGACCGCAAAAAAATGGCTCGTCGTCAACGTGTTAATGCTAGTAAACATTGCAGGATGGCAAATTTGCGTCGCCCATTGAATGTGTAGGTCTCCAGTACAATTGATGTTAGAGTCGATTTTTATTGGTTTTTGCACTCTTCATGAGACTAAGGGGATTTGCCGCAATGCAGAATGCATGAGCGGGATGCAAAAAATTATGCATATACACGGTGTCCCAAAAAATGTATCCACTGTTTGATTGTTAATAACTTTCTTATTATGAGGTCTTTCGAGAAGCGCTAGGCGCCTTTTGTAGAGCTGGATTCAGCTTAGATTTACAGTATAGGGCAAATCAGCGATCACTCACTGTTACTGTAGGATTACGGTGGAAACTTGAAACAAATGGTGTCAACGTGGAAAAAGCTGCCGTTTCAAAATTTTTCAAAAAAAAGTGAAAACTTGTGTAATAGGGTTTTTATGGACGCTGAGTTCAATACTCAACTATTCACAAGATTGCGAAGCTTTCAAAACGGTATAACTGCAGTTTTTAGGAACATTGAAAAAATGGCCGCTACCTCTTACCTGGCGTAACTCTTCAATGAAGCATCATAATAAGTGGGGAACTTTACAATTAGAATCAGCAACTCTAGTTGGCATAGTGTAAAAGTTTTTAGGCTGTTTTGATTCCTTTCTGAGGCAAAATATGGTTTTTCATGGCCCAAAACCCTCCTTCAAGTTTCTACCGTAGTCCTACAGTAACAGTGAGTGATCGCTGATTTGCTCTATACTGTAAATCTAAGTTGAAGCCAGCTCTACAAAATGGCGCCTACCGCTTCTCGAAAGATCTCATAATAAGAGAGTTATTAATAATCAAAGAGTGGATACATTTTTTAGGACACCCTGTATACCGATGTTTACAGGGATTGTACTAAATGAGGTGTAAACGCAAACAACACACGAACTTCCTAGCAGTATCAATTTGATACTGATAAGTGATGATCTCAATCAGAGTTAAGCGCGCTATTGTTGTACCAAAGAATTGATTAGTAAAAAAGAATCCTTTTTGGCACTAGTTGTAAGTGTTGTGAATTCCTGCTTCTTCAGGTCGCAGTTTTGGTAAATGGTAGGAGATTTTAGAATGTCTGACATGGTTGGAAATTCCAAAAGAATTCAAGCATAGCCTGGAAAAAGTAAAAGAATGAATGCAATAGAGAGTTCAAGTGACTTATCGAGCCTTCGGAAAGGGCACCAGTTACTGAGCGCTTCTCACCAACTTTCAGAGAGGATACTTCAAAACGAGACGCTGTAGTAGTCTTCTAAAACCTTGTGAGTAGTTGCGATTGAGAAGGCCGTCTTGCGAGCACCTATTAATATAGGGTGCGGAAACTTACCTACCCGAAAGACTTGTCGCAGCGTACCTTAGGTACTACGAACAGTCCGATACGTAATTAGCATAGTGTGCAGAGCCGACTCTGTGTGTATTGTAAGCCCCGCCCCCATTCATCGATTATTTTGCGATGCATTTATCAATCATGAAACCGGGAATTCAAAGGAATCACAAAGTCGATGTTCAGCAACAATATCTGCTCAATCTCAATGAAAATACAGATTTAGGGGTTTTCCGAGGCGCTCTTTTCATATGTGCTATTGGTTGTGCGCTGCCTTTTCCCACAGAGCCGAAATTTTGCTTTGGTGAATCGACTTTTAGCTTAAAAAATTTCCGCAAAAAATAAAGCATGCCTTAGGACGCATGTAAAACTGCTTTTTCACTGTTCCTCTCGGAATGTTAGAAGAATGACCCATTTTTCTGTGAGAACAGCATGCCCTAAGGATGTAATCTTAGTGATAAAAGAAATGAAGGTGAGTTAGTCTATAAACGATCGTAAACAAGACGCTACACATGTTTTTGTGATTCAACTATTTTATCTATATAATTGATATATATTTATAAATGTCTTGGTTCCATGCCAAAAAGGTGCTGTGTGTGTGGGCGGGGCTTAGCTTAGCGCTGTATTCTAAGGAGCATCTGGAATCAGCGAGCTCGCTATGCCTAATTATACCCCGCAGATACACACCCATGAAGTGCGAGAATATCTCGGGTAGGTAAGTTCCGTTCCCCATTAATATAAGCTTCATTCTATATGTGCACACTATTCTGAATGATTTCAGTTCGGCATGGGAGATGAGTAGCTAACAAATGCGAGATTGAGATTCTTGAAGGCGTAAAGGATGAGAAAAAAGGCGAATTCTAATATTTCACGAAAGTATTCAAGTGGGTTCTGGAACTTTCATCAATATACCAACTTCACACTTTCTTCATTCTGATGCATTTGTAGATAACACTAACAAGGAAAGGAAATTAACTCAAAGTAGCTTTCCTAACTGGATGTGAGGAGAGCTTTTAAAACGCTACTTATAAACGATCACTGTTCTCTATTCAACTTACTGACAAAGTTACGGCGATTATTCCTGCTAGGAAGGCATCTAACTTGTTATTAGCTTGTTTTGATATCAGAGACTCCATACAGCTTCAAAGCCGCCCTCTTTTGATTTTCGCATAATCAAAAAATATTGTATTTAGTTTTATATTGTATTTAGCTGTTTCAAAAGTTCTGCATGTTTTTGAGGTTTGCGCTCTGAAGGTTTATTTTCGAAAACATCGAGCCATGCTTATAACAGAGTAGCTGCCACACACGGCTTAACTGGCCATGTTACTATACTATAAAGATCGCAATGTTCGGTACAACATTCCCGTTTTTGCCGTACCTTTCTCAATGCATGATCCACATATTTGATATCGCAGAATAGGACTTGAACTTGAACAACTATTCGCTAGACAAACGTTGGTATATGCGGATAGAATCAACTTGAGTCCTTTAATGTCGTCGAACAGCTTTAAAGGCAGTGGATCGGCAAAATCTAACAACTCGGGATTTCAACGCGGAGGGTCCTTATCGCCCAAATATGAAAACAGTGCAATCCCGGTTGCACAGCATGCTTTCCCTGCCGAGAAAATCGCTCTCAAACTTACACGCTCGGGCCAATCTTACACGCATCTGGACTAGTTGGCAATTTCCTTCTCACCATTGGAGGCTGTCCGCCGCAGTGCTATAATCATTGGGTCCTGCAACGATTCAGCGTCATTGGCCTTGCTCCACTCGTCCAATATCAGAGGGAAGGGCATTGAAAAAAGCTCATTTTCGCCGTTTTCAAGCCTTCAAAGTGGATTTTTGGGATCAACGTATTGAAAAACCCCAGGTAAGCGCAAATTTGACTAGGCTGAGATTTGCCGAGCCACTGCCTTTAAGCAAATGCTTAAACTTAAATGATAATAAACCGTAACAAAGACAAACTGATGAGCACACTAACCAACAACTTTTTCATAATATAACTTAGCACTTCAGAAGAAGAATTTGAAATTAGCGTTTTAGATCTATTCCAGCCACGTGACTATTAACCTATATAGGAAAATTCCCATGTGTTTTACCTAATCTGCGCTCAAAAATTATCAACTAGGTTGGCCCGAAAGTTCTGTCCTTTCATTTTTAAAAATTTTGTAACTTTGCGCTGTTTCAACATTTGCTTGCCTGTAATTTTATTAGAAATAATAAGTCTTTCGCTTTCAAAAGCTGTTTTGCGGAGCTTCTGTTTCACATTGGGTGCGGAGATAAAAATGGAAAACTGAGACCACGTAAGATTTGACCATTCTAAGTTAGGTCACCAAAATCTGCAACGTGCAGAAAAATCTGAAATCGTCAGTACATATGTTGTTTGGCCTACTCTTTGCAACTATGAAGAGCTTGTGCTGTTTGGACGTCTCTCTGAAAAGTTGTAATTTTCGCAAAGATTGACAAACTAATTAATTTTGGCGTTTTCCATAGTAAACTCGATATTCATAACTTCTCGCAGAGACGTCCAAACAGCACAAACTTTTCACAGCTGAAAAAAACGGTAGGTCAAAAAACATAAGTACTGAAGATTTCAAATTTTTTGCAGCGTTCTCGATTTTTGGCGAC
Source organism: Cylicocyclus nassatus (assembly GCA_958299035.1). NCBI lineage: Eukaryota > Metazoa > Nematoda > Chromadorea > Rhabditida > Strongylidae > Cylicocyclus > Cylicocyclus nassatus. The sequence goes on from CATQJL010000001.1 coordinate 81,930,908, forward strand.
CTAACTTGAAATAATCAAAGCTTTATGGTCTTAGTTTTTCATTTTTATCTCCGCACCCAATGTGAAACCGAAGCTCATCAAAGTAGCGTTTAAAAGCGAAATACTTGTTCTTTCTAGTAAAATTACAAGCTAACAAATCCGTTGGAACAGCGCAAAGTTACAAATTTTTGAAGATGAAACGACAGAACTTTCGGGCTAACTCAATGGCCCGTAGTAAAGCTCGATCACTTCAGGTGAACTGAACTTATCCCATCAGTTCACCTCACGTCAGGTGAACTGATGACCGCCCACCCTCCCATGCTATAAGAATGGCGAGTGAACTGATAGTTGACCATCTGTCCATCTGCTGCAGTCAACTCTTCCATATCAGTTCACGTTCAAGTGACCTGAACGTGAACTGATGTTAGAGTGATGCAAATAGTGTGTAAAAGAGGAGACGCAGACAAGACTCTCGTAAGTTGTTCCTGAGTAATTTACGATACACATCAGTCAGGCTAAAAATGCAGACAAAATCAACGCAAAAATGCACAACCCGCGCCCGAAAAGGAGAGGATCGATGAGCAGCTGATTTTGGCGAGGACAATAAAAATACAAATTCCTCTCTTTTTTGCACCTTACTGGTTTTTTTTCACTAGCTGTCCAATGCAAAAACTCATTCATTTCATTAAGTTCACGCTGCAGTCATTTCGTTTTTTCATAAAATTTTCGTCACAAATTGTGTTTTTGTTTCATCCGTGCATTTGCTAGGCGAAATCCTTGATAGCGGTCATCATCGATTGCGTAGTGGCCGCTATCAAAGATTGCCCAGCGATGCATCAAAATGTGTGTCGCTACTCGGACTCAAACCACGGCCGCGCGCGTGTAATTCCAATCGCTTACCCGTCTGACCAAACCAACTCAAGTGGTTCCTTATTCACGAACGCACTTGATTGTAATGTCTCGGAAGCGATTCGCATCCAGATCAATGGCTCGCCGGATGCTAGACTAAGGCGCGATGAGATCAACGCCGGTCCGTGTCGAGAGAGATGCCCTGATGGGGGGGGGGGGGTACTACGGGCCAATATGTATAATCGCCAATCGGAAAACAACTGATTAGAAGAGGGCTGTAATGCATGCGACCGTTTTCTTCTGTTTTTTGCCTCAACAACTTTCAGCTACGTAGGCTCATTGGCTTGTTTGCAAAGGTCACAGCTTTTCTTTCCCATGGAAACATTATATTGTTTTGTTCGACTTTCCTACAAGCAACCTCTTCAACAGCTTCAGTTATCAATAGAATGTTTGCAATAAAAGCCACGCATTGGTTCTAATGCCAGAATGCCATGAATAAAGTGCGCAAAAACACATTGCCTATTGAGTGGATTTCGATTTTGACGAAAATGCCAAATCTCAATGTGCTAAAAGCGCGGTCATTTGTACTTATATGGAAAAGCAGATTTGCAAGCGGTTGATCGCTAACATTTCTGAGGCACTCTCCCTCAGTTGAGGCATTTTCTTGACACTGTCAATCAAGTCCCTAAGTCTGATTCAAGCACACTATACTTTGAAAGAAAACTATGCTGTTTTTTTACGGAGATGAAGTTGCCAACTCAGACAAATCACCGGAACTTCCACAGGACAAGCCAAATTTGCAGAAATTCCGCAGGACTTTGTTTACTGTTGCAAAAATGAAAACGTTGAAAATCGGAACTTCCGCGGGATTTTCATGCCAAAGTGGTTGAAAACCGGAACTTCCGCTGAACCTTCTTAAAAATCCCGCGGAAATTCCGAAAAATGCCAGAGGTTCCGCAGCACTTTGGCCTGCGAGAACTTCCGCAGGACTTTGGATGTGTTGTCTCGTGATGTTGCCTCGCCAACAACTAGAGTGCATTATCGAACATGTCAGCCGTAGCGTAGAGGATAGTAGGTGGGTCTCACAGTCAACAGAGTGAGGTTCAAATCTCACTTCGGTGTTCTCTTTTGCTGTTGTGGTTGGCATTCTTCGGAACTTCCGCAGGACTTCATTTCGGAACTTTCGCAGCACGTTTGCGGAACTTCCGCAGGTGACCCGGCGGAACTTCCGCAAGCGCTCTGCGGAAGTTCCGATCATTTGTCTGAAAAGATAGTTGTGGTCGCAATAATTTCCTAAGAACTCGCAGAATTTTTTCCCGACTCACTGAGGATGGCATTAGCCCTCTTTCTTAGCAGAATCTTTTTGGCACGCATCTCAATGTTTTCGCGAGCACTTAAGCCTGACTTTACATCAAAAGAACATATTGTTCGCTGATAGAAAATGTACTTGTACTATGGATCAATTCGTGTTGGCCGTTTTCTCAAATTACGCTGCACACTTTTGGACGAGAGGGGTGGGGGAGGACTTCAGTCGGCAGCCAAGTTGCACGGATGTATGATTTCTCAAACTCAATAGTACGTCGCAAGTTGGCTCAACTACATCGAGTTACATTGTTTTTTGAAGACTCAGCCTTCCCTCGCATTTCCTCACTTCTCTATACCTGCGAAACTATAAAGAGTCAGCCTTAGCCATGACACCTGCTAACCTAAGATCGCATAGTCAAATGAACTAGCCCTAAAATGACATGAAACATCATAATCAATCATTTCAAATTATAACCATAATTTTTCTCAAAACTCCCCTCTTATCTCGATTCTTTCTCGAAATTGTGCACTTCTTCAGTGCTGCACCCCAATCCTCAAAATCACTTGCATCATTGATATTACATTCTCAGACAAATGACCGGAACTTCCGCAGAGCGCAAGCGGAAGTTCCGCCGGGTCACCTGCGGAAGTTCCGTAAATGTGCTGCGGAAGTTCCGAAATGAGGTCCTGCAGAAGTTCCGAAGATTGCCAACCACAACAGCAAAAGAGAACACCTAAGTGAGATCTGAACCTTACTCTATTGACTGTGAGACTCGCCTACTGTCCTCTGCACCATGGATGACATGTTGGATAATGCACTCTAGTTGTTGGCGAGGCAACATCATACGAAACAAACAGTCAAAGTTCTGCGGAAGTTCTGGCAGGCCAAAGTGCTGCGGAAACTCTGGCATCTTTCGGAACTTCCGCAGGATTTTGAAGAAAGTCCTGCGGAAGTTCCGGTTTTCAACAGGCTTGGCATGGAAATCCCGCGAAAATTCCGATTTTCAACGTTTTCATTTTTGCAATAGTTAACAAAGTCCTGCGGAATTTCTGCAAATTTGGCTTGTCCTGTGGAAGTTCCGGTGATTTGTCTGAGTTATATTAATGGCGAATGATGGTCTAATTGAGAGATGGCTAAGTAACTACAAAAACCTTACTTTTACGCAGCTCTCACATCTATTAAAGCAATTCAAATCATTCCCTCACGTAATTTCGTGACATATCAACTTACAGACAGAAAGATTAGAATATTATTATAAGTCATGATATTTGTGGTTTCAAACGGAACATCGAGAGACTTGCATTGAAATTTTGCAAAGATTATGCTAGTTCATGCTATTGTATTAGTTTGTGTCCACAAATATGACTCGAACTGCAGCTCTCAAATTATTGATTCGCTCCCACCTTATCTGAATCAGCCAAAAAAACGATGACGGCCCTTTTAAACCTACCCCTCTACAGTAATCGCGGAAGTAAGACCGCCTGCGGACGAGTCTTCTGTGGAAAGTTTTGTTTTCGAAAGTCTTCAGCGCTCGCTTTCGTGTCTAATAGTCTTCACATTATACACCCTATCTGAGCTGCTTTATCTGCATTCTTTTACTCCACTCTATCTTTACTCTGATCGTATCAGTCAAATTTGTCTACAATCATGGCTTTGATGTTTTGAAATCATCCTATTGGTCGTCCCCCCCCTCAGATCGCTTCTACTGCCATATTTTGTGTGTGCTCTCTGCTTCATGCATCGTCAATGTCTGAACCTTGTGAACTGCAGGACGAGTCAAAAGGAAAGCACAGGCACCCCGATACACAATTCAAAGTACAACAGATGGTTTTCTATGGACGCTGCACGATACCTATCAGTTTATAGTTTGCTTCTAAACGACTTGTGTTCACATCAGGGCACATTTGTCTTTTAGCATGTAATTTTTTGCGCAAATGTTGCTCAGATCCCACTATTATAGTTTTTTTCATTTTTTGCATGGAATTTTGAATGTTTTTGTAAGTCACTGCTGCAGATCAAACTTTTGAGTCGATTCTAGAACTTCCCAGCTCTCTAATACTCACGATTCAGCGATATCTGCTATTTTCAACGCTTAAGACTACGTTTTGAGACTGATGGTATTTGTGTGATTTAGACTATAAACATGCATCTGCTGTAATCGACTCAGAATCAGACTGTTGGCGACAAACTGCACCAATGAGCTTGAATTTGCAGTGCAAAAGGGAAACACGGCCAAGGTGAGGGTTATCTTTGCATATTTTGGATCTGGGGTTATCAGCACCGATCAAGCTAATGGACGTGCGTTTTCCGCACAAGCGTCGTTTAGTTCACTACACAAATGAATGTGACGATAAGGACGCAGTAAGGATTAACACATGGAGCAAGGGTAATACCAGCACTCAAATTAAAAATCAAGAATAGAGTACTTCAGTCGGACCGAAACCATCTCACAATTTTTCCGTGATTGAAAGCACATCAGTTTAGTGGATAAATAGTAGCGTGCTTATTGGGTAAGACAACAGAATAGCAGCTTTCGGTTGGCAATATGCGTCTGCGCACAGTAATGCGTTAAAATGGTGCTCTCAAATTTGCACGGAACCTGTCTTTAGCTGGTAGATACTCCAACACCCACCCTACTCCCCAGATCTAGCTTCAGAAGGTACATATAAACAGCGTTTGTTTCTATTCTTAGTGCTATTTCAGGAGCTGTTTAGACAACGTTGAGACCAGAATCGCTCGTTTTGAAAAAAAACCTGGGTGGAAAATTCGGCGGTAAGCTGGCAGAAGGTTATGCGACCAATGGAACATACATTATTGACAGGACAATATGAATATCTTTTGGTGAATTATGCAGTTGCGAGCTGAATGTGCTAAAGGACGAATAGAATGTAAATGGCGAACTGGAATGATGCATGTACCTTCATGAATGATTTCATCTATCCTCCGTATCTATTACACTGTTTTCTAGAAAGGAAAGGAGGTCTTTTATACGAATGCTTTTAAATAACGACCTTTTGGCGGTATGCCAGGATGCCAATAATTACGATCAGAAATTGATTGCATGGACCAGAATGAACAGTTCATCAGAAAATGTACAAAGTAAATATTTGTGAGGCAAAGAAATAGATACAGTTAGTTTACTATTCAATCTTTTTCTAAGCAAATTTTGAACACTTTCCCAAATGCGTGCCCCGATAGTGTACGTACTGATAAAAAGTTCGAAAAGCTTGGAAATATCATAGTCAAGGCAATCAGACAGCGTCAAGTTGTAACTAGCAACATTCTCAAGCTGCTAAAGGTAGGAAAGACGGCATGTCAATGTTCCTAGGAACGTCTGCAAAAATAACGTATTATCTTGATTCTCTGCAACAGTAGTTGAGAAGCTATTGCGACGGAGACTTGTTGGACTTATTTTTAAAATTTTAATCTCATTTTGGCTGAGAATTTTCTCTATGATGGTGCTATACAGCGTTCTTTTTCATTTGAAAAAAAGTAGGTTTCGGCTTCATAAACTCAAGTTCTTTTTTCTCCTTCCCTTTCGATTTTCTGCATTGCTGCCAAAAGATCAGGATGATGATGAGCAACCGTATGAAAGTGCGAGGTCGGTGTCAAGCGCAAGGTAGGTGTCCACACCTTGCGCTTGAGATGCCTATCCTATAAAACGTCACTCACCCTCTAACAGATGTTAACCTCAATAATATGAAATCTTCAAAGTATTAGTACATGATGTGCCAATAAACCACCTTGTGAGTGTAGACAGAATGCACGCAACATAGATGTCTTTGAACAGCTGCTTCTTAAAGTTGCAGCACTGGATCTTTGCCAAAATTAAACAACACTCATAAATTTTTCCAAAGAAGAGCTCAACGGATATGATTATGAATTTGGAATCAGCTCAACAAGAAGCATCTACTGATATGCATTTCGTCCCAAATCACCACAGTGGCTTGGGATCCTTTCTTACTTACGAGGGAAGGTAGGTGCCAGAGTAAGCGAATATTTTTTTAGGTTGAGGTCCCGCGCAGAATGGACGCCATTCACCATGCTGGCGTCAATCCAAGTGACGTCAATTCTGCGCGGGACCCCAACCTACACAAAATATTCGCTTACTTTGGCACCTACCGAAGGATACTTGGTGACCGTGGCCTTTTGCAACGAGATGTATACCGTCTTGGAGGTGCGTCTTGGAACGCTGATTCTAAATCTATGTTCATTATCTGCTGTGCGACTCCCTGAACAAAGTTATGGACTTTTTTCCATGTTGATTTTGAGAGACTTAGGCAGTCAAAATCGTCAGTTCCAGGCTTTTTAGACTCTGATGTATCGGTGACAGTTTTCCTGAACTCAATGTGAAGCTTAATTTTATCTGTACGCTCTTTTGTAGTACGTAAGCGAACATTCTAACGATATTGTTGAATCCTGCATCACAATGCTAAGTTTGGTGATATGAAATGTATCATAATTTCTTTTGGAAGAGAGCACAGCAGATAATGAAAACAGGGAATCAGCGCTTCAAGATGCATTTAATGGCGTAAGTTTCATTTCAATAGGCCACTGTCACCAAGTATCCTTTCTTGTTAGTAGTGCCAGCTTGATACATTTTAAACAAATTCCTTCTCAAGTACTGTTGTAGGATCCTTCTTCTTCAGGCAGCGAAGATGCACGACATGGTTGGAAATTCATAAAGAATCTCTGGAATGATAACCATGAAAGTCCCCGCGAAATGGGTTTTTCGTGCGAATAAAATGGACTTAGTCCATGCGGTGCGATAAGATATTCGCGAATCCATTCATTCCATACAAAACTTCTTTAGCAAACTTTTCTCCAACTTGCCTCAACCTGTTTGCTCACTTGCAAACTCGTTCCACCAAGTGGTCGATATCTGACTGGGCTGTCCTGATACTACAATGTCACTCACGTGGATTTTCTATTCTTTCCCACTTCGTTACACCTCCCATTCATTATCGATGACTATGTATCTAAGTTACCGCCAAGAATAAAATTCATAGAATATCCGGGCCTTTGCTTCTCGAGACTTCTACGGATCTGCATTAAATCATATTCGTATATAGAGCTCTCTGCGGAAAGCAAACTTTGGCTAGACTTGCACTGCAATCTGTGGATCAAAATGCTGAACTTATAGGAAACCGTGTACTACACTACAACTCAAAGGGTTTTTTTAAGTCGGAAAAACTGCGAATCTGCAAGGGATGACTTCGCAAATTTTCCTTTAGCCTTCTTTGTCTCTCAGCACTAATGTTTATATCTTTCGTAGTTGAGTGTATGGACTACTACTAGTAAGAAATTTTTCACGCAGTTTTTCTTGCTAGCTAGCGCCATTTTAGCAATTCTTGGGACTAAACTCAAAATTGCGTTTGGAATGCCGTCTTTGAGGTTTGGTTCTACGAGATTAGTCAAAATATAGCTTTTAAGTGATTATAATGAAACGCAAATCTTACTTATATTTAAAGACAAATAATGAATTTAGTTTTGGGGCAACAAACTTGAAAGAGTCTACAAACTTTATTAGATTTACATAGGAATTTTCGCATCGACCTGATATTTGAGCATTTGAGTTTGTTAGAGAATATTTTGGTGAATTTAACCTTCTTCCACAATTTTTTTAGCGTTTGTATGAGTTTAGAAAGAAACACTTGTTTCAGACTTTATAAGAGACACGAAACTTTTTCCACTAACTTGCTACCCCTTAGAATGGGCTAAGGAACACATTCTTAAAAAATCGCCAACAAAAATGTGCAAAAAGGTCAAAAATGGGCTTAGTGCCAGCTCACTTTGCTGCTGGGAGTAAAATGGGCTTACAATTCCGTTTAAAATGGAGGTAAATCCCATTTTGCCCCATTCTAAATGGACTTTTCACATGCTTCTTTCGCAAGCGAGAGCTCAAGTAGGGTTGAATCATTTTCATCACACCGCTTTACCTCGTGGTTGCGATGAGATAAAAATTCTTGGATATCGCTAGCGAAAGCAGATTCCGACCAGTTTCTACCGCGTACGAACAAAATGGGGCTTGAAAATCCATTTTCCTCCATTATGGACTTTCGTGGATATCATTCCTGTATTGAAAAACTTCATTCCTTTGATCTACATTGACTGATTGATCTGATTCTCCTGTGTTCTTTGAGCGCTGATTCCCTACTTCGTTAGAGCGAGTGCGCGCCATGTGATTTCGATAGTTCACTAACAAGAAAAAAACGGATAAACTCAGAAATCCAAAGAGTCAAGTTAGTTAGGAAAAAATAGCGTTATCAATCACAATAGGCCTCGAGGAATTTATTCAACCAAAAAAGTGCAATGGATGCAATATGGACAAACTAGCTGGTGTACTCGGTCTTCCCGGCTATTTCAGTGGTTATGTAACCTTGCTTTGTGCTATAGACTCAAGCCTTTTTGTAATCCTTCTGCCTGTTGTAAGGCTTAGTGAAGGCTACTGCCCACCAAAGGAGCAAAAATACTTCTAGATGTGCGAGCGCAAAATCGCATGCGTACCTTCATCGCTGTAAACACTGTGCTTTATTCGCTTTGCGATTAATGAAACCAAGTTTTGCCCCCTAGATTCACTTTCGTCTGGCGGTAGACTAGAGCAGTGTAACATCAAATGGTGAACTTTTGAACTCAAACTCAAACTCAAACTTTTGTACTTAACCCTCTCATAGGACTACTCGGCTCTCACGATTGTACGCGTAAACACTTGTTGCAAAATGGATATTATATAGCATATCACCAATTACAATTTTGAAAATGACTTTCTATCATGCTTTTCGCTAACAGATTGTTCCTGTACTATGCATTCCACATTGCTTCCTTGCTCTATCCATGGAATCCGTTTATCCCTGCTCACTTATTGAAGTACTAGCCACTAGTACTTCAATAACTGAGTACACTGGCTAGTACTTGACTAGCCACTTCCTTTTCCAAAGGAAGTGGCTAGTCAAGGTGAATGTAGCTTAGTATTCTCGATTCTAGGATAACTACTGCGACTCAAACACCTTTCCGCATTTCCACGACTCATAACAAAGACATTGCTGTTCTCGACTAAATCCGATTAAATCCTCAGTTAAATCTTACAATAGTGTCCAAGTAGACCTACTGCCTCTCACATACTCATGCTGCCGAGGCGAATTCGACGATTTCGAGAGAAGGTTACAACTTATTGACTGCAGGAAACATCTAACACATCAAGTAACTTCCACACAGCATCTTTTCGCATATGCAAAAACCTAGTCCAAGTACACTTCCTGCGCTTGCGACTGCGCTTTTCTTGCAGAAATATAGAATGAGGCTTACCGCTGCGGTTTACATAACTCATAAAAACACTTTCTAGTCACTGTAAGGCTTCATCTAGATGTGAGTAAACAAATCAATAAATCGGTATAGAGAGCAAGTGAATTGACGCAAAAAGTAGCGTAACAACAGCCGGGGCCGAAAAACATGAGTGTGCAAAGTTTCAACTCATTTGGTCAACTCAGAAAAGACTGTGTAAAAAACATACTTGTTAACAGACAGACACACTTTGAGTTATATATTATACTAGTTGGCTTTCCCAGTCCAGCCCGGCCATTGGTCACCTGCACTGCGAACCCCTCCCGCAAACTCCCGCACTTGTCTCAACCGCGAGCGGTTGGTCTTTTGATTGCTCTCCGATTGCGTAGTCTTTTTTTCTTCTCATTTTTCGTGTCTATTTCCGACATTCTTTCCTTATTTGTGTCACATAATTCCTTTGAGTGTTTTGATAGAGCTAGGGGTGTCTCACTTCCTGAGTCCCGGCTGAATTGAAATTTCTTTACATATCTGAGATTTTTTCGGTGTCTTGATCGATATCTCTGTGCGTCTGGCCTATCTTCTGTTAAATACTTCATCTAGCTATGCCTGCAAAATCAAATAGGTCACAACGCAAAAATCAAACCCCTGCTGCCCCTAACCTTTTGACTACTCCTCCGAGCGGCACCGTACCTTCGCAAATTATCAACTCGCTTGCCTCTCAGGATGCCATTGGTTGTTTCGAATTCACTTCTGTTTTTCATTTATTCAAAAAGCTTTTGGATCTTAACATACCAGAAGTGAATGAAATCACTAATGAGATTTTAGTACGTCTTGGTGAGGTTGGCGAGGGGACAATTGAGAAGGATAAAAGATTACGGAGTATCGTGATCTCCGGGCTCCCGGAACTCGAAAAATCGAGTGATGGAGCCTGGCCGCCAGCGTCGGCTAGACAAGACGACACTGAGCGGAAAGTCCGTGGGCTCATGGACGTTCTCGATGTGGAATTTAGGCCCGTAAGGGTTTATAGGATGGGGAGGAAAGAAGTGGGCAAGCCTCGATTGGTCAAAGTTGAGTTACCAACAAAGGGGCACTGGGTCACAACTCTCTCCCGGGCCAGACTTCTAAGAGACCATCCTGATTATAAGGGCGTCTTCATTAGAAGAAGTATGACTGCCCGGGAGAGAGAGCAGGAACGGGAGCTTCGAGAAAGGACTAGGCAGATGAATCAGAGTAGGGCACATGAGGACAGGTTCGTAGTTTATAAAGGGGAATTAATTCCAGCCAGCAATCTTTCGTACGCCAATCGTCTTCCCAAGCCCCATACCCCCTGCGTAGACAAGGGTCAACGCAGCGGGGAAACTAAATAGTTGGCAAGACCACTCCTTACGATGTATACTGTTTAATTCTAGATCTTTAGTGAATAAACTTGCCCATTTACATAATCTTTTGGTCACTGAAGCTCCTGACATTTGTTCATTACAGAAACATGGCTCTCTCCTAAAATCAATGATGCTGAAATCGTTTCAAATTTGCCATATACAATATTCCGTCATGATAGAAACCATAAGAAAGGGGGAGGTGTATGTGTTTTGATAAAAATAACATTGTTGTGCGGAAAGGTTGACATAACCATCCCAAACAATCGTGACTTTTTGGCCATTGACCTTTATCAAGGTTCCTCTTTTTCCAAATTACGAACCATTTGTATCTATCGCCCTCCGAATTCTAATGCTGACTCAGATGAAGCCCTTTTAGACTTGCTATCCGCTTCTGCTTTATGTTGCACAGACACCTTGATTGTTGGTGACTTCAACTTACCCATCAAATACTCTCAAGAGTTTCAATGCCCGAACAGCTTAAATGTTAAGAAATTTTTTGACCTCTTTGAAAGATTGCAATTGCAGCAGTTTGTGACGGGGCCGACACGTAATGATGCTATACTGGATTTGGTTTTAGCAGGTTTCCGTTCCATCTCTAACTTATTCCTTAGAGCTCCGTTTGTCACTTCGGATCATAACATGATCGATTTTCGATATGAATTCACCTCTCCAAAAAGCGACCTTATACCAAGACCAAATTTTAATAAGATTGATTTTGCTTCATTGAAAAAAGAGCTTAATGAAGTTAACTGGGAAGAATGCTTTGATCTTTATAGCAGTTCATCGGAAGTGTACTACAGGTTTTCCTGTGTCCTATATGAGCTCTTAGGAAGATTTACCCCATTTGAGACTCGCAAAATTGGATATCTAAAATACCCGCATCATCTCCACTCCTGCTGCAAAAAGAACGGCTGTTCAAGGCATTTCGATCTGATAGTCCGCTATACAAGAAAGTCTGTTGCGATATTGCATTCCACCTCAAGAAGTTCCTTGCTAATTATGAGAGACGCTTGGCTCTGTCAAAGCACTCACGGAGTCTTTTTTGCGTATATCCACAGTAAAACTCATATCAAAGAATTTGGTGCTTTGAAAGATAAATCGGATAATGTATGCCTAACTAATCAATCCAAAACTCAAGCGTTAGGTGCTTTCTTTGCGAGCACATTTACTACGACTTCTTCTTCAACAGTATCTCTTGGGGCGCCTGTGGCGCATATATGCTCAGCTCCGATTGTCATGCCTTTTACGGTAGAACGCTATCTCAAAAGTCTCAAAAATTCAACTTTTGAAACTTTTGACGGAATCCCACAGATAGTATTCAAGCGATGTGCTAAAGAACTTGCTACTCCTCTCTCCCACATCTTTAACATCTCCCTCATGTGTGGTGAGGTACCAAGTATCTGGAAAGAAGCTATTGTCACAGCCGTTCCAAAAGTCAGTAAACCTCAAGTGGTTTCTGACTTCAGACCTATTAGCATCAATCCCGTCCCATGCAAAGTTTTGGAAAAAAAATAATTCGTGATAAACTTTTGGAGTGGTTCGAAAGATTCAAAATTATTCCCCCAGAGCAACAAGGCTTTGTTAATGGTGCTTCTACTGTTACCCAGTTGATCGATTCAATTCATGATTGGGTCAATGCTATCTTGTTGGGACAGAAAGTGGACGTTATCTACTTTGATCTTTCCAAAGCGTTTGATCGCATAAGTCATGCTAAATTGCTGTACAAAGTTGAGCATTATGGGGTCAGAGGCGCCTTACTTGATTGGCTCAAGTCATATCTGCAATCTAGACATATGACTGTCCGCATTGGGAATGAACACTCTGAGCGTTTTCCTTGCTTAGTGGGCTTCCTCAGGGAGGTGTTCTCCCTTCTACTAGGTTGGCACGAAAGTTCTTGCGTAATTCAAACAAAATTCAATAACTTTTCAAAGACTAAACCTAAATTCACAATATTGTATGCCAAAAATATTAGAAGCCTTACGCTTCATAATGAATGTTTAAGCATAAGATTCCGTGAGCGGGTCATCAAGAACGAAGCTCTCGAATAGGTTCTTCAAATTTTGCGATTTTGAGTTTGGTGCCAGAAAATCGCAGAGTGCCGCTAACTAGCCGAAAAAAATCTGTAGAATTTATTTACACAACAAAAGTCCGTATGTTACTTTAAAGGCTTTGGTCTTGCACGATGAAGCAAAAACAAAAAAAATTGTGAAATATGTCATTTTGCGGAAAAAATCCCCTTGTCGCTCTAATTTTTCCACAGAAACACAGTTTGCAACCAGAAATTAGACACAGTGTCTATTTAGAGCCTTGCGACGTTTTCTCGATTATAAAAAAGTGTTTTCGCCGGAAAACTGCGGGCATGAGGCAAAGCAAGCTCTACAAGATGGCTATCAAAAGTCTGCCCACATCCTTTCCCACGTGGATTCAAGCTGAAATCTGATAGTAGTCAAAAACAATCTCTTCTGTCAAAATTCGTATCTCTGCTCCAAAGTAGCTCAAAAACTCCCCATTCATCCTAGCATATGCTTGGCACATCGCACATTCAACTGTACACTTTCCAAATTTTTTCCATAGCTAGAAATAAGGAAAAAAGTGAATGAGGTAAAACAGCAAACTCCGCCCTAGACGTCCTGAGCTCCTCCCATGCATGTGATTATATGCCTCATACATACAGAATTACGATTATGTATTTGTATCCTTTGTAGGTGCCTCAATTATCAAGAGGTGCTGATGTTTAAGGAAAAAACGATAAAAAAAATTATGAGATACCCTAATATATTTTTGGTGGGAACCAATTGTCGTAGGCGATAGTGGTGTCGATAATAAACTTATCCACAGACGAACCCGATGTGAACCGGGGGGGGGAGCAACCTATAAACAATCGGGGGCTCCTTATATAGGTAGTAAGGCGGAGCTGACCCGTGCACAATCAGACTGTCCAGGAAATATATGCAAGAAAAAGGATGCCGCGGCTTGGGCGCGGCCCGTGGAAGATAGGTGCCACTCAATGGTGAGTGATTCGGTACTTAAATATAAGCGGTTGGGGAATTTAGCCTGTTGAGAATACCCGCAAGCTATTACGATTATAGAATTGTTGAGATTGATGGTACATAAATCATCAACAATATGCTTTCCTCGTGCTCGCGTAGTAATGGCTGTGGAATCACCGCACAATGCTGACCATCGTAAATGAAATGTAAACAATCACTCATTCCAAAAGCTATTTCATATAAAATCGGTAACTTGGAAGAAGAAAAAACGCTTTCTCAAATGGACAGATTCGAATTTGAATCACTTATCAAATATGTTTTGCCTTTGCCCATGAGAGGTAGCCACCGTAAGCTAGACCTCTAAGAAAAATTTCCATTTTTTGATTAAAATTATCATAAATCGACACTCTACATCATCGTAGCTTTTCTGACGCCCTTTTCCGAAAAAATATAAGTTTAGATGGCTTTTTGGGGCTTAGCGATGGCATGCAGATGTACATATCAGTTATACTCGCGATTTTGTAAAATGTTCAAATAAGGCTCCAGTTTTGCGGTCCAGAAGCCCGTGTGGACCCGTTTGATGCGCAGTTTTCGTAGATTCACACAGAGAGTTCGCTCGTACGTTTGGATGATAGACCTACATGCTGGCCACGTGCGTCATAGTAGCTCCAGGCGTTAGCTGCAACTCTTTCTGTGGATTTCATGACATACAGAAGACAGATGTATACGCACGGACAGACAGACGCTTAGCGCTTTATTATAAGTCATGATAGATAATCAGGAGCAAAAAGATTTACACGACAGAGAGCCGAAGAATGCAACCACACGTCGTCGACACTTCGTGAATGATAATGATGGTTATGGTTAAACTTGTGCCAGTACTTATCACGTACTGATATTGTCATAAACATTCGCTTTGCTTTTTTGGAAATGTTTTTTGTCATCTTCAGCTTTTTTCCATTCGATTTAGCCAAAATGTTTGTAATAGAAATTTCCCACTTTACTGATTCATATGTGCATCAACGCGTAAGCAGGATCCCCACTGCTATACTGTTCCACATTTGCATTAAAGCGTAAGCAGGATTTTCCTACCTCTCCAGTTTTTAAAGTTTTTATCGATGTCTTTTAAGTAAAAAGGGAGCGTGTTTATTCGAAGTGGCCTTTTCAGATAGACCCATGCTGCCTTGAAGAGTATTACACGGCGGCTTTAAATGAGGACCCGGCACGAGTCGGTTTCTAGGGTTTCTGAAAACGAAATCTTCCCTTACTTTTGAAAGTTTTACGAAGTCCCCTTTCAAATATCTGCTTAGGAGAACACTACGCATGCACGAGTTTGGCATTGGATATTGCAATACTTCACAAAGCGATATATGAAGGAATGAAGGCAAAAAACAAAGGAAAGGCAATGATATGAAATTGTCTTCGTGCTCAGGAATAGGTTTTTAACCGGGGAATCCGTCCATGATAGAAAAATCCAAAACTTAAGTGAAGTGACAGAAATATATGCTCCAGACGATCTCAAATCGTCTGGTAGCCGTCTGGAGACGATCTAATTCTGGAAAACGTATTACTTCACATAAGTTTTCAAACCTTTTGACATAATTTTGCAAATAATTTTCTAAGTATATAGTTCAGTTTTGATGTCATATGATCGGGGCCCGGCACCGATAGTTTGGGGTCAAACTAGACTTCGTTTCTAGAGTCAAAAGCAACGGGGACATCGTTTTTATGAGGTCCTGGAGGTAGCGCCAAAAAAACACGACGAACATGTCAGGTTTCACAAGTTGAACGTGTTCTTTCGCAAGCGCGCGAATTTCAAATGCAAGACTCAAACAAACAAATGGCTTGTTTACAGCGCACAAACAATCACATGGCTCCGAATTTGGGCTATGTATATACAATAATACCAAACTATGTTATGTAAAAAGTTCCCAAAACTTATGTGTCCTGATATACGTTCTCGAATTTGTTGGTTTCTAGACCAACTACCAAACCAACTGGGTTGGTTCGGAGCATAAATATCGGAGAGTTCACATAAGTTTTGGACCTTTTTGATTTGGACGATTAGAACGGTCAAAAATCTATCATATAGTGAAGAGAGCGGATCAAACCGTTGCCTCTCCCCTTTTTTGAGTCAAAAGTAGTATAATTCTACGCGTTGATAGATATCGCGCTCCAATCATTTGCGGTGTCCTTTGAAATATGTGGCGAAAAATGCATCGCAGGATTGTTGAAGCTACAGATTTGTTTGGCCTAGGAGATTTTCGACATTCCCAGCATCAAAATGGTACTATACCCAATGGCAAAATTTTTAATCGGCTCGAAATGTTTTCTTTTTGCTTTTTTGTTATATTACATACCTCAAAATGCGCTTTTCTCGCTTTTTTGTTGCTATTCTGGTTTTGATTTTCGCGTCGAGAGGGACTTCGTGAATTTTCGCGAAGTCATGGGGGACTTCGCTTCCTAAAAACCTCCAAACCAACGCGTGCCGGGCCCTGCGTATGATTCTCTGTGCGCACTAAACAAGCAGTTTGTTTATTTTAGCCTTCCTTTCAAATCGCGCGCACTTTTCGTCATACACGATAAAGCATGTCAATCGTGTGATAACCTGTCCGAAAAGCTTGTATTCAACTAAATGGCGCTTATTCTCGGTGCTGAGCACCGACTCGTCAAAAACGATATCTCCTTTGCTTTTTGCGCCAAAAACGAAGTCCAGCCTGCTTCCAGACGATCTATACCGGCCCTGCTCCAAATCCGCCTCATTATCTGCCAAACGCCTCTGGAGACCGTGTTACGATCGTTTTTTGGGACGAAAACGAATGCAGAAATTAGGTAAAATCAATTGTTACAATCTTTCCAGCGCTCAGATAAAGCAGTGTTAAGTGTTAGCATACTAGACAAAATGTATCTACTGCGTAAACTGCTCTAATACTCGAGACTGCACCTTGAGCAGGATTGGGCGACTTTGTTCCAGTTTTGTGTTCAATTTTTTCGTACAAAAAGCTGCCAGCTGTGGCTGCCACAGCTTTTAAGGAGGTGTGCCACACCCCATTAACTATATCAAAAAAACATTTTTAGCGAACAGCATTTATATGTATCGATAGTTTGAACCTCGTAGATTCCATAGGAATGTTTTAAGCTTGATTCGTCTTCTTAGCTCTGAGTAATATTTGGTGAAAGCACAGACATTAAAAGCGAAAAATGGGAAAATGAGATTTTGGTTGGCTTTTGATTCCACAGTTTGGAGATCTTTTGAAGCGGGATTTCTGAGATGGACGGAAAGGAAGGAAAGAAAGAATAGTGCTTTGCCTGAGTGCAAAAACGGATAGCTAATTCACGTTTAAAACAGAGTGAATCATGTTGGAATATGACCGTTTCACTCAAGTAACCTAGTATCTTGAATCTTCAGAATTCGCTCAAACTTTGTCTACAGGAGTTAATTGACATGCTAATTATGGATATGATACGAATATCATGTTATCACTATTGTCAGTTACCCAGCTACGATCCCCTCCCCTTTGACTCCTCAACACGACCCCCCAGGTGTGGCGTGCCACACCCCACGCTTGACCCTGGTCATATCGTTATGTGTGCCCAGTAACCGGAACATTTGAGTGCAACTTGAGGAAAACTTAAACTTTTGGATGTAACGCGCGAGCAGGACTGTTTTTGCTTCTCAATGTGTAGCAAATTGTCGAGCGAGTGTATGTATATAACGTACATCTACGGTATCTCCTTTGCTTTCCATTTAAAACGACTTCCAGCTTGGTATTTGCCCATTTCCTACCGGGCCTCGTTTTCCTAGGGATCCTCAAGGAAACACACGAAACAGTGGAATTCTCAGTTTGTACAGTGCTGGACATAATTATAGGGACACTCTAGAAATCGTCGTAATTTTCGTTCTTGTCAGTGAATCTGTCTGAAACTTTGCTGTATGGTGCGCATGTAAGCCTACCATAACTCCTCAGAACGGCTTCCAATCCCGTTGATTTCGAACGGAGAAAAATGGAAAAATTCGAAAAAGCCTGTTTTGCAAGCTGGACATAATTATAAGGACACCTGGCCTTTTTAAACATTATCGCATTCCTTGACTCCCAAATTTTTTTGTAGAGTTACATCCCAGAATATGAAACTTTTGCAGCATCTAGGACCTGTCATGCTACTCAAAGAAAGATGATCCTTGCATTTCTCGTTTTCAAAGGCATCAGAAGTTAAACTGCGTCAACAAACAGCTGGTTTGAGGACTTTTCAAGCCCGCGTTCATTTCAAATGACAGTCCTGGAATACACTTAGCCTTTTTGGTAGATATGGTGAAGAGCGCTTCTACAAACTCCGCGTAATCGCTGATATTGACAATCAGACTCCAACCTCACTATAGGGTTGTCCCGATTTTGCACCATGAAACTCGATTTTCAGGTTACAGAAAACGCTGCAATGTAGCCGCAACAATGCACGTACAATGCAATAAACTTGTGTGCCTAGTCAGGAAAAAATTTTGGGGTTGCACATTCTGGCTCAGCCGCAGTTGTCATCCGTTGAGAGTTGAGTGGAGCACTCTGCACAATCATATCCAACTCAAATCAAGAAATCGAACAGGAGACCACTTGAAACTTCAAAATCTTGCTAATCTCAGCTACCGCGCAAAATGCGACATGAAACAGAGAATAAAATAGTGAGATTTGTGATTATGTTGAATCTACTGCTCGCATAGAATTTTCGTTGGCACTATTTCAGATCTAAATGGCAACTGCAGCACTAGAAAAAATTTAAAAGTTGTTGCAAAAGATGAATCTCCATGTAAACAATTTTTATAAATCGAGTCCATCACTTCACGAACATTGGAAAGTGAGTTTTGTGGTGTAAAAGCGCGACAACCCTATGGTGAGATTGAAGTCTGATTGTCAATATCAGCGATTACGCGGAGTTTACGAAAGCGCTTTTCACCTTATCTATCAAAAAGGCTAAGTGTATTCCAGGACTGTCATTTGAAATGAACGCGGGCTTGAAAACTCCTCAAACCAGCTGTTTGTTGACGCAGTTTGACTTCTGATGCCTTTGGATACGAAAAATGCAAGGATCATCTTTCCTTGAGTAGCATGACAGGTCTTAGGTGCTGCAAAAGTTTCATATTCTGGGATGTAACTCTACAAAAAAATTCGGGAGTCAAGGAATGCGATAAGGTTTAAAAAGGCCAGGTGTCCTTATAATTATGTCCAGCTTGCAAAACAGGCTTTTTCGAATTTTTCCACTTTTCTCCGTTCGAAATCAACGGGATTGGAAGCCGTTCTGAGGAGTTATGGTAGGCTTACATACGCACCATACAGCAAAGTTTCAGACAGATTCACTGACAAGAACGAAAATTACGACGATTTCTAGAGTGTCCCTATAATTATGTCCAGCACTGTATAACAATGTCCTGTCATCTAATATACTCAAGTATTGGGGATGTGTGAACCTTCAAAAAAAATAGATAGAAGAAGGATAATACAGATCTGGAGTAGACGGATATGACGGATTTTCTCTCAAATTCCCTTCCCTCTCTCGCAGAGGCATACGTGCATACGGGCCTTAGAACTGAATTTTTTTTTTGAGTCTGACTGTCTAGCGCTCTTCTTTTCCTTTTTTTTCAAAACTGTAACTGTAAGAGCTGCAATAAACAGATTTTTACCTTGAGTTTATCTCCTTAACAACATTCTTGCGGTCTCAGTCAATTTTGTATACAGACTGTAAAAATTTTGAACTGAATCATCGAATATTCCAAAGTTCTTTCCGTTTTTTTTTATTTATCATAAAAACACGAGAGGTTAAGTCGAGTAAGCACTTCAAAAACATTTGACGCAGTCTTTCTTCCTTCGAACATTATGTCTTGGGACCGCTTGCTTTGCGGTTGAAACGAATGCAGAAGTTCTAAAACTATGATATATTGCTCACGTTTGGCAATTTTTCACATTCTGTATTTCGAACTTCTGGTAGAATTATGAGAACAGCAGAATAGAGCGTATGGAATGCAACACTACATTTTTTGGCATCTCCAGGTGCTTTTCATATTTGCCGGGGTCTTTTTTCTGATGCTAACAAAATCCTTTGTTTAAGCCAAACCTCGCAAAACATCGAAGAAGAGACTCAGGTTTTGTTCAATGCAACTTCTTCTTTTCTTCTTAAAATCCTTTTTTTCCAATTTGTGAAACATTCGGAGATGAAATCCAAATCTTGACTCAAAATCTCAGATTCGATACCTCGAAGCGGGAAACGCTCAATTGCTTTGTAAAATCAGTGTCAAGAAAGTTTTAAAACTCTTGAATTGAAGATTCCTCAGTGTTTGATGTGTTCATATATCACATGACTTTGCAAAAGTAGAGACAAAAAATCATTTTGAAATTACTGCAAAGGCAGTCGAACATGCCCAAAGAATTTGTTGTATTACCATCTGTTCACTGTATTCAACTGCTCTCACAGGTCTTTCAAAATTATAACCGATAGTTTTGAAATTGTCAAACTTGGGTACGGCAAATATCATGGATTGAAAATTTTAGCGATTGTTTTGACAACAAAGGTAAATGGTTTCCAAATACTACAGGAAGAAAACCTGCATCGGATCTTCATTTCGCGAGTTTATGACAGAGCGAAACGGAAAAAACTTTCAGAGCATGCGTATCACATTTTAGAGTGAGCAAAAAAGATGAAGTTATTGTTCTCGTGTGAGCAAACATTTGGTACTTTTGCATTGTTAGTCATTTTTAGTAAAAGATGAACATTCACTTTCTAGAGCCTACCTGGATAGAAGTAAAATCAAAAAAATAACATGTGACCGGGTCTGACGAGTCGGGTGAACGGGTCTGTGACGGGGTCCGGAATCAAGTTTGAATAGACATTTTAGATATGGATTTCAGCTCTCTTTCTTTTATTTATGCACTTTTGTTGTCGGTTTCGTTCTAAGGTGTGAGATTAAGGATCAGACTTTCTGCATTAATGTCAGGGCTCGGCACGAGGTGGCTAGATGAAAATGCAAAAAACGAAGTCCCCTTTGACCCCCCACCATATTCCCTAAAAATCCTCCAAAAAACGAAACGTCGACTAAAAAAAACGCCGCCAATTTTGCGTGTCTTACTCCACAAAAACGAAACCCCGTTTGCTTTTTGTCCCAAAAACGATATCCAGCTTGCTTGTAAGCCACCTGTGCCGAGCCCTGATTAATGTTGCTATGAGGAAAACGGTTAACGACATTATATCGTAGAATCTTAAAGCTAATCAACGTTATTTCGGTCTGCTAAGGCCGACAAATCCGCTGAGCTATTACTCTTTGATAAGCACACATTTGCAAAAACTTCTGCTTCTCTACTCTGTATAATTCTACATCACTATGAGGCCTTTATTATATTAGGTTGAACCGAAAGTTCGTTCGCACCATTTTCAAAAAATCATAACCTCTTTCCTTCACGACGATTTTGCGCATTTTGAATTTTGTTGAAGGCGTAGAGCATATAGTTTCCAACAATCCCCTAGAGGCTTTCCGGCATTTTCAGATTGCAGAGATAAAAATGAAAGAACGAAAACATCCGAAATTCGGAATTTTTGAGCAAAAATTCTAAAAATCTAGAAACTGCGCGATAAAATCCAGAAAAGCCACTATCCTAATTTTTCTTATATTTGATTACTAACTGAGTTAATTTTGTGCTGATCGAGCTCTTCTTTCAAAAGTTATGATTTTTTGAAAAAAAATGCCGAAAAATCAATTTTTTAGGAAAGTGATTTTTAGGAATTTTTTTCAAAAAATCATAACTTTTGAAAGAAGAGCTCGATCAGCACAAACTTAACTCGGTTAGTAATCAAATATAAGAAAAATTAGGATAATGGCTTTTCTGGATTTTATCGCGCAGTTCTAGATTTTTGGAATTTTTGCTCAAGAATTCCGAATTTCGGATGTTTTCGTTCTTTCATTTTTCTCTGCAATCTGAACATGCTGGAAAGCCTACAGGGGACTAATGGAAACTACATGCTCTACCCTTTCCAACAAAATTTAAAATGCGCAAAATTGTCGTGAAGGAAAGAAGTTAGGATTTTTTGAAAATGGTGCGAACGAACTTTCGGTTCAACCTAATATATTTTTATGTCTTGTACAGCTTAAATTTTTGAATTTTTACATTACGACAGTCTATGTATTTAATATTTGACCCCCAGAAAGGATAGAAGGAGTCATGGAACTGAACAAATTTGGTAGACTAATGTATGGGTAGGGTGTGCGTTAATAAGCCTTTTTGACACACGGATCGCCTCTGATGTTCATTGATTTTCTGCATTTTTGCTCAGAAATTTTTTTTATGTTCGAAAGATACAACGTTGTAATCTCAAAACAAATTTGGCTTACATAATGTATGGAGTGAAGCCTGTGTTAATAAGCCTTTTTCTTCGTCACACGCAGATTTCCTCATCGATCTATTGATTTTTTCCAGTTTGCGTAATGTCCGTTGTTTAGGATATTGAATCAAAATAAACTACAAGCCGAAATTACGTTCTCAGGTTTCATTCCACGCAGGTTAGAAATCGAAGTAATTTGTGCAAATTGGCAAACTTTCTGTGAGTTTTTAGTTGCTTCATACTTCTTTTTTCTCGCAGCCAAAATATGTAATCACTCTATTTAAGCAAGCCTAACGTTTTTATGTGACTTTCTGAAAAAAGAAAAATTTTGTCAGTGATCACTTTAGGTTTAAGCGTTTTTCTTGCTTTCTGCAGTCCCAATCTAATTGCACAAACTTTCGAAAATTTGAGGTGGGAGTAGAACATTTTGGACAAAATTTTCAATCAATTAACACGCTGCAAATGCTCTTCCCATAGGTCAAAGCATCACATACTCCTCCATGAAGTTTGCCTGATAACAGGTCCTCGTTGGAATTCTTCGTCCGTTGCATCTCTTCATTGCAAGAATTTTTTGGAAGCAGTTTTTAGTGACAAAGAGTTTTCCGCGCAACTTATCAGCCAGGAGCATTTCCGGAAATACGCTTTGCTCCAAAGATCGTGGGTATTGGTTTATCGAAAGTCTACAAAGTTTATGTTATAATTCCTGCTGACATTACCTTTTCGATCAGATTATCCAAATTCTGTTTGCAAAAGCATGTGAAGTGACATTTGCTCATAAAAGTTTTTGAATGTGTTTTAACTTTTACACACGATTTTCTGTGATTCTAAAATTGACAATAAGAGAAGCAATAGAGAAGAACGATGTCAACTTTGCACGTGAAAAATTTCTTAGAACTAATTAATCTGTTTTTTATGGTCGAAGGCCTCAGCGCTTTGACGGACTAGCGTGGTTCTAGCAGCTAGGATTCGGTGTATCGTTAGGTACCCGCTGCCAAAGCATCCAAGGCGCGTGGTTTAGTTACCGCAAATTGACAGGTGCGAAGTACTATTTACTTGTGATTACGTGTGCGATATTTGTTGAAATCGAATCATTAAGGCAAGTTATCATTCTTGTGATTTTTCCACTGACTTACTGAAGATATCTATCAATTGCGAATTATAACTGAAAAATACCAACCACTTTCCTGTTTCAATTCCATAACTTCATTAACTCGTCTGCGAACGCTAAGACGAACGTCACATCTTGGCTCTAGTTCTGCAGAGCATTGCAGCGAAATTCTGAATATACATAGCTAAACTGAAGTGTGTACCAAAAATAAGGTTCATCATTTACAGCAAAGATAAACACAGCAAGTTCATACTTAGCTGATGGATTCGCGCTGTTGCTGAGGATGAATATCAACAAATGTTTCGGCTAAGGCTTTTATTGGAATGTCGCTAACAGCACTCTTCCTGTACTGTGCTGGCGTAGTGCATTGAGATTTATCTTTAGTTGGTGAACAGTATTCGCAATGAAATTGGTTTTGGTGCGGCAACTCCATTGTTTA
Organism: Cylicocyclus nassatus; assembly: GCA_958299035.1. Lineage (NCBI taxonomy): Eukaryota > Metazoa > Nematoda > Chromadorea > Rhabditida > Strongylidae > Cylicocyclus > Cylicocyclus nassatus. The sequence goes on from CATQJL010000001.1 coordinate 81,954,594, forward strand.
TGTATCCTATCATTGAAGCCGTGACTGTAGTCTATTTGGATTCAACAGCGACTACGATCTGTGTTACGCATTATCGGCTCTGCCAAAAATAACAAACAAGGTCAGCTGCAAGGTACGAAAGCCCAAGCCTAGCTCAAACCAACAAAAGCGCTGCAAAACAGATAAAAGTAGTAGAAGCAGTATGTCAACATAGTGTATATCGTTTATTGCATGCATTACTACCGTGGCGATCGCAAGAATTCCGTCTGGGGAGGGGAGAGGGGCGGCAAAAAATCTTTCAAATGAAGGTGAATGGCGTTAGCCACGCACTCCGAAAAATGCTTTGAGGTGCTTCTCAAAATTTTTGCGGCCGCATGGCTCCTAAAATTCTGTAAAAGGGGGCGTGGCGACAGCCACTTCCCCGAAAAAAAATTTTTTACAAGGCTAACTTTTATTTTCAAAAAATTTTTAAAAACTGTTTTAACTGTTTACAAGAGTGAGCAAGTCACTTGCGCACTTTTATAACCGATGTAAATAAGCTTTAAAAATTTTGCGATCCATTCTCGGGGCGGCCCCTCCCCCTCCTCGTTCCCCCACCACTGGCTTGTTTCTCTACTTTTGGAAATAGCAGAAAGCTAAGTCTCTTATTCAACCATGCGCTTCGCACTTGAGTCTGGATACGGCCATCCCAGTCTGCAAGTATGTATCGCAGATACGCAGGAATTATTAGGTTGTTGCAAAAATAATGTTCGTTTTACAAATTTTCAATTTGGAAGGCTGTAACTTCATTCAGTTTCCATGTTTTTGAATGCTGTCAAGACCATCAGAAACAGCAAATTTTTCGTAATTTAGCGCGTACCTGCTAATACTGATATCGCAAACGTGAAGAAGATCATGCGTCAAAAAACTGAAAATTTTTCTTTTGAAAACCTCGTTTTTAAAAACTTACAACTCCCTTCAAATTTTGTTCGTATGGTTGGCAATCAGCTTATTTTGTAGCCGCAGGCCATGAGTTTACGTACGTATAGAAAGGACTCCAAGAAGCAATTCCGCGAAAAGAAAAGATACTTACTTAGATACTTAGATGGCCCGTCCTCACGTGACGTGCGGGCCCCAGTACAGAAGTCGCCAGTTTTCCCTGTCCCTCGCTTCAGACATCCACGATCTTCTTGGCCGTCGTCGGTGGCTGCGTCCACGAGTTCCAGGGGCGAAAGTCGTATCCAGCTGATTTCTCAGCTGGTCCATCCGTTCCACGTCTGCCCATCTCGTCGGTGGTCTTCCTCGAGGACGTTTGGCTTCGCGAGGAATCCACTCCGATGTTCTTAGTGTCCATTTGTCGTCTGTTCTTCTCATTATGTGACCGGCCCATCGGTGTTTGGCTTTCGCGACGTATTCCGCTGGGTCACGAAGACGGGACATTCTTCTCATATCCGTGCTGCGAAGTCCGACTAGATGTTGCTTGCGTCAGGTCATCTTCAGAAGACTGCGCTCGAGCGCTCTGTGGGTAGTCCGTAAAGCTTTCGACGTGGCTACAGTGTTGGCCCAAGTCTCAGCTGCGTAACAGAGCGCCGGGAGAACGGTTGAGTCGAACAGGTGGGCACGAAGCTCCGGGTCCGTCAATTGGTCGGTGGCTTTCTTCAGAGGCCCGAAGGCGGCCCAGGCTGCTCTTCTTCTCCTGTTAAGTTCTTCCCTCAAGTCGTTCTCCATGTTCGTCGAACGTCCGAGATACACGTAGGAAGACGTCTCCATAAGCGGGGTGCCTTCTTCCATTTCTGCATCTTCTCAAAAGGCGTTCTTCATGAACTGAGTCTTCTTCCGATTTATTCGCAGTCCGATCTTCTTCCCCACTTCGTTTAGTTCCTTCAGCATCGTCTCTGCTTCGGTGATACTGCTCGAGAAGAGAACGATGTCGTCCGCAAAACGAAGGTTGGACAGGAATCTCTTATCAACTCGTATGCCTCTCTCATCCCAGTCCAGTGACTTCATCCCCACTGCAAGGCCGCGGTGAACAGCTTCGGCGAGATTGTGTCGCCTTGTCGGACCCCTTCCCGATTGGTATGGTCAGGGGGCGATGGAATAGCTGCATCGTCGTTGTACAGTCCTTATAGCAGTCGGTTAACGTCCTCACGTAAGCTGGGTCCACTCCTTGATCGACTAGAGCAGACAGGATGGCGTTGGTTTCGACGCTGTCAAAGGCTTTCTCGTAGTCGACAAAGGTTAGGACGAGAGGCAGTCGGTACTTCCGGCAGACTTCTATGACCCTCGAAACAGTCTGGATGTGGTCCATGCAGCTGAATCCTTTGCGAAATCTAGCTTGTTCTTGGGGTTGGGCTTCATCCAGAGTCCTTGATATGCGAGCGAGGATAATCTTCGTGAAAAGCTTGTACAGCACACTCAGCAAGCATATTGGACGATAGTTCCGAAGATCCTCCCGTTCACCCTTCTTGAAGAGAAGGACGGTTCTTGACGTTCTCCACTGTTCGGGAATCTTCTCCTTCTGAAGGTAAGATGTCAGATGCGACCCTAGAATCTCGTGTAGACGGTGTCCTCCAACTCGCAGAAGTTCGACGGAAAGACGATCTGGTCCTGGAGCCGTGGACGTCTTCATGGTCTGTATCGCGATACGTACTTCAGCAGGTAGAATTCGTGGTGGTATTCTCCAGTGGGAACAACGGACATCTGCACGGGTGTTGATGAGCGGAAGAGGTTGGTGTAGAAGTTCATCGCGATAGATTCGATCTTGTATCGGGAAGTCGGAGTCCCGTCTTTGTTTAATAGTGCAGCCAGCGGTACGTGATATTCACAAAAGTCCCTTGCAAAGGGCAAGGGCACTTCTTGAAACTTCGTCTTGCTTTGGCTGCTTCCAGTATCTTGGCTTGACTGTACTGCCTGAGTTCTCCCTGCAAAGCTGTTCTGCAACTGACGTTGGCTATCACTCGCTCAAGATGGGTTGCATTCGGATAGTGCCTCAGATATCTTCTTCTTTCGAGCAATTCCTTGGTGGTCTTCAAGATGCGGTCCAAGTTCTTCTCAGAAGTCACTGAGGCGCATTCTCCCCAGGCTCGCAATCCTTTCAGAAGCCGGTCGTAGTCGTACGTTGGGTCCTCCTCGATGGGCCAGTCACATCTTGATATGAGCTCTTCCAGCCTGTTACCGCGTCACAAACGACTTCCTTCCTTCTCGCGGCACTATGACAGACTTTCTTTTCCAGCCTTCGGCTGAGTCGTATCTTCGCTCCAAGGAGGCGGTGATCGGAGCCACTACAGAAGGATGGAACTACAGAGACATCGAGTAAGCTCCAACTTCGGTTGGTGAGAATGTGGTCGATCTCAGCATGAGTCGTTCCGTTGGGCGATTCCCAAGTCCACCGGCGACATTCTTTCTTCATGAAGATGGAGTTTCCATGGAAGAGTCGTGCGGCGGAGAGGAGCCCATCGAGACGGTTGCCGCTTTCGTTTCGGAGCCCATATCCAAACTTCCCGATCCTATATTCCTTTTCTAGTGGCATTCCGATTTTCGCATTGAAGTCGCCCACAACATACTTGTAGAAGGACTTTTTGTTGCGGACGACCTCCTCCACGTCTTCGTAGAAAGCATCTAGTTCTGAGTCGTCAGCTGCTGATGTTGGCGAGTAGCAGTTGATGATGCTGATGATCTTCTGACGTGGAGGGCGTAGTCGTAGGATGCCTAGTCGAGGTGATAGGATCTCGTGCGAATCGACAAGATGGACCATAGAAGAATGGGCGACAAAGCCGACGCCTCCCACGTTTCGTGATGGAACCTTTTCACCACAAATGATGAGGGTCCCATCACTCATCTGTCGCACGTCCTTCTTCCTGGACTTCGTTTCCTGCAGAGCGATGATGTGGTAGTTGATGTGCTCTGCAGCGTCGAGAAGAGCGTGGAGGTCGGCGTTTGTGGAGACTGTCCTGGCGTTGTAGGTGCAGAGCATGAGGCAGTCTCTATGGCGTGTCGTCCGGGCAGACGTGTCGTTTTTGTCCAATCCGAAAGGCGCCCTGAGTACCCTGACATCGTTCTTGCTACCACCCGGCGCCGTAGGCGGGATATGATGTGCATGGTTTCTTTCTAATCTTTTAACTGGAGGAGTAATATGAATTTTCTCCTACAAGAGGTGGCTTACTAGGCCTACTCTTGATTTCCACGGGGCGATCGCTGACCCCGGGCTTGGAGCGGGGAGGGACCGCCTAGCGACCAGAAGAAGCCAGACGGCGGAGGATCTGGCGTGGCCAGTTCTTAGCTAGGCATCCGGCCGAAACCGGAAACGTCGAACTCCTTCACAGCTTGGGAGGCCCTACCAGAGTATACACTCGGCTGTGCATCGCAGTTCGGCACCCAGTGTCACCCCCACGCCACGATAAGGCGACCGACCATTGTGGGGGAAAGAAAAGATAAAAACTCAAAAATGTTCACATTTTTGAGCCTACTTGTTGTAGGCTTGTGAGTGTATGGAAATTTGGAATTCTTCGCGCACTGAATAGCTAAGTTTCTCTTCAAATATTGTAATTGATGTGAGCTAATCTCAATTTACAGAAATGGGTGAAGCTTTAGCGATTGCCTTTTATTGTCAGAAACTTCTGACCCATAGAGGCAGCAGCAAGTATCTATTTCGAGGCGTCAATTTCTCAACCCAGATTTCTTCAAAATTCCACATAAGCACACAGTAGTAAACAATCTTCGTTCAATACAATTGCTATGTTTTCAGAAGAATTCGCTTATTTACTTTGGAATTGTGGTCAAGAAAGTGAAAGCAATGAAGATCCGATTTTGAGTTGGATCAAAATGCTAGTGAAATTCTCACAGATGAGGATAGCAGCTTAATTCCACCACCATTAGAAAGTACATGAATAGAGCTTTCCAATGATATGAGATTCTCTATCGAAAAAGAAAGTTTGGTGGAAAAAAGTTGTTTGGATTATAGATCTAGAAAAACGGACATTATTTTTGCAACAACCTAATATTTTCTGATAATAAGCCATGAGGAAGCTAAGTTGAAATTTTGATAAGGTCGGTTAGAGGAATAAAAATGAAACCATATTAAGCTGGGAAGATTTCCTATGGGATTGGCCATAATTCGCCCGTGTTGAATGTGAAAATATGGTTTTGCAGTTCATTCTTTTTAGGGCGATCTCACCGGCTGGTGAGTACATTTGAAATGGAAGTGGGAAATGAGTAATGAAATCAAATTGAAGTAATTCGACGCTTCTGAGGTTAGAAAAGACCTACATATGGGAGGTCTTGCAGCGTTCTCAAATCTTGGAGATTAAATCAAGTTTTCTATCTTAAAAATGTTTGTACGAGGTTTTAGCATGCGAAAGCATTTCCCATATAACTTTTTGATTTCATTCGTCATTTCCCACTTCCATTTCAGTCGTACGCACCAGCCGAGATCGCTCTAGGAAGAATGAACTGCAAAACTAGTGATTTCACATTCAACGCTTTCAACACCGGCAACTTTCGAAACTTTCAACACCGACAACACTTTCAAAGCTTTCAACACTTTCAACACCGGCAACACGGGCAAACTATGGCCAATCCTTACAAGATAAGCATTTTGATTCAATTTTGATTCATTTTGCAGTGCAAGTCTAGCCAAAGTTTGCTTTCCGCAGGGAGCTCTACGCACGGATTTGATTTAATGCAGATCCATAGAAGTCTCGAAAAGCGATGGCCCTGATATATGAAATTTATTCTTGAAGGTAATTCAGATGCATAGTCATCGATAATAAATGTTTTGTGGGGGAACGAAGTGGAAAAGAATAGGAAATCCACGTGACTAACATTGTAATGTTATGTCAGCCTAGTTATGTGGTGGTGTATTACAGACCAGGGTTGAGCAAGAGGTCAGGCACAAGTCCTTCAAAAACGCCCCCCCCCCCTCCTCCCCCCTTGTGAAAGCCCCTAAACGACCCCCCGCTTCACCTCCAAGTTCCTTAGGGTGTTATATTCTGATGAAGACCAGCCTTCACTGCAGGTTTCTATTTTTTGAAAGTCTGTAGGCCCGATTTTCTGCGATTGCACAACCACACGCAACTTGACGGCGAGTTTCAGATCTGGATAGTCCTCTTTTTAGAACTACAATTTTCACAGGGGTGGAGTGTCTGGCTTCAAATTTTCAATATAGCAAGAAGAGGCTTTGCGCACAATACTCATATCAAAAAAGGGGCGATTTTTGAATGTTGAAGGCCAGTTAAGAGTGTCAGGTGCAATCCCTCAAAAGCTCAGGCGGCCTGACCTTTTGAGGGGTTGCGCCTGACCCCATTAACTTTATTTCCGAAAAAGCTTTTCTATCCAGTTTTTATGTGATTCGCTAGCTCAATCCTCGAAGATTCCACAGTAAGTGTTTGAGCTTGATTCGACTTGTTTCGGCCTTGTGCTAATCCGAGAAGTTGAAGCACTCAGCGTGAAAAACTCGCAGGTTGGAATATTGGCGGCACTTCTTATTTCACTGTTTGAAAATGATTTGAAGTCCGATTTGTAGCATAGACTTGTAGAGAACATTACTGTGTTATGAGTATACAAAAGCTGACTTTTCTCACTTCTGAAACCAAGTTGATCACGTTTAAAAATCACGCTTCTTAGGAGTTGAGAAACACTAGAAACTGCAGTAGGTAATGGTTTGAAGAGCGCATATAGGTAATTTGTCATGCTGATTATGGAAATGATATCCATTTCACACAGCAAGCTTCCTTGTTTATCTCATATGTCAAGGTAAAAGAGAAGAAGATTTGGATTTTGGGTGAAACTTCCATTGTGGAAACAATCAGTATGCTGTTTATAACCGTCATTCCTTCATGTGATCGCAATATCTACCACACTAGCGCATTTCTTCTTCACCTTCACAGTATCTCCCCAACTTAATAAATTCGATTCTTAATTACGACCCCCCCCTCAGTCTTACCCGCAATACGATTCCCCAGGTCGGGCGCGCCTGACTTCACGCTCAACCCTGTTACAGACTTTGCCGAATAACACGTATAAACTTGTCAAGCCTCCACGTTATAGTACTGCTTTTCGTAATCTCTCGCTAGCCAAAATCGCCACGCTGTGAGTTGGCAAGACTCTACCTTCACACGAATCTGGAAACCGATGATAGATATCGACCACTTAGTTAAAATGAGTTTGCAAGAGTGAGTAAGCAGGTTGAGGCAAGTCGGAGAAAGGTTTGTTGAAAAAGTTTTGTATGGAATGAATGGATTTGCGAAAGCATTTCTTATCGCACTGCATGGTCTAACCATAAGTCCATTTTATTTTCGCACAAATTTACTGTTCTTACTACAACCGTCGTTCCTTTATAATTTTCCTTCATTGGATGTGTAATTATTCGACAGGGCTATTATTAGCCGGGCGCCATAAGCGAAAGATGCATATACTTATCCAGAGTAATAAATATTGTTAGGTGATGATGTTCTGCTGAACTTTGACTGACATGAAATGCTCATGGCGTTGCGCCATAAACACCTGTTTAATCGTCACAAGTTTCATAAAGAAGAGGGGCTTATCAAAAGATCACAGGTTCTCTATTACATCGGACGTAGAGCGAATTCGTGGCTAGGATGTCACGGACAGCAACACATATCGGCTTTCACAAATTAGCTTTTCCCATAGTTGCTGTAATGTGTACATAAGTATGGCCGATGCGCGGCGTACGCTGCGGATGCGACGTACGCAACGTATGCCCCATGTCCTTGTGCACGTGTTATGCTGCGCAGCTGCGCACGTCGCGCACTCGGTTAGTCCCGTCTTGGAAACGAAGGCAGTGTTCCAGGCAGACCTGGACATATAGGGTACACCTGAAACTTGATTTTGGGGGTCTGACTAGAACGCTGCCCAATCGGCAGCTCAGATCGTGCACATGCGGCTGAAAATTAGCACCCAAACCAGACTCGGTACCGTATTTGGCGGACGACTTGCCTTGGGTTGCACATTGTGCGCGGACCCACCTCCCACGCTTGGTCCTGCGCAAAATACTGCAAGTCGAGGTAAGTCGTCCGCAAAATACGGTACTGGGGACAGGTGTCTGGAAGCTGCCTAATAGCTACGCAAATTGACATCGTTTCTAGAACCAGACCATTTGGTTTTGAAAAATGAGGCAAAGATTTCTGCACTCAACCTTTCGATATCCTTTTGCATAGTTGTCTGCTCGATGGTACCTTCATCATTCGCAGGACTGTAGGGATCCTGGCAGTTCCAGTGATATCACAATGACAGGCTATAAGAAAGTAGGTAACGCAGCTATTCGATCAAACATTTTAGTAGAATACCAAATAATAATGTAAGTTCGTCCCTCGTATCCTTACAGAATTTTTCGCTTTGCATTCACACTTTCGCAATGAGTAAAAATAAATCTCTTCTATATGGAAACTGGAAGCGGAGCATTCATTTCTGCGGCGGTCGATAAGGGTCACAAAAGTGCAAAGAACAACATATAAACAAATGTTCCAGTACCGTGAATAAAGTGCGCGATACCAAATTTAGAGCAGATTTCTTTCAAAAAGGTTGCAATTTCTATGTAAAAAAGCACTTATTTGCACATCTGCTTCAACAACTCTAGCAGATGTGCATGCAAAGGCTAACATATGAATGTCACACGCAGTCTCACTAAAAGGTATTTTCTCGAACTGAAAAGCAAAAGACATTTCTTAGCTGTGGCTCTCAGATTTTTCTTTTTTGGTTTTTTGAGAAGGCTTAGCAGGAGTCACGTCTCGAGAAAATTTCTTTTATATCTATTTATCACTAGGAAATTTAGCTATTTCAAACCATTTTGAAATTTTTACTAGTCATTCGCGGACGGAGGAGGGAAGGGGGGGGGGGGTGGACGCGACCTGGCAAGCATGTTGCACATATATACTATAATATACACTTCTAAAGCGCAATGGTATGTGGCAAATATTAGGTTGAACCGAAAGTTCTGTCGCACAATTTTCAAAAAATCATAACTTCTTTCGGTCACGATAATTTTGCGCAACTCAAATTTTGTTTGAAAGCGTAAAGCATGTAGTTTCCAAAAGCTTTCTGGGGACTTTCCGACATGCTCAGGTGGCAGAGATAAAAATTCCGAAATTCGGATTTTTTAAGCAAGAATTCTAGAAATTCAGAAACAGCGCGCTAAAATTCAGAAAAACCATTATCTTAATTTTTGTTACATTTGATAACTATCTGAGCCAAGTTTGTGCTGATCGAGCCCTTCTTTCAGAAGTTATGATTTTTTGAAAAATAATGCCGAAAAATCAATTTCCTTATAGTTCTTAAGAAATGGATTTTTTGGCATTTTTTTTCAAAAATTCATAACTTCTGAAAGAGGACCTCGAACAGCACAAACTTGAACTCGAATAGTAATCAATAAGATAAATTAGTATAATGGCTTTTCTGGATTTTATCGCACACTTTCTGAATTTTTAGAATTCTTACTTAAAAATTCTGAATTTTGGATGATCTCGTTCTTTCATTTTTATCTCTGCCATCTGAGCATGTCGGAAACTCGCCAGGGAGCGTTTGGAAATTACATGCTTTACGCTTTCAGAAAAAATTTGAGTTGCGCAAAATCGTCGTCACCGAAAGAAGTTATGATTTTTTGAAAATGGTGCGACAGAACTTTCGGTTCAACCTAATAGTTCATCAGTGGCGTACCGAGGGGGGGGGGGCGGTGGGAAGCACTCCAAAAATTTTTTCGGAGTGCGTGGCTAACGCCACGCACCTTCTTTAGAAAAAATTTTCGGCGCCCCCCCCCCGAGCCGAAATCCTGGGTACGCCACTGTAGTTCATATATATTGCTCTTGACAGGTTCAAAGCGTCTGGGCAATTCTCGACTTCTTTTTATTTTTTGTTATCAGAACCGGTGACACTTAAAATTCGTGAATCCTTAAAATCGAGGTTATTTTTTCGTGAAGCATGGAGGAGCTTGTTCGCGCTAGCCTTGTCAAAAGCAAGATGAACATGTCAAACAGTATTCGTTGACTTTACTAGCCATGTAAAAACGCGTCAAGAAAAGATTTTATTTGAAGAAGTTCGCATTCAACGGAAGTACCTAGGTGAACACCGAACGGCTTCGGTGACTCGCACGCCAATTTTCTCCTCAAATGAGCGTTTGGAGATGTGATTCGCGCATTAGTTCTAGATCGAGGTTAGTACTCGATTATGATAGTAACCAGAATATTCGCATTTGTTCAAAAAATGCCTTTGAGCTTTCGTTGCAATTTCTCACTTCCGTAGATCTGTCAAAAGTAACCTCAGCCATATTCCCCTATCCTAAAAAAGGTCGTTCCGATATGAAACCCAATTTATTCAAAGGAACAAGGCAGCCACCAAATTGCCTCATATGATCCGTCCGAAGTTTGTTGCCTTGTTCGAAGCAGCTGTCAGAAGATTCGGCTTCTATGAGATGATAATTTGTGACGTTTTTCTTGCTCTTTCTGACACATACTAGAATTTAATAAAAGTATCAATTAATCCCCTCCCCTTCCCCTCCCCAGACAAATTGCAAGCCTAAGATTGCAGGTGATTGAAATACGATTTCATTGTAAGTTCTTGTAGGAGAACTTCTAAAATGAGCCCTGCACGTCGAGCCCTTGTATTAGTCACGTTATAAAGATGTAATGGGTTACTTGTACGTAAAATCATCCTGCTCTAGAATTTTTTCGTCGTGAACTCATTATCCACATGAATAGTTTACAAGCGACAACTTTTTGTGAATAGAAACAATCAGTTCAACTTATAGGCGCTGGAGTAATGAGGAGCTAGCAAGTCCTCTCCGCTAATTACTTTTCAACGCAAAAGCAAATGTAAAAATCTCATAAGTTGTAAACGGGTATATATGCTTGTACTGAAATAAGGTAAAAAAGACGGTTGCTTAAGAACAGCATCTCTCATCTTCATCAAATATCCTTTTAAACTGGGGGGACAGCGTCGTTAAAAAAAGTTGGAAAACATTTCTTCTCAATTTTTATCTCAATCTAGTCTTAGTATGAATTCGTATTCTTCTCAGCTTCTCTCATTTGGCAATGACAGCGATATAATTCACAGAGAAAAATTCGAGCTAACTACGCTTATCTGTGTAAATGTGTCAGCATGTCCCGTCTAGGTTACCGTATGATGAGTTATCTATTATAGAAACGAGGAAAAGGTATTGGTCAAAATGATCGGAAAGAGATGTTGGCTGTGTAGCTGATGAAATTTGATCTCAAATCTATCTTTGTTATCCGCAAAGCTTTTCCTGAAAGGAGTGTTAAAGTTTTTCTTCCAATCGCAACCTAATAATCGCAATCTTGTATTCCATGGAGTGGGAAATCATCTCATGATTGGCTTTTCGGTATAGTATTGAGTGTTGGCCTCATATACCGAAGAATAGGGTTGGACTCCTGTTGTCAAGGTTTTTGCATTCCACACGCTTTCGTCCAAGCCATCTATTGATATATTTTATTTAACTTCAACACACCTGGTTTTCACTCACCTTTGCAGCAAATGAAAAATACTGGAACAATGCTGTGCAAAAATGCTATATATATTATCAGAATGTGGCTTGATCGAAGCACAAGGAAAGAAAAGGACTACAACTCTTTTCAAAAAAATTCTTGAATAATAAAGTTTTAAGGACAGCGTTTTCAGACCCTACGAAGCATATACATCTCTTCCCATATGGCCGCTTCAACCAAGTATGTATTAGGTTGAACCGAAAGTTCTGTCGCACCATTTTCAAAAAATCATAACTTCTTTCGGTCACGACGATTTTGCGCAATTCAAATTTTATCTGAAATGAAGCACGTAGTTTCCAAAAGCTCCATGGGGAGTTTCCGACATACTTAGGTGGCAGAGATAGAAGTGGAAGAACGAGTCATCCGAAATTCGGAATATTTAAGCAAGAAATCTAGAAATTCAGAAATAGTGCGATAAAATCCAGAAAAGCCGTTACCCTAATTTTTCTTACATTTGATTACTATCTGAGTCAAGTTTGTGCTGATCAAGCCCTTCTTTCAAAAGTTATGAATGATTTTTTGAAAAACAATGCCGAAAAATCAATTTCCTAAGGATTCCCAAGAAACTGATTCTTCGGCATTTTTTTTTCAAAAAAAACATAACTTTTGGAAGAAGAGCTCGATCAGCACAAACTTGACTCAGTTAGCAATCAAATGTAAGAAAAATTAGGATAACGACTTTTCTGGGTTTTATCGCACAGTTATTGAATTTTTAGAATTCTTGCTTAAAAATTCCGAATTTTTGGGTAATCTCGTTCTTTCATTTTTATCTCTGCAACCTGTACACCTTCTAAAGTCCTTAGGAAACTCTTAAAAGCTACTTGCTTTACGCTTTCAGAAAAATTTGAGTTGCGCAAAATCCTTGTGAGGCAAAGAAGTTATGATTTTTTGAAAATGGTGCGACAGAACTTTCGGTTCAACCTAATACTAGGTTGTTTCAAATTTCTGTCCGATTTGCCACTTTTCCATTTCAAAATCTTATGACTTTTTTTCAAAATCAACAATTTTGAACAAATCAAATTTTGTTGGATTAGGCGAGTTTATGGCTATCACATGCACCGTATGCCATGTAAGGAAGGCAAGCGAGAGAGGGAAGAGAAAATTTTTTGGCAGACATATTTGGCCGCCATCATTAAGTAGTCTATACTTTTGAGGCTCTTTTGCGGCTAGAAAAAATTCGGATTATTTTTGCTGCATAGAAATTTTTGCGTGCAAATAAAAAAAACCATTATTTGAGCCCTCCTCGGCTTGCGAAAATAGCCGAATTTCTAATATTTGATTTTTTTATGCTGCCGCAAACGAAGAAAGCCAATTGGTCAACGGTTCCTGCTTGCTCTCACTTTACTCTAACATATGCATTATTGAATGCATCACCTGTCGCTAATCTAGATTGTTGTCGCTTGTTGAATAACTGAGTTTGTCATCTATTTTGAAAAAGAATTTAAAAAATAAGACGTTCTCTACGTCGGAGAAAGTACTTCTAGATGATGTTTATGACAGTGCCATACGTGCAAAACCCTGAGAAAATAGTTTTGTTAAAACAAGGCGATTGAAAATCGGACAGAACTCTTGAAACAGCCTAGTATTTCTTTGTAATGGTAAGATGCCGAGTTTACACAAATTTTGGCATTGCAAAGTAGGGAATTATAAAAGGCCGTTATTTTTTGCACCAAAATCTTATAACCTTCCAAAACGTCTCCCGCTTCTTAACATAACCTTCCATGCAGAAAGAGCAAAATAAAAGAAGGTAACATCACCTATTTTCAAAGGCATAAACTTTAGAAAAGGAAAAATTCTAGATGATGTGAAAGATATGGAGCAAACTTTCTTGAAGATAAGGCCGCAAATTTTGAAAGTCAAATTTTTCTTCACAAAACAACGAAATGGTTTAGGACGCAGTACATACAGTTTATGGAACAGATCGATTCGTTGCATTGTCATCCCTCTTAATGAGAACAAAACTTCATTTTAGCTTTCAAATGGCTTACAATCAGAAACAGTTCATGCGTAGCAGTGATACCTAGAAAGAGAGGATGGGCGATTCCAAACAGCAAGTGCGGAGAGCATGATTAGATAGGGACTGAAGAAAAACAAGCCTCCATTGCCTCCTACGCTCAGATGAGAAGGGAGAAGCTGACCGATTTCCTCCTCAGCGAACCCTTAGAAAAAATGAATCGTGCAGCTGCAGCGGTTTTGAAAGGACTTGAACGTATATGCAGTAATCGGAAGTACGAAATAACGAAAAAGGGCTATGTTGACATGACCTCTACTAATTCCTTAAGTGCTTTACAACTTTTGTTAACTCTGAGCTAGGTGTGGCTTTGACATCGTACCTTGCAACTGATCCTGTTTGTCGCTCTTTGATAGAGCCGATAATGGAGAACAATATTGGATCGCGGTCGCTTTGACGCATTGTAGTCGCATGGAATCCAAAAAGACAGCAATAATGGCTTTACTGACAGAAATTATGAACAATGGAGCTAATTTTAACTGCGAACTAGTGCTCATCAAATAACAAATCAAGGCCTTAGTGCACTATGCAAGCACAGCACAGAAATAGTGCGGGAGCGGCATGCCAATATAACTCGTGATTGTAATGCTTGCTAATGTTCATTCTATCTCAGCAACAGCACGAGGTCATGCTTCAGCTAAGCATAAATCTGTTCTGTGCGATTCTTGCGGTAAAGGAAATTCTTATTTTTGATATACACTGCACTTTAAAAATATTTAGACGATACCTCTGTATTCTTCTGCAGAACCAGAAGGAGCCAACTGTGGCAATCTTCTTCTTAGTAAAGCGATTGGAGGGGAGATTGAGGCGGAAGTGTATAAAGGGAAAGGAGTGAAAATAGTTGGTATTATTTACTTCAGACATGATTGCTTTTGATGGGTTCAGTAAGTCAGAGAATATCTTAAGATTGATTCATACAGTGCCGGACATAATTATAGAGAGACTCTAGAAATCGTCGTAATTTTCGTTCTTGTCAGTGAATCTGTCTGAAACTTTGCTGTATGGTGCGCATGTAAGCCTACCATAACTCCTCAGAACGGCTTCCAATCCCGTTCATTTCGAACGCAGAAAAATGGAAAAATTCGAAAAAGTCTGTTTTGCAAGCTGGACATAATTATAAGGACACCTGGCCTTTTTAAACATTATCGCATTCCTTGACTTCCGAGTTTTTTTGTAGAGTTACATCCTAAAATATGAAACTTTTGCAGCACCTAGGACCTGTCATGCTACTCAAGGAAAGACGATCCTTGCATTTTTCGTTTCCAAAGGCATCAGAAGTCAAACTGCGTCAACAAACAGCTGGTTTGAGGAGTTTTCAAGCCCGCGTTCATTTCAAATGACAGTCCTGGAATACACTTAGCCTTTTTGATAGATAAGGTGAAAAGCGCTTTCGTAAACTCCGCGTAATCGCTGATATTGACAATCAGACTTCAATCTCACCATAGGGTTGTCGCGCTTTTACACCACAAAACTCACTTTCCAATGTTCGTGAAGTGATGGACTCGATTTATAAAAATTGTTTACATGGAGATTCATCTTTTGCAACAACTTTTAAATTTTTTCTAGTGCTGCAGTTGCCATTTAGATCTGAAATAGTGCCAACGAAAATTCTATGCGAGCAGTAGATTCAACATAATCACAAATCTCACTATTTTATTCTCTGTTTCATGTCGCATTTTGCGCGGTAGCTGAGATTAGCAAGATTTTGAAGTTTCAAGCGGTCTCCTGTTCGATTTCTTGATTTGAGTTGGATATGATTGTGCAGGGTGCTCGACTCAACTCTCAACGGATGACAACTGCGGCTGAACCAGAATGTGCAACCCCGAAATTTTTTCCTGACTAGGCACACAAGTTTATTGTTGTACGTGTATTGTTGCGGCTACATTGCAGCGTTTTCTGTGACTTGAAATCGAGTTTTGTGGTGCAAAACCGCGACAACCCTATGGTGAGGTTGGAGTCTGTCCGTCAATATCAGCGATTACGCGGAGTTTACGAAAGCGCTTTTCACCTTATCTATCAAGAAGGCTAAGTGTATTCCAGGACTGTCATTTGAAATGAACGCGGGCTTGAAAAGTCCTCAAACCAGCTGTTTGTTGACGCAGTTTAACTTCTGATGCCTTTGAAAACGAGAAATGCAAGGATCATCTTTCTTTGAGTAGCATGACAGGTCCTAGATGCTGCAAAAGTTTCATAATCTGGGATGTAACCCTACAAAAAAATTCGGGAGTGTAGAAATGCGATAATGGTTAAAAAGGCCAGGTGCTCTTATAATTATGTCCAGCTTGCAAAACAGACTTTTTCGAATTTTTCCATTTTTCTGCGTTCGAAATGAACGGGATTGGAAGCCTTTCTGAGGAGTTATGGCAGGCTTACATGCGCACCATACAGCAAAGTTTCAGACAGATTCACTGACAAGAACGAAAATTACGACGATTTCTAGAGTGTCTCTATAATTATGTCCAGCACCGTATAACCTATTTTGACAAATTCTGCACTGGTAAGCACAAGCAGTATGTTCTTTATTTCTAGATAGAGTCGAATAGTAAGTGCGGATACTGCCCCAAACTTTCGAAATTTTGTGTATATGTAGACTCGGTCCATATGAACTACGACAGCACATACAGCTAACAAAAACTTTCTTCCTGTTGGCCTCTTTGAGAAATTAACAAGAACGAAGACTCATGCCATCGTATGTTATGCGCAAACATACGGCTAATTCATAAGATTGACTTAACCTAAACATCTACCGGCTACAACTACTCTACGGTTTTTCTTTAACTGCAAATCTGGCAATCTAGCACAGATAAGTTTTGCTAATTTGGTGCTCTAATTTTGCATTTCTGTATATTTTGACGAAAATCTACATTTGGAAGGCGCGGAAATGCTGCGTGTATGGCAACTGAAAATTTTTACTCATGGTTAGTATTTTTTCAAAGCTTTCTTAACGTTTTCAAAAAAAAAGCGGATTAATAAGCCAGATTCAAAGTTTTGCGCAGGTATTTTCTCAAAAGTGTTAACCAAAACTGTTTTTATTGCTAGACGAAAAACAATTGAGAGGCTGGTACCATAATACCATTTCCTGAGAAATCAAAGTGGAGTAGTGGAAATCTCATCCTTCCTACTAACTTGTAGTATTTGCAATGTTTATTTTTGAACAAGGACCTCATGAATACGTTGTCTTAACTCAACCACTATTAAGTGAATTAGCTATTATTTGACTTATAAGTGATGCATATATAATATTTACGGTTACCGATTTCAACAAAAATATTCTAGGACCTAGGATTTCACGACACCACATTATTCATCGGATGCGTTGGTCTGGGAAGTTTCACTTATATCGAAGTTTATGATGAAGTGGTTTGCGTGCTAGAAGTGCAGAGGTCACGAGATCCCTACCACAATTGTGTAAATTATCTAGATATCAAGGACATATGCAAGTTCATCCCCAAAAAAACAAAATAAAATTATCTTTTGAGTGCTCGTCTCCTGCAGCTGGTGCATAAACAAGAGAAAATTAATTCGTGAAGAAAATGTAAGTCGGAAGCTGGGAGCTGGACTCACAGTGGAAGAGGACACCGCTCTCCTGATTTCCTTCCCGTGTTAGAGCCTTTCTTCGTCGTTTTCTCCTCTCCAATGTGGATTTTCGGATAAAGTATAGCATATTTTTGTTTAAGCACAATTCCAGCAGTACTGTTCGCGGTGCAACTCGTAGTTTGATATGGAGATAACCACCAAAGATTACGACCCTTCATTTTCAACATGTTTTCATTTCGCCAATTTTTAGAATTTTCATATGAGACTTCTAAAGGTGCTTTGAAAGTTGCCTGATAGGGCAAATTTTTGCAAGTGATTGCAATTTTCTGTAATTTTCTGGCATGCTTTTTAAAAACTTGCCGAAAATTTTTTCCAAAAATCTTGAGTTTTGAAAAAATCGCGCAATACGTAGTTGCAAAAGAACATCGCAAATTTTACAAAATATTGAAGTTCCAAAACTCGTTCGCTCTATAACCGATTTTAGCAGATTGAGCGATTTCGTTCCGAAGTATGTAAATTTTGGATTTTAGGGTACATCAGTGCGTAAATCTTAGAAACAAGTCGATTTTGTCTGTAACGCTTGTAGTTCACGAAAACATAACTATCAAGAAGACGAAAAGAAGATTTATCAAATGGTATACGAACTTTCCACCATTTCGTATCTAAAGGGCATAAAATACGTCAATTGTTGGAGGCCACTTTAGACGATATACTTAGTATTCCAAAAAGCATGCTAGAAAAATACAAAGAGCTGCATGAATTCGCAGAAAGTCTGCCCTATCAGCCGACTACCAAATCGCCTTCAGAAGTTTCAGACAAATGTTTCGAAATTCAACCGAAGACATGATAAAAATGAAGGGTTCCAGCGGTTTAGCACTTGCTCGAGGAGAGAAGAAAAAGGTATGCAACAACCTTTGAGGTTTGAGGATCGTTCGGAAAGCCTATTCCGTTACTTTGAGTGACTTGAAGATATACCTCGAATGAGTGGCTTTTGGGCACCTTTTTACCTCAAACATTCGAACAGGTGCTCCATGGAGCAAGTCGGTTTAACACTTGTTGTCACAGTTAGTTTTGGATAATTGCAAACAGAGCGGCAATGATGAAAAGTGTTAACAGCAGAGAAATTATAGGAGCAGATAAACAGTAAATTCACTAAATCATACTGTCTAAGTGAGCTAACCGCTTTGTCTTGGACTTTCATTCATATAAAGCTAACCTAACAGACAACCAACCGATGGCCTTTTTTGAGGTGCATACTCTTTGGTCTCGGTCAGGGGGCGCGGGAGAGGTGGACTTCGTGTTGACATCTCTTATACCTTCTCTAAAATTTACCTACAAGCACGGATCTAATCTTATATATAAAGCTGAATGTCTGTTTGTATGTATGTATGTATGTCTGTATGTATGTCTGTATGTATGTCTGTACGTATGTTCCGAATAGAAAATTCCATTTCTGAACCGATCCGGACCAAACTTGGCACACATACACTACGGGCCCCGGCGGGTGTCATAGGCTACTTTTCGTCATCGATCGGTATCGATTTTATCGATTTTTATCGATTTTTTTGCAAAGTTTGAGCTAGGGGGCTGGGAGTTGGCACAGGGGGGTAATCGAGCATGCTGATCATCCCCAAGGGGGGTGATCAGCATGCTCGAACACCCCTGTGCCAAATTCCAGCCCCCTAGCTCAAATTTTCAAAAAATCGATAAAATCGATAAAAGTAATGGACGATCTTGAAAACTAATATTGTATTCGTAATCTGCATGCTCGATTACCCTCTGTGCAAACTCCCAGCCCCGCAGGTCGGACTTTGCAAAAAAATCGATCAAATCGATAAAAGTAATGGACGATCCTGAAAACTAATATTGTGTTCGTGATCAGCATGCTCGATTACCCCCCTGTGCAAAATCCCAGCCTCGCATGTCAAAATTTACAAAAAATCGATAAAATCAATAAAAGCAATCGATAATTCTGAAAACTAATATTGTATTCGGAATCCCCATGCTCACTTCTCCCCTGTGCCAACTCCTAGCCCTGTAGGTGAACTCTGCCAAAAAATCGATAAAAATCGGTAAAATCGACATCGATCGATAACGAAAAGTGGACTGTGACACCCGCCGGGGCCCGAAGTGTATGTGTGCCAAGTTTGGTCCGGATACGGCGGAGCCGGGTAAGCCAGCTAGTATACATATAAAGAATCGTTAACTCAAAAATCTGCATTTAGCGGGGAACCGAGGGCGGGTCCCGAAGCGAACGCTCCTCCAAATAGCACCTTTAGATTACAGGTTTACTGGTTAGAATGCAAGATTGATATAAATACTAAGGCTGAAAGTTCCTGCGGCAAGGGAGGCATTTCTGTAGTATAAGAAATCGTATTAGCTTGACCATCTTACAATTAGAGTCGCGTCCCGCAACGCTGGATTTCGTTATGGGCTTGATGACAATCAATTGATAAGCCAATACATGGAACCAATACAATTAATGAGGACAATAGCCAATACATATATAACTTGCTGACTTATGTGAGAAAACTTTTCTTTAGCAATGCTCCTGTTTTTATTACTACAGGGGATCATCAATATCCAAGTCGCGCTCAGAAAGTACCCTAATTTTACGCGTACAAGGGCACCTTTCTTGATTTTTGAAGCGTGTCGCTCATCCGCTTCACTGTATTTCGAGAGGCGAGCTTATGCCGCACGATTCTCTGGAGCAATATAAAGTATGGTAGAGGGCACTCTGATCGTGAAGTCCTTTGGCGTAGTTGTGCTGGTCGATTTTGGAAAAAACTTCCCCGCGTCTTGTACGCTTGAACTATTACATCTCAAATTCAAGATCACTCTTGAATTGAATAAGATTGCATGAGATTATACAGCGACAAATCCAGGTGTATGGGGTAGAAAATGTGTTCAGCCAAAGAGATTGAAACAGCTACGCTACCTGCGCTTTGGATGCCTTAGCTGAGGCCTCACAATCAATTTCCCGCAAATACTCCTGTCAGATTCGCCTGACGCTGCCCTTGAGTGAGCCTTTCCAATTTGAACTTTCTTGATTTAAGTTAGAATGGATGTCTGTACATATCGTTGCACCCTGACTGTAACTTATAGTCATAGCATTTTTTACTATTGTTGCTACTGTTGTCATTTTCATAAACAAACAGCACAAACACACGACAATGAAAAATGTGCAACGAAATTTTTTTCCAACTCAAAAGACAGACTAGCCCAATATTTGAGTCCCGTGTGTGCTTTTTATAGTTTTCATTAGCATTCACCACGTAAATTGTACTTAGAACTAGCTAGGATGTACTGTTCACCGGCCCTGTCTACACTAGATTAAAAATCACCACTCGCATCTACACAACATTTGTTTGCCCCTGTTCCACTTCTATGTGCCAGCTACCTGTCCCTATGTTTCGTAGTCAGCATGCGTATCCCCTCCACTTCCAAGGCGCAGCTCTTCCGGTAAAGTTTGCAAGCAAAACTGATGCGACGGTTACTTTTCTAGGTTAGCGTAACTTCCTCTAGGATGCTCACTTACTCTTCCCTTCTCCCGCCTATACCAACTCCCACGGATATCCCACAGTTAAGGTTGGCCATTCTAGAGTTGAATGTTTGTATTGGTGATGAACATGCTCACTTTTTTCCTTGCGTCAACTCTCTGCTTAGCGACCAAATGTTTGCCAAAAAAATCAAAAAAGCGACATTGATCAACAAGACCTATGACAACTGTGCACAAAGTCGAATTTAGATTAGTTCAGAATTAAATTTTTTATTGGGAACAATATCAACATACTTAAAACAGACAGCTTTCAGCTCTATACAGGGTGTCCCAAAAGTAAATACACACTTTTCAATTGTTAATATCTCTCTTCTCATTGGGTCTTCTTTTTCCATTCAAGTGCCATTTTGTAGAGGAGGCTTCAACTTAGATTTACAGCAACGAGCGAATCACCGATTGCTTTTCGTTACTGTAGGATTACGGTGAGAACTTTCAGCATGTGGAACCATTGTATACTATGCTGTCTGACAAAAATTTTTTCAAAAAATCTGAATATCCGTGTGCTAGGGTTTTTGCGCACGCTGATTCTACTACACAACTTTTCATGAGTGTTTTCAGCTTTTTCGACAGTGTTTGCATTTCCACATATGATGGGAAGCGGATATTTTACGATTTACCTGAGACAACTTTGAAAAGAGCATCACAGTAAAATGGAAATCTCAAATTCAAAATCAGCGTCTTTCATCACCATAGTATGAGAGTCTTTGCTTATTTGGTTTTGTTCCGAAGCAAAATATGGCTTAAAATGGCCTAAATCTTCGTCGAAACTCCCACAGTAATCCTATAGTAATGAAGAGCGATCGGTGATACGCTCGATACTGCATATCTAAGTTTGAGCCTCCTCTACAAGTGGTAGTTGAATGGCGGAAAAGACCAAATAAGAGGAGAGATATTAACGATTGAAAAATATGTACTTACTTTTGGGAGACCCTGTATATATATATTGTATTCTGTCTCTGACGAACTTCAGTGTTCATTGACTACTTCAGCCATCAGGTCCCCTTCACTACGCATACTTATTTACTCGACGGTGCTTACTTTATGTAAGCAGTCCTATCTAAATGATACTACTGCTCATCACAAGTAAGCATCTAGGGTATCCACACCAAATTAGTGGAGTAAGATATGAATTTTTAGATAGATTCGTGTTGGTTCCACTATCACCACAAGACTGCTTATTACAGTTGAGCTGTTCCGCTGATTATACAACGTGATGGGAGCAGCTTGACTCATTCAAAACAATGTGCAAAACTCTATCCATAAGTTAGCTAGTATTGCTGAAAATCCTGCTCGGGTAGCACGTCTAAAACCTGATATCTGAGGCGATTTGTACAGAACGGCGACTATTAGACGCTCAATTCGAGCCGACATATCATGCTTTCTATCCTCTTACCTGTCCAAAAATATGAATGGTGGCCGTTCTCACTAGGCCAAGGTAAGGCAGCATTATCCCCTCCCAGCGCTCGGAAGGATGCAGTTGGAATGCATATGCAATTATTTTCCACCCATAACTTGAGATCTCGCTCTATCTCAATCACGAATAGCTTTTGCATAGAAGTAGAATGTTGATATCTTATATTTAAAGCTGAATGTCTGTTTGTCTGTCTGTACGTATGTGCGGAATAGAACTTTTAATTTCTGAACCGATTTGAACCAAACTTGGCACACATATACTTCGGGGAAGGGAGCGTGTCATAGGCTACTTTTCGTCATCGACCGATACCGATTTTATCGATTTCTATCGGTTTTTTGCAAAGTTCGAACTACGGGGCTGGTACTTGGCACAGGGGGTAATCGAGCATGCTGATTACGAATATAATATTACTATTTAGAATCCATCAGTTTTATCGATTTCATCGTTTTTTTTGCAATTTTTGAGCTACGGGGCTGGGAATTCGCACAGAGATTAGTGCTTATGCTGATTACGAACACAGCGGGAACAGGGAATTGGCATGTAGAAATAAGTACAGGGAAAGGTTGTATAGGGATAGGGATGAACCTTTATCATAGTCTTTTGACAGGGCCGAGCGGAGTCGGGTAAGCAAGCTAGTATTGTAATTCTCAAGTAAACAGTTTAAAGAGCGTCTTTTGGTGAAATTTATAGTCTGAAGAAACAGCTTCACCACGAAAAAGCTGTATTACGAGAATTGAATAAAAAATGTTGCATTAAACCTTCTCTTTCGTACCGTATACTGTATTTTTTTAGAACCAATGGAATGCATGTTTCTGGCTCAGCCTTGCCAAAACAGCATAAACACTTCGATGCTCGAGTTGGCAAAAGATTTTTCGTTAGTAATCTTTGAACATTAAAAATACTCTTCAAGTCCCAAACTGTAGTCAGCTTGAAGGTCAAGCACACGAAAGAAAGAGTGACGCTTGAATAACTTCTACTA
This sequence comes from Cylicocyclus nassatus, assembly GCA_958299035.1. Classification (NCBI taxonomy): domain Eukaryota; kingdom Metazoa; phylum Nematoda; class Chromadorea; order Rhabditida; family Strongylidae; genus Cylicocyclus; species Cylicocyclus nassatus. The sequence goes on from CATQJL010000001.1 coordinate 81,977,562, forward strand.
TTAGGTTGTCAAGAAAATCATGTCGTTTTTTTTCGGGTTTTTTCGGGTAAAATCGATATTACTCGAGATAGAGCACATGCGAGGTCAAAATTTTGTGGTTAAAGTTTTGAAGCTTTGTAGTATGCAAAGGCATATGTGGGAGGGGCCCAGTACTACTGGGGGCGGGGTTTGCCATTTTCCATTTTTTAATTTTTTTCTTGGTTCCTAAGTATGGAAAAGAATATAGCAAGCGTACCTATGGATAAATGCATGTGTCTCTTACATGCAGGAGCAAGTGAGCGGTTTGCAGGGTTTTTAGGGCGAAAATCCATTTTTTGGCACCACGAGTCGCTCGCTTGTTTTGGTTCCGAACTTTGCGTAAACAACAAGTTGTGCCAACGTTCGGATGTCATCTTGTAGGGCTTCCTTTGCTCCATCGAATGGTACCCCTTCCATATTTTTGGACTTGTCTTATGGCTTTGCTATGAAAAACGACATTATTCACTTGACGACCTAATAATCACTAGTCAGTACAATCTATTCTTATAGTCCAAAAATGGCACTTGGGTAAAGGTAGTGTATGAAAAGTGTGTGGTCTCTTTTGTTGAAGGTGTACATTTGTGAACAGTATTTTTAGTCTTACGACATCTATCTCACTCTTCTTCTCACGACTAATCTGAAGTTTACAGGTATATTTTTGCCTCAGTGCATACAGTACATTATGTAATCTAAGTCATCATTCCATATACATCCAATCGCATGTCTGACGCCTTTTACTAATACTTTGTTGTATTATCTATTTCATCGTATAACCAGTGCCTCTTACTGATTCTTTATTGCAGCTCTATCTCGTTGAATAACAAATGCCTTTGGTTATTCGAGCTGGTGTTGTTGCTCATCTAACTCAAATGATCACTGCATCAGTGTCTTCCGTTGATCTGAAGTCTTAGGCTGGGTTCATACTGATTCTCATGTTCTGGAACTGTTCCCGCACAGTTCTCGCACTGTGCTGGAACTGTGCGGGAACACTTCCAAAACTGTGCTGCAATGCGCTGCAGCCGCCCCGCACCGTTTTGAACGGCGGAAGTTGGGGAATTTTGACCGTTCTCAACGGTTTTTCTTTCAGATTTCTCTCATTTTGGCCTTATTCCTCCACGCCGCTTTCTTTTTTGGTCAACCAAACTTTGAACTCGAAGCGGGGTTGAAGAATGAGCGCTTTTCTGCTCCATGCATCAGGAAAAATGCGGCTGCGTAGTTTCCATAGCCATCTGCCACGAATTAGGAAGCAGGAGCAACTCTAAATGCATGAATTGGGACTTGCCTCTTGTTTTTGATGATTTTGGGCGTTATCAGCCCCTTTCGTTTTTCCATATCGTTGCTTCTCCGTTCTTTCTTCTACCCCGCTTCTCCTCGTGATGAGAAAAGCTGCGAACTTGAAGCGGGGTCAAGGACTGAAACTGTTCTGCTTCATGTCAGGAAGATGGACCTTCGTGCGTTCGTCCACATTCTCTGCCATTTTTGTTTAGGCCTACTTCATGTGTTCTAGAGATCTGTCTATGTCAATTTCAATACAGATGCGAGACTACGCAGCGACTTGCTAGAACTCACGAAGTAGGTTTGAACAAAAATAGCGATGAGAGAATGGACGAGTGCACGAGGGCCCATCTTACCTGATACATGGAGCAGAAAAGCGTTCAGCCTCAACCCCGCTTCAAGTTCGAAGTTCTGCTGATCGAAAAGGGAAGCGGAGTGGAGGAATAAGGCCAAATCAAGAAAAATCTGAAAGAAAAACCGTTGAAAACGGTCAAAATTCTCCAACTCCCGCCGTCCAAAACGGTGAGGGGCGGCTGCAGCGCATGCAGCACAGTTCTGGAACTGTTCCCGCACAGTTCCAGTGCGAGAACTGTGCGGGAACAGTTCCAGAACATGGGAATCAGTATGAACCCAGCCTTAGGGTGATTAAGAATAACTCATGCATGTATACACATTGTCATTGGCATATCTATCCTGCTGCATATTTGGTATTTGATCCAATTTTGCCATGCATTTATTTCGTCCGTTCTATACCTCCATGTGTCGTAACGTTTAACATTGATAGTTGTTACGGATTTAGTGAATAAATCGATAGTTATGGCGCTGTTGTGCATAATAAAAAGACTCAGGGAATGGAGGTTTTCAGCCGGCAGCTACAAAGCCGCCACCAAACCCCACCAAAAGCTCCGTGCCCTATCGCCGCCGCATTCGCTTCTTGCTGAAAATCTTATAGCAGTGCGCCCGCTTTAGCGCTTCTCGCTCAGTGTCATATTTGTAGCCCGCTACGGTTTTCAGCGACGGTGAGGCGATAAAGCTGACAGAAGTAGGTTCATGAGGAATTTGATTGTTTCAATTCAAGATTCGTACAGATATATAAGTTGTTTAAAGGTGTGTTACATCGCCATACACTGCGAGGACAAACAGTCATACCTAATCATATGAAGTCAATCTGTTGTCATTGCGTTTTCATATGCCTTCTCGATGTTCTTTGTAGCGATTTTCTCACATCGTGTATAGCGGTTTCCTCACATCGTTCATCATCCTAGATTAAGTCATAGTATGTACCATCAGTATTAATTCACCTTTTCGTTTTTGTTTTGGTTAGGTGTGCACGTTTTGCATCGCCCATGCACGACGGGCGGCGTTCGCACCTGGCGCGTTGCCAGTCGTCATCATCTGATTTCGCAGTCCGTCAGATCATTTTTCTGGCTAGTTAATAAATATTTTTGCTTTTCTTTTCAGGATTTCTTTTGGAAAAGTGGTGGGCTGGCCCTAATCAGACAGATGTACATGCCGTTTTTGCATTAACACCCAAGAGAGTGAATTTTCACTGTTGGTCTGTTTTAGGACTTCCTGCAAAAGCTAAAACCACTTCACCTTTTTTTGCTGGACCGAGTAAAGATACAACCAAGCGACATCAGCTAATGACGCCTTGCAAAGAAAAAGAGCAAGAGAAACAGTCAGAATCAATCACAGAAAAATATATGTAATAAGAAATTCACTTTTCTAGGTGTTCTGACAATAAAAGCGAAAATAAAAGAACTAGTCAAAAACGATCTGATGGGCTGCGAAATCAGCTGATGACAAATGGCAGAGCGCCAGCGCCGACTTCGAAAAAGCATATGGAAACGGAATGAAAGGCTGATCGACTTCAAATATGATTAGCTAATATCTGTTTGTCTTCGCAGTGTATGACGACCTAACAAATCTTTAGTAAACTTATATTAGGTTGGCACGAAAGTTCTTGCGTAATTTAAACAAAATTCAATAACTTTTCAAAGACTAAACCTAAATATACAATCTTGTATGCTAAAAATATTAGAAGTCTTACGCTTCATGATGGATGTTTAAGCATAAGATTCCGTGAGCTGGACATCAAGAACAAAGCTCTCGAATATGGGGCTTCAAATTTTGCGATTTTGAGTTTGGTGCCAGAAAATCGCAGAGTGCCGCTAGCTAGCTGAAAAAAATCTGTAGAACTTACTTACACAACAAAAGTCCATATGTTACTTTGCAAGGCTTTGATCTTGCATGGAAACGCGAAAACAAAAAATTTGTGAAAATTCTCATTTCACAGGACAAATCCCCTTATCGCTCTAACTTTTCCACAGAAACACAGTTTGCAACCAGAAATTAGACATAGTGCCTATTTAGAGCCTTGCGACGTTTTCTCGGTTGTAAAAAAGTGTTTTCGCCGGACAACTGCGGACATGAGGGGATTTTTTCCGTAAAATGACTTATTTCACAAATTTTTTTTTGTTTTGCTTCACCATGCAAGATCAAAGCCTTCCAAAGTAACATATGGACTTTTGTTGTGTAAGTAAGTTCTACAGATTTTTTTCAGCTAGCTAGCGGCACTCTGCGATTTTCTGGCACGAAACTCAAAATCGCAAAATTTCAAGCCCCATATTCGAGAGCTTCGTTCTTGATGTCCAGCTCACAGAATCTTATGGTTAAACAACCATCATGAAGCGTATGACTTCTAATATTTTTAGCATACAAAATTGTGAATTTAGGTTTAGTCCTTGAAAAGTTATTGAATTTTGTTTATTACGCAAGAACTTTCGTGCCAACCTAATATATTTCTACGAATCTTAATTTAGAACAACCAAACTCCTTATGAGACCTACTTCTGTCAGCTAAAAGATCACTGTTGGTTACATTTATCACACTGGTACTTATAAGTTTTTCGTGATCGGCTTCCTTCAAAGTGGGAAGTGTGCTTAAGCGCTTAGAATCATTACAAAAGCTAAGGAAATTGGCCAAGTTTATTACTTTTGCAAAAGCAGCGCAAAGTTACTTTGAGGTTCAGATGCTGAATCCAGCAGCTTGAATACACTTTTATGGATTTTCATTGAGCTTTTGATAGACAACAGTTTTGTAAGTCCAAGTACAAGTAACCAAGTTCATCGTGCCATACATTCGCGGTGTAAAATGCGATCCTCTACTTATTGTCTTTTTAGCATAAGACAGAGGTGCATGATGGTTGTAGCGATTGTATATGCAAGATATAAGACAAAGTTTAAGGCTGGATAAAAAAGGAAAACATTAGCAGAAAAGCTTTGTAATAGTAGAATAGTACAAAACAAACGAGAGCAATTGAGCCTAAAAAGGCAAGTAAAGAAAGTAATGCTCGAGTAATTATGTAATATTAGATTGAACCGAAAGTTCGTTTGCATCATTTTCAAAAATCATAACTTCTTTCATTCACAACGGTTTTGCTCAATTTAAAATCTATAATAAAGCGTAAAGCATGTAGTTTTCAAACTTACCCTGGTTACTTTCCAGCATGTTGGGTGGCAGAGATAAAAATGAAAGAACGAGATTATCCGAAATTAGAATTTTTAAGCAAGCCTTTTAAAAATTTAGAAACTGTGCGATAAAATCTAGTGGCCGTATTCATCCACGAACCCAGTGGGTCCGCTACCCAGTGGGTAAACAGAAACCGTGCCACTGGGTTGGATCGATATTCACTGAATGCACTGCTGGGTTCGCGAACCCATTAGCTTCGTGAGTACCGATCCCGTGGGTTGAGCCTTCCCAATGGGTTCCGGAACCCACTGGGTTCGTTGATGAATACAGGCACAGAACAGCCATCATCTTAAGTTTTCGTATATTCTATTACTAACTGAGTCAAGTTTGTGCTGATCGAGCTCTTCTTCCAAAAGTTATGCTTTTTTTTTTGAAAAAAAAAGCCCGAAAAATCAATTTCCTAAGGATTCTCAAGAAACTGATTCTTCGGCATTTTTTTTTTTCAAAAAAAACATAACTTTTGGAAGAAGAGCTCGATCAGCACAAACTTGACTTAGTTAGTAATAAAATATGAGAAAACTTAGGATGATGGCTGTTCTGAATTTTATCGCACATCTAGATTTTTGGAAGGCTTGCTTAATAATTTCGAATTTCGGATGATCTCGTTCTTTCATTTTTATCTCTGCAACCTGAGCACTCTGGAAAGTATCCAGGTACTTTTGGAAACTGCATGCTTTACACTTTCTTATAGAGTTCAAATTGAGCAAAACCTATGAATGTAAGAAGTTATGATTTTTTGAAAACGGTGCGAACGAACTTTCGGTTCAACCTAATATATTAAAACGAAGATGAGGAAACAATGAAACCAAGAGTGACGCAAGTTTAAACTGCCAATCTCGCTTGCCTGCACGTATAACTTTTCTGGTGCGATCACAGGGTCTCAAGAGGGCAACGATATGGCTTTCAGGGTCCGTAATAATCTACCCTACCTGGTGGCATCGAAGATGCCGGCAAGTAGGGTAGATTTTCATTCGAAGTTCGCGAACCTCGCGGCATGTTTGTGTTTCGGGCGCAAGCTAAACTTGCTTTAGACTCTCGTTTTTTGATTAGTTTTTCTCTTTTGTTTAGTTTTTCGCACATGAGATTTTGATGCCACTGATAGCCGCAAAACAGCCGACATCGCGCGGGTCCGAGCCTGCGGGCGTCAACCTCAGGACCCGCCGCACTAACCATTCGACCACTCATTCAATTTGTGCTATCTACGGCAGCAATTTAGAAACGCTGCCTAGGTAGTGAGCGCCTGTATTTGAGCATGATCATTACAATGCGCAATGGACGTTGACCTGAGAAAATAGCTGATTGATAAGAACGAGCGAGAGTCGGAATAGTTGCAAATGAGATGAAGCAATTGCGAAGTGAAAATGGCGTCTTTTATGGTATTTTAATATCAGTAGTTATTTCTTGTGCTTACATATCATCAATTTGGAGGAGAAAAACCCATATGATGGCAAAAATGATAGATTTTCGATGGAAATTTTTTTGGTTCTTTTGCTGGACGTAAATTGTGTGATATTGCCGCGCGATGCAATTTCACAGACGCCGCGGCAAAGGTGCCGGCACCTGGACGTGGTAGGGGCACGTCGAGATGCCGGCAGGTCGCACTCCACTAAAGACACACTATTTCGTGCACTCTCTGATCTGACGGCAGGCTGAGGCATCTCAAATTTCGACGTGAACCTGCCGGCAGGTTTGCGGGCCAAATGCATAGCAAACGAAAACATTTTTGGATTTTTTTCTCAATTCTTGCACTATTTCGACAGCAAATCTAGACCGTAACACAAAAAAATAGATGATCAGCCTGGCTTGGGGGTCCCGGAGGCAGTCTGAGATTTTAGGGACCTCAAGTCGACATCAGGGCTAGCTGAGGGCATGAGATGCCGGCAGGTAGGGTGGATTACTACGGGCCCAGCTAGCCACAATACAACATTACGAATTAAGGCTGCCTTCTCACAGCATTTATGCGCCCGCTCACAGAAATCCTGCATTCGCATCCCCATCGTTTCCCTATCGATCGCTGCCTCGTCGCCGCCTTACTGTTTTTACAGCAATGACTGCGCTCTGAAGCTATTTTCTGGCTCACGGATTATAGCTGCCCGCTGTATCGCCGCCCGTTCACTGAAACTGGTACTTGTCGCCGCTTCACCATAGCCCTTGAATGTCTGAGAATAGCGGGCTAGGCGAGACGTTAGAATTGGCTGCGGGCGGGCTGCTATAAGGGTTTCAGCGCAAAGCGAAAGTGGCGGCGATAAGGCACGGAGCTTTTGGTGACGTTTGCGGTGGCTTTGTGGCTGCCGGGTGAGAGCTTTTGATTATGTGAGCCGCTGCTTTCAAAAGCAAATTGCGACGACTAAGGATGACAATTTGCATTCCTATCGTATAACACTTACAATCAATCCAACCTTTTAGGCCTAGAACTTTGACGGAGAGGGCAGATTTACACTTCAAGAGACACAACTTCTATATAGCAAATTTCGTAACGTTATATCGTCAGTTTTTGAATCCACAGAGTATGAGCTATAGTTCAACGAACGGAAATTTTCCTTGAATGAACGATTATCAAATGATTAATTTTTCAAATCGAAGAACTAAACTTGATCAAATTTTTGACTATTCAAGTAATGAATAACTAGATATCATCAAATATTTAAATATTCTATGCAATATCCTATGCAAGAAAGCTCGCTTATAAAACGTGCGAATAATTTGTACGCTCGAGTATTCGCAGATGTACTTCTCCCTTTTCGATTATTCGAATAATCGAACAACTGTCTTCAAAAATTTCTGAATAATTTTCAATGCGCGAAAGAAATGTATATTCGAATAAAGGTCTTCTTCACTTGTTCTACTGTTCGAATTCGAATAAATTCACTTTCTCGAGCTCAATTCCAAGTAAAACTCAACCTGCGAGATACGGAGCCCTCGTGCTTGCTTAAGCATTCATGATAGTAGACACACAGACACTTGTAGCACATGCCGTTTTCCCTCTTCTCCTCTCCCCCTCCCCTCCTCTTTGGCCCTAGATTTCTCTAATATACATTAAAAACTTTAGGAAGGCTGTATATTTACATAAAGAAGGTGTATAAAAAATTTTGGAAGGCCTCTTATTAACAGGATGCTAAAATGTTTTGGCAGTTCATGGTAAGCCAAAATCAGTTAACAGACCACACTCCATGACGGCCACCCTAGCTCGGATCTCTCCCGTTCCAAACTTCTGCTAACTGCGAAGCAAACTTTTGAAACTATACTTTTTTTCTAGAGTTTGATTCATACACTTTATATGAAAGAATAGGCTATAGACAGAAAGATTCAATAGATGTTGGCATATGTGAACAAGAGTAATTGAGTATTTCGATGTCGATGAGAACATTCACTTAAATGCTCCGGCGCTCAGTCGATGATACCGTAGGAAAAGCAAGTTGATGAACGCACCATGATTCCCGCAACTTTTTCATAATAAGGCTTGGCAGTTGAGAAGAAGTATTCGAAATTAGCGTTTCAAGATTATAGCAGCCATGTAACTATTGACTCTTATAGGAAATTTTCCATGTATTTTTTCTATTCTATCTATTTTTTACGCCGGCTCAGAAACTATCATGACCATTTGTAATCGCACAACAACTGACTAGAAGAGAATTGAATACATGCGACTGCCTTTTTTTTGCCGTCAACCATTCGCAAGCCCACATTGGCTTCTTTCGCGAGGGTCACAGCTTTTCCCATGAAAACATTATATTTTGTCCGATTTTCACACAAGCACCCTCTCTAACAACTTCACTTATCTGTATTTTCTGTGGCGTAAATTCTGTCAAGATCGGGGTTTTCACCGTTTTTCATGGAAATTGTGGGGAGAAACAAAATTTTCACTCCAAAAATTAATCAGCCACATAGAGATTCTGCCGTAGCTCGACCAGCGAGACCACAGCTTGCATGCTGGGTCTTCCCTATATTTTCTGTGGCGTAAATTCTGTCGAGATCGGGGTTTTCACCGTTTTTCATGGAAATTGTGGGGAGAAACAAAATTTTCATTCCAAAAACTGATCAGCATAGAGATTCTGCCATAGCTCGACCAGCGAGACCACAGCTTGCTTGCTGGGTCTTCCCTATAGAATGTCTGCAAGAAAGCCACGCACTTATTTTGGCAAGTCATCAGATCCAGTCACATAAGTGCAAAAATCAAAGCGAACGCCAAAATTGGTTGTAATGCCAAAATGCTGTGAATAAAGTGCGCGAATACACACTGCCTATTGAGTGGATTTCATTTTGACGAAAATATCAAATTTTAATGTGACAAAAGCGCGGTCATTTGTACTTATATGGAAGTCCAGATTTGCAAACAGTGGTTAATCGCTGACATTTCTGAGGCACTCTCCCTGAGTTGTGGCATTTGTCAAGAAAATGCCCGCCAAGTCCCTATGTTTGTTTAGGAACATTTTGCAAAACAAACTATGCTTGATTTTCTTTACGGAAATGAAGTTACCAAGATAGTTGTGGTTGCAGTAACCTTCCAGGATTGATAGAGGTGAAGTTACCAAGGTAGTTGTGGTTGCAGTAATCTTTCAGGATGTCATAGAGTTTTTTCCTAACACGCTGAAAGTGGCATTGGCCCTCTTCCCTGGCAGAATTTTTTGGCACGCCTCAATGTTTTCGCGAGCATTTAACTCTGAATTACATTAAAAGAGCAGATTGTTCGCTGGTAGAGTACTTGCACTATGGATCAAATTCAAGTTGGCCGCATTCACAAATTACGCTGCCTTTTTTTGGACGGGGAGAAGGAGGGGAAGGGTGAGAGGAATATTCGCTCGGTAGGCAATTACACAGCTGTATAATTTCTCAATTCAATATTACTAGAGTGAACGGTGAAAAATAGGACACCTTCAGAATAATTGTAAATTTCTCAAGAAAGAAAAGTGGTTGAACTTTTTTATTTTGATAGATATTAGAATATATTATTCTCTTTCAGAATATGCCTATAAGGTCGTTTGCATACCTAACAACTTTTATACTTGCTGATATACAAAGTTAATTACTTCGACAAATTATGAAGTCTGAGCAGTATCTGCGTAGCGAAACATCTGAGACCAACCAAAGTACCACTGAAGGTTGGCTGAAGGTACAGTCACCGAGCCACTAACGCTTGCTGTCCGCAACGCTTGAAGTCAGGAGATATGGTCATTTGCAATTTCGGAAACAAAGATACGTGTTATTTACTTTTTTGCAAGTGACCGCACGTCTCCTCACTGAAAGTTGATAAAGCTCTTTACGCTCTATCCATCCATATGTTGTTTACTTCAAACTTCTCCTATTTTGAAAACTTACAAATTCAAACATGATTTTTTGGTTTTATCGCGCCAAAATTTCTCAGTTTTTCAAATTTTTTGCATTTTTATCTGGAAATAAAAAGAAAACCTTTATATTTAATGAACGTTTGAAAGAGCATAAAGAGCCCTTTAGAATGGTATGTGACTCGCTTTTGCCAGAGTGATATGCGAAGGTCGCTTATGTAAGCGACGTTTGAGTTGCAGCCTGCTTGCTGTTGCTTGGAACAAAAAATCCCAATATTTAATGAAAATCAAGCCGTCCTATTTTTCATTCGCCTTAATACGTTGCAAGCAGGGCCCGGCAGGAGGTGGCATTTCAGAATTTTGAAAACGATATCCCTTTGAAGCCAAAATTTCTTACGATTTCCTCTTTGACCCTACCCTATTTTTGACCCCCGTAAGTCCCTGACAAACAGATATACACAAATAATAAGATGGGCGGCCTCAGCGCTTATTATAGTGGTACTACCTGGCTTTCCTGGTCCACGGGTCATCGTTTGAGGGGATGGTCAAAAAACACGCTTTGTCCTTCTACCTTCCCGTTCTTTTGGGCCATATTCTCCATCCCTTTTCTGCAGTATCAATACTGCACTGCAGCCCTCCCCCTTACCCTCCTGCACGAGCTTACCCTAGAAAGGCTTATTGGAGTGACTGCACCTTCTAATTTTGAAGTGGAAATGAACTCTACTGCATTGTTCACATCAAAATGTGCAAGCAGTTTGCTAGCGGCTGGTAAGTGTTCACTTTCGTTGCAAGGTGCCAAAAATCACTAAATCGATAGAAGAATTCCACGAATTGCTTCGAAGGGTAGCTTGAAACCATCTACCGAGGCCGAAAACATATGTTTTCAAGGTTCCAGCTCAATGGGTTCATCCGCAAAGGAATCTATAAAAAAACATAAGGTCAAAATTTGCACAAACTTTGACGTTTATGTATCTAAGATACTACTCATTTATTAGTCAGCTGCATAACTTTACAATTTACAATAACCGATTGCGATTGGAGCGCGCTTTCCGAGGCCGATCATAACGCTGTGAACCCTATTTGGGGCTTTATCGAAGCGCTGCCTTGGTGGTTTTGTAAGCGGATTTGAACATGTAGTAATACTCTCGACCTAGCCCATATTTATGTAAAGAGATCCGGGAAATTATGTGAAGGGAAGCAGGGAGCCACTCCAGGTGGCTCCCAGGTGGCGCGGGAGCCACCTAATTTCGAAAAAAAACTTACCATTTTTTGAATTCACACAAGTTTCTCATAACTCTTCATACTTTTTTCGTGCTCATGGTCCTCCAACTATACAGCAAATTTGGTGCCATATCGTCTTTGTGCATTGAAAACGAGCCTATTTTGTTATTTTCCTCTTACAAGAATTGCGATTTGAATTCCCGCCTGCGGGCAGGCTAGCAATCGGAGCACAGAATCTTCACATTGCTGGAATCTAAGTTCATAGGACAGTAGCATCAACAAGGAATGATGAATAAAGAATGATATGTGCATTGTTTATCGGTAAACAAAGGGGAAGACGATATCCAGCTTGTGAAAGCGCCACCCCCGCCGGGCCCTGGTTGCAAGTTGGCTTTAGTACATTGAGTTACGTTGTTTTTTATAGATCCAGCCTTCTTTCGCACATTTCATCACTACATTTCATCACTACTCTAGACCTAGAAATTATAAAAAGTCATCCTTAACCAGAATACCTGCTAACCACAGCCCTCATGCTCACATGACACACGTTTTCTAAAATGACATCAAATTGCAAATACGTTCTTAGAGATTCATATTCAAATTTTACTCTGAGCCTTTCTGAATATCTCATTTCTTTTCGAAACTGTGCATTCCTTCAGTGTTACTCAAATCCAACCCTTAAAATCGCAACTTACATACATTATTGACGAAAATTACATTCCATCTTTACAAAAGACATCAATAAAATTTTGCGAATGGATTGTGCTAGTACACCATGCTTTGTATTAGGTCGTTTTGAAAGTAATGTAGCTTTTTTCAAATGAACGCCACATTTCATGGAATCAAGATTTTCAAGAGATCTCAGGAGCATTCGATACATCATTTCATTCTCTTCTAAAACGTTTGTAATTTTATTGCATAATCTTCTATCAGCTCTCGAGAAAATACCAAAACCTGCGAGTTATGCTTTTTGCCATGGTCAAGTTCGGCGATTTTTCTAAATTTGTGTACCTATTCTCCGAAGAAGTGCAAGTGGCTGTAGATAGAGCAAACCCTACAGGACACAAAGTAATTTTTTTCGTTTCCTTAGCTTGCTTTTTGAACTTTCTGGAAACAATTTTTCAATGTCATCAAATTCCATATTTAGTCAACTCAAACCTCACAGAACAACAACCGGCAAGCAGCTCGGGTGTCATTCGACGCAGTTTCTCCTCTTTCTACCTGTTGTTCTTTGTTTCCGATTCATCAAGTTTTCCGGGATAAAATCATCATAATTCAGATTTCCAAGACGCCCCAGGCTATATCCGGAATTTTCGAAAGTTGCTAATCTTAAGCAATAAACGCTCATCTGCTTTGTAAGGTTAGTGTCAAACCATAATCCATCTTTTTAAGTTTCAAAATCCAAAGATTTACTGGTGTTTGATGCATTTGTGTCTAAGACAAGCCTGCTAAAATTCGGTGGTTCTATCAAAAAATCTATACAAAAATTATGACGAGCTCTGGAAAGTAGAAAAAAGTTGTGATGCTTCCTGTAGGGTTTGCTCTATCCATATATAACTTGGACTCCTTCCGGGGGTCGTTACAAAAATTTGGAAAAATTATGAAACTTGACCTTCTCAAAAAACATGGGTCGCAGGTTTTGATAATTTTTCTAGAGGTTGTTAGATTTTGTGAAGTGATTATGTAGCCCTTAGAAAGAGAATGAAATGCTGCATCATATACTACCAGAATCTCTTACATATCTTTGTTCCACGAGTTGTGGTGTACGTTTGAAAAAAGCGACATTACTTTCGGAACGACCTAATATTAGTTTACGCCCATAAATACAGCCCAGACTGCAGCAAAAATCTCAGATTATTGATGCTTCCGAATAATATGTCGGCCAAAGTCATATGGAGGAAATGCCTTGTCAAAAATTTCTTGCTTTGCAAGCAATATAATACAACCGCAGTGGGGCTATGGCTCAAGTAGTAATGAGCCTGCTGCGGTGAACCCTTTAAAATTGAAGGTTTGGGGCGCTCCAGATCTGCACGGAGCTGTTTTCAAATGGGAGGTACTCCAGCACAACATACGCTACAACTTCGCTCCAACTACTTATTATCTGCCCGTTTTATCGCAAACCGTATATGCGTTGTTTAATTCAATTTTGGTGATGATTTTACTGGTCAGAAGACTTCAAGGCGCAGCCCCGCTAACTTCGAAAAACCCGGTAGAAAATGACGGCAAGATGGCGGAAGGTTGGGTGCAACAATGGGATATAGATTTTCAAAGAAATTCTGAAGAAATGTCATTTTATTCACCATTGATCGCAAACGTTAGAGTTCATGCAACAACTCAATACAAAAACAAACATACATATACACGTATACAAACATTACGAACAATCAGATACAGAAACAAAGTACGGTGCTGCATTTCCACACACGCCATTAATGCTAGTAAACATTGCAAGATGGCAAGTCTATGTCACCCATTGAATGTGTAGGTTCAGTATAATAGATGTTAGAGTCAATTTTTATTGGTTTTTTGCGCTCTTCGTGGGACTAAGGGATTTGGTGTGATGCAGGATGCATGAGTGACATGCAAAAAGCAAAAAATCATGCATATATACCGAAGTTTACAGGCGTTTAACTAATTGAGTTGTGAATGCAACCAGTGCACGATCTCAGTGGCAGTATCAATTTGACACTGATATGTGATTCCAATCAGCGTTAAGCGCGTTATTGCTGTACCAAAAAATAACTAGCTCAAAAAATTCCTTTTTGACACTAGTTTCAAGTTCCGTGGTCGTGCTTCTTCAGGTCGCTTTGGTAAATAATAGGAGATTTTAGGATGCATGACATGGTCTAAGATTTTATAAAGGATTCGACCATAGCCTGGAAAACCAAAAGAATATTATCAGCTTAAAGGAGGACGCCGCAAAAATGAGTTGTTATGGTTTTATCACAGATAATTGTTATTTTTATAATCGCACTAATTCCTTAAGGAATCTGTTCGCAACGAATATGTACAAAAGGATCAGACGGAAAATTAGCACCGATAGCGGTAAGATTCTGCAAAATACGAGTGCTGTCCATTGATCACCTTTTGAAAATTTCCTTACTTTTTGTGTTGAAAGATGATGCAATAGAGAGTTCGAGTGACTTATCGCGCCTTCGGAAATGGTCACCAGTTACTGAACGCTTCTCACCATCTTTCAGATAGGATACTTCAAAACAAGACGTTGATGTCTTCTAAAACCTTGTGAGTTATTGCGATTGAGGCGGTCCCTCTTGCGGGCAATTGTTTATATAAGCTTCACTCTATATGTGCACACTATCCTGTTGGCCGTATTCATTATTGATACCTTGAGGTAAATTCTACCTCCAGGTAGTTTTATCACTCATTATTAGCAAAAAACCGTATTCACGAAAGTACCTTGCGGTAAATTCTCAAGGTAAATTTTACCTTGAGAATTTACCTCAAGGTGTCTAGTATTAAATGGAAAGTACCTTGAGGTAAATTTTATCTCAAGATACTGTTATCACTTAAAATCCGTATTCATCAAACGGACCGCATTTACTTGAGATAAATTCTCAATGCAACTCCAAACCCTAGCTGGAGGCAAGGTTAAAAGGATACTTTTAGAAATCTATAGACTTTCGGAAGCTGGTTTTTTGCATGAATGCGGTAACGTAAATTAGGTCACTGTGGCAGTTTTGCAAAATTTTACAAACAAAACAAAACATTACCAAAAGGTGACGTGTACTGCAGCGTAACCCTCGATCCCATATCCCGACTGGTTATATCGGATTTCAAGGGATGATTTCACCAAAATGTTTGTATCTCTAATACACGCTGTTCCGCACTTTAGCAGAAAGAAAACGCTAGCTGTTGAATGCAATCTGGTTGAGCAGAAAAATTTTATCTCAACTCTTCATCTACTCACAACGCACACATGTGGTTTGAACATTTTAGCTTTGAGCAAAAATATACCCTGAACCCCAAAAGTGACCCATTAGGGAACCGTCTGTACATACTTTCAATGATAATGATTTTGATGCTTTGGAAGTTAAAACTTCGCTACTTTTGAAATAATCGGGCTCGTGTGAACTAGAAAGAACACAGAACGAGGCAAAAAACATTTGACTGAATTTTGCGCACCATAAAAATTCGCAAAGTACTTGAAAAAACATTATCGGTAAAAACCTCATCAAATAATCACGTTAACTCAAACCTAAAGTGACTATGAAAAAAACTACTTTGGCAACTTAGAAGCTTTTGTTAAGACTACTCTCCTGATAAGTGTGCAAAAAGAACTTTTTTCAGAAAGGTAGATTCCATTGTTGTAACAATATCACGAACCTAAAATCCGATTCAACTAGAAGCAATCAACTTCTTGTTGTTAGATAAACCCCCTTTGGGCTCGAAATACTCAACGTAGCGCCGTAGAAGCGGCTCAGGCTGGTAGATACCCAAACACTACCTATACTAATAGTTTATCTATTATGACATAATAGGAATTAAGCAATACATTAAGGTGATCAAATACAACAACATGGATCACTGAGTTATCGTTCGGGTAGGCATCAGCCTGTAACAGCAGAGGGGTAGCTCGGACAGACAGTCGGCATCCTCCTAGCTCGAGGCTTGGTAGGGGAATTCCCCCTTGTGCTCTCCGTGGCGGCTTATATAGCATACTGCGGAATTCGTATCATTCGACGTATCTGTAACAGTTAATCTTATTATCATAACATACTAATACCTTATCTGTGTCTTATATCTTGTTCTCATAACATAGCTCTTTCGCGTGCGTTCCTATGCACCTACGCTTACACCTCCCCTATTTACCAACAAGTCCGTCCTCGGACTTAAACATTGGTAACGGTATCTTCAGATGTATAGAATAAGGGCGTCAACAGTATGCATTGGAGGATACTTGTTTTGGGAGTGACTGCAAGACGGTCTTCAACTTGGCGCAGTATGCACGAAACCGATTATGCCAAGGGAGTGACGTGACTCACTATGCATTAATGGTAGGGAGTGGAAGCAGTGTATTTGTCGCAATCCATTCAGGAATTAACGTTGAGAGCTTGAAGTCGGCTCGGCTATGGCTCGTTGCGGATTACCGACAATAAGAGCATTGATGGCACTCGCTACAATACATGGTTCGGTTTTACGTTCTTAGTCAGGGTCTTCCGGCACCTACGCAAGGCATTACCTTGCAAAAGCATCAATTCCTCTTGATCGCATTAATGTGCGAGAGTTGCTAAGTGCACCGGATTGCATAAATGATAGACAAGTTGTGTTTTATGGGATTGTTGCAGATGGTAGAAGAGGAATGGTAAAGATGTATGTGTTGCGGCTTGAAGCTGCTGTAACTAAAGCCACGGCATAATGGAAAGTCGTCAGACTTAGTATTCACTGATAGACGTCTAACAAGATAGGGTAAAAATTGAAACCGTTCTAAAGGAGAGCATGGGCTGGAATGCATTTACAAATGTGAGAAATGAGGTTTGTTCAAACTTAACTGTACTAGCCATTTTTACAAAACTTTGTGCCGCTTGGGACATACCTGATTAGTTAATCATCTAACAGACAACGAGGATGGGATTTGCTAAACTCACCAGGTTTCTTTGATGAGTGCAGACTCTCTTTGGGAGTGAGTCAAGCGACCCCAAGGTGCGCGTGAATCAACGGATGCCAGAAATTACCATGGATCTCATGGGAGGCTGGGTAATCATAGGTGGGGTACGATGGTGCTGGGCCACGAGTACTGTTGAAGGGTTCCTCAAAGCTACGACCGGCGCGGAGCTGGCACAGGATTGCAATGAAAATACTCAAAATAACCCACAAAACTAAGGACTACTACGCGAATACTTAAAATAAACCACATAAGTAAAGGAAAAATTCTGGGAAAACAATAGCGTAATGACGTGCTTGGTAAGCAACTGAGGTTCTTTCGCGGTGATGCTCATCGCTTCCATTTCCAACAAGTTATCCCGCGTGATTGATGCGGCTTTGGCGATGTTTCCAGGTCGAAAATAGTACGACTAGCAGTAATGATCCTCGTTCCGTTGTTTCATTTGACTTCGCTGAATAAGAGATTACCGTTTAGTGTGAGGGCGGACAATAAGAACTTTTTGTGAAAAAAAAAGGCTGTAGTATTTCTTGGAGAGTGCCGAATCACGACTTGAGGGAGGGGAGACCCACCTGATAGTGATGGTACTGATGAATGTCTAGCAGGATTGTTGGTAGGAGTATGCGTGCCCTTGGGGTTTAGAGTCGGTACTAGTTGCAACTGGAGACGGCATAAGGACGCAGGGGGCTTTTCGCCAGCCTTATCTGAACAAAAAAACAAAGCGTAATTTTGTGTATGTGGCTCGAGAAGCGGAAGCACGACGATTTATTGCAATGTCGAAGGAATTGACGGGATACAAGGCGTGAGCACTCTGGAAGAGAAAGTGGCAATGGGAATGGATAGTATCGTGGACAACTAGTGAGTAAGATCGAAGAGAAATGTCATGGATGTATGGCTGTACATAAATATCGATGGCGTGACCTGATGGGTGATGGGGTGATGGTTCAGTTGCCATGGGGTGGTGAACACTGAGCCAGGCTCGTGGCATTCTTAAGTTGATTTGTTGTGGACTCGTTTTGGTCTAGACTGCGGTGAACCGATGCTCAGTATAGCAAGATGAGGGTGACTGATTTTGAGAACTCCGAATTGGCCCAGTCATGGGCGAGTTTAATTCATAAAAGAAGCTGTTCGCTCATGAAGCTGCTCCATCTCCCTTCAGAGATCTCAGCCTTGCTAAGATCGATTACAAATTCTGTTTTGATTTCTTGTGAGGGACGGCTATCAGCCGCAGTGGAAGGTTGTAAAGCCCGCAGGCTTATAGTAAAAACACCTGGTCTGAGAGAATCCCGTTTTCTTCCACTAAAGGAACCGCTGTGGATATTTTCTGGTCCCTATATAATATCTGCGGTCCATTAGTCGGGTTTGATACTAGTATGTGAACCGCACCTGTTGTGAATACAGTAGGAGAGACTAGTAACGAGCGTTAAAGAAGATCGTCAGCTTGTGTGATCAGCATAACCGGTGTCGCGGGTGTTGCGAAAACGTAGCATGGTACGTAAGTTTCAGTTCCTGGCTGTAAAGATGTAGTTTTCGAAACACGCACTATAATGTCACCTTCATCTTCGTGTAACCCTCTCGTCAACGTGCCTAAAATTCAAATTTGTTCGCCGTTCACCGAAAAGGTGCGGTTTCTGTAATCGGTAAACCATGGAGGAAGTTGCGACAACACATTGTTACCTAAAATCAAATTAAATGACGCCGCATGGTGTGGAATGGATGTGGAGTGCTAGGAGGTGTAGAAACGTAAGGAAAAAATGAAGTTTTTAAGACCTGCCTGATTTTGTTTTAGGGATGAGGAAAGAGATTTATCTGCTTACGCCCTTCCTCTAACTCGCTATTAAAATAGGGTGAGAAGTGAGCAAGATAGCAGAAGACTTACGGTCAAACGCGGGCGAACGAGACGAAATATAAAACTAGGGCCGCGCGATCTCAGGAGACATGATGTGAACCTACCTGCCTGCTGACGCTGTATCCTCCTCATTCAAGGATTGTGTGTCCTCGGCCATCACAGCTATAACGGTAATTACCATTTGCCAAGTCGTCTTTAGCCTTCGTGCTGGTTGTTTCTGAAAACGTAACGGTTAGCACAAGGTCTTCTTTTGGTCGGGTAGCTTTCTCTATATGAACTCCGAGCATGAGGGGGAGAACGCGATTTATTGCGAACGGGTGAATTGTACGAAGGACGAGTAAGAGGTTTTCACTGCACTCACACTTATCGGCAGAGGTGTTGAGATGGATGCATGAGCCGATCCTTAGAAGCTTCAGTTGAACTTCAGCTCAGCCAACAAGTTCTCCACTTCGGCTACGGCTGCTTCGAAAGAAGTTAGGTTGGCATATTCCACATGAAAACGTGAATCTGAATTCAATTGTTCCAAAAATTCTTGAGGGAATAACTCGTCATTGAGCGAAGCATCTTTACCTGTCGCCGTGAGAAATAGTTTAAAAGACGGAAAGCAAAAGCGGAGGTAGACTGCGGCTCACCTGTGGCTTGCCCACATGTAGATAACTCTTGCCTGGCGTCCGCCATCTGCTTTGACCCTTCGTAATGCTTGCGCAAAAGGGCAACGATCGCATCGTAATCCCGCTTGTCTTCGGCTGACAGCGTTTCCACACACTCTCTGGCAACCGATTATAAATGCGCGATTAGGTAATTAGCCTTGTTCTCAGCTATAATGATCTTACGCAACCGCATTGAATCTTCTACACGCCGCAACCAAAGCGACAATGACTGACAATTGGGAGTCCCGAAAAAGTAGTAATTCTTGATGGGAGCCCATCAGGGCAGCAAGTTGCGATCAAAGGAAACTGTTCTATATGAGCCACTATCGCGAAAGAATGCTTGATGCCCTTTCAAAAGATCTGAGTTACCGTGATCTAGTTTTTTTCGCCAGGTGCGCAGTGGACTTCTTGCGTCTCGCCAAACGTTAGCCAGGGCCTCCGTCGTAGCATTCTTGGGTTGCTAAGACTTGATAACTGCGTGTGGTGGCCTCAAGCACTTAGATAAGTTCGCGGCGCCCATCGCCGGTTGCTGGACAGGATTAGCAGGAGTTTCGAACTATTAGTGAAGGTATACTTAGGGAGAAGGAAGGTTGGTTATTGCTTTCAAGGAACGATACGTGCTTTAAACCGACTTCCAAAAACCAATGATTCGATTTCCCCGGTGCAGCATGTTTACTTCGTAGCGAACAAATTCAGCATACAAAACAGAGGAAAGATCTGCCGTTTCTTGAGAGATTAAAAACAGTTATTTCGGTTGGGGTTGCGAACACGCGTGAATGATTATGTACTATTAAACATAACATTGAAAAATCTCAAAAAACAATAAAAGCAAAATTTTCTTATTTGGATTAGCGAAAATGAATACACTAACTACAAAACTCTAGCGAAACTAAAACTAGTAAAGGAATATAAAAAAAATGTTCCTACTCAGATTAAAGAAAGGAAAGAAAAGAAAAAAGACTCACCGATTGAAAGCTGGCAGCCAGCATTGGCTTGAAGCGCGAAGATGGAATGCATAAACAAGTTGCGATCAGGCCGCTCACACTATATCGATCAAAACTCTTGCTGCAAGGCTGCCATCAATGAAAAACACATTACTCACTTGAATACACTACAGAAATAACTCGGGACATATGAAATGTAAAGATTGTAAGCTGCAGACCAAATTGTAGAAATTATGTAGAACAGGGTAGTTACATGAATGAGATAGTCAACCGCAAGTAATACGCGAATTTACAAAATGATTTCTGCAACATGTTCACCAAAGATGTCTCAATGTTGCGAATTACTAGTCCAAGCGCGACGCACGCGTACGCTCAAACAGTCTACACCACAGAGGAATTCAGTGGAAAGCGAAAGGAGAGGAACTAAGATATGGAAGAACTTAAGCTATATAGGAGAGCATAGTTATAAGAATTTGTAAAGCATACCTAATTTTCTAGCTGATTGTATGGCGAAGTGGAGTAGACTGGAGCCGGCCGCTAGCTAATCGGCCATCTAGAAAGAATGCGGCTAAAACTCTGCGCTCTACTTACATAGTAAGCAAATGATCGATCGACACCTCTGATTGTGGGTTACACCAACTCAATGCTCGAGCTCACCTTACAACCCTCAAGCGGATGTCGCCTCCGAACTACCTCGAGGCAACTCCACTGGACTCTCCGACACGACCCAATTTCCACCCGCCGGCAACACAAATACTAAACTTTACCTTGGGCGAACGCCTAGCCAAAAATAAGCACGAGTCCCTTAATCCGCGAGGAAACACAACCTCGACCCGGGGAGAACGCAGGATACCTACCTGATAATACGCTGGGTACAACACTACAACCAATACTCACCTCCTTGGCGTTCTATTTCAACTCAGTCCGGACAAACCACCACCAGGTGTGCACACTACATTCAGCATAAAACTGCTGACCAAAAAACTTTAGCAAAAGAAAAATGCTGAATCTTGAGAGAAGAAAATTGTATTTTATCAATTTGATTTGAAAATTTATTAAGTTACCAAATTTTCACGAGATCTGGGCCCTAGATCAAGGAAAAGGCAACTCAAAAGACGAAAGCCACTACAACTGTCTTTTCTCAAGAAATTCGTCATGGTACCGACTGGGAACCTATCAGGGCAAAAAACATGCAAAACTGCAAAAAACTTACCTTCCCTCCGTGGCGGCGGAACCATTCGCTGCTACCACTCAACGTAGCGCCGTAGAAGCGGCTCAGGCTGGTAGATACCCGAACACTACCTATACTAATAGTTTATCTATTATGACATAAAATAGGAATTAAGCAATACATTAAGGTGATCAAATACAACAACATGGATCACTGAGTTATCGTTCGGACAGGCATCAGCCTGTAACAGCAGAGGGGTAGCTCGGACAGACAGTCGGCATCCTCCTAGCTCGAGGCTTGGTACGGGAATTCCCCCTTGTGCTCTCCGTGGCGGCTTATATAGCATACTGCGGAATTCGTATCATTCGTCGTATCTGTAACAGTTAATCTTATTATCATAACATACTAATATTTTATCTGTGTCTTATATCTTGTTCTCATAACATAGCTCTTTCGCGTGCGTTCCTATGCACCTACGCTTACAAAATAGTTGCTTTTATAGACTGTACAATCTCAAAATCATTGACTTTAAAACTCTGAAACCGATATTCCAACACCTTCCGCGTGAAAATATCACGGAATTATTAGGTTGTCCGGAAATTAATGCAGGTTTTGTCTTCCAACCGAAATAAGTCATACGCTTCTCATTTCTGAACAGATTGCAAAAAGCCATTTGATAGGGCAAACAAGCTCTACAAGTTGGCGATTTTGCTTTTACAACAGCTTTCATCCTCATCGAGATCCGAGCCAAAAACTAAAAAGAACCAACTGCCTAAAAAATCGAGAAAAATTGTAACTCCGTTCGAAACAATCCTACAAAAATTCTAACTTGCTCACTTAAACACTTTCCATATAAGACGTCTATATGCACCGTTACTGTATTTTTTCCTTTGTTACAATTCAAGAAAACGGAAATTTTAGTACTTTTAAAAGTGTGCTGTCACCACTTAAGTAGTTGTATACTACAAACCTGTAGAAGTATGAGCGTAAATTTTCAGCTCTTTAAAAGCTTTAGTTCTCGAGAAATTTCAAACAGAGCTTCTTTAGTCAGGTGGTTCAGACTGAAATTCGAATTTCTCGAGAACTAAAGCTTTTGAAGAGCTGAAAATTTACGCTCATGCTTGTACAAGTTTGTAGTATACAACTACTTAAGTGGGGACAG
Source organism: Cylicocyclus nassatus (assembly GCA_958299035.1). Lineage (NCBI taxonomy): Eukaryota > Metazoa > Nematoda > Chromadorea > Rhabditida > Strongylidae > Cylicocyclus > Cylicocyclus nassatus. The sequence continues at coordinate 82,000,285 of CATQJL010000001.1, forward strand.
CACAGCATCACTTTGGCAAAAATACGAAAATTTCCGTTTTCTTGGTTTCTAACAAAGGAAGAAATAGAGAAACGGCGCATATAGACGTCCTATATGGAAAGTGTTTAAGTGAGCAAGTTAGAATTTTTGTAGGAATGTTTTGAACGGCGTTACAATTTTTCACGAATTTTTAGGCAGTTGGATCCTTTGAGTTTTTAGCTCGGAACTCGATGAAGATGAAAGCTGTTGTAAAAGCAAAATCGCCAACTTGTAGAGCTTGCTTTGCTCTATCAAATGGTATTTTGCAGTATTCAGAAATGAGTATCGTATGACTTTTTGCGGTTGAAAATCAAAACCTGCATTGATTTCCGGACAACCTAATACAAAAGAAAGCAATTTACTGCAAGTGTATCATGCTATGCTCCTAATATACGTCAGTCCTAATTATCTTAGCACAGGTAAATCTAACCTTAAGAGAGAGACTTTGATGAATACGAAAATTATACCTCAAGGTAAATTGTACCTTGAGGTACAGCTCAAGGTAAATTGTATTGCAGTAGGGTTCATTTTAATATCATCATTTTAGTTGGAAGCAGGGGAGGATGTGTTGAACAAATCAGTTCTATTCTTAAAGAAGGGCCAAATTTGCCGAAAAGAACTCCGAAATGTCCAAAAGTGCCGAAAAGCATTGAAAGCGGGCAAAAGTGCCACGCGCCAGCCACAAGCTCCTGAAAAATCACTAAGGTCTGCAAGCTTAAAGTTATTGGCACGGTCAAGTTCTCATTTTATTTTTTTCGAAACAATTACCATTTCAGACTTTAAAAGGGGCCAAGTAACAGGTAAATAATGCAAAACCAAACAGGGTAAGAACCTTTCAAACTAAAAAAATAAACTTATATAAACTTCTTGAGCACAATAAAAAACAGTAATTATAATGTGACCGGCGTGATTATCCAACGATGTTTTCGTAGAAAATGCAATCTCATAACCGAAATCTGCCACTTAAAGTGATTGGCATTACATTTTAGCTTTTTCGGGCTTTCGCAACCGAAAACTTTTTCCTTCCCAGTGGCAGGACCATTCCAAGAATTTATGTTTTAGTTCTACAATTCTTCAATGAAGAAAAACCGGTGTTTTGTGCACGATGGAAATACCAATTTTTGAAGTAATGTCATCTTTACGACAAAGCCACTTGCAAACTTTGGTTCTAATGCAAAGGATTCAACAAAGTTACACTGTTGCATAGTTAGGCTGAAAGACTTTGCAACACCCTGTACATATTTCTTCGAGGCCATTGCGACTTGCTATCCTCCGCTTATAAGTTTCAAAAATGAGGTGCGAACTTATGTTTTGTCAAAATATGTAGTTTGAACTAAGAAAATGGCCACAAATTCCCTTTGATCTTTTAAGACCTGAGGCATTCTCATTTCATCGTGTTCAAACATTTAAGGGTACTTCTAACCGTCTCTCTGTCAAAACATGTCATATCGGGCCCGAAGGACACAACTAGCGATAAATTTTGTCCTAGCAGAAGTTCTCTAAGCAATAAAATTTATGCACCGCTAAGACGTCATAGCGTGCTCCAAATAAACGTCAGTGTATATCAAGCTGGCAAAGGTAGAATTTACCTCAAGGTACGTTGATGAATACGAACCGCTCAAGGTAGAATTTACCTTGAGGTAAAATTTACTTCAGGTTTAATGATGAATACGGCCTCTGGTTCGGTTGATTTCGGCACAGAAGATGAGTAGCTAACAAATGCGAGATTAAGATTTTTGAAGGCCTAGAGGATGAGAAAAAAGAGGCGAAGGCTAATATCACACAAAAGTAACCTTATGGGCTCTGGAACTTTCATCAGTGGACAAACTTCGCACTTCCTTCATTCTGATGCATTTGTAGATAATATAAACAAGGAAAAAATTGATTTAAAGTGGCTTTCCTAACTGGATGTGAGGAGAGCTTTTGAAACGCTAGTTATTAACTATCACTCTCTTCTATTCAGCTTAGTGACGAGTTACGGGCGATTATTCCTGCTCGGGGGGGGGGGGCACCTAATTTGTTATTAGCTTTTTGATATCGGAGACTCCAAACAGCTTCAAAGCCGCCCTCTTTTGATTTTCGCATAATCAGAAATTATTGTATTTAGCTGTTTCAAAGCTACATGTTTTCGAGATTTGCCTTCGTTCGCTCATATCTCTTTTCAAAGTGATCATGTGAGTGTAACAATATGTGTAACAATCTACAAATTTCTCTCAATTTTACGCATACTAAATCATCACGGCATTGAAAGTTTTTTCCGAAAACGTTGAGCTTAAGTTTATAGCAGATAATTGCTTTTTCACTGGTCCACTTATTATAGAGTAGCGGCCACACACGGCTCAGCTGGCCATGTCACTACAGTATAATAAAGATCGAAATATTCTGCAAAACATTTCCCCGTTTTTTGTCGTACCTTTCTAAATGCATGATCCACATATTTAAAAACGCAGAATAGGATCTGAACAAAAGGATTCGTTAGGCAAATATTGGTATATGTGGATAGAATCAACTTGAGTCCTTCAATGTTGTTGAACAGCTTTAAGCAAATGCTAGAACTTAATCAATAATACCGTAAAAGACAAGTTGATAAACACACCAATGAGATCAACAACTTTTTCATAATATGATTTGGCAATTCAGAAGAAGGATTTGAAATTAGCGTTTCAGGTTTATTCCAGCCATGTGACTATTACTAGAGGGTTTCTCAAAAAAATGTATCGAACGTTTGATCGTTGGTATTTCTCTTCTAAAGAAGTCTTTTTTCTTGCTTCAGGTAGCAATCTGTAGAGCTGGCTTCAACTTCGATGTGCATCATAGAACGAATCACTCATTTCTCTTCATTACTGTAGGATTACGGTAGAAACTTCAAAGAGGGTTTTAAGCAATGAAAGGCCATATTTTGCCCCAGAAAGGAAACAAAACAGCCTGAAAGCTTTTACACTAGGCTAATTAGAGTTGCTGACTATAACTGTAAAGTTCCCAACTTATTATGGTGCTTCATTGAAGAGTTATGCCACGTAAGAGGTAGCGGCCATTCTTTCAATGTTCCTAAAAAGTGCAGTTACATCGCTCAGAAAGCTTCGTAACCCTGTGAATAGTTGAGTATTGAACTCAGCGTCCATAAAAACCCTATTACACAAGTTTTTACAATTTTTTGAAAAATTTTGAAACGGCAGCTTTTTCCACATTGACACCATATGTTTCAAGTTTCTGCCGTAATCCTACAGTAATGAAGAAAGATGGGTGGATCAAACGTTCAATACATTTTTTGGGACACCCTGTATATTAGATTGTCCCGAAAGTTTTGTCGGTTTTTTTCATCAATCACTGAAACTCACAGAACACCAATCCATGGGCAAGCTAGGTACCGTTTGATTCAGATTTTTATCCCCTTCCATACAGCTATATTTTCTCTTTGACCCTGTCTTTGCAATGTTATCGTCATGGCTTTTTGAGCAGCTCACTAGTAACGCCAAATCTTTCCTGAATTTTAAAATTTTTTATCCTGATGTTTTCAAAGAGCACTGGTAAGTGTTATGTAGAGCAAACCTTTGGCTACATTTCCATTTTAGATTACGTGGGCCACGTTTACCAAGTCCGTTATAATTAATTATTTAATAAAAACCGCGAGTTTTTGATTACGTTTACCACGTAAAAGTACCGAAAATTCCAAAAAGCTGCTTTTTCAAGGCAAATCAAACTTGGTCATGTTGCATAAATTATGCTCAATATGAAGCTAAAAACAGCAGTTTAGGAGAAACTAAAAATATAACCTTGTAGTCCGAGAATTGCTCTAACAGAATCATAGTTAACCTATTTAGAAACTTCAAACTGAAATTTTTAAAAATTAGCCGAACTTTGAGCAGATAAAATTGACGGATGGAGAATTTTAACAAATATCGAAAAGAGCATACAAGATTGTGGCTCGAGAATGTATTCTTAAGAAAGAGAAGAAAAAGCTGCATCGAATCGTTGAAACTCATTGAAGTGTTTATTGTGCATGGTTTTATAGTGGTTTGAAAAAACCGACAAAACTTTCCGGACAATCTATTATATAGGAAAATTCCCATGCGTTTTACCTATTCTGCGCTTGAAAATGATATTCACCAATCGGACAACACTGATGAAGAGGATAGGATATATCGTAATATTAGGTTGGAAGCTAAGTTTTGCAAGTCATTCAATTACTTTCCTTTCACTCAGCTGGCGCACTCAAATTTTGCCACTGTGTTGGTTATGACATAAACTGCAAGCGCAGCTGCTGTTCTACCAAATTTTGACGTCGCAGTGAGGATTACGATAGGTATATAGTATAAAGGGAAAAATTATAAAATTCGACAGATATGGCTGAAACTTGGCATAGTGGGGTTATCCGACTCGTTGGGTACGAAAACGATACTGAAATTGCGTAATAAAGGTTTTTTTGGAAGTTTACTGTACATATACGATATAGGGTCCCGTCCTAAACAAGGAATGAGGCGTTGATTCAACGAATGATTATGATAGTGTTTAGCAGGTCAACGAACCCCAATATGTAAAGGGAAAAGTTTTATAGTTCTGACTCCTTATTCGTTGACGGTTGTCCCCAGCAGCCTTGCGTACAGAAACACGAAATTGTGAGGGCGCCAAATCTCGACTTGCCCCTAAATTTTATTTCTTTTTTGTGAACCGAATAAGTCGACCTTTAGCAACAATTAGTACACGATTTCGGATTATTGCACATGGTCTAGACAGCTAACAACTTCATTTTGCCTCAAAACCCTAAGAATTGTCAAAATTTACTAATTTTCAAAAAATGCCTGGAATTTTTCTAATTCGTTTTTAAAATTTAAACAGCTTTGACCAATTGTAGCTCGCACCACGCTCTACATATTGCCCAAGTTTGAGTGCGCCACCTCCAAAGACAGTTGAGATGGAAGTAGCAAGACAGTTTCTAGCCTAATACATGTGACTGTTTTTCTCCTTTTTTGCCGTCAACGACTTTCAGCTATGCAGGCTCAAATTGACTTCTTTCCAAACGTCACAGCCTTTTTCTTACAGAAACATCATATTGTTTTGTCCGACTTTTTCACAAGTAACCTCTTCAACAGCATCACTTATCAAAAGAATGTTTGCAATAAAAGCCACGCATTTCATTAGCAAGTGCAAGATTCAAAGCGAACGCTAAAAATGGTTTTAGTGTCAAAATGCCATGAATAAAGTAAGCGAAAACACGCTGCCTATTGAATGGATTTCATTTTAACGAGGATGCCAAATCTCAATGTGCCAAAAGCGCGGTCATTTGTACTTATTTGGAAGGGCAGTTTAACAAGCAGTACTTAATCACTGACATTTCTGAGGCGCTCTGCCTGAGTTATGCCAATTTCTTGACATGTCTCAAAATCCCTAAGTCTGATTCAGGCACATTATATTTAAAAAAAACTATGCTGTTTTTTACGGAGATGAAGTTACCAAGATTGCCCTGTTCGCCACAATTTTCTAGGATGTCATGAGCTTTTTTCCTGACTCGTTGAGGGTGGCATCCCTCTTCCTCGGCAGAATTTTTTGGCACCCATTTCAAGGTTTTCGCGAGCATTCAACTCTGACTTTACACCAAAAGGACGTATTGTTCGTTGACAGAAAAGTATTAACTATGGATCAATTCAAGTTGGCCGCTTTCGCAAATTACGCAGCCCGTTTTTGGACGAAGAGAAGGAATTCACTCGGCAGAAAAGATGCATTGCACAACTGTATAATTCCCCAAATTCAATAGTATGTTGCAAGTTGGCTTAACTTTTAGGTCGCTCCGAAAGCTCTTGCGCACGATTTTCAAAATTCATAACTTCTGATTTTCCCAACCGATTTGACTGCTTTTACCTTTGTATTAAAGGGTAGTCATGCTCTTTACAATGACTCTTTAGATGCTTGCTAATGATCATCTGTTGCATAGATAGGAGCGGTAGAAAAAAATTAGTCATAATTCGAATTTTCTGTGTAGGGTCATGAAAAATCGGGAACTTGAAAAAAAAAAATCAGACCAGTCGGTATTGTAGATTATTTCACCAGCTTTTTTTAACCGTGCAAAGTTTGCGCCGATTGAGCGTCTCTACGAAAGGTTATGATTTCCCTGGAAAATGCCAAACTAAATCACATTCGTCCTTTTCTATTGCTTGCTCGAAAATCATAACTTTTCATAGAGACGCTCAATCGGCGCAAACTTTGCACTGTTAGAAAAAGCTGGTGAAATAACCTATAACACCGACTGGTCCGATTTTTGTTGCAAGTCTCCGATTTTTTATGACCCTACATTGAAAATTCAATTTTTGACCAATTTTCTACTTTCTCTCCTATCTATGCAACAGATGACCATTAGCAAGCAACTAAGATGTAAGTATAAAGAGCACTATACTTGGGTAATTCGAAAAATTTTCATCGAATGAATGAATATCGAATAAATTCGAAAATAAAAAATCTCGAATAAACGATTATCGAATAAATTCGAGGTTCAAAAATTCTCGAATGAATGAATTTCGAGTAAATTCGGAAAATCAAAAATATCGAATGAATGAATATTAATTTAATTCGAATATATTCGAACACTGGAAGTCGAAATTCGAATAATTATTCGAATGATTTATCGAATAACTAGAGCCACCTCTCAAACTTGCCGACATATCCGGCTGAACCCGACAGTAACTTCGTATCCCCCATACCAACTCCTAGTTCAGAATTCTCTAAAAATCGCTGAAATCGAGAAAATAGATTTCGGTTTTAATCAACATCCTCTACCCCCCCCCCTCTGCCAACTGCCAACCTCGTAGCGCAAGATTTTCCGAAAATCGACAAAATCGATAAAGTAAATTTTTATTCATGATCGGCACCCTCACTTACCCCCTTATACCAACTCCCAGTCCCGCAGCTAAAATTTCTCTAAAAACCGATAAAGTAAGTTTTTATCCATAATCAGCACCCTCACTCACCCCCGTGTGTGGTATAAGCTAGTCGCGGACGAAGGCATGTGGTTCATTCCGCGAAGCGAGCACGAAAGCCCCTATAGCCTTGGGCATACTGCAGGCATTTCAGTGGCGACGTGGTTTGGCAATAGTCAAATTGTCCAAAACTTATTTTAAAAGTACAGAATGCAGCACAATTATCTTTTTAGTAAGTTGTACACGCTAAACATTTTAGGTAAGCTGGCGCGTTACACTCGTAATTGGCAAATCGCGTACGGCGATCTAAACCGTCTAATCCTCCACTACAGTTGCGATGTCCTTTACTCATAACATATATAGCGAATGGAGGCAGCTGTAAAATATAACTTATGCGAGCAAGAGTGCTCACTAGTGTGGGCTTTGCGTACCACAAGCATGAGCAATGCAAAGAGAGGAAAACAGGCATTTCAAAACACCTTCAATATATGAACTTGGAACATGAGCTTGAATTTGATAGCTTCTTTGCTGATTTGGTGCCAATAGCAGTGCGAACAATCTCATTGATCGAAAAAGCATCAATTAAAATTCACATATGATTTTTTTACTGTCGCAAGCAGTCGGAAGAACGCGACTCTCCACACAGTTCAAAGGTCACAACGGTTGCAAAAGATGCATCACCGAGTTTTGCGAAAAAATAACGCGGACGAAGTGAGCTTGATACCCAGCAGTTGGCTCTGCAACAAAGTCGAATAATCTGAATACGGAGTTCATTCGAATACGAATTCGAATAAACATTCGAATAAAACATTCGAATAAAATCTATTCGAAACCCCGTTTTTTGATTATTCGAGTTTTCGAATAATATTCGAATCCTCGTTTTTTGATTATTCGAGTTTTCGAATTTTATTCGAATCCCTGTTTTTTAATTATTCGAGTTTTATTCGAAACACCGTTTTCTCAATTATTCGAGTTTCGAATATTATTCGAAAATGGAAGAACTCCGAATATCGAATTTCGAATACGAATATATTCGAATGTTTTATTCGAATGATCGAATTTCTATTCGATTCGAACCCAACTATAAAGAGCACGACTTATTCTTTCATAGAAAAATATAAGCAGTCAAATCGGTTGAAAAAAAAACAGAAGCTGACTTTTGAAAACCGTGCGCAAGAGCTTTCGGAACGCCCTAATACATTGAGTTGTGTTATTCTTGTTTATAAATTCAGCCTTCCTCCGCGTTTCCTCACTACTAGACCTACACAACAATAAAAAGCCGGCCTTGCCACAATACCATTTGATTTAACTGGATTGGCTTCGGAAAAGAGGGGCTCCGTGACCTAATTTAGGCTAGCTAGTGGTAAGAGAGCACCGGCGCGAGAGATACTCAAGTGCGTCGCGGGCGCGAGCGGCTCAAGCACTTCACAAAGCCTCTCCTCCCAAAGCCAAGCCAGATGAATCAAAGGTTACCTGCTAGCCTCAGATCGTATGGTCAAACGTCAGACGATCATTAGAATGACACGAAATATCTATAAATATTACAATTGTTTTAGCAATCATAATCATGATTTCTCTAGGAAGGCACTTCTCGATATCTCAATTCTTCTTCGACATTGTGCATTCCTTCAGTGCGGCTCAAATCCAATCCTCAAAGGTACTACTTACATATTGATGAAGATTACAGTTCATCTTTATAAAAAACCAGTGCTTCATCTCTGCTTCGCAGAGAATGAAGCACTGGTCATCATGAAAAGTACTACGTAAACTTACGTTATGAAATTGATCTTTTAATGAGAGACAACTAAGCGACCACAAAAATGAAGCTTATTTGTTATGCAGTTCTCATATGCATTGAGGCAATGTAAATCATTCGTCACTGTGATTTCGTAAGGGATCGTTCAGACCGGCACAAAGGCACAAAAAGGCGCACGAAGGCGCGTCTCGTCTCGTCTCGTCTATCTCGACACACACACACTCACACACGGCTTCGTGCGCCTTCGTGCGCCTTTGTGCGCCTTTGTGCGCTGTCTGAACGATCCCTAACCGAGCAACTGTCAATGTCGATAGCATGTGATTTTTTGCGCAAACGTCGCTCAAATCTCACTATTATAGTTTTTTCAAATTTTGCCTGGAATTTGAATGTTTTTGTAAGTCCCTGCTGTACATCAAACTTTTGAGTCGGATTCTAGAACTTCCCAGCTCTCTAATACTCACGAATCAGCGATATCCGCTATTTTTCAATGTTTAAGACTATGTTTTGAGGCTGATGGTATTTGTGTGATTTAGACTATAAACATGCATCTGCTGTAATCGACTCAGAATCAAATTGCTGGCGACAAACTGCACCAATAAGCAGCAGCTTGAATTTGCAGTGCAAAAGGGAAACACGGCCAAGGTGAGGGTTATCTTTGCATATTTTGGATCTGAAGTTTCAGCACTGATCAAGCTAATGGAAGTGTGTTTTCCGCACAAGTACTGTTTAGTTCACATGCACAAATGAATGTGACGATAGGGACGCAGTAACGATTGCACACATGGAGCAAGGGTAATATCAGCATTCAAATCAAATAACCAAGAATAGAGTACTTTAGTTGTTGGACCGAAAACATCTCATAATTTCTCCGTGATTGGAAACATCAGTTCAATGGATAAATGGGAGCGTGTTCATTAGATAAGACAGCAGAATAGCAGCTTTCGGTTGGCATCATGCGTCTGCGATACCTCTTTGAAGGTTTGGGAGAGGTAGGTCACTAACTCGTCCGTTTTCGCAGTTCACCTGCTCAGGTCAACCGCTGCCTTATCAAGGCAGCCAATTACGGCGCGGCCTCTGAGACGCACTGGCCTATCGCAGCCATCGCGGTTAGAGTAGGTTCACAAAAGCCTACACCTTTTTGGCTTAAAAGGGAGCCTGCTGCAGTAATCCGTTTAAAGTAAATTGCTCTCAAATTCGTACGGACACTGTCTTCAACTGGAAATTACTCCAACACCCACCGTACTCCCCAGATCTAGCTTCAACGGATACATAGAAACACCGTTTATTTCTATTCTTAAGAAATTTCAGCAGCTGTTCGGATAACGTTGAGAACAGAATCGCTCATTTTGCAAAAAAACGTTGCTGAAAAATCCGATGGTAAGCTGGCAGAAGGTTGTGCGACCAGAAACATACATTATTGACTGGATTTTAGTGAATATCATTTCGGTGAATTATGCAGTTGCGAGCTCAATGTGCTAAAGAACGAATACACAACTTCAAAGAGAAGGATCGCAAATGGCGAATTGGAATGATGTGTGCACCTTCATGAATGATTCCATCTATCTCCATATCTGGTATGCTGTTTCCTAGAAAAAAGAGGAGACTTTTTATACGAATGCTCTCATAATTAGATCACCCTGACCTTTTGGTGGTATGCCAGGATGCCAATAGTTACGATCAAAAATCGATTGCATGGACCAAAATGAAGTGTTCATTAGAAAATGTACAAAGTAAATATTTGCAAGGCAAACAAATACTATTCAATCTTTTTCCCAGCAAATTCCAAACACGTTTTGAAATGCCCTTCGGGTGGTGCACTGATAAAAAGTTCGAAAAGCTTTGGAAAATATCATAGTTAAGGTCATCAGACAGCGTCATATTTGTAACCAACATTCTCAAAGCCTGCTAAAGGTAGGAAAGACAGCATGTCAATGTTTCTAGGAACGTCTGCAAAAATAACGTTTAATTTCGATTCTTTGCAACAGCAATTGAGAAACTACTGCGACGGAGACGTGCTAGGGAAAACTCAATTTTGACAATTTTTCTCGTATTAGCTGAATTTTTTCTATGATGATGCTATTGCAGTGTTCTTTCTCATTATAAAAAAAGTAGGTTTCGGCTTCATAGACTCAGGTTCTTTTTCTCTTTCTACTTCAATTTTCTTCATCGCTGTTAAAAGATCAGGATGATGACGAGCAATTGTGTGAAAGTCTAAGTATCTGGTCGTAGGGTGTCCACACCTTGCGCCTGAGATTCCTATCGTATAAAAAGTCACTCACCCTCTAGAAGAAGTTACAAACCTTCAAAAATGTGAATTTTCAAAGTATCAATGCATGATGTGCCAATAAACCACTTTAGTGGGAGTGTATAATTGACAGAATGCCCGCAACATAGATGTCTTTGAACAGCTGCTTCTTGAAGTTACGGCACTGGATCTTTGCCAAAGTCAAATAATCAGACGCTCATAAATTCCTCTAAAGAAGAGCTCAGCAGAAATGAAAGTTCAGTTTGGAATCAACTCAACAAGACCCATCTATAGACATGCATTTCGTCCCAGATCACCATTGTGGCTGGGAATCCTTCCCTAGTTAGTAGTACGAGCTTCATTCACTTGAAACAATTTCCTTTTCAAGTACTGAATGTTGTAGAATCCTTCTTCTTCAGGCAGCGCAGATGCATGCCATGGTCAGAAATCCCATGAAGAATCAAATCTGGTAAACGGCAAAAGAATACCACTGACATGAAGAAACGTCGAGAAAATGAGTTATAATGGTTTTATCATAGACAATGGCTTTATGATAGCGTTATTTCCTTGAGGAACCTGTTCGCAACGAATATGTACAAGAGGATTAGATGGAAAATTAGCACCGATAGCGGTAAGAATCTGCAAAATACGAGTGCTGTCCATTGATCTCTGTAGAATCACATAGTTTTCGCATTTTGGAAAAAAGTCGATTTGGCTCAGGACCATAACGTCAAGTGGGCTAGGAGAAGAATGGTCCATCGAGTATGAGACGATCACTGAAATTTATGTATGTAGACTATTTTGCCTATTTTTGGCCAAGCAATTTGGAAATTTACGCACTTTTTGTGTTAAAAGATGATGCAATGGCGAGTTCGAGTGATCTATCAGGCCTTCGGAAAAGATCGCCGATCACTGAACGCTTCTCACCATCCTTCAGATAAGATACCTCAAAACGAGACGCTGCATTGTCGTCCAGAACTGCAATACTAAGAAAGCTCGCTTAAATGTCTACCCTACGGGTATTTGGTTTTACAGTACTGCTCGTATTTTTTGGAAAACGACGCACAGTCGCCCAATTCATGTGAGATCACCGTAGCGTGGCCATATCTCGCTTCAGAGTGGACGAACTCTCAATCCAAAGGCCCCCCGAGAATGGGTCGCGAAATTTTCAAAAGTTACTTATATGGGTTATAAAAATGTGCAAGTGACTTGTTTATACTTGTAAATATAAAATAATCTTTGAAATTTTTTAAAAATTCAAATTAGCCTTGTAAAAAAAATTTTTCGAGGGCGTGGCTGACGCCACGCCCCTTTTTCCAGATTTTAGTAGTTGGGGACCCGCGAAAATTTTGAGAAGCATCTTTAAAATATTTTCGGAGTGCGTGGCTAAAGTCACGCACCTTCATTCGGAAAAATTTTTTGTCGCCCCCCCCCCCCCGAGCGGAAATTCTGTGTACGCCGCTGACTCCTATATATAAAAAGATGCTTCGAGCCGAGCTGACAATGAGTCGAATGGTGCCCTTGGATCAACGATTCTCCCACTCTGAAGCGAGATATGGCCACGTTACGGTGATATCACACGAATCGGGCGACTGTGTGTCATTTCCTCAAAAAAAAAACGAGCATATGTTTTATGTTTATTTTTGTTTTTGTTTGTTTGTTATGTTTTGTTATGTTTGTTTTTTGTGTGTTTTTTATGTTTTGTATATGTTTTACACGACTGACCATTTCTTTTATTCACAAACACTACTTTGGTTTTGTTTCACTTTAGCATGGGAATGAGTTGCAGCATTATCGACATTGAAGCCTAAGTTTCCTTATAGGGGGGGGGGGAGGGGATGGAAAAAATTTACTAGGTCCTTATCATAAAATAACGTCAGAAACAAAATAGGATGACAAGTTGCGAAACTGTTTCATTGCATTGCCTCCCAAGACTGAATACAAAATCGCGCATTTTTTAATCTGTATAACATATAGAACAGAATGCTTCCGAGGGACTGATAAATTTCCAGGATTACCAAAGACAAAAACCCAACTTTTCTCACTTTTCAACAACATTAATCTTCTTGAAAGATCCGAGCAGCATCACTTTTCGTGGTAGGAAGAGTAGGTCATATGTGCAGTAACCTCAACTGCTTCCAAGTATTTCAAGTAAAGTCCACTATTTATTTAATTTGTGATGATGATTATCTCGCTTCATTTGATATCATGAAGATGTTGTAACATGATTACTAAAATTAGCATCTTGCCTTTGCAGTACGCCTATATGACTTCTGATTCAAATGCACACAGACTGTTTTCTTGTATTAGAAAGTATCGTAATATCGTTGAAGTGCGCTGAATGAATGCGCTTTTAACATTGCTAGCATCCAAAAGTATTGTGACGGGGATGTAGCTGGCAAGTACACTGACTCCGTCGAACAATAGCTGCTTATGGAAACATCGGGCATATTAATGTTGTTCTCCATGATTAAGAATGGTCCTTTATTTGTTTTCAATTGGTACAACCAGTAACATACACAGCTCGCAATTACTGGAAAAAAATTTTGAATAGGTATGTGAAAATTTTGAGAAAGTTGAATACGTTTGAGGCAGATGCCGCTCTATTCTGGTCAGTTGCACAAGCATAAACCGTATGCCTGATTACAAGTGCAAGAGGTCAGAATAAAAACCTCCTCATGGCAAAAAGTTTTTTCTTTAGGGCGCAGAGGGAACTGCCTAAACCATAGGCAACCATTGGCATAAAGTGAGATGGCATTTGACATGCCCTCCGCAAAAACTTCTTACATTAGACGCCACTCATATAATTTTCCATCATTTCCTTGATAGGAAACTGCACTTTCCAACAAAATGCGCAATTTCGATCTAAGAGTGCAACGAACTTCAAACTTACATTCCATTTTCATACAAGAAATCTGTGGTTCACCGCGAAGAACTGAAGCAAGTGATTTCCGTACTGGTAAGGGCTGTCCGTTCGCCAGGAGATTTATATCCTGAAAGATAAACTGTGAATCACCTAGTTTAGAAACACATATTTGTTAACGTCTGAGTATGCTTTCAGATTTAATGTGCGCGCCAACACGACCGCGTCGCAGCAATGGACGCAATCTATGCATTGAGTGAGTCAATCAATGGCATTGACCTTCTCCTAGCAGGTTTTATTTGTAAATGATGCTTCGCAAGCAAATTATGTAATCAGTAAAAAAACAAGCTTGCGCTTACGCATTTATGGGTATCAAAAAACCTCCGATTAAGCAAAAGTTTTCTAATATTTTAAATTTATACCCACCTCGTCTAAGTCAGCCAGTACTGTCTGCGCCCATTTTTTGCTCACATGAGTAACATGCCAAGAACCACTCAAAATGGGAGCAGGAATGGATGGTGGGCAAGTATTGAAATACTGAAACATAAACTCTGTGACTCTTCAGCTTTAGAGAGCCATACCAAACTTATCTCACCTCCCCTAGTGACTTGATAGCATAGGCGGATTTGTCGTCTAGCGAGAAAGCTATGCCAGGATTGTTCACGACATCGTTGGAAGTGGGGATGTGCAAGCTGTAGAGAGCCTGGACGGAATCAACAGTGAAAGATCAATGATCCTGCGATTATTGATGAAAATACAGCCTTACCCTCTCTCCCATATCTCGCGCTGTTAAAAGGACATTCCGTATAAATCCTTCTACAGAGTCAATGCTCAGCGAGGGAATAAACAAGTGGAAGAGAACTAGTAACAACTTCATGAACCATAGAGTGAGAGCAAGTCAGCTTATACTAAATGAACATCAATTGCATTCAGTTGTGAAACTTCAAAAATTGTATAACTTAAACATAACATGGAAACATATTAGGCAAATAAGCGAGTGATAGACAAATGTGCGGGCAAAAAAATATTAGTTTGGCTAATACATAAGTTCGGTCGAAGAAGTAAGAAACCCCAATTTTGTCATAGTGCGCAAATATGGGAAAATTTGGCTTTTTGGTAAAAGAATTGTTATTCGCTAAATAGAGAGTATTCCTCCATATCCAAATACCAAGTTGCTGTTCTTTATATTCCATTACAGCATGAAAACGAAGCTTAGGAAGTCAAAGAATTGAGCTTTTGGAAATTTAGCCATTTTGAGGCATAACTGTCTCTACCAAAGATAGAATATCCTGAATACTTGGCATGTGATAGAAGAAGATTTGCGCTACTTACAAAAAAAATCATGGATAGGAAGCAACAAGAAAATTTCTGTGAAGATTTGCGTGCCAAAACGAGCTTATTTTTAGATGACCAGTAATTCTCAGTGACAATTACCAGACTCAAAACGATTCATTCGATTTTGGGTACATTTACGATGGTTAAACTTAGCAAAATAAATTTTTAAGTACCTACTTCTCTAGTAATCGAGTACTAGAAAAAAATGTCCACCACTTGTTTTTGATTCCTTGTTTTATAAGGAACATTTTTATTTCTTACGAGTCAAGTGATGGTCACTTTTTGAAGATTACGCTTTACTAGCTTGAGAGAATATCTATGGTTTTTGGAGGGAAAGAACTGACTGGGTTAACTTTTTTTTTACTTCAGTGAGCAAAGAAGATGAAAATATTAGCTAGTTGACTGCTCTGAGTCGAAACTTTGCATTTATAAGGAATTTGTAGTTTGTAACCAAAAATGAGGTACATTCATCAATGCGGCAGTTTAGTGAGTAGGGCAAGGAAGATTCACCTAACCCGTGACATATATAGCTAAGCGCCTCAACAAAGTGGTATGACTATAGAAAGCTAGAAAAACCGCTTTCATTGGCAAAAACATTGACGTAACGAAAACAACGATACTGCCAAGCAATTTTAAGTGCACTAGGGCCGACCTTGGCAGTGTATGTTATAATTGCTGTGCGGATATACGTGTGTAGATCGGGACTAGTTCAAACGCAGCCAATCTCGGATCAAATGCGCTTAGCGTAATCATCGTTTTTTCGCGTTTCTAGTCTACCCCTATAGTACGAAAAAACAAGTTCTCGACTTGTTTTTTCTCTTGTTTTTTTTGGCTGATGAACGAAAAAAATGACGAAAAGTTCATAAGCAGTAGGGCGCGCGGGTAGAAGAAATTAAGGTTTCTAAAGATTTTTGTAATCTGTCGAGCATACAATGCAGCAATGAACTGCCCACACTGATTTTTTTTGGTTTTCCTCATGTTTTTCTTTTTGCTACAATAGAGACTTTTATTTATTAAGAACTGAGTTAGCCAGCGAAGAAAGCAGGAGTAATTGGCTCTATCAGAACCTCGCAAATGGGATACTGAGCATTTTAGAAAACTTATATCCCTTATTATTAGAGAAAGAACCCCTAACACTAAATCAACAAATCGGCAAATCTTTGTAATTGTGGTTGTATGCAGTCAGCTCACAGTGGCTTCCCAAAAATGGAAGAAATTTTGGAGAGATGTTTTTGACAAGTAAATTAGTGGTATGATGTCACCCTGAGCGACCAAATCTTTATGAACGAAAAAAGTAGGATTTTGATGTAGACATAGACATATCATGAAACGGAAATTCCCCAAATTCGTCATATTTTTGAAGAAAAGAGATAGACAGAGCACAGACCTAGTTCCTAATCAAGCATCAAAATAATAAAATTTTCCGTTGAAGTACAGAGTTTGTCAGACCACCATAACAACCATAACTTTTTTGAAAATTTCTTTATTATCAAATGAGACTTGTAGCTTCCTGCATAAATATACCTGTCCTACACAAGAACAATTTTTTTAAACTTTTGCGAATATTTTGGGCAGATCTCAGGCTCATTTTACCTATTTTGAACTCTCTATAAATATCCTCGAAAGCCCACAGAAAATCTAAAAACGTAAAATAAGAGTGAAAAAATTTCAAAAGGTGAAAAAAACAGCGGAAATTGAGCTTCTTTACAGAATCGTCCTTGTAGTAACTTATGTCGACAAGGAGAGGATACCATTATCTCGAAAACCAGAAAGAATTTCATTCACTAGACGCGCTATAAACACTGATTCCAAATCTGTTTTTCTTTTCTGCGGAACAATCCGAAAACACTTATGAGCGTTCAAAAGTCTGAATTTACTAGTGGGAGGCATAGAATCAGCAAATAGCTTCACAAAAAAGCGTAAGCGCCTTTCCACTGGCTATATTTCTTCCTTGTAGTCAAACACACTTGATAACTATTGATTTCTTATTTTCAGTTGTGTTCGCACAGCTTTGCGCATTTTATGTCAGGGCTTGACAAATTTGAACATTCAAATTTGCTTCGCATGTATACACTACACTGTACACTTAAGAATGCTCAAAAGTGTTCATAAGTGCTTCGCTTTCCAACGCTCATAACTTCTTTCGAAGAATTTTTCCGCAGAAATAAAAAGCAGATTCGGAATCAGCGTTGAAGGCGCATCTACCGATATACATCCCTTTTGGTTTGCCAGATCACATTGGTATCCTTTCCTTATAAGGTGAAAACGACGCTAATGGTTAGTCTTATCTCCGTATATCCCAAGCATAGCTTCGTAAAGTTTTCAGTTTTTTTAGAGAAAAATTATAACATTATATAATATATTATAACAATATAACAATATATATAACAATATTTCATATATAAATAATCGTACTCATGTCCGCGCCTGTACAAGGGTCCTTATTTGTCGCAAATGACAGCAGGGACCGCCCTTTTTCGGCGACATATATGTAGTCTTCTACCCGTTCGCTAGTAACAATAAATCAATATAACAATATAATAACTTTTTCTACCTGACAATCCCCAAAAATTGTAAACATATCAAAAATAAACACGCCTTGCCAGCTTTAGAGAATTGCAGTTCACACGAGCATACCGAAAAATTGAGATTTCCTTACAGATATGCTTAAAATAAATTAAAATGTTTGTTCAGCTCTACATAATGAACTGCACGCCAAGATTGGACATAGCTGAGTCAATATGACTCACTTCCCTACGTTCTCTCTCCTTATACAAAGTGTTTACGTGTATATACAACTGAACAATTTCGGCTTGAACTTCGTATTTACAAAGAGATCCTACAACAGATATACTAGTAACTGGTTCAAAATCTATGACTAATGCGGCTAAGCAGAGCTAGTATAGCTGGGTATGTCTGGCTGCTGCTACGTGCAATTGCACAACATCGTATTCCGCCGCAATCAAAAAGATAAGTCGCACTTTTTGAGCATTTATCATTTCAATTTTCTTCATTATTTGATAAGTTTTGTTTAGAAATATCAGCACTGCTGTCTTACGGCTAATGAGAGTTTAACAAGGTCATTTCCTCCTTTCAATTTTCTAAAAAATACAAAATCTCACATCTCGTAACTTACGCACGGATCTCTACTGACTGCTGATCAGAAAAACCACTCTGTAGCAAACTTTTATCACGGAACAGTGTGATTATTCATAGCTTAATGTTTCTTTCTGTATTTCGTAAGACTAAAGTAGTAAGCTTTCAAGCACACATTATGAAATCGTTGCCATCAAGTTGGAAAGTGCATGGAAATGATTTCTAACGTGTGAACAGAATGGCACGTACCGCTCGCTGAACAAAGCACCTGTTCAATGAGGAAGCTTCAGTGTGAATACAGGGCATCCTGCTATGCTCTTACCCGTTTCAATGGTTCAATCGAATTTCTCTTGCGTGCTCCAAGTCAAACGTGTGCTTCAATGACGCCGCCCGCTTGCCGGGGACGCGTAGCGGTTGTTTTTTTTTAACGAAAAGTTCCGCCGCCCGTTGACTGCTTTTCTTTTTCCTGTCTGTTTGTGATTCTTCTTTCATTTTTATTGTCTTACATTCGATATTTGCTGTATTTTAACTAATGCCTTCTGTATCGTAAAGCATCTCGTTAGCTTTTTTGAAGTCTGTCTTTTCTTGGAGTCTGCTAGGTAATTTTAGCTTGCTTTTCGCAAGAAATCTGAGGAAGGTCAATTTTTGCAGTCTTTTTGATCTTGTTGGGATTGAAGTAAGAATCATCCTATTGCCACTGACATTGAATATTTTGAGTAGGGGGTCTCAGTTTGATTCGCAAACTCCTATTGCTTCTAGTCAAGTGAATATCCCTTCATCCTACGCAAACCATTCACAGCAAGTTTCCATGACTTTCTTGCAGATCGAAGGCCATGGCTCCGCAGTTTCCAGATTTCAGAAGAGTACGGAGAAGGATTCGAAGGACCCTGTGTTATGGATCTAAACAACCGCAATCAATCAATTTGCCCCTTTCCGGTACGCGTGATTTTCTTGACATATGTTTTTTTAATCTCTTTACTTCATCAGTCACCGCGAAGTTGATCTTTCAATATAGTATTCGATTAGTGAATACATTCGTAAAAGAGGCTTTGTTCTCATTTTTGATCTATTTTTTAAGCTAAGACTAAAGTTTGTAGGAGAATGGTAACTTGGGTTTACTCAGGTACGCTGAACGGCAAGCCGTCATGAATTTTCTTTTAGAACTCGTTGTGGATTACTTCAACAAACAGTCCCCTTTTGACTACATGAAACCGGAAACGTCAGCGAGCATAGGATCACGAGGATATGCCGATCCGTGTACGCTCGTCGTAGCCATGGTCTATCTTGATCGGCTGAGGGTTAATGACAAGGTTTGCCCTCCAGAATTTTTTTTACAAGGCGCCACCTTATTTTTTTATTGAAGGCATGGTTTGAGTCTTCCGACCCCACTGATCTCTATCTACCGGCGCTTGTGCTCGCTTCCAAATTTCTTCACGATTCGGACACCTATGACAGAGCAACAAATGCCGACTGGGCGGAAGCTGCTAACATCTCGAACCAGCATTTAAACCAATTAGAATGGGAATTTGTTCAAAGAATGGTGAGCTGTCTTTGATCTCTTTTTTACCAGTTTGTCTGTTGGTGCGAGTAAAAGTTCTTTTTGACTATAATGCTGAAAGAGATTTGTGCAATGTGTTTACATACTTATTCGTAAAATTCTCAACTTTCATTGAAGTGTTATCAGAGGTTGGAAATAGTGTTGGTCCTACTTTGAGTTGCTTTTTTGAATTGTCTTTTCATAACTACATTGCGCAGAATTCCGTAACTGCACAAAAACTCTTATGTATAGCATTGGCGGAAGATATCTCATTTTTGACGAAAAGATTATGCAAGAAGACAATTTCTTCTGGGGGGAGGGGAGGGGGTGCGATCTTTTGCTTCTTTGTATCATAGTGCAAGAAGAAATTTTGTGTGGCTAGCTTGCGTGGGAAAACTTCCCTACCAATTTTTGAGAACCACTAAATTAAATGGGTTTACCAGATTTTGTATGCATGAAATGGAAGATATAACCTTCTACTACTGTAGTCAATGTTCCTCCTTTTTAGAATTGGAATGTCATGGTTGGCCAAGCCGAATTTGATAAATGGTTGACGTTTTTCGAGCACTGGGTGGCTAATGATTTCGTCACAAAGAATGGTTTCTGTACGTATAATGAAATTCTCCAGCTCAGCTCTTCTTTTCCTTTGATATCAATGCTCCAAGCTGTTGTTTCCTTCTTTGGGCTAATGACTGCAGTTTATACTTTCTCTGTTATGTCCCTCTTCGCTATCCCTTGTGCTTTGTCATCTTGGAAAGCCCCAGTTGCCGAAAACCATACAGTTATTCCTCTGCCGTGCATTGCTCCTATCCCTCTTGATGTCGAAGATACTCGTATCCCTTCAGTTTCTCATGATGATTTTATAGAAGATTTTGCTACAGATTCATATGAAAACGCGCCTAAAATGTGGAACTTTAGTGTAGAAGAACCTCCTTGTCATGATGATAACGAAACATATGACTACATGGCTCATAAAATTGAACGGTTCCCTGATCGCTGTTTAGGTCTCGTCAGCTCCTTCTCTGAATACTATCCGCCTTTTATTCACATGGTTTCTTGAGACTGATTTTCAGGTTTGGTACATAGTGAGTACTTCTGTTGCTCTTTTAGTTCTTTACTGAGACATCACAGAATACATGCTTGATTTATGGTTTCTATACTCGTGTGGAATGAGAATCTGATATAGAATAAATTGCTTTGGTAGAATCAGTTGTCCACGCTTTGATTGCGGATTCTAAGGTGGTTTAGAGATTGCCAAGCGACTGTAGGATTGACGAAAAATGAGTTGGGCAGTTCCTAAGTATGCCGCCTTTATCAGTAGAGTATTCGAGGGGTCTACACAAATTTTTTTCAGGGCGAAGGGCGCGGCTTTGGGCGCACTTTTCAAAAAAATTTGGATGCATCCCAGATCCCAGTTTCAAGCGAGCCCTACGAAAAATTTCCTTCTACGGAGCTAATTTCAGTCTTTGGAAATCAAAAAAAAACATTCTAATTTATCTACACGTAATTCCGCAGTTTTATAACTCTTTTTGCTAACTTCAAAAAGCAGAACACCAGTACTGACACAACACCTATCCCATCCACTCCCTTTCCCTTTTGCCCACTTCTACTTTACCCTCACTGTGAGTGTTGGGTTAAGATGATATAAAGGCTCTCCCCCCCCCCCCCCACCCGCGCATATTGTTCCATTATTCATATTTGTTTATTGACTGGTATCAGGTCTGCGCAATCTCTCCTCATTTCACAGCTAGGACCCAATCTGACTCAGAATTTTCTAGATCACTAGAGCAGGTGTCTCCGGAAATAGCTTTTCTGAAGTTTTCTTTTCCAAGTTCTTCCTCACCTAAATGCATCATTCGCATCTCATCATGTCAGACAACTGACCGGAACTTCCGCAGAACGTTTGGGAAACTTCCGCCGGGTTACCTGCGGAAGTTCCCGTTTTTAACACGTTTCGGACCGCGAAATCGCGCGCGGCGAAAAAGAGTGCACTTTCAGCCGTTAGCCAACATAGGGAACTTATTTCGAAGGCTATGTGCTACATCTGTAATCAGCATTTCACATAAGTCCCATCCACAAAGTTCTGAGTGAATTCGAAGTGTTTAAATTTTGTCGCTTGGGAAGGACTTCTGTGCTTTCCTGAAAGATAGGAACAAGAACTCAGTTTCTGGTAATATCCAAAAGTATCTATGTTGTAAACGGTACGCATCAGTATTGAAACTACGGTTATTCTCTTTGATATCGAAGCAAAGAAAAGTTGCGACGTCGCACGCGTCGTTCGCGTTGCCGCGCTTCGTTGCAACTGATGTTCGATTTGTGCTCATATCTCCTAAACGAATATTGATGGCACGACATTACAGAGTCAGTTGAAAAGTAGAAGCTTAAGCCCTTGACTTGATAATCTTGAACTAAAAGAAAATTTCCTGTAAACATTAAAAAGATCCTTCAAAGCAGCGTGCTGCACCATGTGCAGCACCGGTCCGAAACGTGTTAACTAGTCTGGCATGAAAATCCCGCGGAAGTTCCCATTTTCAATGCTCCCACCTTTGCAATAATAGACAAAACCCTGCGGAACCGCTGTTCGTTTGTTCTGCGGAAGTTCCGGTGAAATGTCTGAAATACTACAAAATAAGGGCTGGAGATTATACTGCCTGCTAAACTTCTCAAACATACTGCACGGGAAATTTGTGTACTCCTCCAAAATATCTTGACGTATGAGAGTCTCTCCTTCCATATTTTGCCGACATCAATCCCAAAATTTGTCCTAACTCTCATGCATTTCTACTGCGCTGGCCTTCAAGGCCCTACAGTGGTTATACCCTAATTAGACGTTGCTTCAGAATCTGCAGAATTCTTGCTGTTCAAAAATTCCTCTCATTTCTTTGGTCCTTCAAAGTCTCGCTTGCAAGTACACGATACTCAATAATTGAACATTGCAATCTGCCTTGTAGGCCAACCGAACAGCAGCCAGTGTTGGGTGTAAAGTCAAATTCCGGAGATATGTGAAATAAACAAAAGCCTGAAAGCTACAATGGCATATGCATCATTCATTGCATAGCGTACCCCTCTTATGGTAGGATCTGTAGTCACTGCAGCTTTTCAAAGGATGTCAACCCACTTTTGCAGGATTCTAGTTCTTCCGAACTGAGCAGGTTGAAAGAACCTGGATATAACTCACCACCCGAGTAAGTGGTAACCTTTGATTCAAACGGCTTCACGGCTGGAAGGCGTGGCTTTGTGACCTCATTCGACCCGCTCGCGCCCGCAACGCATCTCTGTCGCGCACGTGCTGTCTGATTATTGTCGCCTTGATTAGGTCACGTTGCCCCTCCTTCCAGCCAAACCAGTTGAATCAAAGAGTGCTTCAGCCTTATTCTGAATTTCACTATTATAAAACCGTACAGTAAGAAGTAGGAAGTCAGAGCTATAGAATGAAATCACATGGTTTTTGGAACATCAGTGCAAAATACATACGCTGTTCATCATTTGAGATGAACTTATAAGCTGTCCACTGCCAGCTTCACACTACCGGCTGCAAACCCATGACTTTCGCCACAGAAGATACCTTTTGGCCAACAGTCGACGTGAATTTGCTGTTCACAGGCGATGCTCAGAACTAACCCCTGATTCAACTGGCTTGGCGGCTGGAAGGCGGGGCTTCGTGAACTAATTAGGCTAGCTAATGATCAGAGAGCATGCGTGCGGGAGAAATGCAGACTGCGGCGCGGGCGTAGCGGCCTTAACTAGATCACAAAGCCCCGTCTTCCAGACGCCAAGCCAGTTGAATCAAAGGTAACCTTTACAAGATGTACTGTTTTGAAGTTCTAATGCTGGGTTCAAATCTTTCTTCTTTTTGCCAGGATATGGGGTTATCAAATCTCAGGAGATGAAGTGATTTCGGGATCACCAGCCTATTCGCTTCAATCTTTTGGCGAGTTATGTTTGCCGTG
Source organism: Cylicocyclus nassatus (assembly GCA_958299035.1). Taxonomy (NCBI): domain Eukaryota; kingdom Metazoa; phylum Nematoda; class Chromadorea; order Rhabditida; family Strongylidae; genus Cylicocyclus; species Cylicocyclus nassatus. The sequence goes on from CATQJL010000001.1 coordinate 82,023,993, forward strand.
GAAGAATGAATAGTTTTTGAGTGACTTGTATTCCGACTAAAGGATCTCTTCAAATGCTTCTAGAAACTATCTGTAACAAGATCGCGTTAAGAGCCGGGCATAGATCACGCGACTTCATCGCCTAGCGATTTTCTCGACAAGACAACTGTTAGGGTTCATTGCATACCGATCATCTTGCATCTCGGTTGTGATAAATATTTGCGATTAGTCGGGATGGAAAACTATCACAACCGAAAGGCAAGATGATTAACATGCAATGGACTTGTAACATTGTCTTAATACAAGAATCGCGAGGCAATGAAATCGCGTTATGTACAGGGCTCCGCACGAGGTGGCTAGATGAAAATGGAAAAAACGAAGTCCCCCTTGACTTCTGGGAATTTTTACGAAGTCCCCTTTGACCCTCAACCAAATTCCCTGTAAAAGCCTGAAAAATTCCCCAAAATCCCCCAAAAAACGAAACGTCGACTAAAAAAGAAAGGTCGCCGCCGCCAATTTTCCGTGTCTCTTCGGTCACAAAAACGAAACCCCCTTTGCTTTTCGTCCCAAAAACGATACCCAGCTTGCTTGTAAGCCACCTCGTGCCGAGCCCTGGTTATGTATGCCCGGCCCTTTAGTCACCTTGAGGCTAGCACTTTGGCTCAAACTATAACGGGGATCTCACTGCATGTTTGTTAAGACCACTTCTATTTCGCCCCGTTTTTACTTCGAACTAGTGGTAACTATAGAAAATTAGCCTCTCGCTTATTTATTTGTTTTCAATACTGTTTAGTTTCCGGGAGAGATTCTATGCGAAAGGGCGCCGTTAGAACACGTTTCAGGCTGCGTCCGGAGTTATCGTGCCAGCACTATGCCAGAGCCGTGCCGGAACGCCGATCAATCGATACGGGCGCGTGCACGTATACTTCGGCAGAACTTTGGCATGCCATGGAACAGCACTGGCACAGCTGTTCTAAAGCTACGTCCAGAGTTGGCGCACGGCCAACTCTGGACGAGCTTTAGAATATCAAAATTTTCGGGCGCTTTCAAACTTGTACGGATCATATACTTCGGACATCACAGGAAAAATATTGAACAGCAAGAAGGCGATTAATTTTTTCAATTCGAGAGATGAGAGATATGCAGCTCTCTAACGATTGTTTTTGCAGACCAATTTCGCGGTTATTTTACTTACTGTATGCAATTCCATTCTTCGTTATTGTCTCCTATTTGACATTTATATTTGTCTATCGCGCGAGAAGTAAGTGAAAAGATCAAATGAAGATAGCTCAATTACAAATAATGCGTAATGGATTGTAGATGAAGAGAAACTCAAGAAACGAGCTGCGATTAAACCTGTAAGGCCAAAACCTGGAAAAATAGACAGAACAAATTTTGAATTTCGTGGTCCGCTCCGCCTTCAAAGCAAATTAACTGGAGAAGTGGTAAGATTTATATGCTACATAATTCGTTAAATTTGATGAAAATCTTCCTATCAGCAATTTAACCAAAAAGAAAGCGAGCCATCAGCTCCTATCGACCGGGTTGTCTATGATGAAAATTTGAACGAAATTGTGGATATAGGAAGTGATGTCGAAGAAATAGAGGTCTGCAGTTTTCCAAATGAATTTTTAACAAAACCAAAAATAAATTTTTAGTGGATGTCACACTCAGCAGTATCCACGAAAAGACGTAGAACAACCGTAACCACTTCCACGAAGCGAATGACTAAACGGAATGCGCCAAGCCCATCGAAAATGAATACGAACACTTTACAAACGAAATCGGCAAGGCTGAGAGCTGCTAAGGCAAAACTAGCCAAAACGGTTAAAACTAGAACTGTAGGATTTTGGTGTGATTTTAATATTTGTGCAACTGTTACAGTTGTTTTTGTTACAGACGGAGAAGAGCACAGAAGAGGAGAAGTAAGAGAAAATGTCGCGAAACAATCACACATCAATTTATCATCGGAATTGTTACTCGAGCATTAACATTAAAAGCTGTAAATGAGAACTCTCGTTAACCATGCAGCCAGAAAAAATTGTAATGCTTAGCCTATTGAGGGTTATCCACAATCTGCTTTGGATAAAGTGCCTAGAGTATTGCCAAGCAAACAATAGCCTGGAGCATAAAACTCGCACTAAAATTTGAGAATTTGTAAGCTCATGCGAATTTAATTTTCCCCTTTAATATAAAAGATGCGATATCATGCAATTCTCAAAATAGTTAGGACGAATTTTATTGCTGTGATGGCGGCAATAAAGCTAATCTTAAACACTCATAATGAATTTATAAAATTGTGTAGTAAAACAGTGAATAGTTCAAATTTTGATTACATTCCCGTTTTGGACTCTATGACTTATACTTTTTGACAACGACAGATTGCTGGTCCCATCTTTGTACAAAAAGTTGTAACTTCAATACTTCCCATGTTCCGTGGTCATTGAATTGGGGCGCGCAAAACAGGTTGTTAGGTGGCCCTTCATTCTCAAAACTCTTTAACCTTACGTTTCGAGGATTTCGTTTATATCAGGGTCATATGAAAATTTGGAAAATTTGTGAAAATTGGCCATCTCAAAAAGCATGGGTGGCACTTCAGTAATTTCCCGAGAGCTCGTTGACTGTGCTGCAGTGAATTTTGACCATTAGAAAGAGATTGTGCATCGATGCTGGCAGATTTGGAAATTTTGTTCCACGTGTAGCGTTCATTTGAAAAAAAAAACGATATTATCTTACGGCTTAATATATCTGACAGAATACTGTATCTTAATATCTTGCTGCGTATCTGTGTTTTTTTTGTGTTGCTTCGTGCTTGAAGCAGTTGTTCTAAGAGATTCTCTCCTCTAATGTGGTAATATCATATCTGTATCTTAAGAAAGGCTTTTCTCGCTCTACCTGATTGAATTCTGGTAAAATCACTGCGCTAACAAGGCAGGCTTAAGATAGCGGTTGGCCGAAATGCGATCCTTTTTGAGAACACATGCTCTTGTAAGGAAATCACCACAATGCGTGAAAGGAGATGTAATGAGGTGACGTATGCACATACCCACTCTTATATAAAAATCATCTTGCTCGTAGAAATTTATGTTGAGAACTAATTAGTACCCTATTCTCAGGAGTATAAGACGCGGGGATTTTTTTCCCAAAATTGACTAGTCCAAACACGCCAAAAGACAGCGACCAAAGGACCATATACCGTGTGCGTAATGCTTAACGGCAGTGTCCGGGCAGATTTGGACACTTTCGAATACTATCATAACCGGAGTACTAGGAACTCGATCTAGAATTATCGCGCAGATTCGACTCTCAAACATCCCCTGTAAAAGGAGAAAATCGGCGCAGAAAACCCAAACCTAGAGGACCACGCCCACTCATTCGCACGGCCCGCCCCCTTGAATGAACTCTCTTTAGCCTTTGGCACGTTTTCACCTGACCGCAATGGAACACATGGTGTCTACCTGCTCATGCTTGCTTTCGACAAGGATAGCATTGGGAGCACTCGTAACCGATTCTCACAAAAATTGTCTCAAAAATGGGTGTTTTGAGGAATTCACACATTTTGAATGCCATAAATGGAATCAGCGCCTTGAAGAGACCTGGATAAGGCAAAAAATAGAGATCGAAATTGTGCCTAGACGCTGCCTTCGAGACTATCGTGCGCTAAAGGATCGCTTTCCAAAACACAGTGAACCAGCTAAACAGCTCGTTTGAAAATTCAAACGGTTCAATTCAAAAAAATGCGGTTTATACAACAACTGAAAGTAGGGTAAATGTCTTACAAATGTTTTACAAGCAATGACTTTCTGCGAATAGGAACATTTGTTGATTCAACGTTATAGGTGCTAGAGTAAAACAGAAGCTAGGAGTACCTTTTACCAGTCACTTTCCACCGTTCACGACAAATGCAGAAATTTCATAATTCAAAATTCACATGGATGCGTGTGCTAAAATGAGGTAAAAAACAGCTTTTTTCTGTTTGCTCATTATGAACCTCTCGGTTGATGACTGTATGAAATCTTTTCGATTGGAGCTTAATCTCCAAAATTTTCCTTATCTATTGACTGCTACTGAATCTGCCTATCAGTTCTTACAAAAGAGCATCGTTATGTCAAGAAAAGTAGGTATGAGAAAAATATTCTGATTTGAATTCTTGCTTTTTCTTTCAGCGACGTTTTTCGAAAGTCTTAGTATCCCACTAATAGCCGAAAAGTACTCAAAGGCAGCGTACACCCAAAATTTCGCCTTCGATGTTTTTGTCATTCTGGGGCCTTTCCGTGCCCCTGATTACAGTTGTGACATTAAAATTCTTCAGAAGTCTCAAAAAAGCCCGATTTCTAGGGACAGTGGCGGAAGAGTTTCGAACTGCTCGTCCCCGTCGGCATGCCAGCAGCTGCAACAGCATGATAGCCTGCAGTTGCAACTGCAACTGCTGCATATGCTGTCGTCGATTCGTCCGAAGGAGGCGGAGTGAAAGAAAAGGGGCTTTTTTCCTCCTCTTTGAAAATGCTAGTTTCCAATAAAGATAAGAATTTTTCAAAACTTTGGTATCTTTTAGCTTCCTATACATCCGGTGCTTCGATACTCTCACCACATTCAGATTTTCGGTAGAAATTTGAGCCAAGAATATGAACCTAAAGAACGCCGCTGTAGCTATTCGTTGCTGTTGTTAATCATAGTTAGAAGCAAATAATAGAATAACGTCATTCTCTCATTGTCTGAAGAAGAAATGATCAGATTACAAAAAATGCAGATTTTTAGCCTCGAAATGCATCGAAAAGATACCTTCCCTTTTCAGCAAAGTTTCATCGCAAAACACACTTGTAAAATCGTGACTACACTGCTTTGCCCAAGCAAAGATCGGCTACAGAATGAGTATAGTGTGCACCATTCTAATATCTCTCGAAAGTGAGGTCTTTGTGAAAATTCTTAGCAATTTTCTAGCCAAAGAAACTTTCTCGTGATTGCTACAATTACAGAAAAGTATGTTTTGTTTAGATAAAGCCTTACTGTTACAATAGTTTTTTGGAAAGATTGACTTAGCGAAGAATTACTGTGATTTTGAATTGAACTTTAGATCCTAATATTAGCCCTGTTGTAAAGACGTTTACGGACTGGCACAGTCACATCTATCTAAAACACTTTCTCATTCGTAAAATTGTATATGATATGCCCGTGAACGTTCATTGAATGCCAAGGCAATTTTATTAGATTGTTTTAGAATAGTTTTGCTTTCAAAACGAATCTAACATTCTGCAGAACAAAGGTCGTTTTTTTATGCCAGATTAAGGTCATACAAAATTAAAGAATACCACCTGCGTTTATTGCTATGGTCAAGTTTCGCTAATTTTTAGAATTTTTGTAAGATCCCCTCCTGCTCTAATTTTTAGAATTTTTGTACGATCCCCTCCTGCTAAGTCCATGTAACGGATATATAGAGCTAACCCTACAGGGCACAATTTGCGAACAATTAAAGTTTCATTTTCTCAGTGTTAGTTCTGATAAACTCCTTGGGAATGAAATTATCACATTTCATGTTTTGTACGCGCCCCGGCTGTCTGCGTTAAGTCGCCATTTGATATCTCAAATCCCTAAGCGTTTATTTGCTCTGTAAAGTCAAGGACATATCATCTTTTATTGTAGGTTCCAATTCGAGATTGGTGTATAATGAGCTAATTTCTGAGACAAGCTTGCTAAAATTTGATGGTTGTTAAAATAAAAAAAAACTCATTGAAAGTGAAGAGTTGTGGGAAAACATTGGTCTTCTTCGGGCGCGCAATATTGGATTTTTTTCTTTTTTTTTTTCGTTTCTAAGAGTGAAACATGACCAAGGCATAAAGTATTAGTCGTAGTTTCTGGTCATTTCTTGAGAGCTCGTTGGTTAAAGTATCACGAAACAAATATTTGAAAGCGGACGAACAGCTGCATTGAGTGTGTCCTATTTCTTACCAGGACCGTTATTCTACGGCATGTTACGCATGTTTTCAAAGAAGTAAAATCAAAATTATTTTGATAAAATAAGTCAATTATTAATGATTTACAAAAACTATTTTTTCTCAAAGCAGATCAATTCGAAATCCCTCTTTTTGTGTCTAAAAAATTTGATAGCATTGTTTCCCAACTTTAATTCAACGATTGCACTTGATTGTGTAATTATCCGCATTCTCATTCTCAAACGCTCACCACCGTTTCGCATCCCTTCTAACTACAAATACAAACCTATATGAGACTAAAACACGATTCCAGTGAGGCTCCTTTATTGGAAAAAGCAAACAAAAAGAAAATACGAAGAATCATCCTTGCTAGGTCCATCCGTTGGCGCAGGAGTAGCATCAGTTACAGGCACAAGTTCAATCTTGGAGAGGCTATACGCGCATGCCACGTTGTTTTTCTTGGGGATCTAAACGAAATATTCCTGATGAAAATGGTGATAAGTGACAGAAAACAATGGACTTGTCCCCTACTTAAGCATAAAGAATATTATTGCAGAAAAAATTTCTTTCCCTATTTCACCCTTATGCACAGGTAGATGTGAATGCACTCTACTTTTGTTAGAACAGGTTTACTAGAAGTTGTTAAAAACAGTTTTTTGAGCAGCAAGATAGCTCCGATCAGTAGTTGAAACTGCCACGCGCTTTCAACACCCTTGAATGCCTACACACATAGCCCAGAAGCGAGAGATTAGCAGAAATCCAATAAGGGGCATTGCTTACAGGCGAATATCTAAACAATGTTATTTCCGTGTTTTTATTGCAGTAAAAATACTCCTTGGTGGGAATACAAATTCATGAAGCTGCCTACAATTTTGTTGATCGTTGAGGGAAGAGCGGAATAGTATTATGGTGCCCGTTGTTAGAATTTCTTTCTAACTTTTCATGGCAACTTCTAGATCATCCTAATTGTTCACAACTATACTATCTTATAGTAATGGAAAGTATTCATGGAGAGGACTGCACACTATACTTACTTGGCATGTGATCACCGATCTCTTCAAATCACACAGTAGTCCTTAATCAGGTCGTTGTACATTAAATCCCTATGCACGTACACTCCGTCGGGGAGGGACCGGACCAAAAATCTAATTCCTTGTCTGTTCTTTGGAGGCAACGACTCTATTATCCTAATATCTTGGCATGATAAAAAGACGCCTTGTAGTATATATATCGTAGAAAAAAACTCGCGAATCCCAGCGTATAAGCAACGGCCTCTTTGATCATGCCAAGGTACATACTAGGATAGCACTTCAATACTCATCTGTTAGCTTTAGATTGCTACAAACATGTACAGCATTGTTATACTGGGTGTCCGTAAAATATGTATACACTGTTTGATCGTTAATATCTTTCTTCCCAACAAGTCTTTGCCTTGCATCAGGTACCTTTTCGTAGAGCTGGCTTCAACTTGAATTTACAGCCTAGAACGAATCACAATCTCGCTTCATTACTGTAGGATTACGGTAGAAACTTCAAAGAGGGTTTTGAGCCATGAAAGGCCATATTTAGCCTCAGAAAGAAAATAAAACAGCTTGAAAGCTTTTACACTAGGCTATAGAGTTGTTGATTCTAACTGTAAAGTTCCCAACTTACTATGATGCCTCATTAAAGAGTTATGCCAGGTAAGAGGTAGCGGCCATTTTTTCAATGTTCCTGGAAAGTGCGGTTATACCAGAAAGCTTAGAAATCTTGTAAATAGTTGAGCACTGAACTCAGCGTCCATAAGGACCCTACTATGCAAATGTTCACTTTTTTTTGAAAAATTCTGAGACGGAAGCATTTACAGTGATGAAGAGATATCGGTGATTCGCTTCATACTATAAATCTAATTGTAAGTTGAAACCAGCTCTACAAAACGGTGCTTGAAACAAGGTAAAAGACTCGTTGGGAAGAAACATATTAACGATCAAACAGTGCATACATACTTTACGGACACCCTGTATTGTGGGATAAAAAGGTAACTAGTAAGTCCTGAGCATGATTGAAGATTAGTTTATTGAGTCTGTGGAAAAGAATGGTATGAAAATGAGTAGCTCTTTGCTCCCTTGTGAGAGCATACAAATTGCTGCTTGCGTAGCCGTTGATTAGTAGAGCCTTCGAAAGACGGATGAACAAAGGGAATTACCTATTTTCACAACACCGAGATAAAAAAATTTCTCTATACAGCTCTCCCCCCTTCCCCGCGGGTTATGTATTCTCGAGTCGATTGTAACTTATTTTTCCCTTTTCCTTTTTAGTATGTGCGAATCCACGCTATGCGTGACTAACTACAGCACCCTTACTAGTAACTTTTCAGTATAACATTTCTAGTCCATCAAACTGTAGCAATATGTTCCACTGACTAACGTATATCCAACAAAAACAAAAGGGACACGGAAATTAGGAGAAATCAGTGGGCAGGTTCTAATTTTGCAGTTCGTCAGTTAGCACACATGTTGTGCAATACGCATATTAAGTTACGAATGACTCGACATATGCGCACACAGCCCTATGTACAAATCGCAAGCCAAGCTCAATGCTTTACGTTTAATGATATGCTACCAAATCCAATCGAAGCAACAGTAACTAGGTAATTGTAAGTTGGCAATAATATTTTTAAGAAATCTACATGTACTCACCTCTGAGCGCATTTCGTCATCGAAGTCTTCAGCACCTTTTCCTTGCCAGTTTTCAATTACGGACTTGACTACGTCCGTCGGCGATTCGCCTTCGCTGTAAATTAACTTAGAAGGTGCAAGTAAAAAAGTTGGTCAAAACATTTGGACAATACGCACTCGTAGAGACTATACAAGACCAGCAATTCTTCGGTGGAACAATCATCTTTTTCCTTTTCGATACAATCTATATAGCCATCGACCTTTGTTTGCAACTCGTTCTCATCATACTGGAATGATTCAGATAACAGGATCATCAAGACGACCTATATTATATGAAGCATCTCATGTCTATGCTGCGGTATATGAATCAGTTTCACAATGATTGCGTGTGGGATGAGCTCTCGATATGAGATCAAACTAACCTTCAGTTCCACTTTGGCTTTTCCTTCACCTTTCAGGAAACTGAGCAAGTTGCCTTGTGCTTCCACATTGCCTTTCAAGTTGAGGCACACTACCACTGACAAACTCTGCAAACGCATACTGCTGAGAGCGCCTGAATATGGGATGGATGTAACTTACTCCGAGGAGAATACCGAATTTGAACATTCTTGTCAAGTTCAACCGTTTGCTTGGTTTTAAACCTAAGCAGTGATCGTTTGATGTCATCACTATGCCAATTACTACGAGTGCAAAAGGCTCATCTGCGCGCACGAATCTCTTCAGCCTATCGAAGTCCTCGTACGGATTTTGACACGTATTCGCAATCAAAAATAGTACCTCTGTCAAAACTGCGATGATCGTAGGTCAGATAGTTGTACTTTCACAAGTACAAAGCGGCCTTGTAAGGAAAGGATACTTGGTGAATGTAGCCATTCGGAATGTATACCATAAAATGCATCTAGAAACGCTCATTCTAAATCTGCGCTCGAGATCTGCTAAACGACTTTTCGAAAAAATTATGGACTTTTTTCGTGGAAAATTTGCGTAGTTTTGGGTAGTTAAAATTAGCAAAATAGTTCTAGTTTGCCGAAGCTACTGAGGAGCATCTTAGAAGGAGTACTGTTGTATTTGTATCTATATGAATCATATCCAGCATTTGAAAAGAAAGAACATTTTTTATTGATGATTTTGACTTCCCGCAGTAGCGCAACTCTTCTTGAAGTAATCATAATTCCATCCAGGTTAGCGTTTCGCAGATATGAAAGACAATATTTTTTCTTCTGCCGTGTCAGTGAGCGGCTGCCTTTTTGCCCGCTCTGATTTTTCCTTTTTTACAATCTTTTTTCTTCCCATTTTTGCATTTTACGTTCTCCATTTTTGTCTGTTTGGTAGCAACTCTCTCAGCTGCTTATTTTCGGTTCGATTTTGTTTCTTCCTCATCCGGTTACGTTCTACTGGTTTGGAATCGCTATCGCTTGCGCCTTTTCGCATTGGTTTTTTTTTGCCTTTGACTATACTGGTTTCTCTAGATCGTGATCATGCCTCCCAAAGCCTCTCGTTCATCTCGTAGGATGTTTCTAGCTCCGCATCGACTCCTGCTCCTATTGTTGGCATGCAAAATGAGGTCAACGTCCTGACTATTCTAATATGTGAGCCTCAGACCTTTTGCTGCATATCAAGGATAGGAACAAGGAACCAGTGATCGATCAATTGCTAGACATCCTACCGCAGAGACTCCAGAATGCAGATTCTGGTGAACTTGAGGCTGAGAAACGATCACGTACAATTGTCATAATTGGGATACGGGAGTCATCGAATGATCTCCGCGTATCGGAACGGGCTAGGGACCTTAGGAGTAGGGTAGACGATATCATGGACGTTCTTGATATTGACTGCTGCCCAAGCGAAGTCCTTCGCCTTGGGAAGGCAACGCCCTACCGTCCTCGGCTTGCTAAGGTCATTTTTCCATCAACTTACTATTGGCAAAAAGCTTTAGCAAATTCTTATCGGTTTCGAAACTCACCCTTCTCCATTATTTTCATTCGTAAAAGTATGACTAGCGAGGAACGGAGGGTCGAATACGAACTTAGGCACCAGGCCAAGGAACTCAACGCTGGGAGACCCGAGAAGGAGTGTGTCGTTTATCGCGGCCAACTGAAGCGTATCTTGGAGCTTCCAAATACAGTCTGCCCCAATCCTAATCAGGCCAAAATCGGCATGGCGGGAGTCCGCGCCGCGAGTGTTTCGTTCCACATCTGCGGCTAGCTAGTCTGCTCTCTCCTCGATCTCTTCACTTTCTGCGACAGCGCGCGTATGCAGTGCAATCTCCTGGCGCTGCGAGCGCGCAAATTCAGCCGACGATTCGGCCTGATCACGATTGGGGCAGACTGTAGGAGTTCAGTAAACTAATGACCACGCATGGGAGCCCTGGAATACTGCAACAATGTGTTTTACTGAATGCACGTATTATTGTGAACTAGTTGGCTTCTCCGTCCATCCCGGGGAAGTTTTCACAGATGAGGTAGATGGTGCGGTTGCCAGCAAAACTACCGCATTGCAACCCCCCCCTACGTTTTTTCATATGAATGACCTACCTTGCGCCCATTTCGTTCACTGCATTTTCGTGATCCTGTGGTAGAAATAAACTTCACCGCTCTTCTTTACATGACAATGAGAAAATGCTTGGTCAAACATGAAAAGCCTTCGATTCCTTAGAAAAACGTAAACAAATCAATAAATCGATAGAAGGACAAAACGAATCGCCGCAAAAAGTAGCCTATCATCTGCGCAGGGGTCGAAAACGTATGTGTGCAAAGTTTCAGCTGAATCGGTTGAGCGGCGCGCGTTTCCATAACGCACATAGCCTCCAAACTCACAATTTTGAGTTTTATATATATAGATGAATTGCATCATTTGCATTCGCTTCTGATACATACTAAACCTGATCTCGTTTTTCTGACTGAAACCTGGAAGCCAAGAATACACGACTCTGAGCTGATCGGTGATCTGCCATATTCTATATTTCGTACTGACAGACCGAAACGGGTGGTGGTGTAAGCTGCCTTGTCAAAGGTTGCTTCTACATCAAACAGGTGACTAGATTTACTGTTTCGAGTTCTGATTTATTGACTGTGGAACTTTTCTGTTTGTCGAGTTTGAATACTGCCAAGTTCGCAATCGTGTATCGTCCACCTAAATCCACGCAGGGTGATGATAAACAGCCGATTGAGCTTCTCACCATTCTAACTTCCGATGGAAATAGTACATTTATTTTGGACCATTTCAATCTGCATATTGTGGTTCACTATGAAGCACATCAGTCCTGAATCTAAACCATTCCTTGACTTCTTCATCAACGCTTAATTGAAACAGCATATCTTATATCCAACCCACGCTGATAGTATACTGGACATCCCATTGTCCACTTCCGAAAACGTTCACAATGTCAGACTCTATCCCCTTTGGCTTCTGCAGATCATAGCATCATTACATTTGAGTATAAAGACAACTTTCAACTTGTCCTATCTTATCCTACACCCGATTTTGTGCACTCTGACTACGTTTCGCTCAGCAAGTATTTATCTGAAGTTGATTGGACTGCACTGTTTGTTAATTATCGCAATGTTGATGATTTGTGTCTCAGATTCTGCCAGTCATCTATACTGGAATGGCATTGTTTGGTGTTATGAAGATTAATTGCATCCCTGGGTCGATTTATCCTGCTCAAATTTGTTCCCTTATTGAATAGAAATGTCGCTTATCTTGTGTTATAGATTCACTTCTGTCTAGCTCCTTGTACAGTCTGCCCCAATCCTAACCAGTCCAAAATTGGCATCGCGGGAGCCCGTGTCGCGAGGGTATTGCGTCACGTCTACGGCTAACAGCTGGTCTCTTCTCAATCTCTTCGCTCTCTACGACAGCGCGCGTATGCAGCGCAAAACCCGCTGCGAGCGCGCAAATCCAGCCGACGGTCCGGCCTGATCCCGATTGGGGCAGACTGTATGAGAAAGTCTGTGCTGATATTGATTTGCACCTCAAAATTTTTTTAGCCAATCATGAGCGACGCTTATCGAAGAAATCTTCTATGAGAAATTTATTTAGATACATTTACAACAAGTTACAAAGTAAGGTTAGCCTCCCGGTGTTGAAAGACTCTTCGGGTTATTTGCTGTAATGATTCCAATAAAGCAGAAGTTTTGGGTAAATACTTTGCCACTGTGTTTGCGAATCCTTTGAAAATCACCCCCTCTTCCTCCCACCCTCCTTCATAAAACAAATTGAACTCTGTTTATTTTCACCCTGCGGAAGTGAGAAGAGTCTCGACGTCCCTAAAACCTTCGTGTATGAGCCGTACGATGGCATCCCTCAGATACTCTATAAAATGTGTGCAGATACTCTTGCCAAACCGCTTGCTGATATATTCAATCTTTCCCTATACTTCGGTGAGATCCCTCCCTTTGGAAGGAAGCCATTGTTCCAGCTGTGCCTAAAACTTCCGCAGCTGAAAGTGTTGCCGATTTTTGCCCCATTAGCCATAATTCTGTGCCCGTCAAGATTATGGAAAGAATTATTAGAAGTAGATTACTACTTTGGTTAGAGAGGTTCCATCTTGTGTCGCCCGAGCACCACGGCTTTGTGCCAGGCAAGTCAACTGCAACTAATCTTAATGAGGTCGTTTTTGATTGGAAGTTAGCCTTGTGAGAAAATCTTGGATATTATATACTTCGACCTTTCCAGGGCTTTTGACAGAATACCTCACCGTTTGCTTCTTTGCAAACTAGAGAATATCGGAATTTCGGGAAACCTACTAACTTGGTTTGTGTCTTACTTGAGCAATATATGCATGACGGTAAAGATTAGTCATGAATATTCCAAAAAATTCCTGTCTCAGTGGACTTCCTCAGGGAGCTGTCCTATCTCTTCGTTATTTTTGGTACACACATTGGACCTACCAGATACTTTAAAAACAACGGATGTACGCGTACAAATCTATGCAGACGATACAAAGATATATGCATCTTATGATGAAGACAACTTTGGCACAGTTCATGTTGCATCGCAGTCATCGATTGATAAAATGTGTGGATGGGCTTCTCAAAATGGACTCTCTCTCAATCCAAGAAAGTGTTCCTTTCTCCATCTTGGTAAGCGTTCTTCAACTTCGCATAGAACTGATGGAGTCGAGATGATAGTCAAGATGTGAAAGATCTGGGAGTTATCATCGATTGTATTTGAAGTTCTCTAAGCATATTGATTTAATTGTCAACAGGGCATATGCCACTTTATTTACAATCTTTCATAATATACAAATTCGTAATCCAATGATACTGTCCCGGTTATACAAAGCTTATGTTATTCCACATCTCGAATACAGTTCACAAGTTTGGACTCCTTCCCGTAAAAAAGATATAATGAAGATTGAAAGACTTCAGCACACTTTTACCCGTCTGGTTTTTCGTCGTGAAAGGGTGGAACAACTAATTGATATTCCAGATTGTCATCTACGCTCTAAAAAATTGGGCTTGACTTCTCTCAGAATTAGACGCATGATATCTGACCTAATCTTTTGTTTTCGTATTCTTCGCATGGAAATAAAATTATAAGCAAGTAAATTTTTGATACTAGGCTAGGTGGCTTTAATCTGCATTATAAACCTATCAAGCTGCATCAATCTGGAACACTTAACTACCTCTTCTTCCGCTGTGCAAGATGGCTTCAGCGCCTACCCGGTGATATTGTGTCAGCGCGTGGCGGTGAAGCCATCAAGAAAAAATTGAAGAATGCTAATTTGACCCAACTTTTAAGCAGTGATACTTGTTTTTGATTGCGTTGCTTTTCTAATGTTGTGTTCAAATTTTTTAGGGTTTAGGTTTTTAGGGCTTATGGTCGCTACGGTGCTCCTACGTTTGGTTCTGAGGCTTAATTTTCTTTGCATTTCGTTTTTTCCTTTTTTGCTTCTATTTTATTTTTCATCTCTCAAATTCCTCTTTCTAGATCCTCGCTTTTGTCCATGCGCTTCACTATCCTTTTCGTTTGACGGTTCTAATGCACGCGACTCCACTCCTCCTGTCTCAGTTTGGTGTTTACTCTGGCCTGACTGTGGTCGAGGGAATGCGAAAAATGAATGTTTTGTTGGATTTTAGTCTATGTTGGATCAGATTCGACCTTGGTTCACATTATTGCAATTTGTGTTGGCTTTTTTTAAATTTATACCTCACGCGTTAGTTTGGGTCTGGTTCTCGTCCTTCCGTTTATGCTTGGGTTAGCTTGTTTGGGCATTCAGTGGGGTGTTTGCCTGCTTTTGTTCTTTTTTGTGCTAGCTGTTTAGTGTGATGCTCCAATTCTGTGTAATTGGGCACGCCTTGTGCATATCAAATAAACAAATAAATAAATAAAATAGATAAATATCAAAACCAGCATTAAAGGGAGCATTTTCTGATATACAAATTATTATAAATGGCCGCGGCCACCAAATATTCTTCCCTTGTTAGTGTAAATGTATTATCCACAATGAAATAGTGCTGACGTTAGAAAAGCCTTTGAAATGGTGCTGACGTTAGAAAAGCCTTTATGTTTCTTGTATTAGATAATGATTGGCAACATCTCAACGCATTTTGTAGTACTCATGCTATGCACTTTTCTATCAAAAGTTCAAGTTTTGCATCCTTGAAAGAGAAATATCGCTGAGCTCATACAGATAGATACAGGGCTTTAGGCCACCCGTCCCGTCGTAAATACTTCAAGTACTTTACTCTATCTTGCTTACATCCTATCTTATATCGTAATTTGCTTCTACGAATTCAAAAAACAGGGTAGTATAATTGTCAGCAAGTACCGTACATTTATTGGAACTCCAACTCCCTTTTACGCTGTTCAAATTGAGATGCATGATTTTTGAGGCGAGGTAAAAAAGTCGATTTCCACGCCTTTTTTGATCAGCTGACTTCGTGCTTTTTCTGTTTCGTCTCTGCTTGTAAATATAAAACATTCCTTCCCCAATAATATGCTTCGCGTTTTTTAGACCTAACCAAGCTGTAACGTCACTGCTCGCTTCAGTCAAACCACCACCGTTAGATCATTGAGTTTTTTCTTGCTTCGAGGTTGAGTACTTACTATAGCTGCGCGAAACTATGGTCCCGACCATATTCAGATAATCGCCGGGGGCAGGCGGTCTGCAAACTCGCGCTTTTCTGCAAGCGGTCAGCAAAATTTTGGGGCGCGGCCAAACCTTCAGCGAGCGGTACTTCTTTTACTGTCCAATGTTTTGCCAGCGGGCAGCAACACAGAATTTTCTGCAGGCGCTGGTCAAATAACCTCTTTCAGCAAACGCTGGCCGAACTTTCAGCAGGCGCTCGGACCCTTTTTACGCAGTTTCGGGCATACGCCGAGCACAGGTAAGTCTGCGTGGCAGAGCTTTCACCGTTGGTTTAACTACTCAAGTTTGGAGTACTTGCTCTCAGCAGAAAGTACCTGGGGGCTGCGGGGTCCTTCCACAAAAGACCGTGCGGCCCTCGAAAATTTTGCATATTCTCGCGGAATCCGCGAGAATGCGGCCACTGCGTCGCAGCTAATCTATAAGGAAACCGCGATTGTTCTCCAAGCATTCGTCTAAAATTTTGCTAAAATCCTTCCATATATCTGCAAGCGGACAGCAAGAAACCGCGAACTATTTTTCCGGTTCCCGCCCGCCCATAAATCGCATGGCCGCCTGCCCCCGGCGATTATCTGAGTAGTTGCGACAAGGGGAGCAATGGGCCTTACTTTCCTCACTTTTGGGCCAGAACCCGGATGGCCCCATTTATCAGGGGCTGAGTTGCGAAATTAATTTGAGAATGAGTCATGATCAAAAAACCTATTGCAGGCTCAGCACCTAAGCGTGCAACAGAACAACACATATTTATGATAAACAATATTTCTTACAGTATTAATTACGATTGTATCATTTCGCTACCTCGCTTCAAAAAGTCCTTGCACCCATAAAAGCCAATACATTGAAAGAGCAGGGTAAAGCACCCCCAATTCTTGAAAACTAGCACGTTTTTTCCGCCCGACAATCTGTGTACTACTCGAAAGCCTAGAAAATGAAAATTCGATAAGGGCCGTTGACTTTTTTGTACGTCTTCTGAGCCGTGAGATATAAAAGATCTATCTGGTTGATGGATCTACTGATTCAGTGTGTTGACATTCTGCTCTCTTATCGCAAAGAAGATGAAATCTACGAGAAAGTCGACGGTACACGTATATTAACGAAGGCTTGCTCTTAAGCATATACACATAGTTAGCGATAGGCAGAAATCTCCTGTTGAATATACTAGGTTGTTCCGAAAGTTCTAGTCGATTCTAGTTGCCTTGTTTTAATGTAGCTAGTTTTTTGGAGTTTTGTACTTGTTGCAGGAATATGAATACCATCTGGAAGTACTTTTCTTGCCCTTCACAGTGCTCAACAATGTCTAATAAAACATACTCTCAGTGGTAACCAAGCCTTGAAGCCAAAGTACCAAAATGCAGTCATGCTCAAGAAAACGTTTTTATGAAGAGTGTTCGCGCAGTATTCGTAAAATCAGATATGTAATATTTTATAGTGGGTCAGGGTGTTAAGTACTTACATACGCATACTTTACCTCCAACAAAGCAAATTCTTACTTTTTCAATTTTTTCTCAAATGTGGAAGACAATCTTAGTTATGTAACAGGTAGCAACAATCTATGTTTAGCCAGGTGGTGCACTTCGATGGGTAAAGCGAGAGCAAGCGGGAACCATCAGCCAGTTGGCGGATTCTCTTCAGCCATGAAGGATTCTCTCATGTATAGGCTAGTCAATGGTAGCAGCTAAGTATGTCCGCGTATTCTTATATGGAAGCATTTGTACGTCAAAGTGGATGATTTTGAAGCAAACTTTGCAAAATTCTCCAAATTTCTCTTCTCTCTCGCTTGCTTTCCTTACATGGCATATTGTGCTTATGGTAGATGTAACTCGCTTACTAACGAAATTTAATCTACGCAAACTCAGACAATCGCCGGGGCAAGCGGGCACCGGAAAATACACGTTGCTGAAATTTCGCATCCCGCTCGCAAATTCTAGGAAAATAGTTAGCGGGTTTCTGAGAGACCGCCTGTTGAATCTTTTTTCGCTCTTATCTTTTGCAGATATATTGCTGAATCTCTGAGATATCGAGAATTCAGCAAGCGACGTTCCAAAAAGTCCTGATTGCCTCTCAAAAAATCCGCGAGCGGGATTCGAGAAATCAGCCATCTATTTTTCCGGTGCCCGCCTGCCCCCGGCGATTGTCTGAGAAAATGTTGATTTTGAAGAGAGTTATAATACTTTTAATCAGAAAATCTGCAAATTGGACAGGACTTTCGGAACAACCTAGTAAACATGATTTCAGATAAAATGCAGCGTATCTCTCGGTAGAGTGGGCCAGAAAGAAGTCGACGATCTGCGTCGAATCCCCTTCACCAAACATTCGAATGGTGTAAAGATTGTTAGGCAAAAAACTTGCTGGTTTTCAAAAACTGGTTGGAGATATTTACTATCAGCTTGCTCCACCCCGCCCTCTGAATGCATTGGTTTTTGTAAGTCACCAGAGCAAGGACTTCTTAAAGCCGGAAAGCGAAATGACCGAACAAGCTATAAGCCGTTCGAAAGTGCTTAGCGAACGGGGATTCGACATAGGCCTCAACCTTTTTCTAACTTGTTGTATTTTTTCCTTGACTGGAAACTAAAAAAACAAATTTTTTTATGATAATCTCGAAGCAACGCTGAGTCGTTCCCATTGAGTAGTTCTATACTACAAGCCTAGGTACGTATAACTAAAAATTGGGCCCATCGGGAGCGGTAGTTTTTAAGAAATGTCAATTTGACTGGTCCATCTCAGTTTTAATGCTAAAATCGACGTTTCTCGCAAACTACCGCAGAATAGCCGAAAGCCTATGGATGCTCACCTAGGCTTGTAGTACTGAATTATTATACTTATGTGAGAGCGGTTCATCGTCTTGTGAGATCACGAAAAGTTTTGTAAAGGCATAGTTTATCGAAATAATAGAACCCCACCTCATGTCTAGGCTTGAGCATGTTTCATTCAAAAAAAAGGTCGGGACGCTCATTACAGATTTTGAGGAGCAAATCATCCGCATTACTAATCACTGTCCGCACATTAGCTAAACAACACACCAAACGGGAAGATCGAGGATGAAGACTCAGTTTTCAGAAGTGCAAACCAGGAAATGGCACAGATCGTCTGGAAGCAGGCTGGACTTCGTTTTTTGGAGCAGCAACATGCAAAAGAGGTATCGTTTTTGACAGTCGGGGCCGAGCACCAAGAATAAGCGCCATTTAGTCGAACACAAGCTTTTCGGACAGGTTTTCACGATTGACATGCTCTATCGTGTATGGCGAAAACTGCGCGCGATTTGAGAACAAGGCTAAAATAAACGAATTGCTTGTTTACAGCGCACATAGAATCATTTGACACCAAAGCTGAACTGTATTCATAAAAAATTATTTGCAAAAGAGTTATGCAAAAAAAGAATTTATGTGAAGCATTACTTTTTCAAAATTAGTCCATCTCCAGATGATCACCAGACGATCTGAGATCGTCTGTAGCATATATTTCTGTAACTTCACATAAGTTTTGGATTCTTCTATTATGGACAGATTCCACGGTCAAAAATCTATCCCTGAGCATGAAAACATTTTATCACTGCCTTTCCTTTGTTCTTTGCTTTAATTTCTTCATAAATCGCTTTGTTAAATAGCGCTCCATTGCCAAACTCTTGCGCATGCGTAGCATTCAGCTCCAATCTGGATTTTCAATCTTATCTCATGTTTTTTCGTTCAGACAGTAAATCTTCATTGCTTCATCTTTCCTAAAGGTAGGTCAAAGGGGACTTCGTATAAGTTCCAAAAGTCAGGGGAGACTTCGTTTTGTAACCCTAGAAACCGACTCGTGCCGGGCCCAGGTCCTAACGAGCGGGGAAGGCATAGAAATAGAATCAACTTTCTGAGACGTTGAAGATGTAAGAGTATCCGGAGGACGCAAATTATGCTCATTAGCAGCTATACTAGAAATGTTGGACTGGCGCTTTTCCCTAATGCGGACAAGGGCCTGGTATGGGTCCGTTTCTAGGCTTTTTGAAAACGAAGCCCCCCCCCCCCCTCCCCCGGTAATGAAGGACGTACGTAAACGCCTTTGCTGGGGAGGAACCTCGATCTGGGTGCACGTGATATCATTCGTCTTTGATAAACACTAGCTGGTAATACAATTTTAATGTTTGAAATGTCTTTTTGCCATACGGTAGGCAGAGTAGGAAGACATATAATGAGAAAGTCCATTAGTAAAGAGCATAACTATAATCGTGAAAAGCATTCTGAGAGGAAGTCGAGCTTTGAAATCAAGGTACACCAGCAACAATAATAGATGTTTTCAATTCAGAATCACGTTCAGAAACAAAAAAAGTATCTTGATTTTTCAGCTCACTATTTTCCTTCATAAGTTTCTCGTTTTCGCTGACGAGGGCGCACATCCTTTGGTTGAACTCTGTGATCCCCTTCTTGGTGTCGAGGAAAATCTCGGTCATCATTTCCAAATAATCTGGTATTGACTCCTCTGCCATGATTCCTTTGAGTCGGTCCGTGACGGGTGAAGCGGGGTGAAGGGGTAAACTAGCTTACAATTACAGTAATGAACTTAGTCCAATGAGGGTAAAAATTTGTATATTCTGTCACTTTGTTTCCGATAAAACATATCAAAAGAAAAGCGCTACCAATAAAGATGTCGACGATGGCTTTTGGCAAATTAAACAATCGACTTCTTCGCAAAGTTTTTGGGACATGCACACTTCTTTACAAAGTGTTCGCAGGAGATCCAATACTACAGCGCATCCCTCGCTCTTCATCCTTTTTGAAGGATTATACTTCCGTGAAAAGTTCAATGCTTTGGTTCAGTTTGCCCTCCCCTCCCTTCCACAAGTAGTCGCGTTCCCCCAGCTTGGCGAAACATGGGCCAAAGCACGATCTTTGTGCGCTTCGCAGCGTGGCGATGGAAGGCCGAAAACGATGATGTAAAAATACTCGAAGGGTGGGAGTATCAGTAAATGATTTCTGATGTACCTCTAGAGAAACTTTGTTTAACGGCGATGCCATCCAAAAAAGCATATAGCACTGCCGAGAATCCAAAAACTCCTACATCTTTTCCAAGGCAAAGTTTGATAGCTTTTAAAAAAGCATTAGCTCATATCTAATACAGCGCTATCCTAGCTCGGTTTTGCTAACCTAGAAGGTCGGTAATGTTAAGTGACTGTAGATCCGCCCTTAGCTGGGGATATTTCGATTGGAGCATGAATCTTTTTAGAGCACGTTACGTTATACCTCTTTTTTCGGGCCTGTAGCAGATTCTGTTCTAAGCTCTCTAAAACTTTCATATGCACTTCCTTAGCACACTTATGGTGTGGTAGCAAAGAGGTTTCGAATACAAACTCCAAAAACATATCTCATTTCGAATCAACTATTAGTACAAAAGTAACTGCGGCAGTTTTACACTGCTTATCTGTCTTTGAAGCGAAGCCATTCTACAAGCTAAATTACTTCAGCATAGCTTTCATTGAATGGCCGTTTGGTGGAAGGCTTGAGGATCACTTTGTCTTACAACGTACATCACCTAACATAGAGCCCTGGTGTGTCCTAAGATACGATTGCGCCCGTAGCGATGGGATTGTGACAACAACTTAGCATTAATTAATACATGGCGCTAATCAATCTGATCCCAAAAAAGCAAGATTGTGGATTTCGTTAAAAATCTCTGACGAGGGGCTTCTTTGACTTGCCGATAACGTAAATTACTTTTATTTTGCATGTTAGGGCCTTCCTAGGGGAAGGGTAGGGGGGGGGGTAGGAAGGAGTAAGCAGACATACAGTGTCAAAATCTCAGATCTCGCTGAAACTACGATAATGGCAAAAAGTTCCGAATGCTTAAAACTTTGCCTAAAGGGGCTCAAGCATGCTGACTGCGCATGTCATGCTTCTTTTCGCGTTAGATAACCTCTTCGCAGATTTCGCGCAGTTACGATAGGTGTTTAGGTAATTACAGTAATTCTGTTCGAAACTTTGTGCAAGTGGTACTTGACGTGCTGGTCGCATATATCGCGCTCGTCTAACATTATAAAGCCTTTCTGTGGTTGGGACCTACAGTGAGCTGAGAAGCGAATTGTTTCTTCGAGCACTGTAACTCTATAAAGAGCCTTGTTGCAGCGAACGAGTCTGATATTCGTAATCAGCATGCTTAGTAATTTTTCTAAACAAAACAAAAGCCATCGGCCGTATCCCCACTATCCGAGAATGGCGTTAGTGTAAAAATAAGTTTAAAATTCATGTTCAGAGTGCCAAATAACCTCTGTAGACGAAGTTTGGAGCAAATCCTAATTTTAGCCCCGTAGTCTTACCTTAACTCCACCAGATGGCACTACAGTGAAAAATAAATGTGATATTTGTAAACAGCGCGCAAATACCCCCCCCCACCCCCCTAGATAAAGTTTTAGCGATATCCGCGACTTTAAAATTTTGGGTCAACTAATGTGGAGTAGTACCCAAAATTGCACACTTGAATGGAGTTTGGCCTAGGGGCTATTTGACATGCTGATCACGATCTTGGTAGTCATTTTGGGTTCTGGGACCTCCTCTTGAAGCTGGGGTAGGTGTATGCAAAAAAACCAGTCGAGTTGACTTGGGAGCCAAGAAATTGGAAATGCGTATGCTTCGCAAGTGGCCGAGCCATTACCACGATTTTATGATTCATTCTAATTAAGCGTGTAGACTGGCTTTGCTTCAAAGAAAGATTAAGCAAAGTGTGAAGTTGCAGCAGTTGCTAATCGTTTATTCAAAATGATGTTTTTAGAGTTTGTATCGAAACTAATTCTTTGTCACCAGACCCAAAATATGCTAAGACGTTGCAAATGGAAGTTTCAGAGGATTGAAACAAAATCTGTTCACCGCCATATTCGGAAAAACGAGGGAAGTTGCTTTGAAGACGATCTTTGCTCCAATCGAGGTATCTCCAGCTAAGGGCGGATTACACTCATTCGGTAATGCTTGCCAAATGTTCAGGGACTCTCTGCTGTTAGCGCATTGAAAGTTGTCACCTCAAAGCCCAGACCATCATCTTATGACAATGATTTCAAAACATTTCGGCTTCACTCATGTCGTGCGATGACAAGTTCGACATCTCCAACTATGTCGTGAATCCGGAACACGAACTATATTTTGTTTGCAATCCTAAAATCACTTACATCAAACCATAAAAGCGAAAAAGTCAAGTGTTGGCAAAGGTTAAGCGAAGGGGAGTCATCAAAACGAGTATAACAGAGTGATCCAAATAATTTAATGTTATACACCTAATACAATGGAATATATTGTTATCGAGCGTAAGTGATGCATAGCAAAAACCCTTTCCGATAAGTTTTTCCGAAGTTGCGTTAAAGTTCCTCCTATCCTGTTTGGGCGGCAGAGTGCAACCGCGCTCAAAATCCTAGTTGGAAATATATAAACGCTGAGAGGCAGGGGAAAACAATGATAAAAACAACAGTGAAATCTCCAATTAACTGCATATCTAAAGACTTACCTTTTCCACGAAATATCTTTGTAGCTGAGATTGAGTTAACACTAATCTGGTACCTCACAAAGACATAAAAACTCAAGGAGCACTTACCTCGATATGGTCCGAAGGACTGCTTGTCGAAAATTTGAAGGTTGCAACTGCATAGAATAGGTGAAGAGTGCCAAAAAACACTTTACAGTGGTATCCCACATATGAATGCCAAAAGAATCACCTTAGATTATAATTACTAGAGACAAGTAGGTTTAATTTGCCTGTTAATGCTTGCGAAGAGCGAGCAGTGGAAGCATAGGATAAGATGCTATGTAAGAGCTGAGAAAAGAACATCTTGTAATACGAAGGATGAAGATGAAACAGGCATGGGAATAGATGGCTCAAATAACCGATCACTATCAGGATGGAGATGACGCAATCGCTAGTTAGCATGTGAGCAAGTGGTCCCGGGTGGAATGAGTTCAAATAGCGTATCAACCCTCTGTCATGTAGTGATCATCAGCAGGGTAAAGCGGGGGGTGCGGCACACGACCGTCGGATACGACCCCCCCCCCCCCTTGGGCCGGACCTCGGCACGACCCCCCCCCCCCCTTCTCGCTCTTGAAGGCACCGTCCACCCGGAATTTCGACCTCCATGTTTTTGCCGTTCCAGGGCCTTCTCATACCTCTGATTGCGAATATCAAGTTGAAAATCCACGAAAACCACGAAAAACCCCTGTCTCCAGAACCCGCAGAGCGATTTCTTCGGTACGTGATTGGTTGGGCGCGCACGGATGGGCGGGACGAACGTCACGCCCACTCCGAAAGGGGAGGAACCAGCGTCGCGAACGGGGCCAGAAGCGATTTCCGAAGCAGTTTTTTCGGTTCGGAAGCAGCTTCAGGCAGCGCAAGTTGGGCAATCATTTAGTTGGGGGCTCTGCATCTGCTAGGTATCATAGTCTCACCAACCCCAATTTGGGTGGACGATGCCTTTGCCTTTCACAGCTTCAACTCACATTCGGTATATTTTTATTTCAACAAACGCCGTAGAGAACTTACACTAGAGCTAGATTTCTTATTAAGATTATTAGCACACCATTTCAAACAATTTGTTCTACTTCTTCTCAGAACGATTGTCGACAAAAGCAACTCCTGGTCCTCCGTTGGCAAAACGGCGTCGTCCACCAGGTGAAGCAGGAAGACTGCAACGGAGTCATTAAGAGAACTACATATTATAAGCACTGCAGATATTAGAAAATACCTCTGAATGGGACACGTCGAGTCCTCGACGGCTTGAGTAGATCCGTCAGAAATCAAAGGCGAAGATTCCATAGGAGCTGTAGGCTCGGCTTCCAGATTCTGCAATTTAACCCGCTAACTTCAAACCCCATCGATCGACTGAGGTGTACGTCGTGACAACTTACACCAACACTGAGAGAACGCATGCGTACCATGGGTTGTGCTATTGCGTATGACTTTTTGTCATTGAAAGAAACATCCCGGCTGTCACCAGCAGCCTCCATTCGCTTTGCCAAGCCCATTTTTCTTACCTAGAAGCAAAATAACAGGATAATTGTGCTTCTAAATGTCTCAAATGAATATATTACAGTTGCAGGCAGGTTAATGAAGCTCGGCCAGTACAACATCCCCGAATCTTTCCTCATCTCAGACTCCTTTCTCATGGTGCACTCCTCGGATGGAGACACTGTGGCGGCGCCCCTGTCGAATTCGCTTTGGCAACAATTTGATGAATCTCAAAGTTGTGAAACATACTTGAACGTGGGCTGCACGGTGATTTTCCAAAGCTGGTGCGCGATATCGTGCGTAACAAGACCTCCAGCGTTCACATTTATGAATGAAAGTAAGAGAATGCCATCACATCTGAAAGTCAGAAATAGCGTATACACGAATATATGATTCATATAGGGCACCATACTTGATCCACTTGATACGCTTGATCCACTTCATCCACATTCACTATTGGAAATCTATAAAGTGACCAATGGCAAAGCGGATGCCCACTTGATCCAATTCATCCACTTCGCTATTGGTCAGATCAGCAAACTGACCATTAACGAAGTGGATTGAATTGATCAAGTGGATCAGCGGATCAAGTATGGCGCATTCCTAACAAGCATAAAAGTCACATAAATGGATGGCGACATCCACTACACACGGTAAACATTGACCTGATTTAGGAAATCAGCTTTTAATTCTAAAAGATTCAGACGCTCAACCGAAGAAAGCAAGTTCAGTTATAGTGAAGAACACAGTAGGATGTACGATTCAAAAAGCTGAGTATGATTGACTGCGCTGTCAAAAGTGTTTTCCAACAAGATGCAGAGGGGTAAAGTAAAGTGCACATATTCCAAAAAAGGCCTACACGGGTTTCGTGACCTGAAATTAGCCATCGAACAGTGAAATGTGGACGATCTTGCTCCTACTTCAACAGTCATCGAATATTGAGCAGTAGAAGCAACTACGTATGCATTCATGATAGAATTTGCCAGGTCCGTTGCCACCATGGACCTTCAAAAAATCTCTGTTAACTTAAAGACAAAAGGGAGCTCAAAGTCCCGTTGTTATCTACTCTAAGCCACAATCGGCATGAAATAGGGGGACGCATGCACAAAAGCAAGTTTTTGATGATTACATAGAAAGGCGATACGAGCCAAAAAGCGAAGCTTGCGCCATTACCTATTTCTACTGAGCCGTGTTCGACGCTCGTCTCGGTTATGAGGAGCCAACACTGTCTAACTAACTAAGTGAGCGAAGCAACATTCGAAAATTAAAACATTGAATGCAAATAGGAAGGCAGGCAATGTTCATTCGCCCATCTACAGCCCAATGATTGGAATGCAGAAAACTGGTGAATGAAATAAATTGAAATGAGAGATGAAATAAATTGCCTGAGAGGTACCTGAGAATTTTGTGCACAAAATAATCCACAAGCGCTCTACTTGCGACTGGGGTTGGACGTACACCATGCTCAGCAGCAAAGTTCGAAAAAAGCACGTCTTGTGTCTGAAGTAAGATTATGAGATAAGAACTTTTCTTCGAAAACTCACCGGTAAAAAGTTGTCAGCAATTAGCCCGCGATACATTGGTAGAAACAATGCGACCGTGTACCTTACTGCTGAGAAAGTAGATGCAATGGCAACGAAAACCCAGAACCACAGGAAGGTGTAGATCTTCTCGTAGATAAAGTTGAGCATTAGTACGCACTGCATATGTTCTTGATGCAGATTTGCCAAGGCCTGCAATATACATCATAATGATAACGACCAATAGATAATAACTTACAAATCTTGCAACATCGCACAGGACTATTCTAGGGAAAATGCCAGTGTTGGGGTCGTCTGTGCACGAAGGTCGCAAGACTACTAAGGGCCGTTGTACGATCTGGGCTGAAGGAGCTGATAGGGCTGAAGTTTTCTGAAAAACAATGGCAGAAACAAGTGATGAAAAAGAACAAAAAGGCGAGAACATCACAGCTCATAACGAGAGTGGGATTCAAAGGCGCGTATCTCGCGCCTCTGTGTGTTTTGACAATCTTTGAGCGCTACCGTAACCCAATATTTTTTAGCCACACTTCCCAGCATATGGTTCGCAAAAACCACATGTATTTCCTTCTAAAGAAAAAGGTTCGAGGGGAAACAGCTACTACGGAGAGAGGAAGGATGAATCTATAGGATGATATGAAAAAGGCAGCTGTTTGAACGATTTGAAGGTAAGTTAATGGCCTGCGGCACCCCCCTTCAAAACCTGCGGCAGCCGCAGGTTTTGAGGGGGGGGTGCCGCAGGCCATTAACTATATCAAAAAAACATTTTTAGCGGACAATATTTATATGAATCAATAGCCTAAACCTCATAGATTCCATAGGGATGTTTTGAGCCTGATTCGTCTTCTTAGCTCTGAGTAATATTTGGTGAAAGCACAGCGATTAAAAGCTAAAAGCGATTTTGGTTGGCTTCTAATTCAATAGTTTGGAGGTCTTCTGAAGCGGGATTCCTGAGGTGGACAAAGAAGGAGTAGTGCTTTGTATTGAGTGCAAGAAGAGGTAGCTTACTCACCGTTAAGATGAAGTTAATCATGTTTTAAATTACTGCTTTATACAAGGTTGTTTACTGCTCGGAGACCTCAGAGTTCGCTGAAACTTGGCGCATAGGGGTTATTCGACACGCGGATTACGACAATTATGCTTGATTAGAGGTACGGTAGGTTACGGTAGGCATACGATATCTGCAAGTTTGTGTCGTTGAACTTGAATTTTGCAGGATTTCAACAGCGTGGCACATCTAAGAACTTAGCTGCAGTCATTTCCCCTTAGAAACCGCTTTTGACCTTGGGTCGATACGACCCCCCTACCTACCCCCCCCCCTTACGACCCCCCCTTGCGGCGTGCCGCACCCCCCGCTTTACCCTGATCATCAGCGTTTGAAAGCGCCAAAACGTTGGAAACAAAAAAGGGGGGAACTAAGAAACTTCCGCAAAACTTCCGGAACGAAAAAGAGTATGATAACCAAAATCAGCATATCGAACCGCTCAAAAGGGATTTCTGGATTCCAAATTGAAAACTTTATTCTACGTGACTTCAAAATGATGTAGGCTATCTCTTAGTCAATTGAATATTCAAATTGCTTTCTAGATGATGTTCTTGAACTGAGTGGTTTCACCTTAGCTTATTAATGAGAGTAGCAGCAAACGACACTAGAAAAGATGATATGTGAGGGCTGAGAGACAGAGACGTCACGCACAAAAGCGCAAAGAATGATTTACCTGAAAGAAAAAGAGTTGCAAACGACGTAGAAGCTAAAAACGGAGGAACACGAGATTACGGAAGAGGAATGTGTGTAAAATGGTTCGAAGCAAGATTGCATGAGAGCTGCATGCGCTTTCTATGTAAATGGTATAAAACTGGTACAAAACCGCATCCGCAAAGCTTTGCCTGTAACAAAAAGAGACAATGTATCACCTGAAAGAAGAAGAGTTGCAAGCGAGGTAGAAGCCAAAACAAGCGAGGTAGAAGCCAAAAACGGCGAAACAACGCGAACGGCGAAGAGAAACGAGTAAAAAACGATTCGAAGCAAGCTTGCATAAGAGCGTGTGCGCCTCCTACGGTAAAACAGCACAAAATCGCATCCGTAATGCTCGACTTGAAAATAGAAGGATCGAAAACGACGTTGAAACCAAAAACGAAGATAAGAACGCGAAAATGCGGGAAGAAAACTTGAGCAAAGAGTAAGCTCCGAGTAAGCTCAAAACGACAACAGCCTGTTTTCGAAATTGCGTTGCGTACAAGCATAATGAATTGGCTACGTTGTCCCGGAGGTGCTGGATGCTCAGAAGTTCTCGGTGGTTTGGCGAATTTCTGGGAGTTCCGGGGCCGTTATCTTGTACGCCGGGATGGTCAACATTGGAACCGTCTCGTCCTCCGTTTTCAGATAATATATAGCATGTCTGAGATCCGTTCAAAAAAGTGCCTGGGTGAAGGGTGTGCTAAGTGATCTAGAGATTTTCGAGTTTTTAAAATTAAAAAATTCTTAACTTTCGTAGATGAATAAATAATACATGCTGATGGTGGTCACCATTGGAACCGTTTCAAACCCCGCTTTCAGAAAATATACACTACTAGCTGGCTTACCCGGCTCCGCCGTATGTTCCGAATAGAAAATTCCATTTCTCAACCGATCCGGACCAAACTTGGCACACATACACTTCGGGCCCCGGCGGGTGTCATAGGCTACTTTTCGTATCGATCGATATCGATTATATCGATTTTTTGCAAAATTCGAGCTACGGGGCTGGGAGTTGGCACAGGGGGGTAATCGAGCATGCTGATCACCCCCGTGGGGGTATATCGACATCGATCGATAACAAAAAGTGGACTATGACACCCGCCGGGGCCCGAAGTGTATGTGTGCCAAGTTTGGTCCGGATCGGTTAAGAAATGGAATTTTCTATTCGGAACATACGCGGAGCCGGGTAAGCCAGCTAGTACCGTATAAAATTTCGGTCTATTCAGGAAATAGCTGATATTATGACTTATTTTACGAAGTGCAATTTGCGTTGCCATACTAGGCTTGAACAATCTGTCAATCACTTGAATCATGACGCCAAGGTGAACCTTTCGCACAAAAATTGCGAAATGATTTTTGAGAGCAAAGTTGTTGTTTCATTCAGAATCAAACTTTTCTCACAAACACTATCATCTTCTAGTTTTTATTGCGTCTTATGTGTGCCACGTAATCATGACGCCTACACTTTGATAAACAAATATCAAAGAATTCTTTGCATGTCACTGCATATCATTGCCGCTGAATCAGATGTTGACCTGCGGCAACTTCCCATTTTCCGTGAAACGCAGCCAGTTCGATTTGGATGAACAAAAAGGCACGAAAGAATATTCTTTCCTAGCGCTCCTGGACAGTTTGAAATAAATAAATAAATGGGATTTGCTTTCAGAATTATCGTCACTTTGCAGATTTTGTCCCAGTCACCTGTCCTTCAAAAATTATAAGCTCACCACTCTCACTCATCCCAGACAGATTTTTGATGAATGGAAGGGGAATGAGAAAGCCCCTACATGGCAAAGATGATATCGTGAGAGCGGCCGGGAGGGGGGGGGGGGGGAGGAAATGAAAAGAGCATTTTT
Organism: Cylicocyclus nassatus; assembly: GCA_958299035.1. Lineage (NCBI taxonomy): Eukaryota > Metazoa > Nematoda > Chromadorea > Rhabditida > Strongylidae > Cylicocyclus > Cylicocyclus nassatus. The sequence goes on from CATQJL010000001.1 coordinate 82,053,736, forward strand.
TACAGAGCACAGCCATTCACATCCATTGAGCGACTTCGTTGTCTATTTCGGGTTTGATTTTTATGTAGCTTTCAAAGTTTTCATCTTTCTTCAAAGAACCGGATAGCTATTACTGTCTTCATTTTAAGAGCATCAAGTCAAACGTAAAAACACTTTACAATCATCTTAAGTGCGGTTACCATCTATCATCTCATCTTTATTTATCATATAATTTCGAGAAAAATTTCCGTAAGAAATGTACTTGTATTCTTGAATCAACCGAAATTATGGGTGTTAGATCATATGAGTGTCTTTTATGAGTTTCTTGGCAGTGTCAAGATACTCATAAAAGATTCTCGTATAAAGCAATCTTAGAGAATGACAGAGCATTTAGTATTAGGTTGGCTCGAAAGTTCTGGGACATTTTCGAACTAGATCTGCTATTTCTCGAAACTTAACGCATACGCATCAGGTAGAGGCACCATTCGATAGAGCAAAGCAAGCTCTACAAGAAGGTATGCAAAAGTTCGCACCAGCTTCGACCCACCGTAAGTTTGCACCCAAAATCTAAGTCGTACTAAATTCAAAAAATCGCGAAAAATTCATATCTTTGTTCAAACAAATCCTACGGATCTCCAACTTGCTCACAAAAATTGCACACTACATCAAACACTCATATGCATCGTTGCTGTGTCTTTTCCTCATCTAGAAATCGAGAAAATAAAAATTTTCTTGTTTTCACAAAAACGAAGCTGTGCTGTTCCCACTCATGTAATTATATAGTACAAGCCCTTGTTAGTATAACCGTAATTTTTCAGCTTTCCGTAAGCCCTAGTTGTCGAAAAATATTGATTTTAGCATGGAACGCTCGAGTGAGGAGAGCTCAATTCGGTAATTTTCGGGAACTAGAGCCTGTAGAAAGCTGAAAAATTACGATCATACTACTAAGGGCTTGTACTATATAATTACATGAGTGGAAATAGCATAGCTTCGTTTTTGTAAAAACAAGAAAATTTTTAATTTCTCGATTTCTAGATGAGGAAAAAATATAGCAACGGTGCATATGAGTGTTTGATGTAGTGCGCAATTTTTGTGAGCAAGTTGGAGATCCGTAGGATTTGTTTGAACAAAGATATGAATTTTTCGCGATTTTTTGAATTGTAGTACTACTCAGATTTTGGGTGCAAACTTACGGTGGGTCGAAGCTGGTGCGAACTTTTGCATACCATCTTGTAGAGCTTGCTTTGCTCTATCGAATGGTGCCTCTACCTGATGCGTATGCGTTAAGTTTCGAGAAATAGCACATCTAGTTCGAAAATGTCTCAGAACTTTCGAGCCAACCTAATAGTTTAACTCCACTTCTAAATACACAATTGTAGCGATTCTCATTTTTTTTCTTGATGTGGCTCGATATCTTTTTATTTTTTTGGAAAATTTCCTTTATCTTCAGATCACTATAGGTAGCGTGCCTTCAAGATGATGGGCACTGGGATTTTACAGCATTGCAAGGTCAGACCTTCCATCCAATCTAGTGAAGTCTGGAGCAAAAAAGCGCGTCTGGAAAGCCTGAAATCCATTCTAGAAGTCTGCGGACCCCACCCCCTCGCCAGACCCCGTCCACTTGCAAACATTAAGCCATAATATTAAGAATATTAAATACTAAGCCCCGTGGGGGGTGATCAGCATGCTCGATTACACCCCTCTGCCAAATTCCAGCCCCCTAGCTCAAATTTTGCAAAAAATCGATAAAATCGATATCGATCGATGACGAAAAGTAGCCTATGACACCCGCCGGGGCCCGAAGTGTATGTGTGCCAAGTTTGGTCCGGATCGGTTCAGAAATGGAATTTTTCGGAACATACGTACATACATACAGACATACATACATACAAACAGACATTCAGCTTTATATATAAGATGACTGGGGTTCGTTGAAAAAATTGCGATGAAGGGTGTGCCTAATGACATTTGGGGACCGATTTTTTTACATAAAAAATTTATAACCTTCGTAGATGAATAGATAATACATGCTGTTGGTGGTCACCATTGAGACCGTCTGGTCCTCCGCTTCCAGAAAATATATACTATGCCTGGGGTCCGTTAAAAAATTGCCGGGTGAAGGGGAGGTGAGATTTTTATGATGGGAGTGCTCAAGTAGACGTCCATTTACAATGGTAAAAAAGCTTCTACCTGAGCACTCCCATTATAAAAGTCTCAACCACCCTTCATCCGGCTCTTTTTCAACGGACCATAGGCAAAATGTACATTTTCTGAAAGCGGAGGACGAGACGACCCCAATGGTGACTATTTCAGCGTACAAGATATTCATCTACAAAAGTTATGAATTTTCTATGTTAAAAACTCGAAAATCTTCAGGAATCACTACGACATCCTTTACCCAGGCACTTTTTATGGATCTCGGACATGCTGTAAATTTTCCGAAAGTGAAGGACGTGACGGTTCCAAGAATGACCATGTCGGCGTACATGATGCTCACTTACAAAAGTTACGGATTTTTTTCTATCCTAAAAAAAACTCGTAAACCTCCAAAAATCACACCGTACCACACCCTTCTCCAGGCCCTTTCGATAGACTCCAGGCAAACTTTATATTCTCTAAAAGCGGAGGACAAGGTGGTTTCAAAGACATTTTCCTTGCTGACGTTGCTGTTCATTTACACAAAATACAAATTTTTTCTTTCAGAAAATTCGCTTTCGAAAAAATTTAAAAACTTTCGAAGTCTTTCCGAAACAAATCTTCTCGCATTCACATCTTTTATGGTAATTTCAAAAACAGGCGAGGTAATGTAAAAAATGAAAAAGGAAATGCAAAAAATACAAGGTGCTAATCAGAAATATAATTGTGTGCTAATCAAGCAGCACATCGATTCACATTTCAAAAAAAAAAGACAACCAATGATGGCAAGGAATTGAAAATTATAAACTTCGACTAGGAAAAATGATGAGAGAACACCATGGCTTCCCCCCCCCCCCCCCGGTCGACGGTCGAAATTTTATAATTTCTCTACCAAGTGAAACACCCTTAACCCGGAGGGGCTGCGACTACTGTAACCTCCTTTACCCTGGAAGGGTCATTCTCACCTTATCGCACCTATGATCGGAAACGTGCAGCAAAAATTCGAGCAGTCGTATTAATGTGGGTTCTTTCACCAGTTCTTTCTAACAGTGCAAAGTTTGCGCCGATTGAGCATCTCTGTGAAAAGATACGATTTCTCTGAAAAATACCAAAATAAATCAAACTCGCCGTTTTCTATTATTTGCTGGAAATCCTTTTCATAGAGACGCTCAATCAGCGCAAACTTTGCACGGTTAGGAAGAGCTGATGGAAGAACCTACAATACCGACTGCTCCGATTTTTGTTGCAAGTTTCCGATCTTTTATGACCCTACACAGAAAATTCCAATTTTGACTAATTTTCTTCTATCGCTCCTATCTATGCAACAGATGATCATTAGCAAGCAGCTAAGATGTTTTTATGAAAAACATGACTTACTCTTTTATATAAATATAGAAGCAATCAAATCGGTCAGAAAAAACAAAAGTTATGAACTTTTGAACATGGTGCGACAGAACTTTCGGGACAACCTAATAATTTTGATACCCGGAATAGTCGAAGCTGAGGCTTGCAAATGTGTGATGTATGCAGATGATATAAAAAATTATAAAATCATGCGCATTTCATCTGACGTATCATTAAAGTCCTGCATCAACGCGGTGCCTCGTTGATCTGAGAAATATGCACTACCTTTAGCCCCGAACAAAACCAAAGTCATGTCATTGGGAAGTAAAATAATTGTTTACTTCTATAGTATAGACAAATTTAATCCGAGTAAAGTTACTGAAATCAAAGATTTGGGCTTCATATTCAATGACAAGCTTTAGTCCTCTGGTCACTACAACGTTGTTGTTTTCAAAGCCGTTCGCCGACATACATTTCATTCAAGGCGCTTCGTACCTCTAACCCCAATGTTCTGATTAGGGCGTATAAAATGTGTATACCTCCTATTGTTGAATTTGACACTGTTGCTACTGCACAATATAAGGCCCGTGATATCGCCACCATTAGAGGTGTTTGAAATAATTTCGCTCGAAAGTTATTTTTAAGAGTTTTGGGTTCAAATTATTCTCTTATACCAGCAGTTAAGGAACGTTCTAAATTGTTATCGCTTTCTAGCTTAGCACTCCAAAGGCGAAATTTCGACCTCTCGATGGCTGTTAAAGTGGTTGAATGGGAGATGTAAGACCGATTCGTCGAATTTGTTTGATGCTTATCCTTCTAGAACGAAAGGGGGAGTATCAAAACTTAGAGCCTCAAAAGCTAAAACACTTTTGAGAGCAAAGTTTTTCGTCTCAAAAATTTTGCCTGACCTATAAGTTATTGGCACGAGACGCTCTTAAAAACATCTTGGCCCAACTGCTTACAAGTCATCCTACTTCTTGATCATTAATATTTTGAAGTTGGTCCATTCTTATGTTCTCAATTGTTTGGTTGTTTTCCTGTCGTTGTTCTTACTGTTTTTCTTGTTTTCTCAATTTTCTACCTCCATTCGTCGGTCTCTTGCCTTACAGGTTATTCCTTGTTCTTTCATTTACTTACGTGCTTTTGCACGTATCAATAAAGATAAAGATATACATAGATAAGTAGGAGAGTGTTTGAAGCATACTTGATGTCGAAAAAATAACAAAGAAACAATATGAACAAGTGTCCGTCGGTGTTTTCATAGACCTCTTCCACGGCTTGTACATCATGTCTAATTGGGATGAGGGATCTTACCTACCTCGAAGGCAGTTATCAGGGAGCATGAGAGGTCATGAACTGTCAGCGAGGCTGATTTGCACCCAGTTCGCACGGAGAAGAGCTGATTTTGCACACCATAACTCCGCTATCATCCTACACTTCATAAAACCAGGAGGAAGACGGCCTTTCTGAACCGCTAACATTAGCAGCCTAATTACTGCGCGCCTCTGATTGGTCGGTGCTGCCGCCGCTTAAATGAGCGAGAGCTATGCTGTCTTTAGAAACGTCTGAATTGGATGCAAAGGCATTCTCATGATAGAAAGAATCAAACAAGATTTCGATTTTCATGATACTCGAAAATGTTTTATTTGGTGGCTTAGGTAAATTCTTCAGCTTACACGTGCAGTTTTCAGGGTGTTTTAAGCTGGGAACTGCGAAGAAATCACGAAATGGCCTCAAAAACATGCAACCTTACAAGCTTTTTGTCTTCATAATTCCAACATCCTCACTATCATTGTCGTGTGCCTCACTTGTTTTGGAATGCTCAGAAATATTTGAAAACTCTGCTAGATTATAAGAAAGGCGAAGTAATTAGCGTTGCCCGAGCAGATTAATTAGCGCTAGAACGGAGCGCTTCAGAAGGGCACACACCCAAACCAGGATTTTATCAAAATTTACTTGTAATTCGGTAGCGAATTTAGTCCATTTGAGGTAAAAATTCGCATTCAGGGAAATTCTGTCATCATGTTGCCAAAAATGGTGGTAGCGGTTTTGCTTTGAACCTTGGATTTATTTCCTTTTCTGAACTTGCTTTTACAAATTCTTCAGCCAAAATTCAAAAATTCCTACCCAAAGGTTTTCTATGGTGCTGTATTCGAACATGCCGCTGATTTTGCTTGGCTTCGAAAAATTTTCTTTCAAAATTTTGACTTTCTTCATGTATTTTACTGAATTTTGGTTTCAAGAGAAGCCACCAGCGTTTTCGGATGCAGCATCATAGAAAAGCTTTGGGCACCTATTTTGAAATTTTTCCCGGAAAATTCTGAAAACAAGTCTAATAGTAAAGGATAAAGGATTTGGCGTTTTCAATACCCTCTGGGGGCATGCGCCGAACGCACACACTAACTTCATAGTCGAAGAGGCAATTGTATGCGTGCGAGCCTATTAGTGACTTGCGGGGGCCAGCCGTTTCCAAGTCAGTGCTTTTATCCTCCCAGATTACTCTGGTACCAATTTAACGGCCCCGGAGGGTAGAGGGTTTGGTTGGCCCGGGGGCGGGGATAGAACCTGTGTCCGATTTGGTCATAGAGGGGCCTCATACCACTACGCCACTCGTCCCCGAAAACAAGTCTAAAGTTTGAAAAGATAAAAATTCGAAGGTTCCGAGCAAAATACCATCATGATCGGAAACAACATGACAGAATGTACAAATTTTACCCTAATTGGACAAAGTTCATTACTGAAGTTTGAGTTTGAAATTTCAGTGCCTAGGATGATGACAGAGTTAGTGCAGAATCAGCTCGTAATCGGCGCAAATTGGGTGCAAATGGCATTGCTACCAATTCGTGCCTCTCTGATGCCGCTAGCTATGTGGCGGCAAGCCTTTCGGGGCATATAAGTCCCGTTCCCCTTTTAATTGAAAGATTCTTCCGTACAACGTCACTATTCATCACGAAAGGATCAAAAACGCCGTACTCTGCATAATTTTTCACATCATCATTTGGTCATTTGGTAGCAAGACCGACAAACGGAAAGAGTAGGGGGAAATAGAAACATTATCTTGGCAAATAATATGCTTAAATACTCGAAATCACGAAATTCTTCCCTTCGTTTCATCTAAACACAATCTCTGGAAAATGGCTAAGGTTTGTTTTCCCGAGTAAAATGATCGAGACAGAGCTGGAACGAAGCGATAATTGAGCTTGATTGCAGTGCTCGTTTTCGTATTGCGCTGATAACAGAATTTGATGTTTTTGTCAATTTCATTGACCTGGGTACCACTTGATTTCCCATAACCGTATAAAAAATGGACCTCAATAACCTGCGTCGCTAGCAAAGCACCAGTAAAGAAGGATGTCTTTAAAATTGGCCACTTGTAATTTGAATTGCTGGTAGCATCCGATCCTTGAACGTGATGAAGGTCTGTGCTTCTTAAAGGATATGCGAAATAATTATGTCTACTTCAAGCAGTCCTTTCGAAACAAAACCGGCTTTCGTTTATGATAAAACCAGATCCAAAAGTTAACTATAAATTCAATAATTGTGATAGTTCTCATGACATTCAATAATACAGTGAGGAAAAGCCGGATGATCAGAAATACAGCCATGTAGAAAGTCACAATGGAATTAAGATGATGTGTCCTCGCAAAATCCGCAAGTCTTATCACAGTGACCCTCTAGCGAAGTCCATGACGGTTCCCCACAAAACTCTTTGAACAGATCGCAGCTTTCTGAAATGAACTGTTGACATCACAGCATTCTGATATGTAAAACGGTTTTAAACGAACCAAGTACATCTCTACACGACGGTTTCTCGGTGGTTCCATTACTGGCTTGACTATGAACTATGGCGAACAGAGCCGCTATGAAGAAAAGCGCTAGCAGCTAAAAAGTCAGTTTTGCAACAGATAACACTGAGATAATGTCAACTTACTCGTTCGTAGATCATGTCGTAAAGGCTAGAAAAGCGATTTATTCCCAGTGTTTCTCATATAAGGCTAAATTAACAGATAGTCAGTGACCTACTTCTTTATGGTGCGTCTCTTCGATACTGGTTGGGGAGGCACGGGAAACTCGCGCTATCACCAGCTAGATTTGACCCTAGTTGACATCTCTCACAACTATTTCAAGTCTTTGAGAAGCGTGCACTTACTCATGTAAGGTAAGAATGTCGCATTTTGTCTTGCATGACAGCAATTTGTTATATCTAAAGGGTAATCCAAAGAAAGTGACGGAACAATCATTGTCGGCCTTACTTTCTTAATATGAGGAACTCACAATGTAAGCCCCGTATGAACGCGAAAATAAAGCATCCAGACAAAGGCTGGCCTGAAGGCGGCGGATGCCTAACTCGATACGTTCTTTCTTGGAGGGGGGGGGAGGAGTCGGAGTATGATTGGAATTGGGAGAGTGTCAAAGGAATGCTAGGAAAATTTTCGAGAGAGGAGTTCGCCTATGCTTTCATATCAGTCTCAATCGTCCTATTCGAGTTAAAAGCTTTGAAACTCCTTTTCGATTATGGATTTTCGAAACATTCAATTCAACAACTCATTTATGTTTTCGACATCAAGATGTTTCAACCTTTCGCCAAATTCCAGCAGTAGCTCAGCAATTCTAAGAAGGATTGGCCCAAATTAGCGTCCTGGAAACTTTGAACATTCCAGAATTTTGGGACCTCAACTAAGCCATATCATTGTAGTCAGCTTTTGTCCTGCATCCCAGACATTAACTTGTCTCTTCCATTTTCTTCAAGTCTCTTCTAGTTCTTCCAATTTTTATTGGTATCATTTTCCAAAAATACAGCGTATCAAAGCATTTCCTTTACTCAGTTTCTGCTGCTTTTTGAATGCTTCTGTTGTGCTCTGCCTAATTTTCGTATTCTGCTTTCACACGTTTCCTTTCGGAAACAGCCGTATGGGGATTTCGAGAGCTAAAAAAATTTCTGTTCAAGCGTAAACTAACTTTACGAGTTTGATCTGCACCTATGTTTCTGTCTTTACGTCTACATTTAGTCCATACATCACATGAATGAATGAATGATTAGACAGATAGATGAATAAACAAAAATGATGGAGTGCACTAGCAGTCAGATTGCCGCAGGACCCTGCCATGATTCATCATCGGAAAAGACTTGTACCCCTCAATACCCTTGCTAAATCAACGTTGAAAGCACATTATGAGATGTCTGATAGATAGGAACGAAACTGAGGCAATACCATAGAACGGCAAAAATTTCATAGCCGTTTGTTAACGATTATTTTGTGGGTCTCTAGGCATTACTTGATGCTTTACAGCTATAATATGATTGCTGTAGTATTATGCGCAGATTTAACTGTTATTCAAAGATCAAACTTGTATCTGCCAACTTTATTGAAGATTTATGTACATATATGTTTGAAAAAGGCTCCAAAACTTTATTATCATCAACACACTCCACAAGCTCGTAAACATTGCATACGTACACTTGGAGAGCGACAGTACCCGAAGAATGCAATGATACCGCAACTGCAAAAAAAGACTTTTAGTTTTCTTTTAGGCGATGTGCTCAACAAAACTCACTCATAATAGAAGTCCACGCATCTGACCATCGGCCTTGTGGTCGTGGTAGTCGGGGGTGGGGCTGTCCTGATCGGAGGTGGTTGGACTGTGATGACCGGTGTCGGTGGCGGTATGGGCGGATTTGTAACAAGAGGTACCGGATCTGTTACTTGTACAACACTGACATCGCTTGTAACAAGTTCACCAACTGAAATAATAAAATGATTGTCCTATTTTTTATCTTCGTTAGAGTTAGAGACACACCATAACGATAGCTGAGGCCTATTCGAGATCTCCCATAACGATTGAATGTGATAACGGGGAGCAGGTTCGAAGAGGAGATAAGGACTGTGCCGATGTCGCTACTGGAGCAAAATCTAGAAAATAAGATGAAATAAAATTTGCAATAATCATTTTTCAGCAAAATTGGGACATTTTATATGTGATTGATCAATTCTACAAAACTCAACAGAAAGATTAGTCTTATTGAGAAGTTATCCGTTCTTACAAACTTTGGTTGGATTAGCTTAGGCTAACCACACCTCGCGCCCCACTCCCTTACCGTCTTCTTTTTGGGAGATTTTTCTGGGTTATGTTACTTCGCATCACATACTTTTTTAAACATATAGACGGTTATAAGTTTGTAGACATTGCATTAGCTTGGTATTTTCATCCTTTCCCAAAAATCTTTTAGTAAATCACTGACGGAAAAGCTCTAAAAGTGGATTTCTCAAGAAACATACCCCCCCCCCCCACTTGATTTGCACAAAAAGCTCCTGGAACGCCACTTGCGCTTACCTATATCCCGTTCTTAGTTGGTCAGGGTGTGACTTTATTTCAACACCTCCGTAAATGCAGCCATCCACAGAATAACCTTCGTAGCTATCAATGCGGATTTGAACCTTTGTGTTCTCGGGAGCCTAAATCGGACAGTTTAGCATCAAAACTGAAAGGACAAGTTGAGTAGTCAGCTAATAAACCTCCTTACCTGAATCCAGTATGTGCACTTAACAAAGTCGACCTTTGTTCGGGTCGTTCCGTCACCAATGAGACTAGTCATAAGGGCATACGATGGTCCAGCTGTCAACGTTTCACCGCATCCATCAGGCTGCAAGATACACTTTTCAACATAAAATACTGGTGTATTTTCTAGATGTCAGCATTTCAGAAGAAAATATAGGAGGTATCAGAGGAAAGTGATTATAAAGAAAAATTAAGTACCAACCCTTTCATTGCACAGAGTGCCACCGTAACCGCTCGGACAGATGCATACGTCACAGTTGTTCGGATTGGGAAAGCCTCCATTTTGGCATTGTGTGTTTGCTGCTAGACATCTTGCTGAAAAATGATACATCATTTTGAATTAAGAAGCCGTTCTTCTGTACGTTGTCGCGGAAAACAAAGGATCAAGGAGGAGCTTTGTAATGAATCCAGAATTATAATTTATAGGAATCCACAGTGATCTCTATAAAGGCAGTGTCCAGGCAGGCTAAATCTAACCCTCTACGATTAGGGTCGACCTTGAATGTAGGCCCCACAGAGGCATCTGCGTTTGTCCGTCCTCTGATGTTGTCTCTGAATGGAGATAAAGGGTCTGGAACAGCCAAAGTGCTATCGGGCCCCGCCGAGGTCCTATCAGACTCCGCCCACCCATGTACTGAAAGCCGCCCGCGCTCTCAAGACAGGGTCCTCAGGAATCGGTTTTTGGGGGGTTCTGGACTATTTGAACTTCATAGCTGTAATCAGGGCCACTAAAAGGCTCCGGAATGGCAAAAACATGGGAGACAAAATTTTGAGTGGACGCTGCCTCTGACTGTGCAGTTCAGAGACACTTGGAGTCTCTTAGCGAGCTATGATTTTACGATTTTGGATAACTGAAGAAAAGGTAGGCACGGCAGGCAGGCAGTAATTCTAAATCTCGATTTGGAAGCAAAACCAACCTTTGCAATCATAATGCTCATTCATCATAGAAACATCGTAGAATGCCACTATATCAGATCCCATAGTCTCTTGATAGGCTTCGTCTCTTGCCATCATGGTAGGTCTACCGTTGTTGGATGCGCTAAAATAATACCATAGCGAATATAATTATTTACTAGCTGGAAAGCAAAGGTTGTTGTTCCTAAAAATTAGTACCTTGTTGCTCCGTATTGCATTATACTCCCGTAGTCATAAGGCATTCCGTAATTATAATTTGTCGCAGCCGTTTCTTTGTCAAACTGGTCCACGTAATCAGGCTGGAATGAGCGACCATTTAAAATAAATGTACCTTTGGATTAGTCAAAAATAATGCCTTTTTTGGATTTATTTACTTTACGAGACTACAAATCTCTTCGAAAATGCTTATGCAGCACGCATGCTCTAATTTATTGGGTCGTAACATAGGTTTTGTGACACTTTTTTTCATTTTTTTTCTGAAAAATTCTAGAATCTTTGAAAAGTCTAATATTAAGTACATATGAGCAGTGGACTAAGGAGTATCTATTGGCATCATTTCCACCTTTACAGGTATGTTACAGTAAATATGAAGGCAATTTTGTGACGGCACTCAAATCTCCATTTTTTCTTTTGTCTTTAAAAATTCCCTATTCTTATTTTCTACGCTCTCAGATTTGTTGGAGTCCCAGAAAGATCTATCAATATGAGGGAAGTTTGGAAGTTTAGGCTGTTCGATGGCGCAAGTTGGAAATTTTCCAAAAGTAATTCAGAAAAATTTCAAAAAATAAAAGTTGATTTTCCACGTGTGGCATGTATATATAGAAAAGTTACAGGCCTCCACTCAATTTGGAGATGAGAAAATATCTTTGGAGAAAGTCATGAGGGTTTTTTCCTTTGAGTACAACAAAACTTCCCCCTGATATGCTTATTTTATCTTCGGAATTTTTTTGCTGTAGTACGCAAAATGGTGCTGCTGAGATTTGACCTTTTTTTGTAGCACAGTCATTGACCTCACCGCTATAGTCTTGTAAATCATATTAAGACTGAATGATTGAAATTCATCTATAGATTACCTGTATATTAGCAACTACTATCCTTATATTATCGTCTCTGTCAACTCTTGACTGGGAATGAAAAAATCCCAGCGCATGACCAAGCTCATGAGCAGCTGTCCCAACCTAAAGATATGTCATTTGGCAGGTGATAAGCCACAAGTTTAAATTATTCTTACACTTTCGCATCCGGTTCCTAAGGATAAATCCTGCTGACCGCCTACCCTGCCCACGTACGAATAACAACCTTGCCCTTTGAACACGCGAATCCTATTGGGGCCTGAAATTCAGCTTTCGATATCTCCTTTTCTCTCACTGTCACTGGGCTGTGTTCGTATCAACTTACTGAGTGTATTCTCCTCAAAACTGATGCATGTGTTATTTGCCCAAAACCGTGTTGCACCCAGAAAAGCGTTCTTTATCGCAGTAGCTGAAGTAAAGAAGGTCCTTATCTTGAAATAGATCAAAAACCTGTTAAGAACTCACTGGCTGTTCTATCGAAGTAGTAATACACAGTGCTACCCCAGATCGTGTTTGGGTAATAGGCATCTCGATAAGCTTGTCGTCTTCGCCGGCTAGTAGGTGTGGAACTTCCTCCAGTTCCTCCACCAACTTGCTCAGCTTGTGGTCTGGAAATCTCACACAGATTAATACGAATGTTCGAAAAAGTCTTAAAAAGTAGAACTTACAGAGTTAGAACCATGTCAGCTTGGTATAGAAATTCGCTCAAATTTGATTCCCTGTTAATTTGGTGTATAGGCCTAACGGTTGGCGCGCTCCTCTTGAATACCGTATCTTTGTAAGCCTAAATAAAGGTCATGAAATTGTGTCGATATCAAATTGTAGCATGTCTCAAAGTTCTTTGAACTTTTTTAGCATTAAATCAGAGGAGGCTTTGATTAAAAAATCTCTATGTGTTAAAATCATGCCACATAGTTATAGGGAACAAAGAAATTTCAGGACTAAAGGGTAGCACAAAGTCGGATCAAGGTTCTGCATGTTTTATTTTTAATTTTTTTTGAAAGCGAAGTCCTCTATGAATCGCACAACTATTGCGAATTTAGGAAGTGTAAGTACTTTTTTTGCAATATCTCTTTTGCTGTTTGCAAAAAAACAAGGTCTAGTCCGACTTTGGTACACCTGTGCAGGTCCCTGATTCGAATAATTGAATAATTGTGCAAGTTTACATGCCTTCAAGAGAATGTTGATACTTTCTGTTCCGAGGACGATAATTGACTACAGAAAACTAGTAGTAGCACGTACAATCATTAATTTGTTTGTCATGTATCTAAATTTTTCAGAATTTGTACAAAGGGTGGAGGGGTTTGAAAGAGGAGCCAGAAGTGAAAAGTCCAGCATAACTTATTTAGATATGCATACGAATGTGTCATACAAATCAGAAAAACAAATGCAGTTAATCACTCTTACACTTGCCTAAATAGGAGTTAACGCCCTATTTGATTTGCAAATCGATGTTTCGAAAATAAACAAAAAGCTTTGCATAGTACCAGAGAAGGTTGGCTTAAGTGAGATAAACAACATGGTTACGCAAGCACTGGATTGGAACAATACTCTAGCCTCGCAAAAATTTCGGAAAATCGTAATTTTCTCCAAACATAAATCCGTTCGATATAATTCAATAGGGAAAAAGAAAATGTTGCAGTTTCTTATAGTAGAACAGTTGTTATTGTTGACAAAGCGGCGATAAAAGTTGATAAGCAGAAATTTTTCATTTTTTATTAGAATTTCAAAATTCTATTCTCTTTCGGTAATTAGAAAAGTTGGAAGGTCTAGCAACCTCTAAATCCGCTTTCATTGAAATTTTAAGACTTATTCCTTTTCACTGGAGTGTCTTCGTGCTAAGATTTTCAAATTTCTTTTATCGAACTTTGATTTTGTTCAGATTAAATTTTTTTATATGCATGATAAAACACTTCACATATTGTAATCATAGTGTATGCATGAGAAGCTTTTCAGAGATTCAAATGGTTGCCTCATTTTTACATGAATTTCCTAGAATTTTTGGTGCAAGACTTATGTTCCACCTAATAATTGGTGCTGCTGGAGTTGATACAGCTCAAAACCTGCGAATAGTAGGTGTTTTTATTTGAATACAGTCAAATGAATGCAATATGTAGAGCAAGCAAAAGGCAGAAGAAGCAAGAGATGATTCGATTAAAAAATGATACCACCCACCAAGATCCTATTTGATATTCGCTGTTGTGGCAGCCTCGAATCAGTATCTTCCTGCTGTAACAGCTGCATCGTTTTCTGCCGTATTTGCGCTAATTTTTCGTGCACCAAGAGGACATCAGAACGACTGAAGGCCTGAAAAAATGAGGTTCAGAAAATACTCGCTATGGTAGCGCTGAACCGCTAATCCTCTGGGTGATCTCCATTTGGACCTGATGTTTGATAACACTCGTTCTATTGTAAACATGGGGTTAATCAACATTAATGTATAGTTTTCATTACTTTTTAATCAATCGATACAATAATAGTTATGTATGATTCACCAATAAATATGAAAAGCAGATTAAATGACATAAACAAACCTGCTCCAGTTCTTGTTTTTTGTCATCAGAAAGTTGAGCAAATTTGTCATCTACAGAAAGAGTGCTGTGAAGCACAAATGCAAGAGTGATGATGAGTGTTGACAATATCCTCATTCCAAGCTAAGGTGGGAATTGAAATTACCGTACTGAAACTGATGATTGAGCTTTAATTTTTTAAATTGTCGAATTGGTCCGATCTCTATATCTGGATGTTTAATGTTATGCGTATATGAAGAGACAAAATTATGTTAGTGGCTTTTAAAGTGAATCATTAATACATCAAGGAAATCAATCAGTCAAATATAATCCGGAAATCGCAATTTTTGAGATGGTCACAAGGAAGATTTTCGAATGTTGTTCGATTTTTTTTTGGAAATCACGATGATCAGATATTTTTGAAAAAGCTGTGTGTGTCACACTTAGAAGAAAAAACTCAATTTCTCCATTTTGTGTTCTGTTTTATTATGTTTTGGCCTGTTTATTGGTAATATATTTGTTTATTCTAATTTTTGCACGAATTTATTGTTGATTTGATGAAATTGGAGGTTACGCGGTTTTGGAAATAGAGGAGCAGAATTTCTCATCAACCTAGCGATCAGTGAATTCAAGCGAATCCAAATCAAATAAACGGTTGCTGCTAGGTTTTGATTGTAGGAATTAAACTAAGTAACTATGCGTTCGTCATATTGAAAAAAAAAATTATTTTAACGACGCTGGTCCCTATTTGATGGGATGAATATTCGACTTATTAAATATTCGATACTCGATTTTTTACCTTTTTGAATAAAAGTGCAAAAATAGTGTCTTGTACTGTTTTTTTTTATTGAAGCAATCGTATTATAAGTTGGGTGAGATAGGGACATGAAAAAGAGAATGTAATTTGTTCTAGCTGCACTTCGAGAAGATGAGCGCGTTTAATTGTCAATGACCCAAGGTACTGTAATTTACAGTGTTAAAGTTTGGGTCACGAATGAAATGATTGCTGTGAAAATAGGGAACATGATAATGTGAACGAACTGATACCGTCGATATAAAAATCTATCGCCCCCACGAAATGTCGAGAGGATTAGCGGTTAACCGATGGCGTACCCATTCGTGATGCTCTCATTATTATGCGAAACACACTGAATCACACCTGCGTAGGATTTTTTTGACGTTGATGTTGTTGTGTCTACGATCATCTCGATAAAAAAGTACATTTGCGTAAATGCAGACTGGTTCCTCTTTGCATAGTCTGGGAGAATCTGGAAATCTGGAAGTTATAGCAGGAAATCCAGGAGCTGAAATTCGAGTGAAAGTAGTCCGCTGTGTATTTTTTCAATTTTGAAATTGCCCAATGTTCCGGCTGCAGATGGCAGACTTGACGAAATCAAAAAATTTTTGCATGCACTTTTCTCACCTTTTGTGATTCAGGTCAAGGTGGTGTATAATTAGATGAGCTCGTACCAAAAAGCTGGAGGTGGTCTGCATAGCCAAATGTTATTTATCAAATCGGGACAAAATTCTTTTGGCCAGAGGGCCCTCTTTCCTTTAGGACTACTTCTCCGTAGCACTCGATTATTATTGTATATTGGCTTACAAAAGCCATTTTCCATTGTTTGCGGCAATTCTTGTCCAAAAAAGCTCTTCTTTATGAGCGAAAAAGCAGCAAGGCCGAAAATGTTTTTTTGCTTCCATTTTTGGAAGCTCAGGGATGAAAGTCACATCACGAAGTTAGCTCTAGCTGTGGAGGCACCAGGCAAAAGACCAAGAAGTAGACCCGAGATGAGGTGGATGGACACAATCAATGCCGACCTGCGGGAACTTGATATACGAAGTCCTTGCCTCAGATAGGATGGCGTGGAGACTTCTGACATCAAAAGCAGACCCTGCATAAGCGGGACACATGCGAGGATAAAAAAATTTGTTTGAAAGCTGAGAAATCGAAAAAGAAAGATACCAAGTTTCCTTTAGCTAAGACCGATTTCTAGCCGTTAGTAAAAAATGACCTCATCACTCTGACTGAATGCTATGTCTGTGAAAGCGTGTCTGATTCCATACCCGAGTCTTTGAATTAAGTCTTTGAATTATGTTTTCTGACTATAAAGGACTCCAAACCGGAGTGGGGATTTAGAAAGATATGCTTTCAAATGATTCTTATTGAGCTAAATCCTATTTTAACCTTCGTATCTGCTGCGGGATTCTTTGGAAAAAGTTATAATCGTTTCGGGATCCAAATACGGAAAACGTTCAGTGGCATCCTTTTGAAATTTAGTTTTTTTAATTTTGCCAGGTACGCACTTATAAGCTGGATCAAACCAGATTATGCATTGAAACCTCAACGACTTCACGCCCTTAATTGCTCATAATTTCTTCAAAGAAACTGGCAGCAGATATGGAAGGTGATTTGGAATCAGACCATCAAGACTCACTTAACGAATTAATTCCAGTTGGCCACTGCAATTTAGGATGTCTTTCCCTTGAAGATATGGTCGACTGCACGAAATTGCGCGTATCGCTGTAGGCTGAAAGCCTGTGAGCGTGTCCGGCGAGCGGCTGCCACAGTGGCCCATGGGGTACATTTGGCATTGGCGCTTGATAACCCATGCAACCGGGAGCCGCAAGCGTCTTGCTTTCAGGCATTCAGCCTATGGCGATACGGACGATTTCGCGCTCGATTTTAGAGGAAAGATCTCAGTCTCGAACGGTAACCAAATCCTACGTCGCACGATGAAAAGGGTCTTCACAAACGCTGTTTTTTGGAGATTGAAACAAATGGAATTTGCGACGTTGCACGCTTTCCTCGCACTGCTGTGCTATTTTGCAACTGTTGTTCGATTTTTCTCTGTTTCGCACAGATTATCGGCGGCAGAGCTCTATAATGTTATCATGAAAGTTCAAACCTAAGCCGATATTCTTGAACTATGACAAAGCTTCCTTTGGTTTTCAACCCATTGACGACGACGCCTAATTTTGCGCGGCGGCGCTGTGGGACGACGCGACTTTGCAGAAAACTTTCAATGTGAGAAGGTTTTTTGCTTATTAAATGCAACGCTGTTTTGTAAACAACTATTAACATTTTTTGAATGACAGAGCCTACAGGTCCCAAGAATACAAGAAATTGGAAAAAATATTGATTTGTGGAAAAAATACTAGACTTGCAAATAATACGACTTTGCAAGAGATATGGGCCACCGGGGATCCACATCGTCCCTGGCAGCAAAAAGCTCGTAGGCCACCGGTGGTCCACATCGTCGTCAATGGGTTAAGAAGACCCTGTAAACTCGCGAGGTGCAACTTGTGCAGCACCGGTCTGAGACTTATGAATGACGTACCTTGATAAGAATGGCCTTCCTTCGAACAAGTCAGGACGTGTTTGATGGGGTACAAACTTAGAAAAACCTAAAATACGGCACACTACCCCGTGCTAATCAAATTATTTCACCCTCACTACGGTTGTGTTTTCCTTTTGGATGACTTCTTCCGTCAAGAAAATGTGACTTAGAAATTAGGGTACTATTCCACATAAGTTGACCCAAAAAATGAAAATCGTGAATCTCGCTAAAACTTCGTCTAGGGGGGTTATTTGGTACGCTGAACACGAATATGATATTTATTTCGCCGACAGCGCCATGGAGTTACGGTAGGATTACGGTAGGGGGTCAAAATCACGGATTTGCCCGAAATCTGGCCCAGATGGGTAATTCGGCCCGCTGATGCCAAATATCACATTGGTTTTGAACCGTAGCGTCATTTTCTCGGGTTACGGTAGATACACGGTAACGGGTGTAAAACATAGTTCATCCCGAAACGGGTGTATGGCGATTCGGATGATCGTGAAGCTTTGCACACATGACCACCGCCGCGCGCTACACACTCTGCTGCGGCTTTTGCCTAAGCAAAGCACAGGGGAAGATACATTTGCCGATTTGTGATTATTTTGACCCCTATCATAAACCTACTGTAACCAGGCAGGGAGACGTTTTCGTGCGGAGAAAGTGTGACATTTCTAATCAGCATGTCGAATAACCCCTCTGTGCCAAGTTACAGCAAATTTCGAGATTTTGACCCCCTACCGTATACCCACCGTAACTCGAGAAAATGACACTACAGTACGAAACCAATGTGATATTCGGTGTCAGCGGGCCGAATAATCCCTCTAGGCCAAGTTCCGGGCAAATCCGTGATTTTGACCCCCTACCGTAATCCTACCGTAACTCCAGCGGATGGCGCTGTCGCACGAAATAAACATTATATTCGTGTTCAGCGTAGCAAATAACGTCCCTAGACGAAGTTTTAGCGAAATTCACGACCTTCATTTTTTGGGTCAACTTATGTGGAATAGCGCCGAAATTAGTTTGCTTATAAAGAAGATAGTGCCTGCGTGAGCTCGTCCGCAGCTCCTGTATACCGTTTTTTGACACCACGGCGCCACCCTTGCCAGCTACCGTCATTCTTGCCATATAACCAGCACATAGCAATGGATGGAGTTTACAAAAATTAGAATTGATCATTTATTATAACCTTTCTTCTTCCAAATGAATCGTCTAATCATAAAGATATTGAGACGTTGTATTAAATGGAGTTTTTGAAAATTACCTCGAAAGCCGATATCTGGCATCAATGTCTGGGAGTTTCTTGCCAGCCTGATTAATTTTCTACACTGTAACAAGTAATCCTCAATCTAAGGCACTGAGCACATTTGCAAGTCTACCCTTAAAAACGATTACGTTTTGTGCGTGGGTATAATTCAAGTGCAACTCCTCGTTGACGTCATTTCAGTGGTGTTAAGACAAGTCAAGCGGATTAGTGTGAATTATGAAACAAACGTAAGCGGAAGTGGGTACACAACGCATAATCTATCACCACCCTCTAACATGTGTTTGATATGTTTACTGTTGAATGCATAAATCGAGTAAATAGCTTAGAATCAACACAAAAACATTGCAATAATACCAATTTGATAAATCAACGTGACTTTCAATTCTTCCCTGATACTCACGCATACAGAACGCCACCGTGATTGAAGGCGTTCAACAACCTAATAACGCATCGCCGTTCTAAGAGAATTGTTTTGAATTGATTGATTGTAACCGTCATTTCATTTTGAAAGTAAAAACTCATAGTATAAGTTTCTGCATTCTATTTACATAATTTTACACATAACGGCGAGGCATGCGCTCCGCTGCTGACTTTCCCTTTCGAGTTGCTCTCTTCTATCGTCATCTTGGTCCACCTCATTCTTGGCGTCCGCGGACTTAACGCAAGCTTTCTTCGCATCTTCCTAACGCCGCTCAAATTTCAGCCAACAGGTAGAGAGATAGTGACGAAAGACCATGCAATCGCTGTCAAACGAAGGATGCCAAGAAAATCGCCTTGCTGTAAACAAAATTTATTCAATTCCAAATTTCGATTTGCGGGTCTTCATCTCGGTCCTTGGTTTCTGTATCCATTGTCTTCATCATGACCATGATGGTTTTTGCAATCTTTGCTACAAGATATCACTGCTGACTCCAAAACGGAAGTGCTTGTTACTGCTCTACCAACCCTTCATGTAAGGACTCATATAATCGCCGGGGGCAGGCGGCCATGCGAATTTTGAGCAAGCGGGCACCGGAAAGATAGTTCGCTGATATCTTGCGCTCCGCTTGCAGAAATTTGGAATAATTTTGGACGATGTTTACACGAACGCTCGGAGAACTATCGTGGGTCTTCCTATGGATAAGTTGCGACCTATTGAATGCGAAATTTTCGAAGGCCGCACGGTCCTTTGTGGAAGACCGCGCAACCCCCAGGTACTTTCCGCTGGGAGAAAGTACCTCAAACTTGAGTAATTAAACCAACGGTGACACCTCTGCCACACAGAGTCTTACCTGCGCTCGACGTACGCCCGAAAATGCCTAAAAAGAGTCCGAGCGCTTGCTGAAAGTTTGGCCAGCGCTCGCTGAAAGAAATTATTTGCCGAGCGCTTGCAAAAAATGCTGTATTGCTGCCCGCTGGCAGAATATGCGACCGTAAAGGAAGTGCCGCCCGCTGAAGGTTTGGCCACGCCCCAAAATCCTGCTGACCGCCTACAGAAAAGCGCGAGTTTGCGGACCGCCTGCCCCCGGCGATTATCTGAGTGCCCGCTGGCAGAATATGCGACTGTAAAGGAAGTGCCGACAGCTGAAGGTTGGCCACGCCCCAAAATTGTGTTGACCGCTTGCAGAAAAGCGCGAGTTTGCGGACCGCCTGCCCCCGGCGATTATCTGAGTGCCACATAGAGCCTCCCTTCAGGTTTTCTCCGTCACTGGAAAAGTCTCGTAATGCGGGATTCAGGGCAACCAATTGTAGGTGCTTGAGCTCATCCAGCAAATCCGAGGGGCTCACAGTTGCCCGCTTACGCTTGAGACGTCTTCTTCTCAGTATGATTTGACCACAAGATTGGAAAGTTGAATCTTATATATAAAGCTGAATGTCTGTTTGTCTGTCTGTCTGTATGTCTGTCTGTATGTCTGTCTGTGTGTACGTATGTTCCGAATAGAAAATTCCATTTCTGAACCGATCCGGACCAAACTTGGCACACATACACTACGGGCCCCGGCGGGTGTCATAGGCTACTTTTCGTCATCGATCGATATCGATTTTATCGATTTTTATCGATTTTTTTGCTGAGTTCACCTACGGGGCTGGGAGTTGGCACAGGGGGGTAATCGAGCATGGGGATTCCGAATACAATATTGGTTTTCAGGATTATCGATTACTTTTATCGATTTTATCGATTTTTTTGCAAAGTTTGAGCTACGGGGCTGGGAGTTGGCACAGGGGGGTAATCGAGCATGGGGATTCCGAATACAATATTGGTTTTCAGGATTATCGATTACTTTTATCGATTTTATCGATTTTTTTGCAAAGTTTGAGCTACGGGGCTGGGAGTTCGCACAGGGGGGGTAATCGAGCATGGGGATTCCGAATACAATATTGGTTTTCAGGATTATCGATTACTTTTATCGATTTTATCGATTTTTTTGCAAAGTTTGAGCTAGGGGGCTGGGAGTTGGCACAGGGGGGTAATCGAGCATGCTGATCATCCCCAAAGGGGGGTGATCAGCATGCTCGAACACCCCTGTGCCAAATTCCAGCCCCCTAGCTCAAATTTTCAAAAAATCGATAAAATCGATAAAAGTAATGGACGATCTTGAAAACTAATATTGTATTCGTAATCTGCATGCTCGATTACCCTCTGTGCAAACTCCCAGCCCCGCAGGTCAAACTTTGCAAAAAGATCGATAAAATCGATAAAAGTAATGGACGATCCTGAAAACTAATATTGTATTCGGAATCCCCATGCTCACTTCCCCCCTGTGCCAACTCCTAGCCCTGTAGGTGAACTCTGCCAAAAAATCGATAAAATCAATAAAAGCAATCGATAATTCTGAAAACTAATATTGTATTCGGAATCCCCATGCTCACTTCCCCCCTGTGCCAACTCCTAGCCCTGAAGGTGAACTCTGCCAAAAAATCGATAAAAATCGGTAAAATCGACATCGATCGATAACGAAAAGTGGACTGTGACACCCGCCGGGGCCCGAAGTGTATGTGTGCCAAGTTTGGTCCGGATACGGCGGAGCCGGGTAAGCCAGCTAGTAAAAATATATTCTTGTACCACAAATTTCTAAGGCACTCATTACACTCAAGGCTTGGCACCTGTTGTAAACGAAGGCTATCGATGCGAGGTTCCCTTTGATCTCGTAAATTCTCACAAAGTCTCCATTGACTTCCTTAGAATCTCTTACTACTGCTTATCAGTTTTTTTTCGTACTTAGGCCGTTGCTTAACCCTAGAATGAAGAAAGGAATTTCTCTTGCCATTTAGTCATGAAGAATTTCAAAAAATTTAATAAATTTGCGGGCCACAACTTCGTCTTACTTCACAAGAGTCGTGACTACCGGCCCGCCATTCGTCCCTTCCGCTTCATCTCCGTTACCCTCTTGTACGATAACAAAACTGAAGAATAACACGATAACAAATTTTTTTTACTACAGTCCAATACTTGAGTCTCAGAAACGAGAATTATTACTAAAGAAGTGGTTGCAAGAGGAGGCAAGCATAATGGAAGTGATCGAAGCCAGTGAAGAAGATATGTTTGCGCGTTGTTCTTTGGGAGCAAATTTTGCGAGCTCCACCCAATAAAAATTTTTTGAGAGCGAACCTGGACAAATATATGGAAAGGTTTTGTGTTTGTACGAAAATAAATAACAGATCGTCATGAAGAAGAATATAGCAATCACCCCTTTGCCTTTTCGGCGTTCTTCATTGTAAAAAAAACGTTTCGGAAAGCGTTATGCGGATATCCCGTGAATAGCATATACCTTGAACAAAAATAATGCATTGCAGTCTGCAAGCTTAAACCAGCAATGCACTATCTGTATCAATGGGACTGATGGGTGCTGGGTGGGGCTTGGATGCTGCGCTGCCTCTGCTTTGATAACGTCATATGTCTAATACTGTGTTAACGTATACTTCAGGGTGTCCCAAAAGTATGTATCGAACGTTTGATCGTTAATATCTCTCTTCCCAAGAAGTCTTTTGCCTTGCTTCAAGTACCATTTTGTAGAGCTAGCTTCAACTTAGATTTGCATTATAGAACGAATCACTCATTCCTCTTCATTACTGTAGGATTACGGTAGAAACTTCAAAGAGGGTTTTAAGCAATGAAAGGCCATATTTTGCCTTAGAAAGGAAATAAAACAGCCTGAAAGTTTTCACACTAGGCTAATTAGAGTTGCTGATTATAACTGTAAAGTTCCCAACTTATTATGATGCTTCATTGAGGAGTTATGCCAGGTAAGAGGTAGCGGCCATTTTTTCAATGTTCCTAAAAAGTGCGATTACACCGTTTAGAAAGCTTTGTAATCTTGTGAATAGTTGAGTATTGAACTCAGCATCCATAAAAACCCTATTACACAAGTTTTCACAATTTTTTGAAGAATTTTGGAACTGCAGCTTTTCCACATTGACACCATATGTTTCAAGTTTCTACCGTAATCCTACAGTAATGAAGAGAGATGAGTGATTCGTTCTTTAATGCAAATCTAAGTTGAAGCCAGCTCTACAAAATGGTACTTGAAGCAGGCAAAAGACTTCTTGGGAAGAGAGATATTAACGATCAAACGTTCGATACATACTTTTGGGACACCCTGTATAGTAGCTGAATGAACAGTTGAACAAGTGGGTTTCTATCTCATTGGCTTAACTTCCTTACTTGTGAAAAACTGTTAAACAATGTCGGGACCTTTATGTTTATCGGCAAAGGTGGCATATTTGCGCTCAATTAATACTCAAACATATGTACACCCATCCACACCCCTTGCATATGCGAGTTGATAATTTTGCTTACCTCCTCAAATGAATGAAACGGAAATTGACTCAATATCAAAGCTTTACCTTTGATTTGCACATGTCACTAGGATCTTGAAAAGCTTGTTTATGGTTTAGCAGAATTTCTGGAGCTTAAGTGAAAACTCAGGTGTTGATTGTGAGGAAGTTGTGGAAAAAAATGGGGACTTTGATAGAAATAGTCAAAAAAGAAAACAGTTTCAAATGGTTAAATGACTTTGGTACACAGCGATTATTATTATAATTTTAGTGTCAGACAAAAGAGATATCGTTAGACATTTGATATTAACACGCGGACCGCGAAATCGCGCGCGGTGAAGAAGAGTGTACTTTTAGCCGTTAGCCAACAAATGGACCTTAATTTGTGGACTGTATGCTACTCTGCAATCAGCACATAAAAAAACTCCATATTTAAAGTGCTGAGTGAATTCAAAGTGTTTGAATTTTGTCGTTTGAAAAGGACTATTGCGCTTTCTTAGAAGACAGGAACAAAAACTCAGTTTTCAATAATATCCAAAAGTATCTATGTTTTATGTGGTACACAGTACACTTTATTAAAACTATGGTTTTTCTCTTCGAAACTAGCAACGAAAAGTTGCGAAGTCGCACGCGTCGATCGCGTTGCCGCACTTCGTTGCGACTGTTTGTTTGTGCTCATATCTCCTCAACAAATCGGCGGCACAGCTCTACAGACGCCTTTGAAAAGGAGGAGCTCAGGCCTTCGACTCGAGACCTTAAAAAGACTTTCCAAAGCGCGTGCGGCAACATGTGCAGCACCGATCCGAAAAGTGTTAAAGATAGAATCTTATTTTTTCCATTTTTGAGGTCTCTTGTTTGACAAACAATTTTCATCGCACATACTTGCATAACATACTTATTATATTTTTAAGGCGATTGATAATGTATTAAATCCAATTACATGGTACTTTTGACAGTCGAAGGAACACCTCCGGAGCAAAAATGGGAGGGTCCCGGGCTCTGCCCAGCGGGGGTTTGCCACTCGTGCTCCGGGGCCCTCCCATTTCACCCATTTTGGTGCTCCGGGGCTCCTCCAAATCTGGCGCACTCCCGGAGCAGAGCTTTGCGAGTCCCGGGGAGACGTCTCATTCTCCTTTCTGTGACGTGACGGTGCTCCGGGGTGCGCTAGATTTGGAAGAGCCCCGGAGCACCAAAATGGGTGAAATGGGAGGGTCCCGGAGCACGAGGTGGCAGACCCCCCCCCCCGTTGCCCTCCGAAGGTATCCCTTCGACTGTTGAGTCAGAGCCGCTCCACGTTAGCTCCACAAAACACCACTAGGAATCTTTTATCGTAGACATTTATAATATTACTAGCTGACAAACCCGGCTCCGCTCGACCCTGCCAATGATATATTCGTAATCAGTATGCTTACTTACCCCCCCCCCCCTCTCCCAGGCCAACTCCCAGCCCCTAGCTCCAACTTCGCAAAAAAATCGACAAAATCGATATTGATTGATGATGAAAGGTAGCCTGGGGCACCCACCCAAGGTGTATGTGTATGTATGTGTGCCAAGTTTGGTCCGGATTGATTCAGAAATAAAAACTCCGGCTAGAAACATACGTACAAAGAGACAAACCTACAAACAGACATTCAGCTTTATTTATAAGATACACTTATACATCTATCTATATACCTGTTATTGTATACATATTACATATTACGCACTTTATACTATCATATTATATTAACATACTTTACAAGATTTTAAACATCGCATACGTATACTTGGAAAGCGACAGTACCCGTGTGATGCGAGAATGCTGCAACTGCAAAAAAACATGGATTAATTCTTTTTTTGAAAAAAAAGAGATAGAAACTCACTCTGGGGATAGATCTATGCATACTGACGGTCCCGTAGTAGTTGGGAGTTCGGCAGCGCTAGGAGACAATGGAGTTGTCATTAAGGAATCAATCTGG
The DNA here is from genome assembly GCA_958299035.1 of Cylicocyclus nassatus. Taxonomy (NCBI): domain Eukaryota; kingdom Metazoa; phylum Nematoda; class Chromadorea; order Rhabditida; family Strongylidae; genus Cylicocyclus; species Cylicocyclus nassatus. Next base: position 82,079,569 of record CATQJL010000001.1, read on the forward strand.
AACTGATCAAAGATGAAACTAAAAAGAAATTTAAGCGTATGCTCACCGGCTTTGCAGACGTCATAAGGTTACCAACGCCAAAAGGTTCTGGACGTGTGTTTTCTGTAGGTTCCACGTACTCTTCTTGGTCATCCTGAAAATGCGTAGAGTTTGATTTTCAGAGAACTTCACCAAATCTATGCGCATCTGTTACCACTTCTGTTATAGCTGAAGGGTCTTCCGTATTTGGTGGAAATGTTGTCACGTCCGCAGGTGCCACGTCAGTCGCCTGTTCAGTCTAAAAAGATATAACAGTAAGAGTTATTCAAATCAAAGTCTACACATTCTCACTGGTAACATAGTAGCCGGAGGATCTTCAGGGTCAGATGGAGGAGCAGTGTCTATGATTGCTACGTCCGTCCCCTGTTCAGACTGAGAAACGGTTGACAATGAGAGACATGATAGGAGAAATGAAAAGCATTACAGAAAGATATACAATTTTTACCGATTCCGTGGTGGCTGAAGGGTCTTCGATAATAGGTGAAGGAGTTGCAATGTCTGGAGGTACTACGTCCGTCTCTTGATTAATCTGAAAATCAGTTGGAATGAAATTCAGTTGGGAGAATTTCCAAACATTTTTTACCAGTTCCGTGGTAGCTGAGGGGTCCTCGATTTCAGGTGAAGGAGTTGTGAGGTTCGGAGGTAACACATCCGTCTCTTGATTAATCTGGAAGCGAATCGGGAGGATCACTTGTAGAAGATTTCAAACCTCTCCTACCGATTCCGTGGTGGCTGAAGGGTCTTCGATATTGGGTGAAGGAGTCGTAATGTCTGGAGGTGCCGTCTTCTCGTCAGCCTGAAGACATTACCGTATAGTTAAAATTAAAGTCTGCCAACAAGTTACCGATTGAGTGGTCGCAGGATCTGTTGCAGGAACTTCATCAACTGAAGATAGGCATACAAAGAATTTTTTCCACTACATAAAGCAAGACATACCATAACGATAACTAAGAGTTATATGAGATCTGTAGTAACGATTGAATGTGATAACGGGTAACCGATTTGAAGGTGAAACAAGAACTGTACCCTCGTTAGAGGGAGAGCAGAATCTGGAATTATAAGAATCAAAACGGATTGTTAGCTCATCAAAAGAGTAACACACGTCATTGCAACGATTACGACAATCATGAAAGACAAAAATCTATGTGGGCGCTGCTTTAAAGGTGTAGAAGATACGATGTAAAGCTTTTTTCTGATTACCATCAAAAACTGGACGATAGCATCCGAACGATGTGAAACCCTAGAAAGCTATGCAAAATTCATTATTATAATTGGTGTGCATAAAGCGTTCCAGCGTTTTCAAGGCATCTGGAATTTCTGAATAGGTAGCTATTAGTTTAGTATAGCGTTCATGTGCAGCAGATTCAATCTTAATTCTTAGCAACGAAGAAAATATTAGATCTCCAAAAGGAATTTCGCTTTCTTCAAAGGGGGAGCCACATGATTGAATAAGGATTTCTGAGAGGGTTTGGTAGCGTTCGATATAGCATTTCATCCTCTTTTCAACGATCATATATATACTAGCGACCCTACGAGTCGCTAGCAAGCGGGTAGGGCACACCCATAAATAAACGTGTTTCATACCTATAATTTTCTCAAGTGAATTTTCAATTTATCAGTATATTAGGTTGTTGCAAAAATAATGTCCATTTTTGCGAATTTTCAATTTGGAAGGTTATAACTTCGTTCAATTTTCATATTTTTGAATGCAGTTAAGGTCGTTAGAAACAGCAATCCTTTCGCAATTTAACGCGCACCTGCCCGCACTGATATTGCAAACGGGAAGAAAACCATGATGAGATGAGATCAACTCCAGTCCGAGAGAGATGCCCTGATGGGGGTTTACTACGGGCCTTTGTTTTGCCCTAGTCACTCTCGCACTCACCTTACAATCTGGAGAGAATAATCGAATCCACCCAGAGCAAAGCACCCAAAAGCGAGATCGAAGATTTTCTCAAAATTTGGCGGAAAAGGTATCATATCGTGCCGAAATTTTGTTTTGCCCCAGTCATCGCTGTACAGCTTCCTTTTGCAACGTCACTCTCGCACTCACGCTTACAATCTGGAGAGAAAAATCGAATCCATCTAGAGCAAAAGCACCCAAAAGCGAGATTTTCGAAGATTTTCTCAAGATTTGGCGGAAAAGTGGAAGCAAAGTGAGTACTGAGATCGGAGAGCGGATCAAATAGTATACTTCTATAACTAACTTTGCAACAATGACCAGCTCGCAATTTCAACACCTTTGGCACGCTCTTGCGTCTTTCAACACACCCATTGCAGCAGCAGAGCGTACCCTGCGTGTCGTGGCCTCTCGTTCGCGCTAGGACCTCTGCGTCCTCTTGACCTCATGATTGCACCGTCGCGTCTCTACCAATAAGGCCCCGTTCGGAAACTGGCGTCTATTCAAAACACCCGCTGAAGCATACATGTGGGCGGGCCATCCTCGCCGTCTCGTTTTTTGGGATCGGGTTTATACTATAGAAGAAAGATCGCAGAACAATAAGTGAGCTCTTGAGAAATTACCAAGATCTGTGATCCATACTTTTCGACTTTCACATGTTTTTTTCTGAATTTTTATATCAACTCTCCGCAATAGTTCAAGTAAGAGTTGGATAGAGCAAATTCTACAGGAAGCAGCACAGCTTTTTCCTCCTTTGCATACCTCGTCCTAATTTTTTTAACCTTTTTTCACCAAAACCGCCGGATTTTAGCAGGCCTACGTCAGGCACAAACCCCAATAAATTTTTGGGGCATTCGAAAACATGAATTACGATGATTTCATTCCCAAAGACTCCACGAAAAAAATCGCTCATTAAAAAGGCATAGGTTAGCGTCCCTGCTGCTCTCCCTTTGTTGTTCTACGAGGTCTTATCTGACCAAGTATAGAAATTGATAGCATAAACTGAAAATTTATCGAAAAAAATATGACGAGTTATGTGAAGAAGAGAAAAAAAATGTCTTGTACCTCTAGGGTTTGTTCTATAAATTTGCTACTTGGACTTGTTCAGACGGTTGATATAGAAGTTTGTAAAACTTGACCATCTCAAAAAGCTGAAGATGAAATGTGCTGCATCGAATGCTACCAAGATCTCTCAGAAATCTTCCATCACATGTGGGGCCCCTTTGCAAAAAGGGAGATTACATTTGAAACGACCCAATACAATTTAGATAGATGGTCCGTGCTTGCTTTATTACAAACCTGAGTTTGAGCCAGTCCTATTTTTCAGTAGAATTTTGCAAAATAATGTGATGCGACAGATCACTCTATCAAACAGTGAATGCATTTTTACGCCTTATAGAAGATGTTGAAATCTTTCAGTAGAAAGCGCTACTTAAAACATTATAGCTAATGGGAATTTCTATATATAAAAGAAAGCTTCCAAATGAAGTGTTGCAAAAATATTCCTACCTATAGCCTGTTCGCAGTTGGTCTGGGTGTGATTTTATTTCAACACCACCGTAGATGCATCCATCACCGTAATAACCTCTGTAGTTATCAAAGCGGACTTCGACATGCTTATCCGCCGGAGCCTATATAAAATGTTGTCATCGATTGAATGAGGAATAGAGCATTAGTGTTGATAGTACCTCAATCCAATATGCACACTGAGAAAAATAGAGTTTTTTTCGTTTTGATCCATCACCAACGACACTGATCATTTGGCTGTATGATGGTCCAGCTATCAAAGTTTCACCGCATCCAGGAGGCTATAAGGCAATGTTGTATAAATCGCAAATTTCTCTTCCCAGAAACTTTTCATGGCTTTTCGTTTAACATCATATAATCCCCGTACTTATCAAAGAATATAAACAAAGAAATTCACGTTTATATTAGGTTGTTACATAAGTCTTGTTAGACTTAACTTCTAACGGCGATAAGTCATACACCTCATAGTCTTTGCAGGACTCCAAGGTACCATTCGATAGAGCAAAGCAAGTTCTACAAGATGATCTGCAAAAGTTTGTGCCAGCTCCGACCCACCATAAGTTTGCACCCAAAATCTGAGTCGTACTGAAATTCAAATAATCGCGAAAAATTCATATCTTTGTTCAAACAAATCCTACGGATCTCCAACTTGCTCACAAAAATTGCCCACTATATAAAACACTCATATGGACCATTGCTGTATTTTTTCCTTATCTAGAAATCGAGAAAAAGAATTTTTTTTAGTTTTTACAAAAATGAAGCTATGCTGTTTCTTTTCATGTAGCTGTATACTACAAACCCTTAGAAGTATAACCGTAAATTTTCAGCTTTTCAAAAGCCCTAGTTTTCGAAAATTACCTAAATTATCATTGAACACCCGAGTGATAAAAGCTAAATTTGGTATTTTTCAAAAACCAGAGCTTCTGAAAAGCTGAAAATTTACGGTTATTCTTCTAAGGGCTTGTAGTATACAGCTACATGAAAAGAAACAGCATAGCTTCATTTTTGTAAAAACTAAAAAAAAAATCTTTTTCTCGATTTCTAGATAAGAAAAAAATACAGCAACGGTCCATATGAGTGTTTGATGTAGTGGGCAATTTTTGTGAGCAAGTTGGAGATCCGTAGGATTTGTTTGAACAAAGATATGTTTTCGCGATTTTTTGAATTTCAGTACGACTCAGATTTTGGGTACAAACTTACGGTGGGTCGGAGCTGGTGCGAATTTTTGCAGACCATCTTGTAGAGCTTGCTTTGCTCTATCGAATGGTACCTTGGAGTCCTGCAAAGACTATGAAATGTATGACTTATCGCAGTTAGAAGTTAAGTGTAACAAGACTTATGTAACAACCTAATAACTACAAAAAAGCCAACGTAGAGACAAAGCACCAACCCTTTCGTTGCACAGCGTGCCCCCGTAACCACTTGGACATATACAAATATTGCAGTTGTTCGGATTAGGAAATCCTCCATTATGACATTCTGTGCCTGATGATTTACACTTCTCTGAAAGCATCGCTATCAGTTGGTAAAAAACATTTTGTCGAGAAAGGCTAATGAAACAAGTAGCTTTAGCATAGTGCGGAATGTAATTACGCATCTATCTGGGCAGTAAGCTTTTTTGAAACAGTGCCCTAATTTTCGAAAACGTCCAGATAATGCGTTAAATTTTAGGAGTGTAAAATGCCAAATTAAACAGCCTTTGTCTTGTTCTTTGATCGCACATTTACTTTATTATAAAATTTGTGCGTATGTCTCACGCTACACCTGTTGTCTGACAGCTCTTGAGCTTTTCTCATTGAATTTTTGGGAATGTATCTTCACAGTTTCTTCGAGATAATTCTTTACTCTGGTACTTTTCTATGAGAATTAGACTACATTTTTTGGTCTACTGCTTGGCACAAAGTGGCAAGTAGAGTAGAAGGAATGGCCTAAAGGCCTGAGAAAATCGAAATACTGTTTTCGTTACAGTCGTCGCAACCTACATATTCTATAACTCCTAGTCTGTGCTAGAACCTACTATAAAAAACATTTTTTGCTTTTTATGAGATATGAAGATTATTGATCCAACTCAAATCGAACTCAAACTTGCGAAAGTTGTCGAAACTAACGAGACGTGCACAATTTTACGTCAGTCACAAACACATAATACCTAAGTTTATGGTCAATTCATACAAGTAATTCCAAAATCTTTTTTTGCTTTCATGCAAGCCAAAAAATATCATGAAAACAGGTGGAGTTTGAAAAGCCATTGGTTCCGCCAAGATTTCTGGTCTTGCTTCAATTTGAGAACCAGTAATTGCGTCAGTTCGATAAACCGAATTTTTATAGCTACATTGATTCAAACTGATTTGTAATCTGAACGCCCTCGTAGTAGCTGATCAGACCAAATCAACATATGTATCTTTTAGACAGCTTCTAGGGTTAACTTACGCGCAGGTATGAATTTGATTTTGCATTTGCTAACCTTTGCAGCCGTAGTGCTCATTGATCATTGAAATGTCGTAGAAGGCTACTATGTCAGATCCCATAGCTTCTGTGTAGAGTGCATCTAATGCTAACATAGTAGGTTCATCATTTTTTGATGCGCTAAAATATCTTTTGTTATTTATATATAAAGAACTTCCGGAATGATTAGCAAAAAAAAGATATTAGACAATTTTTCGAACCATGTACCTTTTCAGCCCATACTGCATGATACTTCCGTAATCATAAGGCATATCGTAGTTGTAATTGGTCTCCTTAGTTTCCTTATCAAACTGGTCCACATACTGAGGCTGAAATGGCATGAGTACGAAAACTAGCATCAAAAGTAACATAAGGCTGAACAATCAACGTCAATCAGTCCATTATTATTTTTGAAAATGCTCGTCAGACGAATTGATGTGTTGTCTATATAACAACATTCTTAATATAGAGATCTCAATTATTAGGTTGGTGCAAAAGTAATGGCCGATTTTCCAAACCTTTTTTCAGGGCAACCTTTTTCCATCAATACTTTTTCTTTACAATGGATGTAGTATACCATCGCGAAGCTGTTTCCATGCTCTATCTAACGGTGCTTGAAACGTGCTCTCATCCTCATCTGTTATAAAATTACTAAGCTTCAAATAACCGCATCCAAATTCAGAATTTCATTGCTTTCACTTTTCCGGCCAGAATTCAAGCGCGTATCAATGGCATTTCTTCGAAAATTTAGCTATTGTATGTAATAGAAATTGTCTACATTATGCATACTTGACTGTGTTCTTTGAGGCTATCCAGACTAAGATATCGGCGCCTAAACATGGGTAGCTGTTGCGGTCATTTTATGACCCATAATTTTCTTCTGAAGAAGTCAATCGCCGGAGCTTTGCTCAATTCTGTAAGCGTAGGGCTAGGGCATCCTGTTAGCAGTTTTTGCAAAAACATCCAGCTGTTCAGTACCTAGAAAATCAAAAAATTCTGTATTCGGGACTTTGAGGCACACTGAAAAAATGTTCAAAAAAGTGAGAAATTTCAAATTTCAATTTTTTTTCTTTTCCGCAAACTTTTCTGTCCAAATTCTTTTTATTGCGTTTTGTACTACTAGCTTGCGGCTACAAGATAGGCTACTTAACATTTATACTAACAAACTTTGAAGGAAGATATGAATTGTCAAAGACAAGGTTCTAGCAGAAGAACCTTTTTTATTTTTCAATCCATATTTTTCTGCCCGTTCGTGATATGAGTATAAATAAATGTGCGCTGCATTGCAGAAGGTTTGCTGCTTCTGATAGTTTTTACCGCATTCGGAAATGTGAATTCTTCGAAAAGTTATAGCACGTCAAATTGAAAATTCGCAAATCGGCCATTACTTTTGCACCAACCTAATACTATCATTTTACGGAATTTTCCTTCCCCCTCCAATTACTCCCTGTATTTCATAAATTAATAAATTTGCGGAAATATCTGGGAGCTAAGAGACTTAGGGGGATAAGATACATGTTTTACACATCACGCAAGCAACATGTTTCCAAGTAAGTAATCAAATATTCATCAACTTTAAAGGATGCTGGCTTTTGCACATCCTCTTCTTTTGAGATTTCAAGCGTAAACTTGGTGAGAGTTTTAAGACTACCAAGAATTTTTCTCATTAATGAAAAATATCATAAGTCGAGTCTGTAGCCTACAGGATTTTTTCTATCTATCCGTCACTTGCGCTTCCTCGGGAAATTAGAACAAAAGTTTAGAACTCAAAGCTTGACACAGGCAACTGCAATAAAGAAGTTAAAAAGCATGAAAAACCGCATGGAATGCTATCAATATCCTTCATGATACTTTCTCAAGAAATGTGGCGCTCGTTCAATAAAGCGAAAATGTAATACTCTCAGGTTGCTACATGGGTTTGAATGACTAATTTTGCCTTACCTTTATGTTTTCAATGATAACTTTTATGTTTTCATCTCGGTCATGTCTTGACTGGGTGTGGAAGAACCCTAGAGCATGGCCAAGTTCATGTGAAGCTATTCCAGCCTGGAAAGTGGACATCTGTCATCAGGATTAGAACCCGTGGAACCGAATTTCTTACGGTTTCGCATCCATCTCCCAAGCACAGATCTTGTCGACCGCCTATACGGCCTATGTAGGACCAGCAGCCTACCCCCTTGAAAACGCGAATCCTGTCGGGACCTTAAATTCTTTTGAATGAACTCTTATGGTACCTGCATTATGGTCACTAACTCTTTTCGTTTTCTTCGAATCGAAGACAAGTATTGTTTTCCCAAAACGCTGCCGCAGCTCGAAAAGCTTTGATCATTGCAACAGCTGAATTATAAAAAGTTGCCATCTATAAGACAATGGAAGCAATCGAGAACGTACTGGTTGTATCATCAAAGTAGTAGTAAACGGTGTTGTTCCATATGGTATCTGGATAATATGCGTCGCGAAATGCTTGCCGTTTGCGACGAATTGGAGTTGTCCTTTCAGCAATTCTCACAGCCTGCGGCCTTAATTATGCGACATAAACATGAAGTATTATTTTGAAGTAAGATACAGTTTGAGAAGTAACTAACGCTGTAAGGAGTATATCTCCTTGGTAAAAGTATTTGCTCAAATTCGATTTTTCATTTATTTCGTAAATTGACTGGATAGGTGGATCTTCGCCTATAGGAAGCAGATTTTGGCGAGCCTAAATAAAATTTCGCAATTAGACGAAAAACCTTGAAGCAAAATATCAGATTCTAGCGCACAACTCAAACACGACTAGAACTAAATGAGACTAATGGACTACTCGAACTACTGGAATGATATCCACGAAAGTCCCCGCGAAATGGGCTTTTCGTGCGAAGAAAATGGACTTAGTCCATGCGGTGCGATAAAATATCGCATTCGCGAATCCATTCATTCCACACAAAACTTCTTCAGCAACCCTTTCTTCGACTTGTCTCAACCTGTTTGCTCACTCTTGCAAACTCATTTCCACCAAGTGGTTGATTTCTGACTAGGCTGACCTAATATTACAATGTCAATCACGTGGATTTTTTATTCTTTCCCATTTCGTTACACCTCACAAAATACCATTTATTATTGATGACTATGCTCTAAATTACCTCCAAGAATAAAATTCATATAATATCCGGGCCTACGCTTCTCGAGACTTCTATGGATCTGCATTAAATCAAATTAGTATTAGAGCTTTCTGCGGAACGCAAACTTTGGCTGAACTTTCACTACAACCTGTGAACCAAAATGCTTATCTTACAAAAAACCTTGTATTACACTACAGCTCAAAGGGTTTTTTAAATCGGAAACACTACGAATCTGCAAAAGATGGCTTCGCAAATTTTCTACTTTAGCTCTTCTTTGTCTCTCAGCACTAATGTTTATATCTCTAAGTAGTTGAATGTATGGACTACTGCCAGTAGGAAATTTTGCACAGAAATTTTCTTGCTAGCTAGCGCCACTTCAGTAATTCTTGCGACCAAACTCAAAATCGCGTTTGAAATGCCGTTTTTGGGGTTCGGTTCTGCGAGATTGGTCAAAATGTAGCTTCTGAGTAATTATATTGAAACGCAAATCTTTTTCATTTTTAAATACAGATCATGAATTTAGTTTTGGTTAATGATTTGAAAAGTTAACAAACTTTATTTGATCTACATAGGAATTTTCGCATCGATCTAATATTTGAAAGCATTTGAGTTTGCCAGCGTTTATTTTGGTGAATTTAACCTTCTTCTATGATTTTTATAGCGTTAATATGAGTTTAGAAAGAAACACTTATTTCAGACTTCATAAAAGACGTAACTTTTTCCATTCACTTGCTACCTTAGAATGGGCTAAGGAACACATCCTCAAAAAATCGCCATCAAAAATATGCAAAAAGGTCAAAAATGGACTTAGTCCCAGCTCACCTTGCTGCTGGGAGTAAAATGAGCTTTCAAGTCCATTTAAAATGGAGGTAAATCCCATTTTGCCCCATTCTAAATGGACTTTTCGCATGACTCATTCGCAAGCGAGAGCTCAAGTAGGGTTGAATCATTTTCATCGCACCGCTTTGCCTCGTGGTTGCGATGAGATAAAAATTTTTGGATAACGCTAGCGAAAGTAGATTCCAACCAGTTTCTACCGCGAACGAATAAAATGGGGTTTGGAAGTCCATTTTCCTCCATTATGGACTTTCGTGGATATCATTCCTGGTCTAACCAGTTACCGCAAGCGTTATATAGAAAGCAGTAAGTTGAATATTCAGTAAAGCTTACTATAAATTTCTCTGGTATTTGTTGTTGTGGCTGCCTCGGATTATCTATTTGCTGTTTCAGTTCTTGCATCGTTCTTTGCCGTATTTGTACTAGCTTTTCGTAAACAAAGCCAATATCCGATCGATTTAATGTCTAGAATAAAACTATAGAGGTATGACCTTAACCGGTAGAACTGGATCTTTAATCCCCTATGTCGTCTGACAGTTTGGACCTAAGCCAGATATACTCATAAAAATGATTACAAACATGTGATTCGAGAAGTATCTAAATATAACATACTTTCTTGTCAGCTAGGGATAAAGGCGATTATGAGTTAAACAAACCTGAATTAGTTCTTCTTCCGTTTCTGCAGGAATTTGGTCATATTTCTCATCTGCAGAAAATGTGTTGTGAAACGTAAAAGCAATGGTAATAAGTATTGAAAACGTCTTCATTCCAAATAGAATTACAGTATACTGCAAAAGAAAAGTTCATTTCTATTTCTTGATGTTAAAATGAAGGCAAGTACTCATGATATTGTTCTAAATTTCTTTTAAGAAGGGCACAAAACTGAAAATTTAGTCGAAAGCATGTGAGTTAAACTTTTTAAGGAGACTGTGTCCATTCTGTGCATCTCCTATTTCCTATATGTGCGAACTTGAAGGCAGTGTCCCGACAGATTTTGCATTTTCATCTTTCTGCATGTTTGAGCCTTTTCGACCGGTAGACGCGAATTTGAGCTTTGAAACGGGTGAAAAGACCTTTTTCGGGCGTTTACTCAATTTGCAAAAGGCAGCTCGGACGAGAATTTAAACGGAAAGTTGGGAGGTCCTGTTACCAAAGCCCTGCTGCCTGTAATTTTTGCTTTGGATAGCATGCACAATGCGGGAGAGCGGTCGTGGAGTCCCGCGCCAAACGGTAGGCGATGTCGTCCGAGCGCGCGCCCGTTCAAGGGATATTTTCTTGGCTTAGGGCGAACATCAACCAGCAGGACTGCGCCTGAAGGTCAGTGGGATGACCAGGAACCCCAGCATAGCAATATCCCTAGGGCGCGAATCTGCCGAGACACTGCCTTCAAGAGGTGTAGTGAAAAAGGGCAGCAAGATGAAAAAATTTGTCCCACCTTTTTGAGACAGGTTTGAAAGATGAAGATTTGAATGATGAATGAAAAATTGAATTTGAGTTTTCTCTAAGTTTTAGTTCCCTAAGTTTTTAGTACGGTAGAAATGGAATAGGAATGAGGCGGGAATAAGATAAAAAACCTCGACCAAAACGTTTTTTGGGGCAGGTTTCAGAGATCGAAGATTTGAACTTGTATGAAAATGAGTAAAGAACTGGATTTGAGTCTTTTCTAACTTCTTACTTCCCTAAGTTTCTAGTACGGTAGAAATGAAGCAGGGAAGAGGCGGAGTAAGATGAAAAAATTTCGACCAAGACCTTTTTTTGAGACAGGTCTCAAAGCACGAAGGTTTGAATTTGTATAAAAATGAGTAAAAACTTGAATTGGGTCTCTCCTAACTTTATAGTTCCCCAAGTATCTAGTAAGGTGGAATTGGGTTAAGAAAAGAGGCAGAAATTAGAAAGAATATTTCGAATATATCCATAAACTTTCTTTGAGACATGCTCGAAGATGTGAAATTTAAATTTGTGTGAAAGTAAGTAAAGATCAGATATAAGTTTTCAGATTTCAGAGAAAGTCACGCTACTGCTATGACGTAACACCAGACATTATGACTGAAAAAGTCTCGCTGTGTCCAAGAACCAGAAGATTAGGCAACACATAAAATGTTTTATGTAGGTGGACTGTGATTTTAGTGATATAATATTTTATAGCCGCGGATTAAGAAGAGCCAATGCTGCACTCAACCTCATTAGTGCGCAAACGAGTGAATCACACTTATCCTGAACTTTTGTATCGTTGACCTTTATGTGTATGAGGATACATCTACAAAAGTGCAGATCTATGGTGTCTATGGGGTTAGTATGCGCATGGACAGGGCGGACTTGCGAAACACTCGAAGAACGCCCAACTGCAAATACACCAGCTCAGGCAAGTAAGTGAGCTTTGTTCTATGTGTTGCTTTCTGAATCAGTGATCACCTCCTTCGACCGTTGGCGTCGGTAGCGGACGTAGTTTGGATAGTCAAAATTGTTATTTTTTAAACCTTTGTAGAGTTTTGAAGCCAAATTGATGCCTTTCCTCAATGGTCATTGAGGTGGTTTCAAAACATCGTAAAAGAAATAGATAGGAAGCTAGTTCTTCTAGTGTGGATCTACGTAGTTTGCCAGCTGCAAACGAACATTAACCTTATACAACCAAATACATTTCAAGGCAAAGTTATGGAGGTCCGTCATTTCTTGTCCATGTCACTGCTGTACTTACTTATCCATCAGTTGCTAATTTGTGCTGTACAGATTGATGTGCTTTACAAGCTAGTCCTTCAGTTGCTAAAGTGTCTTGTCGGTCGTACTTTGCACAACGGACAGGTGGCAAATGAACATCCAATGAAGAAATTCCTTCGCCACCTTCATTTGATACTACTCACCAATCGCGCCAACCCGTTCCTATCGTTGCCATTTCGGGTTCTAGAAAGAGGACAGGAAAGTCTTTTCAAAAAAAAATTGTTGCTATGTGATCGACATTGGGTGCAAAACTAATTTATAGATTTATGAAAATATTTTGTATGTGGACGTTTTGCCATCCTCAGGGTGGCAGCAAGGTGACGATTGCTACCCTGATTTGAAATAAAATTTGGGCACGCTCTTCAATCACATAATTTTCTCATATAACTTCACAGTTTGTTCCTTTGCCATACTGCACGTATACAAACAAAGTTCAACCGTATTGTTGCCTGTGCATTGCAAACGAGTCATTTCTTCTTTTTCAATAATAGGGAGTTTTCGGAGAAAAAATCACACTTTTTGTCAATGTTTGTTTCAGACTACTTGCGCTCCTTGTCGCCCTCCATTTCTATATCAATTTGATATTTCAACATACCTCACGTGTGGGCAGTAGTCGATCCTTTACCATTTGCAAAAAAATTGGATTTCGAAAGTCGCGCCTCCCTCAAGATCGTGTTTATGCACGCCAATGGTTAGGCTGCGTTCATACTGATCCCCAAATCCGGGAACAGTTTTAGCATAACGCTCAATTAGAGCGCTGTGCTGGAACTGTTCCCGAACTTACAGATCAGTATGAACGAAGCCTTAGCGCTTGTTCGTCACTGGCCGAGTCGAGGGGTATTTGGTGCATTTGGATGTGAATCCACGCTACACTCTTTGCTGTGCATCTCCTAACTTCGCTTTCTAACTCAATCTTGCTTTGCAAGACTTTCTGTTGAAAATCACACCTATTTCCATGGCAGCCAAAATGTAAGCACTGCTGCACTGGTTAGGTTCCAACCAGACTGTCTTCCATGTAAGCCTCTTCACTCTTTCGAATGTCTCTTCCTCGTTGGCGTAACAGCTGCAAAAAGTCAACGGGAAAGCAAATCGTGGAAGTTTTACTACAACGTTTTTTAATTGGTTTAATTACCCAAGTTTGAGAACTTCATAACAAACCAAGCTATTGGTGGATATTCAAGTTTCATACCGTTTCATGTTAGTTTACTTTTGTTTTTCCTTTCTTTTCTTTTCTCACGCTTACGATCTTCCTTCACTACTAATGATTTCCGGGAAGATCGTATTCCTACCTATTTTCTCCGTATAGTGATAGGAACGAAACGGAAATTAGGTAATCTCTTCTTCTTCTTCTATTTGAGAGACAGTGAGATGATGTTTGTGTGGTGTAGTAGACGTTTACTTTTGAAATCAAATTGCTATCTTCTGTATCGCTTTTCAAGAAATGAAAGCAGGGTTTCTTTAATTTCTTTCCAAAAAGTTTCTTAATAAATTATTTTCGTGATCGTCGTCCGTTTGGATTCAGTGAGTACATAGGAGAAAGGGGGCATTTTCACGACAGAAACACAGAAGGCAGCAGCTAAAGAATATTCAAGCACACGGCATACCAGTCACTTTTCTGCACTCAGAGCTTGGATTAAACTATAACCTTTGCTTGAACAGCTGAACACCAGCCAAAGACTTAGGTGACCACTCCAAGTTGTGCAAAATGCTGAGATGTACGCAATATCGTCAAAGGTCATGCGAGCATAGTTTATTAAAATGAGTTAAACTTGTGCCTACACACAATTTGACTGCACTCACATACCCACATCTGTACATTCCACTCTGGTGGTGAAGTCGGTGCAAATGCGTCTTCTGCAAAGGTTTACTTTAACGAGCTATAGCTTTGTTGAGCTGTTGGTGCTATCAAATCGCGGAACTCTCGCTATCAAAGCATACTTAATACTGCTATCGCAGTACGAGAACCAATGGAATAAAGAACCCAAATCCAATAGCCTTTTTGAGTATTCTTCAATAACTATAAACCAGTACTGTTTACCGGTAAGCAGTATTACAAAAAAATAAAGCTGCGAACGAATCAGACATGCTAGCGTAGAAATTGTCAAAAAACTTTCCGTGACAGTTCCCGATGGGCTAAAATGTTACTAATGATGATATTCTGCGAACTACTCGTTATAGATACTTTCATCTCCGAGCTTCGTAATCCCAAGAAAGCTCGGAATCTTCAACTCTCTTTAACTTCAAAGTCTGCATAGACCTCATAAGTACAATATGGTATATCAGAAAAGAAATCAATTGAACCGCAAGAGGGAGCGTGTACCTTTTTTTGCGCGAAAAGTCTGGACGCCGAATAGTAAGAGTGGACCTCTTTTTTTGTGGCGTTAACAGGTGAGAATTGCACTTACTTGACATATGCATTCGGTAATCAATTAGCTCAATTTTTCATCATTATTCATTTGTAACTCATGCTTTCATAAAGTGTATTATTTTCCTTCTTTATTTTTCCGTTTGATGCATTTGACACGATGAGGGCCCTGTTACTTTGAAAAAAAAATGCGGCGTGCATAGTGTGTGGAACGGTGATTCGAAGAACTATCCATAGAAGTTGTCAAAAAAGAATGGATTTTTCAAAGGAGCTAAACGGCGTTTATAGCGAAGTCATAATTTGCAACTGTACAACATCGAAACTTGCTTATGATCGGACCTGGTGATTTACATTGTAGAACTTACAGTGGCCGTATTCATCAACGAACCCTGAGGGTTAAGCTTACCCTCCAGGGTTAGTTTAACCCTCACGGTTCATTGGCCATATTCATCAACCATAGGCTAGGGTTTACCACGAAACGCGATCTACCCGTATCGATCAACAAACCTGTGGCCGTATTCATCAACCCTGAGGGTTAAACTAACCCTGGAGGGTGAAGGCGTCAGTTACGCGTGCGCTGTGCAAACTCACATCACAGAATGCCTAAGTACGGGCTAAATTCACTTTATACTTCTATTCTTTCACTGTTATAGTAGTATAGTCAACGAATAAGCTTCTAACACTAGCTTTTATAATACATCTCTAGCATACTTGTGCAGCATCCAATCTTACAGCGTGAGTTTATTTTCATGTGTGCAATTGTGCAGTGTAAGTTCTGCTTTTGCGCAGTTCGTTTTATACCGCTCCTGTGCTACTCTTTTAGGGGTCAATGCGTGTTATCATCAAGTGGTTTTTCTGTTTTGGCACTTGTCAGAGTGGAATGCCATTTTTCCTCGTCGCATTCAATTGTCACCAAAGCTAGAATTCTTTTTCTCGCGAAGTGTTTCATATACTTCGAATATGAACATAAAACGAAGTTGAAACTAAATACTATAACAACAACCAATACTAAATACTACAATACTCGTTGATCGTTTTCCATAAACTATTAGATGCGAGTAAATGTTTGTATGAAGTGTTAGGGTAGAGTTAACCTTGCTCTAAGCTAGGGTTAAATTAACCCTGATGAATCACGTAAGTTTAACCCTCCAGGGTTAGTTTAACCCTCACGGTTCGTTGATGAATACGGGTTAGTCGCTTTCGGGGTAATAACCCTCAAGGTTAGATTTAACCCTCAGGGTTAAGCCTACCCTGTGTTTCATGAATACGGGTTAAACGCTTTCCGTGGTTAAACTAACCCTCCAGGGTTAGTTTAACCCTCGGGGTTCGTTGATGAATACGGCCACAGAAATGGCGATGTAAGTTTTCACAAATTGGAGCAGTGATTAAAGCATCTTGAATACTAAGCTTGATTTGTCTGCAGCTCGTAGAACAACAAGAACATCAAAAAACGAGGTTATTTCATATAATACTTGAAAGTTGAATTACTTTGTACGTAAGGTAGTGCTGCAATGTTAACAAGTAGACAAACTCTCAATTAGGTAAAACCTAGAATGTTACTTAGTATGGTTTACAGTGTTGAGCGAATTATCGATCGCTCTTCATTACTGTAGGATCACTGTAGAAATCTCGACAAGGATTTTAAGCCATTGGATGCCATATTCTGATTTGGAACAAAACCAAACAAGCCAAAAACTCTTATATCATGGTAATGGAAGCCGCTGATTGCGAATATGAAATTTACACTTCACTGTGATGCTTCTTTCCAAAGTCATCTTATATATAAAGCTGAATGTCTGTTTGTATGTATGTCTGTCTGTCTGTCTGTATGTCTGTCTGTGTGTACGTATGTTCCGAATAGAAAATTCCATTTCTGAAACGATCCGGACCAAACTTGGCACACATATACTTCGGGCCCCGGCGGGTGTCACAGTCCACTTTTCGTTATCGATCGATGTCGATTTTATCGATTTTTAACGATTTTTTTGCAGAGTTCACCTACGGGGCTGGGAGTCGGCACAGGGGGGTAAGTGAGCATGGGGATTCCGAATACAATATTAGTTTTTAAAATCGTGCATTACTTTTATCGATTTTATCGATTTTTTTGTAAATTTTGACATGCGAGGCTGGGAGTTTGCACAGGGGGGTAATCGAGCATGCTGATTACGAATACAAAATTAGTTTTTGAAATCGTCCATTATTTTTATCGATTTTATCGATTTTTTTGCAAAGTCCAAGCTACGGGAGTGGGAGTTGGCAGAGTGGGGTAACTGAGCATGCTGATTACGGAATGTAGTAGCGGTTCGTGAGAATCCTGAACGAGATAGAGTCTACAAGATTCTACGAGACGGACGTCCGAAGAAGCCAAAAGTACTAGGAAGCCGGCAGGTTCATCTTGAAGAGACGCGTACGCCGCCCGCTAAGAGGCGGTAAGTTTTTTGGAACTTCTATTGATTGTCTAACTAATTTTCGATTTCCAGCCACTCGCCTGCTCCACCGAGGGCACCGAAGGCAGCAAAGCCCACTTCGTCTACTGCAACTCAGTCGGAAAGTAGCCTCGGTAGCGCAACGACGGAGGAGGACGTCGAGCGAATCGCTCGGGCTGTCGCAGTTCTTATGAAAAAGTGAAATCAACCAAGGATGAAAACACTGACACGACCATTGATGTTGATTGAGTAGACTTTTCTACAACTTGGCAATTTGCAAATGTTAATAAATGATGTGTTGCTAATGTGTGAGAAAGACCAACAGTTTGAATGAAAATGAATGAAAGTTTGAATGTACAGTGGAGGCTCTGCGTGGGGACCTCTGAATCGATGAGGCCCATTTGAGCCGAAGTTGTACTCCTCTTCTTGAGGAATACAACTTCGGCTTTTTTACCGAAGTGTATGTGGCGCCGGGCGGAGCCGGGTAAGTTAGCTATAAATAATGTGTTGCTAATGTGTGAGAAAGACCAACAATTTGAATGAAATATACAGTAAGGGCTCTGCGTGGGGACCTCCAAATCGATGAGGCCCATTTGAGCCGAAGTTGTACTCCTCTTTTTGAGGAATACAACTTCGGCTTTTTTTACCGAAGTGTATGTGGCGCCGGGCGGAGCCGGGTAAGCCAGCTAGTCCTAGATAAACCGTAATAACCGAATTTCCAGTGTTTGTCAAAAATGTGATTACACCGTCAAAAAAGCTGAAAACACTCGTAAAAAGTTGTGTAGTGAAATCAGCGTGCGCGAAAACCTTAGTACACGATTTTTCAGATTTTTCGAAAAAAAAAATCTTGTCAGTTGGCATATTTCACAATGGTTCCACATGCTGGAAGTTCTTACCGTAATCCCACAGAACGAAGGGCGATCGGTGAATCGTTCGATAATGTAAATCTTAGTTGAAGCCTCCTCTACAGAATGGTACTTGACTGGCAGAAAAAGACCCATTGGGAAGAGAGATATTGACGACTGAAAAGTGTGTACTCACTTTTGGGACACCCTGTAGTTCGTGCACTGGACGAGAGCTGATATGAACTCTTTTTTTTACTTCACCTTTAAACATTTTCCAGTTTTTCAACCCTAGTTCTAAAAACCGACGTGACTGGTAATCGAATCCATTCAATTTCATCACTGTTCAGCTTTACTGCGTCTTTCGATAGTTTGGGCTTAATTGTACATTTGTGCACCGCGTTACCTCATCATTCCTAGTTTCAATATATCTCTCCGCATGCTAACTTCTGAGCATTTTCATTCTTCCTCGAAGACGTTATGCTCGGCCTTTTCTGGTAAACAATACAGAATGTTGGAAATGCTAGGTGCCGACACGCTGACAGCTCTTCTCCATGCAGAAGCCATCCAGCCATTTAGCTGCGGTGCATGTTCTTAACCCAATGTGGTAGTACGGAACGAATTGCCACCGGTAGTGCAGTGACTCCGTGCGTCAACAGTCGTACAAGATCTGCGTCCGGTTGACACCCATAGGCCACCTGATAGGTGTTCCCACCAACAGGGGTGTGTCCGGACCGTTGGCATCACCCTGACAAATCGACACTCGTTCTCTTTTGCTCTTTCGCTCTAAAAGTGTCAGGAGAAAGAACGCTCAACAATCTCAACTATGTCTCCAACTTTGACAAATTCCATCTCCATACGAACGCTCAGGATGTATTCGCGCACTATATGTGTATCCATCGCACCTAGTCCACCATATGCCGAATCCGTCGTAAGGTTAGCCGAAGTTTAACCTCCCTCGAAAGAGGTTAAACTTCGGTCTGTGGAGTCGTTGTTTGAGTACCTACGTCAATACCTTCTTTGGTTACATCGTTTTCATTTCACTATAAAATTGCTCAGACATACCACACAAGTTGTGTGATAACTTGGTGGTTATGAATAGTCGTTATAAATATAGCCAGACCAAATTATTGATTCTATAGGCTAAAAAGAGAAAACCTTTCTATTAGTATCTACCAGTGGCGTACCCAGGATTTCCGCTCGGGGGGGGGGGGGGCACTCCGAAAAAATTTTAGGGGTGCTTCTCAAAATTCCGCTCGGGGGTACTAATACCTATCTTCTCTGCCTTGACTAAAACGTTTAATTCGTCGTTGACCTGCCAATGAGCGCTCACGATCTTCTTCACCAATATTGAATTCATTGTCTTCTCGCAGATCAGCTGAGGGTGCCGTCGTCGAATAATGAAGTGACATAATTTAATCGGATGTGTATTCAGTATACAAGTTTGTTTCCAGTAAACGATAGTCGCCTTTTCTAAAAGAGAAGGACTGACGAAGGAGAACACATAGCAAGGTTAGAGGAGAGTTAAAAATCAAATTTTGCGCGCAAAACAACCGGGAATTATCTTCATGGGCGGACGAAATTGTAAAGAGCGGGAATGAAGAACGAGAAGAGAGAAAAAGAATGCACTGCACAAACCGGCTGACATTTACGGGCGAATGAGATCTGTTATTATGAATCATCTTTGGTTCTTCCCTTTAAAGTATGTCGGCGTCCGTGGCGTAAGCAGGGTTTGAACCAGGATTAGCTTGCCTGCGTAAAAGCATACTAATTTGAGTCAAAACGTGTATATTGCTGTGGATTTGTTGATACATGTAAAATCATGGGTTTCAGTCAGGGCCCAGCACTAGTTCCCCCCCCCCCCCCCCCACCCTGACTTTCGAGAATTTTACGAAGTCCCCTTTGACCCCTATTGGTAACCTATCGACTTAGGTGGAGATAAAAATAAAAATAGTCATTAGGCTAGAATGAAAAACATGAAATAAGAGTGGAATCAAAGTTGAGATGAATTCCTACGCATGCCCAAAAGCTTGTCATTAGAGCGCGATGTTTAGGAAACGATCTATGAAGAGATTAATGCAAAAAAAGAAGGGAAAGGCAACGATATGAAAATGTTTTCATGCTCAGGGACATCTTGAGCGGGGAATTCGTCCATGGTAGAAAAATCCAAAACTTACGTGAAGCTACAAAAATAAATGTTCCAGCCGATCTCAGATCGTTTGCAGGCCGTTTGGAAGGACTACATCTGAGAAAGGTATTAACTTCACATAAGTTTTCAAATCTTTTTACATGATTCTTTCGAAAATAATTCTCTATCATTCTGCCGTTTTTCTATAAATTCTATAAATTCTAAAATAATTCTGCCGTTTTTTCAGCCTTCATTTTTTGGAAACGTTGAAGACAAGCCGTTATTCATGTCTATCCAATACGACGACTGCATTTGTGTTATGGTTGCATTCGTCCACTCCGCAAATGCTGATGCCCCTGCTCCGCGTCACTGGCTTGTGACACGCGGCTAGCATGTTGATGATGCAATACAACAAGTTGTCGTCTTATCCTTGGATCAGCAAGCTGTTGCATGTTGCACACAGCTGTTAGTTATGCGTGGTTGACGAAGAGCCGGACAAGCAAATGTGGAGTAGGGCGATATGTGTTCTCTGTTCCATTGGGAGCGACGGGTTGTAGATAGGGTCCGGGTCCCGCGCGACTCTCTGGCCTGGGCTTTTCAACTCTTTCATAGGCTTGCTTTTTGATCACTTTCCAACCTTAAGCGTGGGAAAGGCGGTGCAATAGGTAACAACCAGAGTCAAGCGTAGGTGTGGCACGCCACACCTTGGGGGTCGTTTTGTGAAGGTCAGAAAAGGGTTCAGGGGTGATTATATCAAAGAGATACTGATGTCAGCGATAACACGATATCTGCTAGAAATGTCAGGATAGGCTCATTAAGCACTTCATTCTGGCCTACCATCGTAGGCCTATGGGCCAAATTTTTGCGAATTCTAAGGTTTCCAAATATTATTTTCGAACATGTTAACTTCTTTTCAAGGTGAATTAGCCACTTCTTCTTGCAATTAATACAAAAACCTACTACTTCTTTGCACATATTAGGAATTTCACTTCAAATAACCTCCAAACTATGGAATAAGGAACAAGCCAAAATCTCATTGGTTTCATTTTTCGCTTTCAGTATCTCAGACTGGAGAAGACCAATCAGACTCGAATCACTATCGTGAAGATTACGAGTTTAAGCTAAAGAACATATTTAAATATAAATATATTTATAATACATTTATTCTTAACAATTAGTCACGATTAGTCGTGTTGGAAAATTAAAGTTGTCTTGGATCAATCGCGACGATCAAATCGCATGAACTTTGCCCGAGGTCCAAAAGGTGTGGCAGCCACGGCTTTTCTGGGATTGTGCCACACCCCGTTAACTTACCTCCGAGGAGAATTTTAGCGAACAAAACATTTACGGTTCGATAGCCAAAAATCTCCTAATTTTGAAGAATGATTAGAGCTGAATTCGTCTTTGAAAATAACCAAACCTGAAGTGATTTTATTCTTTTGTCTCCTTTCAAAAGCTTTCATCTATCAAAGAGCCTTGGAGATTTTATTGAGGAAAATGATTTCAAAACTAAATTTGCGCTAATCCGTCGAGACAACAAGTTATGATTTTTCAAAAAAGGTGAGACAGAACTGCACCAACCAAATATAATAGAATGCATGCGAGAAAAAAGGAGGATAAAGCCGCATTTTCACTGCTTTGAAAACTCAAAGGATGGAAAAGTAGCAATGCACTATCCTAGTTCTTTTCATGATTATGCGAGTAATTCTTACGAGTAATTTACTCCAGTAAATGGACCGCGGTAAACCCCCCCCATCAGGGCATCAGTCTCGACGTGGACCGGAGTTGATCTCATCACGCCTCAGTCTAGCATCCAGTGAGCTATTGATCTGGATGCGGATCGCTTTCCAATCGTGATAATCATGTGTGCTCTTGAAAAAGGAACCACTTGAGCCAATTTGGTCGACCAGGTGAGCGACTGGAATTGAATGCGCGCGGCCATAATTCAACGCCGGCCAGCGCTGCATTTTTGTTGTATGCCCGGCGTCTTTGA
Organism: Cylicocyclus nassatus; assembly: GCA_958299035.1. Lineage (NCBI taxonomy): Eukaryota > Metazoa > Nematoda > Chromadorea > Rhabditida > Strongylidae > Cylicocyclus > Cylicocyclus nassatus. The sequence goes on from CATQJL010000001.1 coordinate 82,101,887, forward strand.
TAGCGACCACCATCGCAAAGTCGATGATGACCAGGGTAAAGCGGGGGGTGCGGCACGCCGCAGGGGTGGGGGGTCGCAAGGGGGGGGGGGGTAGGTAAGGGGGGGTCGTATCGACCCAAGGTCAAAAGCGGTTTTTAAGCGTAAAAGCACTGTAACTAAATTTTTAGGTGTGCCCACTCTTTTCCAACTATCTCTGACAACTCGGGGAACGTAACTGAGAGAAATACTAAATGGACTCTTGGTTTAGGTAAGAGTTTAACGATACATTTGAACAACTTGTGTCGGAAGAGAGGAACATACACATATTATTGTTATGGTTTCTGTGTAAAATGTACCTTTAAAAAACATTTATCTGTTGCATACGCTATACATATATATACACCTCGCTGAGCTGAAGAAGAAGAGAACCTTCCGCAAGTTCACCTACCGAGGACTTGATCTCGAGCAGCTCTTGGACATGTCCCGGTATGGTTATGTATTTCGCAGTTATTAGTGGGCAATTTTGTTATTTAAAGTTCAAATTACTGCAATAGCTTTGTTCAGAAGTTTGTGTGTTGGGCGGCTTTGAACTTTTTTGCCACTTATACTTTTTTATTAGGTGTTAGGACGGCAGAGTGCCTTATTAATGGCCATCTGTGGTCATACATTGGAGGCGGTTCCCATAAGTTTCGTGGTGTATCTCGTATATCTAGATTTTTTTGTTGCAATACAAGAAAATCAGACATAGCCCCTAAATGATGATATCGTATACATATCAGATTACTCAGAATTGGAAAAATCTTTATTTTTTCGTTCACTATTGGGAGTCTAACTAAATTTTTGGGGTGCTTGGCGTTCAGTATGTTCAAACTATTGATTTTCAAAACCAAAGTAAATCACTCCTCATTCTGATTCCATTTTCTAGTTCTCGATGACCGACTACTAATTTTCATTGAGCTGTTGATGTTACGGGCCCTCTAAGTACGTGCATCAACAAAATCTACGTCACATTGAATATCACAAAACCACTTACTGTTTTTTTTCCACAATACTACCTCTACAGAGAAACATAATTGCTACTTTTTGATTCATTGTTTCCAACTTTTAGTCGTTGTGCATTCAGGTTGCCAAATAAATGGATCTGCCCATCACTTGATCATCGTTGCGGTACAATTGTGAATGAAGACGAGTTGACTGCTGCAAATGATGATTTCCTCCCAGAAGCTATGAAGAATGAATGTTCAACTTTTTTTCGCGGTCCCTTTCTCTTGCTGTTTCTTTTGAAATAAAGATTTATAGAAAAACAGTATTATGATTTTGCACGTTCAGCGTTCAAATATATCACTGTTCTGTCAAATATTTATACATCCACCACAATGCAATTTCATTGCAGTTATAGTGAAATATGGTGATCGACTCAAATAAGTATACTAACATTGACAACAGCAACGACGTATGGCTGCCAGCGGATAAAAACGCACTTTTCGCCTTGATCATACTAATAATCGTGGTAGGTCCCAATTCGCCAATTTAAAACAGCCTAAAAAACATCTTTCTTTCAGCTGCTTTTCATTCTTACTCAAAAAAAAAACTGATCTTGTGCGGCACACCCTGGATCCCCGATGCACCTCGTCCCCGCGTGGAGCAGGCCTAATAGCCATCTCAGAAGATCTCGCGTCAACATGTTCCGATCTCTTTTTGTTGCAATAAAAATAGTTTTTTGTTGAAATAAACATATACTGAATGTGAGTTGTGGATCCGTATCCTAAAAATAATCGAAATCGCTCTTTATAACAGATAATTCAAGCATAATATTCTATGAGTGAACAACGCTTTCAGAAATGGCAACTGTGAAAGGCAAAGGCATCGTCCACCCAAATTGGGGTTTGTGAGACTATGATACCTAGCAGATGCAGGGCCCCCAACTGTGATTGCCCAACTTGCGCTGCCTAAGGTTGCTTCCGAAGCGAGAAATTTGCTTCGGAAATCGCTTCAGATGACGTTCGCCACGTTGGCTCCTCCTCTTTCGGGTGGGCGTGACGTTCTTCCCCCCCCCCATCCGCGCTCGCCCAATCAATCACCTTTCCGAAGAAATCGCTCTGCGGGTTCTGGAAACAGGGGTTTTTCGTGGTTTTCGTGGATTTTCAACTTGATATTCGCAATCAGGGGTATGAGAAGGCCCTGGAACGGCAAAAACATGGAGGTCGAAATTCTGGGTGGACGGTGCCTTCAAGAGCGAGAGGGGGGGGGGGGTAGGAATGGGGGAAGGGGTTGTGCCGAGGTCCGGCCCAAGGGGGGGGGGGTCGTATCCGGCGGTCGCGTGCCGCACCCCCCGCTTTACCCTGATGATGACCACTGTCAAGGATTTCGCCTAGCACATGCATGGATAAAACAAAAACACATTTTTCAACGAAAATTTCATGAAAAAATGAATGGTTGCAATATGAACCTAGTGAATTAAATCAATAAGTTCTTGCCTTAAGTAGCTTTTCTAAAAAAAGTCAGCAGACTCTACAAAAAAGAAAAAAATCTGTTTTCTTCCTTTTGATGCCAAAATCAGCTGTTCATCGATTCTCTCCTTTTCGGGTCATGTGGGGTCTTTCAGTGTTCTGTGAGTGTGTCTGAGTAATTACGTGGTAATAATCAAACATCAGCGTTGTGAAAGACCACAATTCATGAAAACTTGACAATCATCGCCGTAAGAAAGTTGGACTTTCATGTAATTTGAACTACAAAGATCACTCTTGCAACTTTTTTATATTTTACTTACAATTACTTGCGGAATCGCGTGTATTTCACGCAGCTAAAATACTCGAGTTTTACTGCGGAGCGTAGTTTGTAATATTTGTGATTATATTATTATTATATTTCAATGGTAACCGCAGAATTTTTTTGCGAGAAGGACTTCCATAACCCTGAAAGATTTTCTGCTGGAATTGAATTGATTTTTCACATAACGCATGATATGTTACGCAAGGACCAATCTTTTGAAGGTAATGGTGAAAAGATAATAAAATGATTAGGGCACGTTTTCCTATTTCATTTTTTTTTTTAAACAAACGCCCTCTCTTCTAACAAACATGCTGTGCGCAGCCGGCGAGCACAGAAAAGCATAATGAGAATTTGATCAATAAGCTAATCAGAATCATCTGAGCCATGCATTCATCAAAAAGAGAGTCTATCTCCTCTTTTCCATTTTTCAACGATCCATCTAGAGGAGAATAGATGAGATGTGGTGGCTGTTTTTTCTAATGAGTCACACAGCCTTAATTTCGTGAAACATTCTCGAACATTTGATCTTAGAAGTAAGCTGATAGCATGCTTTTAACTTCGCTGAGAACTCCAACTGTTTTTATACTTTCCTGCTGAAAAAATTCTCTTGCTTGAGTTTCATCTCATACGATGAGATTTTCCTTAACTAAACATTTCCATCATTTTTTTTAGCTGTTAGGTGATCCTCGATCCTTCGATAAAAAAGAAGTGAGCAGAAAATCGTAAAGGTCACTTATTTTCCTTCGAAGGAGCTTTCCTCTCCTCTCCCTATAGTGGGGGGGGGGGGGGGGGGGCAAAAACTCTAAAAATGGTCTTAGAGCATGCGAAAGAATTTGGGAACAATGCAAATTTTGCCCGAATCATAACTGACTTTGCGCATAATCTGCGAGATTTCTACGTCATCCCCCCTCTTGAAAAATTCTTGCGAAAGTATAGGTGTTAACACAAACCATCATTTCTATGAATTCTCGTTTAAAACCAAACTAAAGACTTTTATGTTAGCCTAATGCACTGCAAATTTTACTGCAAGTGTTTTCCCTTAACATGGCATTCAATTAGGCTCTTCAAATAAATATCAACGTCAATGCTTAACTAGAGGCGATGTGCGCTGTTTTTGCTTCAATTTTCTTACAGCCTTTGTTTTAGCTCTATAAAATGTCTCCTTGGGAAGATTCACCAGAATCATATAAATCTGAAGACCAAATTTCAAAGAAAAAAGATCAAAAGCTGAGCTTGGCATCCACCTGCGGCGATCAAAAACGACGCTTGTCCCACGTATCCGGCGACGTTTGATTGACACTAGCAACTGCGGTGAAAGGCAATTTCCAACTACATCCCTTTCGGGCTGTTCTAAAGTGCTATTCTGTTTTCATTTTCATCTAAATTGCCTTCTTGTCTTGATATTTTTCAAAATATATCCAGTCGTTACAGGCATTAAAACTGGAGAACTTTGCTTCCTAGGGAAAAAGTAATATGGAAGTTCGTAAGCGAATAAGCATCAAATTGTAGTTATAACTATTAGGTTGTTCCATAAGTCTTTTCGTTTTTGAGTTTACGCTGTAATAAGTCATACGATTATTCACAATAGACATTAGGATAACATTCGAAAGAGCAAAGCAAGCTTTGTAAGATGACGCTTATGCTTTTGCACCAACTTCGATCCACCTCAAGTTTGAAACCAAAATCTAAAAAGTTTCGGATGCCCAAAAAATTGAAAAATTTTTATATCTTCGTTCAGAAGACTCCTACAGATCTCTCACTCGCTCACGCATATACACTCCACATTGGATACTCATATGTGCTATTGCTGTCTTTTTTTTATTAGCTAGAAATCAAGAAACCGAAAATTTCCATGTTTTTAACAAAGTGAGGCTGCGCTGTTCTTACACTAACAGTTGTATACTACAAGCCCTGAGAAGTGCAGCAGTAATTTTTTAGCTCTCTGTAAGCCTTGGTTTCCAAGAAATGTTAAGTTAAGCATAAAAAATCCGAGTGAGGAAAGCTAAATTCGATATTGCTCGGGAACCATAGCTTATAGAGAGCTAAAAATTGGCGATTATACTTCAAAGGGGTCGTAATATACAACTTTTAGTGTAAGAACAGCACAACACCACTTTGGTGAAAACATGGAAATTTTTTCGGTTTCCTGATTTCTAGCTAATAAGAAAGACAGCAACAGTACAATATGAGTGTCTGATGTGGAGTGTATATGCGTGAGCGAGTGAGAGAACTGTAGGAGTTTTCCAAATGAAGATATAAAAGTGGGCATCCGTAACTTTTTAGATTTTGGTTTCAAACTTGAGGTGGATCAAAGCTGGTGCAAAAGCATAAGCGTCATCTTACAAAGCTTGCTTTGCTCTATCGAATGTTATCCTAATGTCTATTTTAAAAAAGAAGTGTATGACTTATTACAGAAAACTCAAAAATGAAAAGACTTATGGGACAACCTAATACATCAAATACAATGAATTAATACAGATCTCCAAAAAGTTTCATTAAATTGTGTTACTTAATTCCCAGAGTGCTGCATCTGTCGCATTTTTGCAGTCAGATCACTAGTTGTCACTTGACGTTGCGTAGGATTACTGTAGTTGGCGGTTGCGCGTTTGATCAACTTATCTATTGTGCAAATTTGCAAATGGGAGATGATTGAGTGAATTGATGCATGGAGTAAGTGGGGAAAAGATTTGAGTGAATGAAGAAATGGTTGTTGTATGTTTTAAGCATTCCTGCTGTTGTCAAAGTCCAAATAAACGAAGAGAAAATTTTCGAGGCCTTACGATGCATGAAAATGCAGACAGATCCTGTGAAAGGAATTGAGGGTGATCTATCCAATAAATAAATGAATGAAAAAAATAGGGGACAGCATATCTAAATTGAACGTTAGCAGTTTAAAAAAAATCAACATTATTTAAAACAGAATTTTGAACTTCCCACATTTTTGATTTAGGCATGCTTCACCAGAAATTTTGCCTCTAGCTGCTTTCCCACTTCCTTATACAGGGTGATGCACACTAGTCGATCGTTAATAACTCTCTTGCTTTCATGTCTTCTGCCGAGTTCAAGGTAAGATTCTGTAGAGCGAGATTTAGCTTGGACTTACAGTATGGAGCGAAATATCAGTCTTCTTCATTGCTGTGGCATAAGGGTGGGAACTTCGAGGACAATTTTGAGCGCCATTGAAAGCCTCAGAAATTGCCTCAGAAAAAAAGCCAAACAAGCCAGAAACTTTGAACTGGGTTAATCGAAGTCGCTGATTCTAAATATGAAAATTGCGATCCAGTATAGTGCTTCCTCCATAAGTTATTTCAAATTTTGGGTAACAACTGTACTGTTCTTCCAATGTTCGTCAAAAATGTTATTACGCCATCAAGAAAGCTCGAAAAACTTGCGAAAAGTTGCGCATGGAAACTAGCACGCCTGAAAACCTTGCCACAAAAATTTTCAATTTTTTTTTGAAATTGTCTCATCAAAAGGCCTATTCCACAGTGACCTGTATGCTAGTAGTTCATACCGTAACCCTACAGTAATGAAGAGTGATCGCTCCATACTGTAAATCTAAGTTGAACCTCGCTCTACAGAATAGTACCTCAAGCTCGGCAAAAGACAGAAAGCAAGAGAGTTATTGACGATCAAACCGTATGCACATCTTTTTGGGACACTCTGTATGTGTTATTTTTGAACCTTCTTTTTCCATCAGCCAAATTCCATGAGTAAATAATGTCATTGCTCACCAAAGGCTTTATAATCAACTGAAAATCTTTTCATGGAATTATACTTGCTCCTGACATGCATATAATGAAGTTATTGTCATAAATAGTGTGCGGGCGACATGTGTGTGAGAACGAATAACAATTATGAAATGGATAAATAAATGAAGAATGCTTGCAACAACATCTAGAGCGGCGAAGGCTTTGTATATTTCCACAAACACTATTTCTGCAAATAATTCTAGGGCCAAATCCTCAGAAAACTCTCTATTTACTGTTATTTTTTTGACAAACTCACTTTTTATTGTTCTTATTCATGCTGGGAAAAGATGTTCAAACAAGTGACCTCTTTTATGTAATTTATAGTCGAACGAACAACGAAATTCTAACGAATATTAGCTCGAAAATATCATTTTAAGATGTTATTGTACTTTTAACTGTACTTTCTCTCTTATGACCTATGAATTACATATCATGCATACTAAAATACTCTTTCTTTACTATAGACCTCGGCGTTGAATGGGATTAATAGCCTCTGAATCAGACTTTGCTGCCTTCTGCTTGATTTTCTTATTCACTCGATTACGGTAATGATCGAAGCTCACTTTATCCCTTTTACTGTTCAGATGTGTATAGCTCACTAATTACAGTGTTCAATCAAGCTATCAACGTTCATAATCTCCTCCAATCTTTCCGACCACCTGATACAGATGGAACTTATCTCCTTTCCTTCCTTTCTTATCCTCTTACAAATTATTAGATTGGCAAGAAAGCTCTCGAACATCTCCACAGTAAAATTGCTATTTCTTAGGTGGCAGTGCATCTACGAACGCAAAAATTTCTAGCTTTACTCTCACATTTATGTGGCTTATAACGGTGCAGCTGGGAGGTGCATAGGGCCAACCGGGGCGGAGTTTGCCACATTTCGATTACCTCATTTTCTTGCTGTATAAGCTCGAAATCCATACAAACTTTGCACAATTCTGAGTGAGTTGAGGTCAACTATATAATGGAGTTTGTGAGCGTCACAGCATGCACGGAAAGTGGAGATCTGAGTTCTGACAAAATCAATATTTTCGAATTTTTCGCTCTATTTCTAAAGGATTTATTGTTTATGCTTTTGATTAGTATGATCTTGCAGAGCTTGCTTGCTCTTCCTCTATCTAATGGTGTGCTGCATGCCCCATTTGGTGCAAAATTTTTGTCCTAATCCAGTGTCCGAGAACTTTCTTATCAACCTATTTTTTACAAAACATCAGGTTTTTATAGAACCCCTGATATAGAAAGGCCTAACTCCCAATTGAAAACACGAAAATCTCCACTTTCTACGGCACTCTCCGCATCGGAAGTCTTTTCCATCAATCTCTTGTCTACGCAACACCAAAATATGTACTAGTCTAAAGTGCTAGTGTTGATGGGATGTGATGAGTTCACCCATTCACTTATCTCCCGGGATTTTGTTGTTGTTTACTCTATAATTCCCAAGGGCTAAGCACAAAAATCAACCGCTGCTTCCGAAGAAGACTATTCTTAGTACGATGTTAATTTGCCCTTCTTACATGAACGTCTGAAGATGGCGAAAGAGTGAAAATAAAGCTAAATATTTTCAATACGCTCATCAAAAAGCGGAAAATTTTCCTTGTGGTGCGGGGCTCAAATTTCTGCTAATAAGTGGACACCCTTTTTTGGGAAGCTTCCTATGTGGAAGGCATTCCCATTAAAACTTTTCTACATAGAACTCATACACAAATTTTACACAAGCGATTATTCACAATCGAAAATACCTTTCATGAATGTCTATGGTTTTTCTACATTTTAAAGATGTTGCGATCAGTCTTGAGAACTATGTCAGTATTACACCACCTTCCAACTTCAAAAGAAGCATAGATGCTTGGAAAGAAGTTTTTCTAGACAGGGAGAATATACTAGCCAATACAGCCTCTGAGTATCTTGGTCGTTTTGTGGTTCAACTTTGAATGATGCTTAATTGCAGAGAATTTCTTTTCAAAGTGATATTGACATAATATAAGCTTGTCAAGTTGACGGAAACGTTTGACTCAAAAACCTAATATTGTCATTGAATACGTAATTATTTGCACAGAGTTCTTTTTTTATATCACTCAATACTCAATACTCAATACTATTAGGTTGACCAGAAAATTTTGTCTGTTTCTCTCATCGATCACTGGAACTCACAGAACACCAATCCATGGGCAAGCTAGGTATCATTTGGTTCAGATTTTTATCCTCTTTCATACAGCTGTATTTTCTCTCTGATCTACCTTGTCTTTGTAATGTTATTGCCATGACTTTTTATCAGCTCACCAGTAACGCCAAGTCTTTCCTGAATTTCAAAATTTTTTTGTCCTGGAGTTTCCAAAGAACGCTGGTAACTGTTATGTAGAGCAAACCATTGTCTACATTGCAGCTATTTTAGATTACATGGGCCACGTTTACCAAGTTCAGTATAATTTTTTATTTAATAAAAACCGCGGCTTTTTAACTATGCTTACCACGTAAAAGTACCGAAAATTTCAAAAAGCTGTTTCTCAAGGCAAATCAAACTTGGTCATGTTGCATAAATGATCTTTAATAAGAATCATTTTTCAATTCGCAGAATTTGAAAACTTCCGTGTATTTGCCGCAGTTGCGTGTTTTATGACTTTGCCAAAAATCGATCTCTTAAGAAATAATTTTTTTCAAGCTAAAGACAGCAGATTAGGAGAATTCAAAAGTATGTTCTTGTAGCCCGAGAACTGGTCTATTAGAATCATATTTAATCATTTTATAAACTTTAGAATGAAATTTTTTAAAATTAGTCGAACTTTGAGCAGATAAAATTGGCAGATGGAGAATTTTAACAAATATCGAAAAAGGCATGCAAGTTTATGGCTCGAAAATGTATCCATAAGAAAGAGGAGAAAAAGCTACATCGAATGCATGTCAAAACTCATTCAGGTGTTTATCGTGCGTGGTTGGTTTTATAGTGGTTTGAAAAAACCGACAAAACCTTCTTGACCTAATACTATACTTATTTATTACTCAATATCGATAAATGGTAAGACAAGAGCTTTATGCTGGCAATTGCTCCTTAACCTTTGAACAACAGGAGACGGTAGATGTTTTGTGGACAATAATGCTGAACTATTGTGCGTGGCAATTGCATTAACATCTCCAAACTATAGAAGTCATTTAAAAGAGATTGAAAGAGTCATTATTGAAAATTTTCCTCTTTCGGAAAGGCAAAGTTGATTAGATGCGTAGATTTAGCTATTAATTTCCTTGTCACGCACTTTTGCAAAGAACTTTGATCTGTTCGGGATAATTTGTGATGTTCTAATTTCTGGAAAATTGATGCTTTGGTTTTTTGCTACACTTCGGCTTTGCTCTAACAGCTTTAGATCAAGTGGATATACCTCATTAAGCAACCTAGATTCACTCATAATCCTTGCCGACTTTTCATCGTAGAATTCTACTATAGTTTTGTGAAATTTTGAGCGGGAGAATGAAATCACTACATTTTTTGATATTTTTTCATACTAGGCACTCTTCTCTTTTCAAATGTTTGAAATAAGGTCCTTGTGAAAAAAAAAACAATTTTGCGAAGCTTCTTGAGTAATAAACATTCAGAGACTCATGACTCCATAAAAAATTCTTGATTATTCACAAGAGCGAAATAAAGGCAGCAACATTGTGCTATGTCTTATTTTAATATTGTTCGTGTTTTCTTCTTAGCCTGATTAGGTAATGAATAATGCTCCTATTACTAAGCCTTGGATCCCAATCTTGGAGCTAGCCTTGGATCCCAATCTTGGAGCTAGCCTTGGATCCCAATCTTGGAGCTAATCCCGATCCTGTTTACTACTGTGTTACTCTCCAGAAGTCCAAACACCTAGCTTTTTGTTCTTTGTTTATGGTGCGCGTGAAAACTGCCATTGTTTGGTGACATGTGGTAAGTAATTAAATACATACACTATGAGATGAAGTAAGGATTAAGCCAGTGTTGGGGTTGGATAAACAGGTTGCTTATGCTTTTGGGGTTTTGGAAAACAATAGAGTTGTCTGATTTAGAAATGACTCACTTTCAAGGACGCTCAGCACAGCAACGAGCTACTATGTAATGTTCGATTAAGAATATATCAATGACAGAGGGTTGCTTTCTTCGAGAATGGATGCGAAAATCTGCGAAAATTGATTGTATTGTTATTCGAAAAATTGTATCGAAAGGATTTTATTCCTAACTTACTGGATTATTCAACCGTTTTGATTGTAGATGACGAGTAGAGTTATATTTATAAATTGTACGGAAAAGAAAGTCGACTTTCAGGACATTTGTTTATTAGGGTGATCACTAAAAAATGGGCAGCTTGATTTTTATTGAATTTTGAGATTTTTTGTTTTGATCAACAACAAGCAGGTTGATAAATAAGTGTAATAAATAATAGATAAATAAAATAATTAAATAATCAATAAAATTATAATAATAAAATATATAAACAAATAATAATAATAATATAATAAATAATTATATAATAATCAATAAAATAATCATTAATAAATAAGTGTTTATTAGAAATTTGTATTTATGGTTGAAATTCAAAGTAGAAATCAGCTTGTAAAGAAATTTTGCCTCTTACACATCTATATCAACTTTCAGAAAAGTAAGCTCAGAAATTTTGAAGAACTTTTCTCCCTAAAAGTCAAAAGAAAATGTGCAACGGTAACTGAAATACACTCATACATTTTGTGATTTAGGAATGAAAGGGGAGGAAGTTATTCCTTACCCGCTCTACTACAACAAATATTTTTTCAAATCGAAGATTTGAAGTGAGAACCCGATTATGCGTTTTGCCCTTCTTCACCCCTCCGAAGTGGGCGATATACCGAGCGAGAGTAGTGGGTATGCCTGATGATTACTCTCACAAGGGGAAAATAAATAGGAAGTGTCAGTCATTTTTCATCTGAACGGGTCTGAGCCGTCGAAATATATGAGCTCATAAATATTCATTCATCTCGGCTTCAAAAAAAAAATGCTGCGGTGTTACCATTTGGTAACTAAAACTCATTTTTATTTCTGTTTTCTGCTTTTACTGGATGTGTGCATGAACATCTAGCCTACCATAATCACCGCTAAAATTTCCAAACCAAAATATGAAAAAATGAGAATGCCTGGACTTTTTCTTACAATTATATCTGCCACTTAATGTGTTTGCGCGTTTTCACATTGAAATGCGTAAAAATTGTCTATGGATGCAGAGCTCGGATATGTGCATTGTGATTTTTCACGCGCACATGTTGTCGACACCGCTTGGGCACTATGTGAGAGTAAAATTCGGATCATATTCTTGTATAAACAACGTGCCCTTATTCAACTGCTGACGGCTGGAAGGCGGGGCTTCGTAGCTTAATTAAGGCTAGGTAATGATCAGAGAGCACGCGCGCGAGGGAGACGCAGACTGCGTCGCAGGCGCTAGCGGCCTTAATTAGGTCACGAAGCCCCGCCTTCCAACCGCCAAGCCAGTTGAATCAAATTTTATGCGTTTTCTAAATATTCAACAATATTTTGAACGAATAACAAATATTTTGAAAAAAAAGGAATTATCTGGAAATACTCTGTCAGCCCAAAGGTTCTAATTTAAGATCATGATTCATTCGTTAAAAGCAGTTCCGACCGAAAAAATCTTTGAAAACTGCAAAATGTGCTAATGAGGACTAGATTACTTTAATGCTTTTCGAGTTGATTCAGTCAGCAAATCTGCAAGTATTTCCAATCTACCTTCACTTTTCTTATTTTCAGAGCGTATGAATCACCTCTAATCCTCTAAGGAAGTGTTTGTTCACTTTCTTGGTGTTTACCGTTCTGTTTTGTGCATCACATTCTCGGACATTAGAGGATTATCCTGGGTTATTCATAGCGCTATTTTTTCCCAAATGGGAGTGCTTCAAAAAGTCTGGAGTAGACGTTTCTTATTCGAACTTTTGTGAGAAACGTCATGCGAAGGGTCCCGAAGCAATAATGATGGTTCTTAAAAAAAATGAGTACTTCGCTTTGCTTGGCAAAAATGACATCAACAATCACTTCATTATTTCTGTCCCAACGCTTCAAAAAGAATCTGAAAACGGAGCTCAAATCAACTTACTACCTTTTGTCAACCCCCGAAAACAACTTTTGACATATTTTTCTGGTGCAAATAAGGGGAAGAAGTGAACGGGAGGGGGGGGGGGGAAATTCTGACGTTATGCGACGAAAAAGTTCCAGACGTGTACCTAGAGCTGTCGATCCACTGCCGTGTCTGAAGGACACTTCCAAGCACCAGCAAATTAGTTTGGCTTTTAAGTAAGCCACGCCCACTAGGATGTTATTCTTTCTTTTTGCAGTGTTATTTCCAGTTCCTTGTTTTGGAAATATCTAATTAGTTTAGGATATTTTACCAATATAGGTCCCATGGATTTCGTTAAAAAAGCGCAAGAATTCAAATGAATTTTCTAGACTTATTTTTTATAATTCGTTACCTAATGTGCAAGGCTCACAGCACAAGAAAAATTAGTTTTCATCATATGAGAGTTCTAGAGCATAATTTGTGTTTATAGAATTTCAAACAAATTGGTTTACAGCATAACATTTCATTCTATTCATTAGTACATAGCTCCTCTGTTTCAACAACATTTAGCTTTTATGAAAAAAAACTCTGTAAAACCTTAATCTTGCTACTTGAACGAGCTTTAGTTGAAGTTTGAAAATATCTGAATGGCGCTAAATGTTTTTTACCATTTACAATAATATATTATTATCATAGTACTTGATTACTCTTTACAACTATTTATTTTCATTGTTATTTATTTATTCTACTATGTATTTATTTTTGCTTACTAAGTAATATTTCTGTATGAACACTATGCCAACTTTGATATTATGTGAAAGTTGCATACTGGTTTGTGTTCATAAAAAAGAAAAAAAATTATCAAGACTTTGCTTTGATGCAAATTTTCTACTCTACGGTAGTAAAGAATAAATCATGAGATCTTGTAATGCAATCTAATACATTAAATGCTAACGACACAGTTGTAGTGACATATATTTTCTTTACTTACGTCAATTAAGTAGAAAAAATAGATTTATTACTACAGCCTAAAGCCAGAAATTACATGTATGCCCTATCTGTAATCGTTTGATCGTTTTAACTTTTTTGGCTGTCTGGCCACGTCAAAGTCATAAATTAATAATAATTCTTGGAGATATGTCTGGACAATTGATTTTTGCCAACTCAATAAATTGCTCAAAGATATTTGAGGCCAAAAATGTCCTAAGTAATGTCCTAACTGTCCAATGTCCTAATTCTTGAGCTTTTGTAAATTACGACTGCATAAAAAAGAAAAAAACTTCCAAGAGCAACATGAACTTGAAAATTTTGAAAAAAAACCTCGGGTAAATTCGGTAGTATTGTTTTACAATTTTCAAAGATTTCCAAGGAAGTAAATTCTTCTTTGCATTGTTCTTACAACTTTTAAGAAAAATCGTATTTATTGACGGTTTTTGTTTCGGATATGGCTCACATACCTCAATTTCAGAAACAGCTTACAGAAACCTTCCTCGTTCCCCCTCCCCCCTTCTTCTACCCCCTCTTCACCTTTGGAATATCTGGTAATGCTGTTATACTATAGAAAATATAAAATGTGTATCTAATATTCAAAGAATCGTTAGCTGTGTTCAAAAATCTTCCAATAGCGGGAAACCGCGGCGGGTCCCGAAGCGAACGCTCTTCCAAATGGCACCTTAGATTACTGGTTCACTGGTATAGAGCAAAATTTCATTATCAAAATGATTGTCAGAAAAAAAGCGCATTGAGTATTTTTTGCTTTTCTCCTTCCTTCCCACTACAAAGATTTTATCTCAAATCTTTTCTAGTACTATAAGAACCCCCTACCTCGTACACCCAATCGTCAAAAAATTCGATTAGACTGATTTGCTCCAGTTTTACCCCCTTGAACTTCTTTTTCTCTATTTACTTCCGGATGAAAAGTTCCTTCTAGGTGCAAGGAGCCACATCCTAATTGCGAGTGGTCTACTCAAGTACAACATTAGGGAATCCTATTCCAATAACAATCTTACTTGAGAACTATATATTGGCCATTTTCTTGGGTTAACCATGGTAACCTCGTCCGTAAAATGGCTTTCTGAAAGAAGGGATGCCATAAAATCTTTATGGCTTTGGAGGAACATCATTCTAAGTCATTATCGCATGTCTAATGGCATCTTCTTTTGTTGATTCATGGATACCTCTAGCCGACTCTCATAAATTTTCGTTTTCAAAATCTCAAAGCTTCCCCCTTCCTTCATGTAGAAGCAGTAGCCATTTTGTTATTACCTAAGACTTTAGATACGACTATTTTACTGACTCGATAAAAAAATACCTTTTGTAAGTGTTTATTATCACATACAAGGTGGTAGATAAGAAATACGCCGAGAAGAAAGTGGGTCTTGATTCTTTCGCAAGCTGGCACTAAGCTTTGAGAAAAGTATTTCCTCTTTAACGCTAATCTGATTTTTTTAGATCATAAATATTTGACTTGTTCACAAGCAGCAGCAGCTTTGCTAGAATACAACATCACAAATTTTTACGGGTTTGAATTTTTGAATACTTCCCGTAATAACGCTAGTCGTCTGCAAGAACATAAAAACGAGCTGCTTGTGATTTTTATGAATACTCGTCAAATTAAAGGTCCGCGACCCTTTCTCGCCGAGAAAGGAGGCATGTTTAGAGGAAATAATATAAAATTCAATATGCCCTTTGATTTAACCGGTTTGACGGGTGGAAAGCGACCGCTCGCACACGCAACGCGTTTGCATCTCTCTCGCGAGCGCGCTCTCTAACCATTCCTTAGTTAAGCCTCGATGCCCCGCCTTCCAGCTGCCAATCCCGTTGAATCAAAGCGTATCAAAAGCAAACAAATCATTTCAAATTTTCCACACCTCATAACTTATAAAAATAAGTTCTACGTTTTTTTTTATTTCAGTAAAGAGTCCTCCTACTCCATTCCTATTTTTCCTTCCAGGAGTAGGACGTACAAACTGACAATTATTGTTCCTCTTTCCAACTATGCAACAATTCTTCTCCTGAACGTCTTCACATTACCATCTCGTAACTAATATAAACTAACCGACTATGCCTTTTATTGCGTCAATGCTTTTTATGATCGCAACTCTGAGCTAAGCGAACATTGTCTAGGATTTCATTTGTTACATTATACTCTTTCCTATAACAGTTTACTTCCTTTTTTTCTAGCTCCCTCGTCTGGTTTGGTGTCGACTAACAAATTACTTCTGTTTCGTATAAAACGGCAAAGCCTTACAGACTTGAATTCAGGCGATCGTTATCACTTGAACTGCGATGTAAATTAGAAAAGGCGTAGGAGTACTGGCTTCTTGAAGAAGAGTGCTCCTAATGTGCCCTCTGGAGTTCAGATGAAGAACCTTCTGAGTTCAAAACTCTTAATGAGATTAGCAGTCAGGCTGCCTTTTTTAGTAACACTCAGAAAAACTAGATTATGACATAATTCGTACTTCGACGCAGCTAAGGTGACGTGATTGGCTATGGGTTGCGCGATGATTAAAGATTGGAAGTTAATTTACTTCTAAAAAATATTTATGACTGCGTTAGCGCTGTAGAAAGATTGCAGTTTTTTGCATACCGTAACCAGCTATGGATCAGTGTAAGAGAAATGACGAAAAACCAACAGGTTGCCCTTCTCTTAAGCGTCATCATGCTTAATAGAAGAGCTCATACAAACAACAATAAATTACGTTGTCTTCTCTCCATTTTCTATTTTCCGAACCTACTCAAATCGACGAATACTCACTCATACATCAGCTCCGCTCACATCACTTCCAATATTCGACGATCGGTTTTATAGAGCAGCAGTACTAATTTTTCCCGTATCGCAGCTCGGCGATGCGAGAGCTCCTTGGATCGGCCTGGCAGGGAGCGCCTGTAGTCGCTGCGGGACCACTCTGGCTGGGAAACGCTTCCAAGTGGGATACATAAGGCTGCTCTTTCCTTCTTTGACTTTCGTTTTCATTAATCTTTTCACATCACTGGGGCCTTCAGCAGCTTCAGCAGAAGACGATTGTGTTAAGCAGTCGAGCTTTAGGATGCTTTTGTGGATCGGATAGCAGATGATCAACGATGCGGGAGTGGAGATTTGTTCGCGCCGTTCCATCTGGAGTGGGCTTCTAGCGGCAGAACTTGATATGGGAACCCAGAATCTTTCTGTGTTGAGGCTTTTGACAAGTAACATGAAACGAGCGACTTATCCCGTGTTATTGTTTCAAAGGCGGTGCCCAAGCAAATCTGGGCATGTGGGTTTTTTACCTTGGAATCTGACTTGAAAGTTTTAGCTAGGGCATTGCCTAAACCGCAGCGCAAATTGTTTATTCACGGCTGGAACCCCCCCCCCCCCCCCTTAGAATGGGTCCCAGCGCGAATGTAGTGTTAAAGTGAGCGAAATCGTTCTAGAGTCACGGTCACGGTGCAGGGGAGTTTTCGAGGACGAATTCAGCGGTGAATGAACAGTCTGCACTGCCCTTTAGGCAGTTAGGACCCCTTCATCAATTTCCGGGCGACAAACCCCTGGGCCCAGATTTGCCTGGACACTGCCCCTAAGTCACTGTTTTATAGGTAGTGGTTCATAGTACACTCTTTCTCTGGTTTCATTTAATTCTACAAACTTAATTTAGACGCGCGTTTGGGTTGTAGTGCAAGTCGGTAGCAGACGCCTAAGATCCTAGGGTGCAGGTTTAGCGATGCAGGACAGTCAAGCACACGCTAAAGGTGCTGAGCCCATATAGCCTCAACATTACGTCCATATGTCCGAATATTAAGGCCTTCACGCCAAATTTATAAGAAAGTCCACAACACTCTCCGTTCAGTGCCAGCAGTTGACCGGCCACTTCTTAGAACAGCCTTTTAACGAAAGCGCTTCTGCATAGTTCTATATTGTGACTAATTGAAAACTTTTCTGAAACTTAATCAAACTATAGATCTTGATCGTTCAGCTAGTAGTTTTCAAGAAATATAATATTATCTGGTAAAATGCCTTGGCTTGCTATTATAGATGCTCAAAGCTACCGTATTTCGAATATGGCACATGCAGTCTCTGCATATATCTCTTTGAAAATTCAGAGCTTGATAACAGACTTAATACGTTCGATGTCCATCTGGCGTGAACATCGTTCTTCTTGACATACATACGGATCATGCAAACCTTTCTTCCGATTCAGGTCATTTGCATGAATAGCCTTTCCGTCTAACGATAAGAAATTTTGGAGCTAGGTCTGATCTACGACCAAATTCACTAACTTAAGCAGCATCCAGATCATCTTGGTTTTTCATGCTTAATTTTGCTGTTTAAGCGATTATTCCTTCATCGTGTCTGTATCTTGTACTGATACCGCAATTGATAATCGTAATATAAAATCTTATATTATCAGTAGCAGTTCACTTTCCAGGAACTACTACAGCAACTGATAAACCGTAGTGTAGAATTTTACATCCTTCTAGTCCCACTAGCTGACATGTTGACGCTGACATTCCTTCTAAAGACGAAGTAGCCAAATTATAAAAAGTGCATGAGATTAACGCAAAAAACATTGACGTACACCGGAAATAACAAGATATCCTTCTATTCATCGCTAGCAGCAAACGAAATGTCCAAAAAAGTGCTGATCTCCTTCTTCTTACCCTAAGGACGACATTATAACTCTAGGTCGTCTAAAAAGATATGGTCGGATTGTGAGAACTGTCGTCATCTACGATTCTCGTGCAAATCCAGTTCTTCCAGACGGCAGCTGGGAGCAGCTCAGCTCAGATATCATTTTTCACACGATTTGCTTTTTGACGTCGAGACCCATGAATGGTAAGGACAAACGGACAGCCCACAAAGCAGTGCTGAAAAAAGAGGAGGCGTGAGATCTGGAGGGAGGATGATTGTTTATATAGTCTTGATGGCGGACTGTTTTATATAGCTAAGCTCATTCTTTTATGGATCACTTATTTCTTTGAAAGCAATTTTTAGGATTAAGGCTGGGAACACCTCCAAGAGCGACGTTTTGTCTCCCAATATTATAAGCAAATGCAAATCAGCAATGTTTTCGATACTGCGCGCTCTGTTGAGTCCGACGTCTCTTTGTGTTGCGCTCAGCCCGTTGTCCATCTTTCCGCAGTTTTCGTATCTCTTTTCAAACACCAAAAATCTTCATAAACCACATTCGAAACTAGTTGAGTAAATTTAGTAGCCCGTCATGATGAAATTCGGTCTAGACAATTTGCAATTGTGCAATTGCACATAATGTGCGTAGTGGTGCAAACTCGGAACATCACTGGTCGACTTCATTAACAAGTTAGTTCTCTTTTAGAAATAACCGTAAGGAAGAATTGGATTCTACGTGTATCAATCATTTTGTGTGCAATTGCAGAAATGCAAGGTTGGATTTGACTACAGCTTGCGCGTAAGACTCTGATTCTTGTGTTTTATACAATTAATTACTCACTTTTATTTTTTATCTATCTATTCACATATCTATCTGTTCACTTTTATTAAATCACACCTCTTTCTACAGTCTTTTCACTCCGAATTAGCCTTCTCTACTTCCTTTTTCAAAATTCTCGGAACGAAATTTGCAGCGATGTACTTTAAGCTTCTTTTTCACGTCACCAAATTCTGTTTTTATCAATGGCCAAAAAAGATTTAAGGTTTTCAATACCTCGCCCTCGTGGACATTCGCCAACGCACTCTTCTATATATAGCAGCGATAATGAGAGGCTTTTTATATGGCTTGTAGAAAAGACGATTATAAAGTTGAACTTTAATTCCCAGTCAATTCTAGTACCAATGTTTGGCTACCGATGGTAGGCTCGTCTAGATTTTCCGGTGGGAAGTTATTCCACGATCAAAACACACACAGAAGCATTCTTTTGTTCTTTTTCGCCCGAACAAGAACTCTCTCATACCTTATAGTGCCAACAAATTCATCTTCCTCTCATCTCTTATCTCGCCAAAAAATAATCTTTACCGTTGCCATCTTATTTTGTAAATTATTTGCAAATGTTGATGCCCTAAATGTATCCGATTATTCAGTGGATTACCAATCAACCTATCGTTTTATGTTCTCTTCGTCTCAGACAAATTCGTCGTTGACCACTGATTCCAGACGCCTTTTATTTACGCACTATATCTTGTGTCTACCTCAATCAAATGAAATCAAACATACTAGTCTGCACACTTAGCAAATTGCGGGTATAGGGCGTTAGGCGACAAACCCAATTTTTTTGAACCCCAAAGAACTCCCCATGCAAAACGTCTCCGGCGCCAAAAACAAGGGGTTAGGGTCGGGGCCGATACATTACCCGACGCCATTGAAAAAATGGTGCATACTTTTGAGTTACGGGATTTACGTTGCTTACGTTTTGCACATTTTGTCGCCTAACGCTTGCCCTCCCTTAGCAAATTGCTGATGTCTGGAGTGTTGAAGAAGTCAGCCAAGTGTGAAAGGAATACTATAATATTTATTCGTTAAACGCAATCTTCACTTCGCATCACTGTAATTACTATGATAGTTGTCGCGGCTAGCGGTGCACGCGCTCTTCAAAGTATGCAGCACCACTTGATTCGCACATCCGATCGCGATTACGGTAGCCTTAGCTTTTCGGACCTCTCCTTGCTGGCGCTTAGCTAAGAAAACGGCTCTGTAAGGCGGCGGAGCCTCATTTGCTCGCTTGTCCATTTTCGCCTTTATTGATTACTTTTGTCTGTAATTTCAATATTGCACCATCGTGCCTTGAGCTCCCGCATTGGATATGTTTTTGTTGCTTTCCAAGCGGTAGAAGCGGTTGCACATTTGGGGATAATTCAAGCGCAGTACGCGCAAAGATGAAAGCAACCCCTTTTGGAATTGGTGCTGAAAGGATTATCGGGAACGGAAAGGGTTGCATCATTTCTTTCGGCCCTAGGCAACCGGCGACGAGTCTGTTTGGTGAGGCCTCGGGAAGTTTATGATCTGAGATAAGTCTAACGGTAGCCATGTTTCTTCTTTTTCTTATTTGGTAGTTTCAAGTTGTAGTGTAGTTTGTGTTTAGAGATAAATGTGTTTAATCTAGTCGGTTCCTTTCTTTTCATCAGCGTTCACGCGCTATCATCGTGCCGTTTTGTACGGGTAGAGGTAGTCCTTGGCAGCGGCCGTTAAGGAGTACCTAACCTCATCGGACGCGCACATCATTTCAGAGACAATAGGGATTTTTGGAGTAGTTACGGCGAGTCGCGGTTGGGCTAATACACCGAGGCGCCACGGTCGATTTGTCTTAGATGAAATAAGATTTGTGTTAAGCTCAAAGAGGCAAATCATCTGATGGAGTTACTGTAATCATTTGATGTAAGTTTTCCGATGAAAATATAGTACTAAATAAAAAACATACTTAACATTAGCAAGCAATATTGAGTATATATAGAGCCGCAGCGTGATAAGCTATGGTAGGGCAATATCTCTTTGAAAAATGTCTTGCCGAAACAGGAGTCTTTTCTTCACAGAGTGTTTGCCCTCAAGGAATGGTGCGACGGTTGCGAACAAATGTTATCTGTTTTCTGCTGACTCTTTTTTGCAAAGACAAGTGCAGTAATGTACAAATTTCCTTCCACGTGATATGTTACTATGTATCAGCTGAAGTTTTGCCAAAATTTCGTGATAGTCCTAAAATAGCGTAAATCTCTATATCACTATTTGCGGGTGCCACTGAAAACAACGCAAAAATAATGTCACAATCATCTTACAGTAAGAACAAGGAGGAGAAAGTGTGCAGTGTTGACTATGCAAAGTCTTGCAAAATCTGACCGAATAAAGAGCCTCTGTTCAAGCCCGAAAACTCTCATGAGAGCACAATTGGGACCTCCTATATAAGTTGCACTTTTCATCAGCACAACATAAGCACCACCTTGAGCACATTTCTACAACTGAAGCGGGCACCATTCTCTCTTTTCTTTCTAGGTTTTTCTTTACCGTCGTTTCGCGTTAATAATGAGCTGTTGAGAGATTTATTGTGGCAAATAAAGTAGAGAAGAGCCTTTCAATTGTCTTTCAATGAGCAGAAATAGCTTCTTCTAGTCACCTCTTTTTTCTTGCATCCATCATTTACATAGAAATGGTATGCAGAAAGTATGTAGGCATGAAGAAATGCTTTGAATAGAAATTATACAATGTTATAGACATAATGAATGCTATAGCCTCATCCCGCAAAGATTAGTTGGCCTACAGCGCACTAAAAATTTTGATGTAAAAATTTAATTAGAACCATTTTCTGCAGATTCCTATTATGAATAGAGGGGGAGAAGTGACCTATCACTTACAATTTTTTGGGAAATGAAAAATGAGTTGCATCATACAATGTTTAATCCTAAACAAAGCTTTCTCTAAGTTTCTCGATTTGATTATCTGACTATTTTCCGATGCAAAACTTTCACTTTTATCATCAATATTGTTATTTAAGCTATGGGAACTGCATAACTGAACCTTATCCAAATTTAGACATGCGTTTTTCGTTTTCCATGTTCTGATTTTCTTCGGTTGTTGATTTGTTCACGACAGCTCGGCTCAGATATTCTCATTTGTATTGTTTCTAAAACTTCAATATTTTATTTGGCTTTACACATTGGAATATTATTACATTGTAAAGATAGCTGAATAAGTTGATTTATAGATTTGATCTTCTGAATTCTTGCGCTGGAATAGCTTCTCCAATAGACTTTCTTATTGTAAATAAGTCTTACTGTCAAGATTGCGTACACGTGAGCAAAAGCTCGAAAGCTCGAAGTTTGGTGCCTTGAGTTTTATGTTGCTCCCTATTATAAGAATGTAAGCTACTAATAATAATAGCACTTTAGTTAACATGCAGTTAAATACTGCGGGAAATAGTAAGGGAAAAATTACGAAGAGTTTGAAACTATAACTACTAAGTATTAGGCGGGTCCGAAAGTTCTGTCGTTTCATTTTCAAAAATTCGTAACTCCGCGAAATTTCAACGGATTTGCTTGCTTGTGATTTTACTAGAAAGAATAAGTCTTTCGCTCTCAATCGTTGTTTTGTGGAGCTTCTGTTTCACATTGGGTGCGGAGATAAAAATGGAAAACTAAGACCATGTAAACTTTGATCATTTTAAGTTAGGTCTCCAAAAATCTGGAATGCTGCAGAAAAATTTGAAATCGTCAGTACTTATGTTTTTTGACCTCCTCTTTGCAGCTGTGAAAAGTTTGCGCTGTTTGGACTTCTCTGTGAGAAGTTATGATTTTCGCGAAAATTGACAAAATAATCAATTTTGGCGTTTTCCATAGTAAACTCGATACTCATAACTTTTCACAGAGACGTCCAAACAGCACAAACTCTTTACAGCTGCAAAGAGGAGTCCAAAAAACTTAAGTGCTGGCGATTTCAAATTTTTCTGCACCATTCCAGATTTTTGGTGACCTAACTTAAAATGGTCAAAGTTTACATGTTCTTAGTTTTCCATTTTTATCTCCGCACCCAATGTGAAACAGAAGCTCCACGGAACAGCGTTTGAAAGCGAAAGACTTATTCTTTCTAATAAAATTACAAGCAAGCAAATCCGTTGAAATTTCGCGGAGTTACAAATTTTTGAAAATAAAACGACAGAACTTTTGGTTCAACCTAATATAAAAGTGAATTTTTTTGAAATTCTTTTCGTCCCTTCGTTCAGAGTTTTATTTCTAGGCCCTCTCCGGGACTCTGCAGTAAGGAGAGAGGACCTCAAATGTTTTCTGCAAAGATTTTTTCCGTTCTCACTGTAGGTAAAAACCTGGAGCATGAGTCAGCTGTACAAGCTGTATTCTAACTAAAGGTGAAAAATTTTCGAAATTCTGCACGTAAGAGAGAAACTCATTTATCGATGTACCATTCCGTTACATACTTAAGCAGCAGCTATCCGTCACTAATGAGAAACACTTACATTCTTGCATTTTCCATTCTTTCATTAACTTTTCTAGAACCCGATGGCTTCTCTTTCTGCCAATGTGTGCTGTTTCTGCTCGGGGTGGCCTGCTTCTAAGATCCTCCAGCACAATTTTCGATTATAAATTTTCAACGGTTTGTATTTATGTACTATATCATCGCTCATCCTTGCCGCATAGGTACGACTTCTTTATCTTTGAGTTCGAAAAAAACTATAACCACAGCAGTTAGAAGAACGACAATTCTAAAAAAAAGTTCAAAAACATTTAGAAGAACCATCATTTTCAGTGAACTAGGAGCTGGAAGGATGCTCAAAGAATACTGATGTGCTTTGTTTTCTTCTTCCATGCCTAAGAATTCTAATGTTATTGTTGTCGCACCGGCATGCCCAGAAAAATTAACTCAGAGTCAAGAACTGATCCTCTGGCTTACTCTACCCTCTTTCTTCACGAAAAATATTGACATTGTCCCTGATGTTTCAAGCATTTTAGGCTTTATTTTATAGATTTTGAATAGCTCCTACTTCTTTCAAGGTATGTGAAAGACACCAGAAATCTTTTTTGACAAGATTTCTTAGCAGGGCCTGGCACCAGCTGGCACGGGGCAAGCTGGATATCGTTTTTGGGGCAAAAAGCAAAGGGGGTTTCGTTTTTGTGGGCGAAGACATACGCAAAATTGGCGGCGACGATCTTTTTTTTTTTTTTTTTTTTTTTTTAGTCGACGTTTCGTTTTTTGGGGGATTTTGGGGATTTTTTTAGGATTTTAGAGGGGATATCGTTGAGGATCAAAGGGGACTTCGTAAAATTTCCCAAAAGTCAAGGGGGACTTCGTAAAAATTGGCAAATTTCAAAGGGGACTTCGTTTTCAAAATTCCCTGGTGCCAGCTCGTGCCGAGCCCTGTTTCTTAGTAAATTTGTTAGTCCGTAAAATCCCCTTGTGGGAAAATCTAACTACAGTAATACAATCCAAGCGTTGCACTTCGCAAATTTCTATTACTTTCTTATTCCCCACGGCTTTGTGTGTGATGACTTATTGCTTAACACATTTCTTGCAATCGTAACTATTTATCAAGAAGTTTTTTGATCTATGATAAATTCTTCTAATCCCTATTTCCCTATGTATCCACGATCGCGTTTGAAGAACGATAACAAATGGTTTTAGAAGACATATACCAATAGCTAATTCGGTTTTACAGAATTGCCTCAAAAAAGCTCTTTCCTTTGGGTATGTCTTTAGCCTTTGTAAAGACTTATCGATCGGATTTTCAAATTCATTTTTTCATTGAATTCTCAAGCAATTTTATGCTTTGCTCAGCATTCCCCCTATAGTACTCTGCATAATCTTGCGAGCACTATATTTTTCCTGTTCGCTCTTCTAAAGTTTCTTTTTCGAGGAAAACGAAAAATCCAAGGCGCTTAGAGAGAACTTAGCAAAAATTACTCACAATCACTGCTCCAATAAGATTTTTCCACTCCATTCATCTCTTGTATGATATCATATAATTCATTGTGTGCCCATCCTCTTTCGCACCATAAATATATTTTTCGTCTGTAAGTAATCAAATGCACTATCCAGAAGTGTTCCACTGCATCTTATAATAGGATTGATGACGTGGAAATCCATTTCTTGAAAGGATTTGCATAATCTTTCGAGGGAATATTCTGCTTGGTCATTCGTAGTTCTGAAGCGCACGAAGGGAAGAACTTTGTATGTGGAGATGAGTGGTTGAAGAAAGTTTTTGAAAAATGAATATCATGGGGGAGAATGAGAAGTTACTGTACTCCAGATTAGTTGATTTTGAGTTCAATAAGTGAAGATTTATTCAGTCTTAATATTATCATCTTCTATCATCTCTTTAAATTCTTACTGGAGTATATTATACCATTTCTAGTATTATTTCATATCACCAGAAAACGTTCTCCGATAAAAAATGTTATTTATATTAGGTCGTTTCAAAAGTAATTTCGCTTTTTTCAAACGGGCACCACATTTGACGGAACAAAGCTTTCTAAGAGATCTTGGAGGCATTAGATGCAGAATTTCATACTCTTTCTCATGATTATGAAATTGTTGCAAAATAGTCGATGAGCTTTCAGAAAATAACCAAAATCTGCGACCCATGCTTTTTCAGATGGTCAAGTTTCGCGATTTTTCAAAACTTTCATATCAGTCCTCAGAAGGAGTTCAAGTGACGCCTTTACAGAGCAAACCCTACAGAATGCAAAACTACTTTTTTCTCCTTTCCATAGCTTGTCCTACATTTTTTACAGAATTTTAACTGATGCTACCGATTTCCATACTTGGGCAGCTAAATCCTCGTAGAACATCAAAAGAAGAGCAGTTTGCGCACTATTCAATGCAGCATTTTCTCCCCTTTCTAAAAGGTATTTTTTGTTTCCGATTCGTTTAGTTTCCGGGGAGAAATCATCATAACTCATTTCTTTAGCGAGCCCCAGGCTGTAGCCGAAAAACTCGAAATTTGATATTTCAAACCCGTAAGCTCTCATTTGCTTTATAAAATCAATATTAAGTCATATATCATTTAAAGAGCTTGAAACTCCGAGTAATTACTGATGTTTGATGCGATTGTGGCTGAGGTGGGCCTGCCAAAATCCGATGGTTCTGTTAAAAAATCTTTTAAAAAGTTACGGCGAGATACGAGAAAGAGAAAAAAGTAGTACTGTATTCTATAAGGTTTACTCTATCGAATGGTTACTCCAACTCCTTCTGAGGACTGATACGAAAGTTTTAAAAAATCATGAAACTTGACCATCTCAAAAAGCATGGGTCGCAGATTTTGGTTATTTTCTGAAAGCACATTGACTGTTTTGCAACAATTTCATAACCATTAGAAAGAGAATGAAATTCTGCATCGAATGCTTCCAAGATCTTTTAGAAACCTTTGTTCCATCAAATGTGGCGCCCGCTTGAAAAAAGCGAAATTACTTTTGAAACGACCTAATATAAACACATTGCTAAGTATTGGAGCAAACTTTCTATATAAAGGCAAATTATATGAGAATTCAAAAGCAAAAAAGGAATTTTGTTACTTTTTAGTAATTAGATTCTGATTGTCACACTTTTAGCCTCGGTTTTTGGCTTGCTTCACATCAAAATTTAATCATCAAATTTCACCCTTTGTTTCCCTTTCGAGAAAAATTGTGAGGAAAAGTTCTCAAAATATCGTGAGATACTAAACTACATAGATATCTTCCTTTAAAATTCTGCTGAGATATCGAATACTACCATTCTACAGAGTTTTTTCTATGGTAGCAGTCTTCTTACTCTTCTTCTTATTCTCCTTCCCTCTTCCTTCTTCCTTCATCATCATCTCTTCTTTTATTCTTTCTCTTCTTCTTCACTCCTCCTTTCTTCTTTTTCCTCTTCTTTTCTTTTTCTCCTTCCTCCCATCTTCTTCCTTGTTCTCTCCATTCCTCCTTCTTCCTTCTTCTCCTTCTTCTTCTTCTTGCTTCTTGCTTCCTGCTTTCTCTTCTTCTTATTTTTTAGAACCAAATTGGTCGAACTGAAGTCGAAACAAGCAAGCAAACACTACATTTATTACCATTTCGTTAATTAAAGGAATAATGAAATGACGAAGAACTGAATCATATCACTTTTATAACTTGTGCCAAACATCACTTCCTGGGTGGAGGAACGAACACCTCAATTAGGCACCGCCTCCGTGGACTACTGGTCCCAACACGATGCACAACAGTGGGACGAAAGGACCAACAGCCCGCGGAGGCGGTACCTAATTGAGGTGTTCGTTCCTTCACCCTCCCTTCCTCTTTCTCTCATAATTCTCATTCTCATTATAATCCGTGTTTGTGAGAGCATCAAAAGTTCTTCATATCCCTGAATCCTTAAATCAAGTTCCTTGTTCTTTGTATGTTGTGCGCATTACTATAAGTTCTATGCAAATGCCATATACTTTTTTCCTTGGATAATATAGTTTCCTTCTCAAACAACATGTAATTCGCCCTGATAACAGGATAAAGCAGAGCTCAAGCTCGAAATGCTATTCTCGTTGCTCTTGAGCCTGCAGCATTTCATAACTTTCTAAAAAACTTGAGTGGAAGGTTTAGTTAGCCAAGTTTGAGCTCATTAGGGCCATATCTAGCGTTTATTTTTTATTTTTTTATTTTATCTCTGCATACAATGATGCGCCAAACGAACGTGATAGTTCAATAAGTTTGTCTCGCTTCAAAATAAATGATGAGAAATAAAGAGCTAATTTCTCGAAAGATCAAACTATATAGTAAAAAGAAAATTTGTAGCCTACACTCAATAGGATTATAGATGTAAGTATGATGAGGAAGGATGGTTGTCATGCTGCAGCCATGGTGTGAATAACCTTTGAGTTATCACTCTCAAGCGAAAAAAGAGAAAGACACCTGAGCGAATGGGCTAATCCATGCGTGCCCAGGCGGGTTAACCTCTTTGAGTTTTCTCTTACATCGCTCCCATGGATAGAAAGGCAGCAAAATATAAAAGAATTTGTACGATAGGCCTATGAGTGAGGCTAAATAAAGTTAAGGAGAGAATCAAAGTGGTTTGATTTTTGGGGAAGCTAGCTCTTGCACATATATTAGTAAACACAAAACACTCAAAACAAAATCCAAATCAACTATAACAGAGGAAATTAAGTGATCTCAGAATATTTTACTTGCATTAAATTAAGTGCATTAATTCTGCGTTTAAAAGCAGCTACAGTGGGAGCTTGCAGCGGGGTACATGGTAATGCACGAAGCCAGCGAGGAATTCTATAAAAAAAACTGTTGAACACAAAGCGAAAACGTTTTCTTAAAATACGTGAATAATAAATGCTAAACCCACCATTTCTACTAGTCGGTCTGAAAATCCAGTACTTACTCGCACTGAGTCTAAGCTCTTTGCGAATGAGTCGAAAAGCAAAGACAAGATCTAGATATACACGTCTATGTTCTAAACTCTTCATTGCCAAGGACCTGAGTCGAGTCTCGTAAGTGGGCATTTCAACAAAGTTGAACTTTCGTCGGCACCTTTATGTGTTTATGTTTATGGATATTTATGTTTATGTGTTTATGGATACCTTCGCTACACTTACTTTATTCCTTCTTTCATGCTTACGATTCTCCTTCACAATTGAGTTTCGAGAAAAAATATTCACCTAGTTTTCGTGTAATGATAAGAACGAAGTGGAAATTAGGTACAATTTTTTCTTTCCTTTGTTTTTTTCTTTCCTTCCCCATTTATAATGCCTCAAGAACACAAGCCATGCACTTCATAGAAGGTCTTCCTAAGGTCGGAACATGATTGAAGTGTAAATGGACCCTAAATGGTCCCTTGAGCATCTTCAGCACATTCCTTACTATCATGGTGATAGATTAATATCCTGTTGTTCATGGTGAAATGCACTAAATTCCCAGCTTATGAATCAGTCACTGTGAACAGTAGGCTGATATACTACATTGTAATAGGGACTAAAAATGGAAATTTTCCAAGCCTCTAATCTCATTTTTTGGTTCGGCGAAATTTGACAAGCGGAATATGAGTTATGAAAATTAGCAGCCTACTATTACCTTTCAAATACCTTTTGTAGAATTTAATTGCTTTTGGAGCATGTGATTTTGTCGAAAAACTGGAAAATATTTGAAACTTCACTCGTAAGTATTCGTTTTGATATTTATGAAAACTTAAGGTTTCTTATTAGAATGTGTTGCTTTTCACCTCAAAGAAGTTTCCAAAGAGTTTTTTTGGCAATATACTCTAAGTGTATTTGAAATTTTTCAAAAATTTTTTGGATATCTCCCAAACTTACATATATTTTCAGGAATTTCACTTTCTATCAAGTGCTTCCTCTCACCACAATGCAAAAGCAAATTTCAATTTAACTGGTTTTCCATGTAGTGGCTCTCAATTTAGCACTCACCAAGTGAATGTGAACGTCAAGTGGCTGAACTTTTGGCGAATTTGGCAAAGTTTTCGACACAAATACAGCACTTTTAGACCTATATGGGCTCATACATGCGGGCGATGTCGAAATGTGGTAAAAAATGAAAGCTGCCTTTTCATAATGAAGTTGCATGAAAAAGATGGACTTAATGAGTTGGGTTCAACAAAACTAAACTTTTGCAGTCTCCAATGACGTCAAAAATCTCATAAGCTTCTAGCCAACACATTGTTCGAGCAGCAAAGCAAAAGCAGTGCAAGTAAAGTTAGTTTATTAATAATTTAGTTTTCCAACTTTTTAGCTTGTGGAGCATTCAGAACGCTACAAAAAATAAGCGTAAATGATTTATCTAGCATTGAAAATTGACTTCTTTGAGTCCTTGCAAAATCTGGTGCGCTTGTATATAGAAAGCATCACTTATTATCACTACGAGACTCTAGGATTCTTTCAGACTGCCTTTTTTCTGACGATCTCCAACGGTCACGTAGGCTTTTTATAAAATCATCAGAAATAAACAGAACAAAAAACTGAGTTGGAAAAGCAAGATTTATATAGCAATCAAACTCTCAACATTTTATGTTCAAGTGATTGAAAACACAAGATATAACGAACTTTAATTTGTGCTGGCCTTTAAAATATGGGGTAACTTCTTTCTGTAATTTAAGGTCAAAACACTCGAAACGTAAGACATTTTTTCGTTCGTTAATTTTTAGTTTGGCGAAAACCGAGTAGCTTTCATTTATGATCCCTCGCAAATAAAATACTCGAGTCAAAACGTGCATGTACCGTAATCCCACCGTAATCCCTTCCTTTCACAGTAATCATAGTTTGGCGGATAGTTTATCATACTCTTTTTCTAGTTCCGAATTCCAGAAACATCTTGTGGATTTCAGATTTGATTCATACCTCAAGCTGATGAAATTTAGACAACGACATGGTTGATGCCGCAAATGCACACCTAGCCATCAAATACGACGTTTTGTGCATATAACCAAATTTTTGATTAGTTTATAGAATTTTTTCTCTGCCTCTTTTTGTGCATCTTTCTTCCATTTTTCTTTAGTATGTGCTTCGGCACCATCTCTGCTCTGCGCTAGAGTGATGCCTCTAGCTTTCCAACAAATGTTAAAAAAATTTTAGGTGGAAAAATTCTTTTAAAACTTTTCATGTGCAGACTCAATTATGTAGAGCTTGAAAATTTCAAAAATCTTTTTTAAAAAAAGGTTAAATGCTTGAAGTTCTGCCAATCCCCTACAAAATGTGAAGGAGCTAAGATTAACTGTCAAAATGATAAATTGTTGAGGTGTTGTGAACGACTGCACTCAGAAATTCCCAAGTCACAATTTAACCGAGGTCACAAGGTTGGCCTTCGCCTACTCCCCAATGGTGACTAATATGTGACTTGGGAATTTTGAGTACATTTACGGGAACAACAAGGGATCTATTTATCAATGTAATAGTAAAGGGCGTGCTCAAAAGCGCTCTTGGGAACAAATGGTGTTTCTTTCGTTCACTTTTCATTCGTTTTCCAGTCCTCAAGGTAATCGGAATGGCTGCAAAAAAATTATAAATTTCATATAAAACGATCATAAAGTTCAAAATTCAAGTATCATAGAGTTCAAAATTTCAAAAGTATTCCAATTCAAAATTTTTTCACCAAAAAACCAAATTTTCTCATATTCGCGCACATTAAGAAAACTGGGGTTTCTCACTTCTTTGCGGATTTCTTTCATAGCGAAATAAATTCTATTGAAACAGATTTTATATCCCAATTCTCACTGAAGTGCTCTTTCCAGAGGTACCGTATACTGGATAAAAAGTTGTCTGCAGCATCTGTGGGAGCCGCAAAACCGACCGAAATTTTTTATTAGCCGACCTAATAGAAATTTTATATTTCTAATAGTGCCGCTCTTTGAAAAATTTTTAGCTTTTTCACTTTTCTTAGCGGCACCTGTGTCCTTGAATACAAAAGCCTATTTGTTGTTGCTTTACTTCTCTCAAAAGTTAAGCATTTAGGATAAAATTCATGCATTTTCTATAGGCCTCTAGATTTGCAACTTTTGGAAAGTCTCTCGCATTTTATCCTTCTTGGATTCTTTAGGGACCTGATTTTAAGGCGGAGGGACTTTGAGGGCTCGGCACGAGGTGGCTCTTAGTCCCCCTTGACTTTCGCGAATTTTTACGAACTCCCCTTTACCCTAAACCCTAGACGTAAAAAGCCCTCAAAAAACGAAAGGTCGACTAAAAAACTTAGCAATTTTTGTGTCTTTTCGGGCTCAAAAACGATAATCCCCTTGCTTTTTGTCCCAAAAACGATATCCAGCTTGCTTAGAAGCCACCTTGCTGAGCTCTGACCTTAATTTAATCATTTTATTCAATTTCCTTCCCATCAAAAGCTGAATGAGCAATCACAGCTCGATAGACGTTATCCGTCTCTTCCGATGACACCTCGACTCACTGATCCATCAAAGTGCTGCGATTTTACGGATTCGTCAATCTTCTTCTCACTCTCGGCTCCTGGACAGCTCACACAATCTCTGTGCTTTTGTTCCGTTCCTTTAATTAATGAGGTGTGCTCGATCTAAAGGGGGCTCAATCCATGGCCTGCAATTTCTCAGCGGCTCGTCATCTCCTCTCAGCCCCATCGGTCACACCTTCTTCCGCACGCGCTCTCAAGTTAATCCCTCATCTCAACACCCATTGTTGTGTGTAATCCTATATAATTATATTTTTCTTGCTATGTGAATGACGAAACATCTTCTTAATCCCATGGATCATTCATAAGCTTCTGTTTACTCAACCATTCATTCTTTTGTTCTATTTACTGGCATTTCTCCCGTTTCTCCACACCAGTCATTCTTCGAAACATGCAGTATCATTTTATTAGGTGGATTCGTAAATCTTGCACTAAAAATTGGGAAGAATCACAATCCTTTCTAACTGCAAAAGGTCTTTCACTTCGATATATAATAGATAGAGAAAATCTAGTACTTTCCAAAAATCCACTTCTTGATACGAAATACATCACTGCTATATCGCAGTGATAAAAGCTGATAAAGGAATGCAATCGAAAAGGTGGCTTTTGAATTTGCTTGCTAAAATTGCCCAAACTATTGAACGTCTAAAAATTTTATTTCCCTTCTGAATTTATGACATGCCTTGTCTGAGAGAAATCTCTACGCTTTCTTGATAAACCGAAAAAGCCCGAACAACTTCCGATCTATGCTACGGGAAATAGTAATGTGCCTGGAAAAAATTAGTTGCACATTTTGGAAACCAATATTTCAATATTTTCAGTGCAAGATTATATCAGCTCAATATTCCTTGATAGAGTTTATGTCCGTTTACTTTTCTAAACCTTTATCGTCCACTTTTTATTCATAAATCAACTCATGCATTTTTCATCGCTTTCATCTTCGTCAACCTAATTTCATTTACAAATCAGTTACCATCTGAACAATATTTTTTGCAATAGTTCTATCTTACTCAACATATACATCATTTATTTATTCTTTTGGTCTTCGTCCCTTCTTTTTTATCAAAAAAAGATAATAAGACATTATCAGAATAAGTTGGTAAAACAGTTTAACACACAAAAACCATTTATACAATTTCTCTATCACCAAGTTGTTTCATCAGCCAGTCATTTGAGCATTTACCTAGCAGCTCCCTTTTACATACACTTACTCACACCATTTTTTCCGGTCTTTCTTCATCTTTCCATTCACTTACTCAATAGGTAAAGCAGTTCTCTATTTTTATATTCAATCACTCGTTCGTTCTGAAGTCATTCACTTATCCCATTCGCCATTGCCTGACCAAAAATACTAGTTTTCGTCATTCTGCAGTTGTTAACTTCATTCATTCACTTAACCTTGGATTCAACTGGCTTGGCGGCTGGAAGGCGGGGTTTAGTGACCTAATTAAGGCCGCTCACGACCGCGACGCAGTCTTCGTTTCTCCGGCGCTCGTGCTCTCTGTTTATTACCTAGCCTTGACTAGGTCACGAAGCTCCGCCTTCCAGCCGCCAAGCCGGTTGAATCTTTCATTTTCATTTACATAGGAAACCCTATGTGAAAATTATAACACTGAACAACAGTACATGCCAAAAGTTACGACAGATCAATAAAAAACAATCGTGAACACGTGCAAAGAAAAAGAACAATAGTGATTATGAATATTCAGATGAAGAAAGTAGATAGCTCTTAAGGACGGTTTTAAAATGAGAAAATCTAACTGGAAGGACTTGCATTCTGATGAGTTTATCAAGGTCGCGAGAGACTCAAAGGGTTTTATTCATTATAAGGCATTCATTATTCTTTTATCCAGCTTTTATATTCATATTTTTCTACTCATTTGCTCAATCGTTCATACCTACATTCATTCATTCATTCATCTTTTCATTCAATCCTTTATCAGATTCTCCAATTATTATTCCCTCCATTCATGTATTCGTTTATTCTTCATTCATTTTCGCACCAAACACCAAGTGGAGCTTACTCAAAAATGTCAAATTTTGTACACACCGTTGCTTCGCTTTTTCCCTTGTTCTTGTTCCATTTTCTGAACAAATGAATGTTTTAGCAGCGCCTAGCAAATAAATCCTGGCTCTACAAAATGTCAACTTTGCAAAATGCAACAAAGAGCAAAAGAGTGGGCGACTCGAGGAAATTGGCTGACTTTGTTTTCGCAAAAGCAAATTTGTGACTCCTGTGGCTCACATGCAATAAAGTCATGTGCGCTCTTCGTTCTTTTAGCATTTTAATGCTTACACTTCCCTAATGAATATAAGCTTAGGCAAATAGATGTACCTACAGTTGTATTGGTGGAAGCCGGCCAAAATTTTGGGATTTGCGGATTTAGTTATAATTTCTTCTAAAGCAACTTTATTTGGAATCTGTAAGAAGATTTGGCTTCAGCTTGATGAGAAGAAATTTCTTAGATATTACGCCCGTAGTCCATGGTGATACGGTAGACATATGATACTACTTTGTTATTTTCAAAATTTGTTCATATGAGCAACAATACATGTTGATAATCTCATAACAGATGCCGATACAATGGAAAACGGGCATAGTGTATATAAAAAGATTCGTCTCATCAAGCTGAAACCAAATTTTTTTGCAGATTCCAAATAAAATTATTTTAGAAGAAGTTATAACCAAATCCCGCAAGTCCCGCAAATCCCGCAATTTTGCCCGAATTCCACCGACACAACTGTAGTTTTATATGCGAAAATTGCATGGGAAGCCCTGAATAAGGCAAGCTCAAGGTAAGCTCATTCATTCAAATGTGACTTTGAAATTTCACATGCTTCCATATCCTTTCCGAACGGACCATTAGCGATTACGGTAGTGGGCGAGAGTTTGATGTTGATTTTTCTCGCTTCATTCAAATGTTGTTAGTTACTGTCCTCATCTCAAGGCCTCTAAAAGTTTGAATGGCCATAACTTCAAAAATAGTGCTGAAACAGTTTTTTCGAGCTTTGCGCTTTTCTTCTTAAAACGCATTTTGCAAAGTAATTTTCCAAAGACTATCTCGAAATTTCTTCTATGCATAGAATTCAAGCGACTTTCATTTTGAGCTCTCCAAAGGTGCTGTGCAAAACTTCGATGTTTCTGGAAAAGTCGGGTAATTTTTTAGTCTCCGCTTTTATATTTATCGCGATAAATCTTCTAGACGAGACGGCAAAGCTAAATGATTGAATGCTGCAGTAAAACTTGCGTTTGCTTTTGTGAACGTGGGTTTTTAGAAACTAGATTCGTCTTGTGCCTTTGGTTAAGTTTTTTAGAACGTTGGTCAGGTGAATTCTTCGTTTTTCGTCTTTGAAAGCCTTTAGACCCCCCATTTCATTTGCAACGCGCGTAAATGAAGTTTTACAGCCTCTCCTTCACTGGCATAATTTCTAAGGATCTCCTGATCTATGCTTCCTACACCCCTCTCCCCTCCTCCTTTTCTAAAATGGATACCTCTGAAAAAACTGTACAGCTATAACTTTCTGCAAGTGAGCAGCTTCATTGAGAAGACTAATCAAGGCGGGCTTTGTGACCTAATTAATTCCGCTCGCGCCCGCGACGCAGTCTGCGTCTCTCCCGCGCGCGTGCCCTCTGATCATCGCCTAGCCTTGACTAGGTCACAAAGCCCCGCCTTCCCGCCAAGTCAGTTGAATCAAAGGGTTTGATACTATGAGAAAATAATTTCATTTCAACCCATACTTGAATCATAAAAATTATTAGGTAGGTTCGAAAGTTCGTGCCGTTTTTTAGACCTATCCGCAGATCATTCAGAATAAAGATAAATTGACATTAAAAAATTTTCTATGCAGAAATTCTTCCTCTTTTCAGCGGTATGTTTCTTTCGGATTCCTTTGATGTTAGCTTAAAAATCGTCAGAATCTTCAACCCTTGCAGTACCTACCCTAAATTTTGCTATTTTTTTGAATTTTAGCTCTGGGGTTTTGAAAAAACTTCACTAAAAGTTAGATAGAGTAAACAAATTGCAATGTTATACAATTTTTTGGCATCTTAGCTGGTTTTATCGAATTTCCTAAAATTATCGTTCCGATGCTACCAAATTTCACATTTGTTTATCCGAAACCTCGTAGAACATCAAACGGCAAATAGCTAGGGTGTCTTTCGATGCATCTTCTTCTCCTCTTTTTGAAAAAAGTTTTTTCTTTTTAGTTCGTAAGGGCTCCGAGGAAGAAATTGCCATAATTCTAGTTTTCTGATGCATCCCAAGCTGCACCCGAAAGTTTTGAAAATTGGTATTTCGAAGCGGTAGAAACTCAATTGCTTGCTAAAATTAGTGTTCAATCGCAGTTCGATTTTTGCAAGTTACAATTTGCGATGTTTTCATAGTGTCTGGAACGTTTGTACATTTTACGACTTCACAAATGTGAAGAACTTTCAAGAACTTGTTATGGAAATACTGAAAAGCCAGCTATCGATGCCAAAAAATTGGGTTCTGTAGCATTTTGTTTACTCTATCTGACTGTCATTAGAGCTTTTTCAAACGTCCAAAACGAAAATTTTAAAAAACAGCTAAACTAGGGTACGTATGCACGGGTTGGAGACTGTGGCGATTATTCGAAAGAATATTGAAAAATTCCGAACAAAGCATACTGCTAAAAAGAGAAAGAAATTCTGCATAGAACAGTGCTCAGAAAGTTTGTCTATAGGTCCCCTGAATGATTCAAGGATAGGTCTGAAAAACGGCGCGAACTTTCGGACGCACCTAATAAATTTTGTCTGTATGTGAATTTTTAATTTGCAAAGCCAACATGCCTTGCCGTCAGTTATGAAATATTTTAGTTTTCACAGTTTTGCACCAACTGCACTCAACAGAAGTTCTGGGATAGCAAAAAACTTCTTTCTACTTGTTGGAATTCCGGAGTACTTTCTGTCTTTCACTCCTTAGAACGAACTTTCTTTCTCCTCCTTTGCGGGTGCGAGGTCCACGATTAGGGTAATTAAATAAACACAATTTAATATAGATACATGATGATGGACGATGGTCTTGACATGTAGGTCGAAAAATTGCCTAGTTTGATTTTCTCAACATTATCATCAAGAGTTAAAGAAAAGAGCACATTTTCTGACACATAAATTCTGTAACACATTAACGAGCTACTGCATTGACATATTGTCAGCGGAAGAGGGTAGATAGTGTATAGACGCAGACATGGTCCTGCCCAGATATATTGCATTTGCCTACGATGTCGTATAGAATTACGGTTCCTTTTCTTCGTGATCGAAAAAGGCGATGCTTGAAAATGAAAACAGGTTTTTGATCTCGTGTATTTGATAAATGAACCAGATTTTAGTTATCAGTTGTCACTTTCGTGCCAGGCTTCGCCCTTTACTATAAAATTTCTTTTTTTTCATTTTCTGCAAATGTATGCAAATTTATGTTGGAAAAATGTAACAGTTCAAATCTGAAAGTGCAGAGCGACAGGTGCAGTAATGCGTCTAATCGAACCAGTCTGAGCACATCTCTTAAACTCTTAACGTAATTTTCACGCTTGAATGACCTGCTCTATAGTAAATCAATTGCGCAATTAGGAATACCTAAGCAACAACGTGTAAAAAATGGGAAAAAACAACTTCAATTACGACATTCATGTTCGTAATATGAGTAAGACGCAGCTAGAAATTAGTAGTATAGGCTCCTGTTAGGCACCACAGCGATGCATGCTCTTTTGCATCTCCAGCCACTTCCTTTTCTTTTTTATTGTCTTCCCCCTCCCCCTTTATTTATACTATGTCTACTCTCAAACTAGAAAAATCTGCATGTTTTGGCATTTGAAAAACCCGATTTTTGCATTTCACTAAAGGGGCAATGATCGGACTCAGTGGTTGCATGGCACCATTTTGATAAGATAGGTATCTATGTACTGTAATGGCCGAAGGAGGAGAGCTCCCACCCCCCCTCCCCGCCCCATTCGAGGATGGTTCACAAAATTGTTAGAAGTTACTGATCTGAGTTGCTACACTGCCCAGAAGACCGTCTTTGCTTGTGAATAATCAATGTTAAAGCAGCTCTTCTACCTTTTTTTGATTATTTCTCAAAATATTCAGTTTTGCCTCTCTAGATGCACTCACATGATTTTGTCGAAAAATTTCTTAGGTGATTACTTCCCCAATCTTATCTGTTTTGACCAATTGATAATTTTTCAAAATACCGTATGGTAATATTCGAAAATCTGAATATTCGTATCTACTGTGGTCTTATACCAAAATTCATAGAAAACAAAAAAGTAGATTCTCTCAAAAGTTCTAATATGGACGGAAGGTTTTAAAAGACGGAAACTTCTCCATGTCTTTATGGAATCACAGCTAGTTCTACCTCATCTTCTTTGCACAAATTTGAGCATTCCGGAAAATTCTTTAATGCAAAGGTAGTCTTAACAAAATAATATGCACCACATTAACAATGTCTAGGCTTGCTGTTTTGGTGATTTAAGAAAAACATGGTTTGAAGAGGATTTCCATGCAAAACCACCGAGGAGGTGACATCTTCATTAGAAAATGCGGAAAAATGCAAACGAACTGCCGAAGCAGAAGGAGAGACATTTCAGTGGAAAATTTTCTCGAAAACATTTGCTTAGGCTCTCATTACATACATGTGACATTCATGCAGTTAAACGATATTATACGTTTGCATAAGCTTTCCGGAAAATTTCCATGACGTTTTTCCCGTCCGAAAACTACACTCCCTCATCTGTCAAAACCTGCAACAAGCTAATTAGGGCTTTTACGTAAGTTTCTCTATAAATTTAGCCGCATTTTCGTTTTACATCGAGCAAATCTGACAGTTCCACACTGCTGATTCATTCCCCCCCCCCCTCCCCTTTAAGAGAACAAATCTTTGGACCTAAAATCTCATAGATGCTGTGATACTGCGCTTTTACGTATTTATAATACTGTAGATTTAGGGAGTAGTTTTTATTTGTCTTCACACGTCATTTTGTGCTTGGATTATCATATTTCCAGCTGAGACCCGGACAAGAAAAAAAAGTTTTTCGTAAGAATAATTGACCGTGTCTATTCCTTTCCCATACAGATCAGTTTTCTT
Source organism: Cylicocyclus nassatus (assembly GCA_958299035.1). Lineage (NCBI taxonomy): Eukaryota > Metazoa > Nematoda > Chromadorea > Rhabditida > Strongylidae > Cylicocyclus > Cylicocyclus nassatus. The sequence goes on from CATQJL010000001.1 coordinate 82,140,864, forward strand.
CCCTTACTTGGAAAGGGCTCAACTGTACTAATAACATGTTGTTAGGTGTTGATAATAAGTGTGACATATGAGCATGGTGGGAGAAGGTAAGTGGAGGAGAGTTTTTGGACTTCATTTGTACGGGAATCATTTTAGTTCTTGTGAGTATAAGAAGTGCCGCTGCTTAAAAAGTCATCTTGTGCTTCGCGACTCTTTATTCAACCCCCCCCCCCTCCCCTGAGCTACATGTGTATTGAGATTATCTTAGCTTTTGATTGCATTGTCACAGACGTTGCGTCCCCACGTTTTCAGTTTGAAATTTTTGATTGGATCTGTATTAATATTATTATAAATTCAATGAAAAAAATACAACATTTCCCCTTTGTGAACTATCGGATAGTTGAGTCTGTTTTTTCTTATTTTAATGTCGACTAATAGTGTCAATTGAGTTTACTATGGTAACTGTCAAGCTCTTGAGCGTACTAGATAAATAAATGAATATAAATAGAAAAAATAAGTCTTTGAGGCTCGAGTACTTTGTTTTAGTACTGAAAGTGAACGTTTAAGGTTATTGCGAAGAACTGCTACTTCTAGAGACAAATAATGTTTCAGGTTTTGAGCTGAAAAATTTGCTAGAAGATATTTTTTTCTTTCTTTTTCTCCACCCTGAGAAATTCGGCAGTAGTTACCAATCTTAAAATGTGGTCAGTATCATCTAATTGATCCAATTCGATTCTGTGTATTTTGCTTTATTTTCGTGTTCAAGAAGGAACAAACTTACTGTACATACCTTGAAAACTCATCCCTCGGGTGAGAAAAACTTGAGATCTGCTTCTATGAATTTTTATGATATTTCAGAAATATGATAATACAGATAAATTTGACATTTCATGTAACTTTTGATTCAACTGGCTTGATAGCTGGAAAGTGGGGCTAATTAAGGCCGCTCGCGCCCGCCACGCAGTCTGCGTCTCTCTTGCGTTCGTGCTCTCTAATCATTCTCTAGCTTTTACTGGGTCACGAAGTCCAGCCTTCCAGCCGCCAATCCAGTGGAAACAAAGGATATCTTTCTTATATATATAAACAGGTAACATCTGCGCGACGAAGAAAATGCCACATCGTCTCCCTCCTTGACGCCACCTTTCAGCGTTGCGGAGGGGTAATTATAATAATAATATTAATAACTTCAATTTTGATTATAACATCAAGAATTTTTCTGACATTTTGACATTTTAGCACATAATCTCATTGAGAAAGAAGGATAGAAAACGTATGCATCAGAACTTTGAGCAAATTTGCAAATTTACATACAGTGTGTAGAAATTAAGTTTTCCTCTAATAGGTTTATCTCTCACGGTAGCCAACCATTACTTCCTTTAACTTTCCATATGAGCACTTAGCAATTTGAAAGTCGAAAAATTTTGTAAAATTTAATGTAAATGTCAGTTATTTTTTTGAACCTTTATAGCAACTGATTTTTTGACAACCCGATACGCGTTTTTCAACTCTGTACCATAGTTTTTGTTGCCGTCTTTGGTTCCGTACAAGTGCAGTCTCTTTCTCATAACCTAGTCATTGCTTTCGTATACACAATACTAACGGAAGCTTGTCAATGCAATGTCTACTCGTAACCACATACGCCCAGCAAAAAAACCCATAATTGAAATTCGCAAATTGTCACTTCTCCGCTCACGAGATGCGGCTTATCACAAGCTTTCTAAGAATTATTTGACAGAAGAACTTAATATCATATTCTAAGATCTAAAGCTTTTAGGATAAAAAGTTTATTCTATTAAGAATTGAAGAGATAAGTGGAAAGGACATTAGCTTTTTGGTTTGATCTTCTCTTATCTATGCTCAGTCAAAGTGACCTTATTCTCAAAAGTCATTACATTTCGTTTTAAGGTCGCTGCTAGTTCGTATAATCTCTCAAAGACAATAAGAACGTTCACCTTAGCTGCTTTTCGCAATTTACAGCTTGAGCTTATTTCCGTAAAAAAATTGCTATATCCTTTATGCGATAATTTGTTATCGCTCTTCAGTCTGTTTTTCTGAGTGATTATCACATGATATTTGCAGCTATTCTTATATGTAAATCTTGCAATATAATTTTACAGTCTTATATACGTAGGTTAATTCAGAAAAAATTCTTTCAATACGATGTAATTTAGAGGAAAATGCGCCATCCTAGTAATTTCTGAAGCAAATATTGCATTTGTAACATAGTTGTAAGTAGTAATTGTATCCTTTTGAATTTTGGTCTTTGCATATGTTGTTACATATAGCAACTTTCGATATCACTTTTGATTTGTATTTTAACATTTATTTTCTTAGATTATATGAATTTGTATGTACTGGTCGAGTGTCCTGTACGAAACGTAATTTCTAGTCAGGGCTCAGTGCGAGCTGGCACCGGGAAATTCCAAAATGAAGTCCCCATTGATCGTGAAAATTCTGTACAAAGTCCCCTTTACTTACTTACTTAGATACTTAGATGGCCCGGCTTCACGTGACGTGCGGGCCCCAGCTCAGAAGTTTCCATTTTTCCCTGTCCCTCGCTTCTGACATCCACGATCTTCTTGGCTGACGTCGGTGGCTGCGTCCACGAGTTCCAGGTGCAAAAATCGTATCCAGCTGATTTCTCAGCTGGTCCATCCGTTCCACGAACACGTCTGCCCATCTCGTTGGAGGTCTTCCTCGGGGACGTTTGGCTTCGCGAGGAATCCACTCCGATGTTCTTAGTGTCCATCTGTCGTCTGTTCTTCTCATTATGTGACCGGCCCATCGGTGTTTGGCTTTCGCGACGTATTCCGCTGGGTCACGAAGACGGGACATTCTTCTCATATCCGTGCTGCGAAGTCCGACTAGATGTTGCTTGCGTCGGGTCATCTTCAGAAGACTGCGCTCGAGCGCTCTGTGGGTGGTCCGTAGAGCTTTCGACGTGGCTACAGTGTCGGCCCAAGTCTCAGCTGCGTAACAGAGCGCCGGGAGAACGGTTGAGTCGAACAGGTGGGCACGAAGCTCCGGGTCCGTCAGTTGGTCGGTGGCTTCCTTCAGGGGCCCGAAGGCGGCCCAGGCTGCTCTTCTTCTCCTGTTGAGTTCTTCCCTCAAGTCGTTCTCCATGTTCATCGAACGTCCGAGATACACGTAGGAAGACGTCTCCATAATCGGGGTGCCTTCCAATTCCATTTCTGCATCTTCGCAAAGGGCGTTCTTCATGAACTGAGTCTTCTTCCGATTTATTCGCAGTCCGATCTTCTTCCCTACTTCGTTTAGTTCCTTCAGCATCGTCTCTGCTTCGGTGATACTGCTCGAGAAGAGAACGATGTCGTCCGCAAAACGAAGGTTGGACAGGAATCTCCCATCAACTCGTATGCCTCTCTCGTCCCAGTCCAGTGACTTCATCACCCACTGCAAGGCCGCGGTGAACAGCTTCGGCGAGATTGTGTCGCCTTGTCGGACCCCCTTCCCGATTGGTATGGTCAGGGGGCGATGGAATAGCTGCATCGTCGTTGTACAGTCCTTGTAGCAGTCGGCTACTGTCCTCACGTAAGCTGGGTCCACTCCTTGATCGACTAGCGCAGACAGGATGGCGTTGGTTTCGACGCTGTCAAAGGCTTTCTCGTAGTCGACAAAGGTTAGGACGAGAGGCAGTCGGTATTCCCGGCAGACTTCTATGACCCTCGAAACGGTCTGGATGTGGTCCATGCAGCTGAATCCTTTGCGAAATCCAGCTTGTTCTTGGGGTTGGGCTTCATCCAGTGTCCTTGATATGCGAGCGAGGATAATCTTCGTGAAAAGTTTGTACAGCACACTCAGCAAGCATATTGGACGATAGTTCCGAAGATCCTCCCGTTCACCCTTCTTGAAGAGAAGGACGGTTCTTGACGTTCTCCACTGGTCGGGAATCTTCTCCTTCTGAAGGTAAGATGTCAAATGCGACGCTAGAATCTCGTGTAGACGGTGTCCTCCGGCTCGCAGAAGTTCGACGGAAAGATGATCTGGTCCTGGAGCCGTGGACGTCTTCATGGTCTGTATCGCGATACGCACTTCAGCAGGTAGAATTCGTGGTGGTACTTCTCCAGTGGGAACAACGGGCATCTGCACGGGTGTTGATGAGCGGAAGAGGTTGGTGTAGAAGTTCTTCGCGATAGATTCCATCTTGTATCGGGAAGAAGTCGGAGTCCCGTCTTCGTTCAGTAGTGCAGCCAGCGGTACGTGATATTCGCAGAGGTCCCTTCGGCACTTCTTGAGACTTCGTCTTCTTTCTGCTGCTTCCAGTATCTTGGCTTGCCTGTACTTCCTGAGATCCTCTTGCAAAGCTGTTCTGCAACTGGTGTTGGCAATCAGTCGCTCGAGATGAGTTGCATTCGGATCCTGCCTCAACGATCTTCTTCTTTCGAGCAATTCCTTGGTGGTCTTCGAGATGCGGTCCAAGTTCTTCTCAGAAGTCACTGAGGCGCATTCTCCGCAGGCTCGCAATCCTTTCAGAAGCCGATCGTAGTCGTACGTTGGGTCCTCCTCGATGGGCCAGTCACAACTTGATATGAGCTCTTCCAGCCTGTTACCGTCATAAACGACTTCCTTCCTTCTCGCGGCACTATGACAGACTTTCTTTTCCAGCCTTCGGCTGAGTCGTATCTTCGCTCGAAGGAGGCGGTGATCGGAGCCACTACAGAAGGATGGAACTACAGAGACATCGAGTAAGCTCCACCTTCGGTTGGTGAGAATGTGGTCGATCTCCGCGTGGGTCGTTCCGTTGGGCGATTCCCATGTCCACCGGCGATGTTCCTTCTTCATAAAGATGGAATTTCCATGGAAAAGTCGTGCGGCGGAGAGAAGCCCAACAAGACGGTTGCCGTTTTCGTTCCGGAGCCCATATCCAAACTTCCCGATCCTATATTCCCTTTCCAGTGGCATCCCGATTTTCGCGTTGAAGTCGCCCACAACAAACTTGTAAAAGGACTTCTCGTTGCGGACGACCTCCTCCACATCTTCGTAGAAAGCATCTAGTTCTGATTCGTCAGCTGCTGATGTTGGAGAATAGCAGTTGATGATGCTGATGGTCTTCTGATGTGGAGGTCGTAGTCGTAGGATGCCTAGTCGAGGTGATAGGATCTCGTGCGAATCGACAAGATGGACGATAGATGGGTGGACGACAAAGCCGACGCCTCCCACGTTTCGTGATGGAACCTTTTCACCACGAATGATGAGGGTCCCATCACTCATCTGTCGCACGTCCTTCTTCCTGGACTTCGTTTCCTGCAGAGCAATGATGTGGTAGTTGATGTGCTCTGCAGCGTCGAGAAGAGCGTGGAGGTCGGCGTTTGTGGAGACTGTCCTGGCGTTGTAAGTGCAGAGCATGAGGCAGTCTCCATGGCGTGTCGTCCGGGCAGACGTGTCGTTTTTGTCCAATCCGAAAGGCGCCCTGAGTACCCTGACATCGTTCTTGCTACCACCCGGCGCCGTAGGCGGGATCCGATGTACAGGGTTTTTTCTAAATCTTCTTGCTGTCTGAGTAATAAAATTTGTTCCCCTACAAGAGGTGGCTTACTAGGCCTACTCTTGATTTCCACGGGGTGATCGCTGACCCCGGGCTTGGAGCGGGGAGGGACCGCCTAGCGACCAGAAGAAGCCAGACGGCGGAGAATCTGGCGCGGCCAGTTCTTAGCTAGGCATCCGGCCGAAACCGGAAACGTCGAACTCCTTCACAGCTTGGGAGGCCCTGCCAGAGTATACACTCGGCTGTGCATCGCAGTTCGACACCCAGTGTCACCCCCACGCCACGATGAGGCGACCGACCATTGTGGGGGACAAAGTCCCCTTTGACCTTAACTAACCTAAAAAAACCTCCAAAAAAAACGAACGTCAACTAAAAAAACGTCACAATTTTTGTATCTTTTCGCCCAAAAACGATATCCAGCCTGACCTGGTACCAGCTGTGCCGAGCCATGTTGCTAATCTCTTTTTCCGAATTTTGATTTTGTCGGGAATAATTTCTAACTCTATGGTAAAATAGTACATAATTTACGAACAACAAAAAAATTATCATGCAGCTTCAAAGACCACACAGGCAATTATCTGAATTTTTCAAAAATTTTTGGTGCAGGACTTATGCTCCAATATGATATAATATCTTTCCCAACATGTAAGATAATTGTTAGTTTTTCTAATATTTTAAACGGTACAGAATTCTTCCATTTTAATGGTACCACGAACTTGATTACCTATGTATGCTTTATTCAATAAATGTGTACTCATACTGATGGCAATGCTTCCATAATATGATTTTAAGCTTCCAAAACTTGCTCTTGGAGATGTCTGAATTCCCGGAAGGCTATTCATAATTGAACAACTTTTACAGGCATAAAATGTATGTAAAATTGAAAATTAGTCAGAAATCAAACAATTATTTCTTCCTTATCTGATGTTAAAACGTGGAGTCATATCAGAAATTAATTTAGAATAAAGTCTATAAAAAATGATTACAATTTTGATCTTCTGAATGTCTCGTAATCTCGTATAACTCAGAAAAGCACAAATGCCAATTTGACTGATAGATTCATAAATTATCTGAAAGTCAATTTTGCCGGACAACGCTCTTTTTTGTCTAATTATGAATTCTCATAATGCTTTCTCTTTCACACGATGTTGCCTCATTGCCATGTTCTCATTTTTTCCTCAGGTTGCCTTAATCCAAGTACACTAAACATTTCGTTATACATTTGTCCATCTTTACCATTTTTCAATCAATCACTCAGTTTTGCGGGTTATATTAGCTCTTTCTTTGCCTCTTCTGTTTCCAATTTGTTTTCAAAATTTGTTTTCTTTTCTGGCTTTCTTCTTATGCACGAATTTTTTCCGCATTCTAATCCTATCCGTCGCGTGTGTGTATGTTTGAATAGCCGGGATTTCCGTTCGCGATTCAGCAACTGAGTTGCTAGTGTGAATAGCGGGCCAATTTCAGGGCCAACCCCTAGCGCCGACCCCCGACGACATCGGGCATGCTTCCGGTCGTCTAATTCTGAAGAAAAAACCAACTTGTTTCTGTACTATTTGAAGTTCAGCTGTTCTTCGTCATGGATAACGAAACGCTCATCGAAATGACGTCAACCCTGGCTACAGTATTCTCGGCTACCGTATCCCCAGACTGTAATGTGGGCGATCCCTATTTGCTGGTGCCCCGATTCTGGCTGGCGGTGGTGTTTGGAATCACCATCTCTATCATCAGCATTGTCTTCAATAGCTTTGTATTTGTTATATTTTTTACGAATAAACAGCACAGGTAAGCAAAAATTTGCTTAATATTCCCCCCCCCCCTCCACGCTTCTTTACAGAAAATGCCGGGCATTTGAAAAACGCGAGTTCTCCTTTTCTTTACGAAGCAAGGAGAAATACCAAAATAGCTTGCCAACCATAGTTTTTTTTCCAAATTTCAGACAAATAAAGATGAGTAAAAAACTGAGAAGGGCAAAGAGGGGAGGCGTGGGAAGAGAAATAATGGTTGACGGGGTTTTTCCAAATTTCTTTTGCGTCATGTCTGCTTTTTCTGATTCCTCACTAGTAGAAGACAAAAATATTTATAGCAGCAGCTTGACGAATTGATGAAATTTAGGAATGATGAAATTTAATCTTAGGTATTTTTTATATCTAACGCGAAATACGATCCCATATTTTTTCCAACGTTATTCTTAGAAGTGAGCCAGATTTTTTCCGTCTTCACATCACTTTGAAACTTTTGGATATCTGAAGCCAGAAATTTTTGTAGCACATGAGATTGGAGCTCAGTGAAAACTTTTTTTCGTAAAAAATCGAGTATCAAATGGAAATAGTGAATGTAAATGACTTGCTTCAACTACTAATGCAGAAAGGTAAGGTCTGTGATGTGAAATTTTCTGAAGCGCTGTTATTCTTACTTAGAAATTCCACTTACATAGCATTTTGGCTGATAAATGGGTGCTTTTGCGGTAGCCACAACATTTTCGCGTAAAAATAGCCAAGAAGCGCAAATTTTCAAATATTATGCGCTGCGGTCATCATTTAATACAAATGCTGTTCAGACAAAAAAATGTAGAAATAAAAAGCAAAAATGCAAAGCGCCAGTCTGAAAGATTTCATGCGCTAATTCTATGATTTCTTAACCCATTGACGAGGACGCTTAATTTTGCGTGGCGGCTCTGTAGGACGACGCGATTTTGCACAGCACTTTTTGGGGGATGTTTTGTATTTTATTTTGTTTTACGAAATGTAAACATTTTTTGTGGACAACTACAGCCATCTTTTTGTACGGAAAGTCCACAGGTTCCAAAAGTGCAAAATTTGGGAAAAATGCTGAACTATGGAAAAAATACTAGACCTGGAAAGAATATGATTTTGCAAGGGGTGTGGGCCAATGGTTTTCCACATCGTCACTGGCGGCAAAAGTGCGTGGGCCACCGGTGGTCCATATCGTCGTCAATAGCTTAATAAGTAAAGTCTCTCAAATACTTTTTTTGCACATTACATATCAGCGAATACCTTCTTACGATCCCGTCCAAATTGCTGCCCTCTGGTGTCTCAAAGATTTGTTTTTATTTTGCATCGCTTGAGTCAAATATTTTGCAGGAAAAGTAAAGAAAAATCACAAATCCAATTCTTTTGAACTCGTGACTCGCTGAATTGTAAAAAACAATATCTCCTCTGTAATATACCCCTCCCCCGCGATGATAATGATTACTAGAAATGATATATTTAGGTCGTTTTTCTGTGTGAAACTTGTACTATGGTTTTAAACGCATTATGAAGAGTTGGTAGCAATTTGTCGCATGTGCGAAGGCGAGAGTTCTTATGTCCTTGAAGCCATTTGTACTTATAGCTACTTACTGACAACAATCCGCTTTGACAGAATTTAGAAGCTTGAACTCATGAATTCATTGAATTATTGACGGGGGAAGCATCCATTAGACTAGGTTGAGATGCTGCAAAAATTTGAATTTGAAGAAAGGGGAGGAAAGGGTAAAATCATGTAGATAAAACATTGCAGAAATTCAGAGGGTTCAATAATACCTTATCTGAGTATATCTGTGGCTTAATATGGTGCAAATGCGGTACTGACAACATTTGCGCGTAAGTGATGACCATAGAGCGCTCATGTTTCTGAGTTCTGCAAACCACGGCCATTTTTCACGCGCAAGTGTTGTCGACACCGCAGCGGCACCAAATCAATCCCCAAATTTACTAATTTTTGTCTACTTTCAGAAATTCCTATAATCTGTACTTGCTGCTGCTGGCGATGTTCGATGTTTTCATGGGAATTTCTTATATAGCAGTGATTTCAGTCAAAGTGCTCATTAATTGGACAGTCAGCTATACGCTCAAAGCTATCTGGTAAGTTAATGAATTTTCTAATTGAATTTCGATAAGAAATTGCAAGGCATATCTTGAGGATTTTTTCGAAGAAAATGGATTGAGCTCGAAGAAACATTGCAAAGACTTAGGCTTTATTTGAAAAAAATAGAACATTAATAAAAGCGACATCAATTAGTATGAGGTTTTGTCGCTTATGACTACTTTTTCGGCGCTTTTGTTCTCTAATTTTAAAAATTTTTGCTGGAGCATGTTCCCCCACTCCTAGGAAATTGTACAACAAATTTTCTTCTTTGGAACCGTGCAGTAGTAAACCTTTCCAATTTATTTTCTACGACATTTTTTCTTCTCACCAAATCCGCTCCTTATTGTTGAGAAACTTCTTCTAAACTTTGGTCGGCAATCATATTCATCCATATGCCCGCCGAATCCAATTATTGAGAAACTTTCTAGGTTGCAGTAAATGCTATGAATTAGAATGTGCCAATAATTTGTGATAGCAATTTTTTGAGAGGCAAAGCGACCGTTTCCTCAAAGTTGAAGTTTTTATGGCATCACATAACCATTTGTGTGGGCACCCTTTTGACGTAGCTTCTAGCAAATTACATCATTTTTCAATAGAATTCTGGCTATTACCATATTCTTCGACTGCAAAACGTTCAGTTTAAAATAGGAAGTGTATTGTATTTGATAGCTTCTTGCGACCAAAATTCCTACATATGTTTGATGGCCACCACACCTGGAACAGCTGTTGTTCTCTCGTACATCCGTAGTTTCATCGTAAATGTGCCTAACACCCGAATTACACAGCTTGAAACGTTTGACTTGAGTGCAAGGGACTGTAAATTTTTCTAAAAACTTCAAAGGATGAAATAGCAAAGAGGGAAATGAAAAAACATATTTTTGTTAGGAAGTCATAAGCGGAGCTTCAAACTTCCCAGGAAAATTATAGCAAAGCTTACGAAGTATTCATGAGAAGATTGCGACAACATTTTTGATAATTTTTTTCTTTTTTTGAAGACCATAATGGAATTTGTTTTAGAGAATCTTGCTTGTTATTTTTGAAATTGCGAATATATATTGAGATAAGAAACATAGAAAATATTTGTTTTACAGCTTCTGTTTTTTTGTAGGCTTAGTTTAAAGTAATCCGAAAATTCATTTTTTGTTAACAAAAATTATTTGCAGGGTGATGTATATGGTGCCAATGTTGACCGTTTCTCATATTGCACAAACTGCATCTTCATTTTTGATCATTTTTGCAGCAATTGAGAGGTAAGCAACAAGTTTGCTTCAGTCATGAATCATGTGTCGAAATTATCTGTTCTAGGTACTGTATTACTGTAAACAGCGATAAAGTGAAGTTTCTGCAAAATCATCGCAAAGCGATTGTTTTTGTAGCAGTGATGTGTGGAGTCATAAGCAAGGGGACAATCTTAAAGGAGATTACGGTACGTTGTTTCAATTATGTTGACATGAAAATCATAGAGTGAAGTTTGTGGAAGTATAATTCAATGTTGCAAACTATGATAAAGGGGAAAATTTGCAGGTCGCAAGAAATCCAGACTGTCCTGGTACGGTAGGAGAATGGTACCTTGAGCCATCTAGTCTTGTCATCAAGCATGAGCTCTTCAATAAAATATGGCGATTTTACTTTAGGTTAGTTCCTAGGACAAATCAAGGAATAGAGGAACATTGTCTATTTGAGAAAAAAACTCTAAAGTCATGGGTCAAATTGAACACCAGAAAGCTAAATGGAAACTAATTTTTTTTGAATAACTGGGAGTGTGTGCTTCGTATTTAATATGATTGCCATGTAGGAATCTTTGAAATCCTATTCTTGTACCTTTATCATCTTTGCACCTCTTATGCCTCTAATCTAAAATTTACTCCAAAAAAGAAATTGTAAGATTTCGATTTCTCGATTTAACTGCTTGGCGGTTGGAAGGCGGGGCTTCTTGACTTAATTGAAGCTAGGTAATGACCAGAGAGCATACGCGAGGAAGAGACGCAGACTCTGCGTTGCGGGCGCGAGCGGACTTATTTAGGTCACAAAGCGCCTTTCAGACGCCAAGCCAGTTGAATTAAAGGTTACAATACAAAACATTGCTCTCAAAATCTAAGTTTGATTTCATTTGGTTAATCTTTGATGTACATTATGAATTGTTCACGAAAACCTACAGATTTTGAAATTTCTTGTTCAAATAATTGATTTGCTTTCAGAAATGTATTCACAATTCTTGCACCCTTCTTTATAGTGCTCTATCTGAACGCTGGACTTATTTACAGGTTAGTATATTATAGTTATTCTGTAGTAAGCCGTGCTTTTGTCGAACATAGACAATCAACGAACGCATTGAGTCAATAATCTGTAATAAACCAAATTCATTTCTATAAAAACTGAAATTTGTAATTTTCGTTCTTCTCGACTTCATTGTTTTTGCTCCACTGCGCTTTACGCAAATCCGAGAGTGAATGAACTTAAAAAATCAGTGTCACTCATTAGCGAGTCAGCTTTGGGAAGCGAGATGATGCCATGCGAAAAAATTCTTTGTATCTTTGCATTTTTTGTGAAGCAATGCATGTTAAGACTTCTGGCATGAAGATCTTATACAAATGAAGCCGTAGAAATGGGGCTGAAAGACACAGCAAAGATGGTCTTTGTGTTTGCCATTCGTACAAAACAGTTTACGAAATACTATATGTGAATGTTTAGCAATCTGCTACAAAACTTCATCTTTTGTTTGCAGGCTGCAGGAACACTCGCTAATACTGAAGTCTGGGTCACTCGTTCAAGACAAGCAAATTGTCAAGCAAAAGAAGGTTTGTGTTCCATTTCATTGATTGATAAAGTCAATCAGAATACATAAGGAACCTAAAAATCAAAAAAGAGGCTTTCTTGAAAGTTGCACTGTCCGCGTTTTTCGGGCATATTGAAACATTGTGAAACGCGCGGATATAGAGATTACGGGAAAAATTTAAATTTCTTTTCAAATCTAGCCACATTTCTATTCGTTTGGGGGCTGGATACAATATCTTTTTTGAGTTTTGAAGCCATCGGTGACAATGTGAAAACGATTGTTGACGATTTTAAAGTAGGTATCCGGAGAATAAGGAAACATTTCTCAGAAAGTTGATGTATTTACAAATACGATAAAGTTCCATACAATTTGAACGGCAATAGCCAGCTCAAATAATATCACCTATGCTGTCAGTAACTGTGAGTAACAGTAAATAACTGATAAAAATGCAAGAAATCTCACATCCTATGAAGAAATGTATAAAATTGTTCAACATCCACCAATCTCTATCACGGGTGATGAGGCTAGAGTGGGCTAGAAAGATACTTTATTTTTTTTAACCGGCCGGGTAATGGTTAAAACATCCTTGGAAGTTGCTTTTGACAATAATTAAATAGAGAAAGTCTACCGTTTTTGAGCAAAAATTTAGAATAATATCTGTACTTTTGCAACAAGGGGCTGATTCAAATGGCAAATTTTTCTCATTGTTTACGAATTGACCGCTTGTGGACAACATTTTTCAAAAGCTTAAGATACCAAAGCTTGCTAACAGTAAGACACTTATGCTCCTATCATTTAGGCTCGTATTCGTGCCGCTACCCGCACGCTGGTTATGATTGTCTTCACATACTTGATCAGTAATCTACTTTCTGTCATAATTACCATATGGGAATATCTCGACAGTGCTAGCCTTTTCTCGGAGTGAGTATTGAGAAAATTTCGGGAAAATTTTTTCAAACTGAAAGGACCATTTTTAGGCCTGTTCTCCCTTTCTATGTCATGTCAGTGGACGCGATCTCGTTGCTGACAATTGTGGCATCGTGCTTACGTTTGCCAATCTATATAACGTGTCAGCCACTGCTCAGGAAGGAAATGTTCCAATTTATCTGTAAGTTTTGTGCAAAAAGAGTTCGACTGCGCTGAAAATGTCAAATCCCAATTTTCAGCACAAATCTGGACACAAAAGCTTATGTCAAGGAGATTGACGTTGATTGAGAATTCACAACTTACCGCTGAGTCGCTCGTCAACAACGCCGACAACGAGTCACCAAGTTTTGGAAAGATCGAGTTTGTGTAGACGTCTGCTAATTTCACTCCACCTAATTCCAATATTAATTTTCTCCACCTAATCGTCCAGAGGTGTTAGAAATTCCACAGAGTCACCGAAACGGCCACATCTTTGTTTCAGATGGTCGTTTCGGAGGAAGGCTTTGCTTGTCATGGGGGAATAATTGTAACAAAAGCAAAGCAATTTCGTGAAAGGCTTTCCAACACATAACTGATTGTTTGCCTCAAAACTTCAAGGAAATGCTATTATCTTCAAGATGTCTAGCAGTGCAAAATTGCATAAAGGCTGCTGCATGACGAAGGCGCAATGGCAATATTAGTTGAGCGTGCGCAGACGCGACGCGTGCGTATCCTCACCGTTATAGATCCCGCACCATGCGCTCTGCGGCTAATAAAGCTGCGTTCGCGCCCGAAGATATTGCGCCTTCGTCATGCAGCAGCCTATACTTCTTCATTTGTTGCCATTTCTCGAAAGAGTCAAGAATAAGCCGCTCATGTATTAAGTACAGAAATCATCGATTCCAAATTTTATCAGAAAATTTTTTTTCGGAATACATTTGCTTTTTGCTACGTAAAAGTCGGTAAATGCTTTTCATCGACAGCGCCAAACACAACATTTAGAACACAGCTTTGTGCTTGATGCATTTATCAAAATTACAGAATTAGTTACAAATAGATCGATATAGTTCGGTACGAGAGTAGCTTATAGCAGGCTGAAAATCTACCTACAAAAACATGCAAAGGATATAACATTTGATTCAACTGGCTTGGCGCTTGGAAGGCGGGGCTTTGTGACCTAATCAAGGTTGCTAGGCCCGCGAAACAATCTGTGTCTCTCTCGCGCGCTTGCTTTCTGATCATTACCTAGCCTTAATTAGATCATGACGCTCCGCCTTCCAGCGGTCAAGTCAGTTGAATCAAAGGGTATACTGGGAGATGAAAAAAATCAAGGCGTAAGGAGCCGACATTGCCTTGGAACTTTTGATTTATCCTTGTGCCGGCTCTGATTAGAGCAGCTTTTCAAGAATGATGAACAATGTAACTGATTTATCAGATGTCCACTAATTCCTCTGAGTACAGAATGTTCAACACTTTCCAAATCCTTTCGACTGTACAAATACCACTAGTTCCTACACATTATCTTGCCTCATGTATTGTGCCTCCACTTCTGATTTTGTAACGACGTCTAGTCGCTGTATTACGGGTCTTTGGATCTTATTATCTGTGCCATATGTTTTTATGTACGGTGTGTACCATGAATTTTATTATCCACTGTTTATTATGTCTATACACATTTCAATAAAAATTCGAAAAATAAAATAAATTTTGAACTTTTTTCAGAGTTGGAACAATTAGTATCATGTGAAGTGACGTAAAATAGCGAGATTATGTTCTACTACTCGTAGCACCAATTATTATAGAAGGAACAAACCAGTGCTGAAATATGTATTTTACAATAGGTGAAGTAAATTCTTGAAAGGAATTGGGTTCAGGTGCTTATGCGAAGATCCGGCCCTGGTGTAGGAGTGTTGGACGATTCAACAGATGTTTCCATGGATTTTGTGCCTGAAACGAGCAATAAAATAAATCTTCCTATTACGATGTAAAATGAAGAATAAGTGCCGGAAATGAAATGCCCCTCCACTCAGTGATTTTAAAGTTTAAAAAAAAACAAGAAAGCTTCCAAGTTGCTGCATAGTTGTAGTTTTTCTAGCACAGTCATTTTTCTAGAGATTGTAGCTCTTTCTCGAGAAACAATGGATTTATGATATTAGCAGAACTTGCTTTTATTTGAAATTTGGAATCATCTATACAATAGCATTTGAGTTGCTTTCTAAAAACAGCATATTTCAGTGATCAAAGTGAAATAAGAAATTACTTAAACTTCGATTTTTCGTGAAAGCTCCTAAAAAACCCTCTACATAAATTTGCAATTCTCATTTTCTAAGTGAGCGACTTTGTATCATTTGACTCCATGAGGTCGTAAATATCAAGAACAGTGCCAAAAATGATCGAAAGGAAATGATTCAATAAAAAGCGCAACAGCCAGTAATACATTAGTAAATTCCTCTGCAAAGTAGAATAAATAAATAGAGCCTTTCAAATATCTGAAATTTACCGAAAATGGTGTGAGAATTTGTATGACACCTAATATAATTCAAACAATTTTTGAAAGTTTTGCAGGTAACATCAAAATTGTTGTCAAATTCTGAGATGATACCAAAAAGTAATAACATATAGAAAATGCTTTGCAGATACGAAATTTTTGGTGCGCAAAATCTACTGAGCTTTGGATAGCTTAGTCTCTGCCGCCATTTCGACATTGTTGCAAAGTTAAACTTTTATTTGAGTAAAAAGTTCAAAATAGATAAGGATTTGGTTTTTCAAATCGTGCTCAAAATTCCTTTCGAAACTACGATTACTGAAGTTAAACATTCAAAATTTTTTGTCTTCGAGGTATCAAAAGGTAGCGTTAGGCTCTCGACAAAAGCAGATTTACACTATAGCACAAAATCAATTCGATTTAAAAACAAAAAAAAACTTTTTCAATGATTTAGGTAGTGATTTCAAATTCTCCTATGAAAGCTATGTACGTAACTTTTTGCACTTCTCGATGCTGATTTTGCTTCCTCTGTGCTTGACATAGGAAATTCGATTTTGAAACGCTGAGGCCACTAGTATTTTGAAGTAAACCACGTCCAAAAACAGGCTACCAACCGTTTCTGCCATTATTAGACAGCTGCTGAGCACTGATCTTTTCCAGAGACCAAAATTCAAATGACTATAAGGATTGATAAATGCCCAAATATTATGTGGGGAGAAGTAGGCTCAGAAGACTTTTTTATCTTTTTCCGATTTTCTTGCCTTTCGCGGAAAAGTCCATGGGCTTAAGTTTCAAAAACATCAGTTTTTGGCTGATTCATTCAATCTCAGATTTCTAGTTTTCCAAAAAGGGTTAATTTTGGGTCAATTCATTTGGAAACTCTTACAAGTTTGCTGTTTTGGATGATATATTGGAGTGCTTACAAAATGTATGTTTATGATTTTTTCGTTGTAACACCCTATGGAACATATACAGGGTGTTCCAAAAAAATGTGCGTACTGTTTGATTGCAAATAACTTCCTTGTAATGAAGTGTTTCGAGAAGCTTTAGGTCCCGTTTTGTAGAGCGAGGTTAAGCTTAGATTTGCAGTATGGAGCGAATCATCTATCACCCTTCATTACTGTAGGATTACGGTAAGAACTTCGACAAGGATTTTAGGCCTTTGGAGGCTAAATTCTGCCTCGGTAAAGAACCAAACAAGCCAAAAACTCTTATACTATGTTAATGAAAGCCGCTGATTTCGAATTTGAAATACCCATTTTATTGTGATGCTTCTTTCCCAAGTTATCCCCGGTAAATCGTAATAACTTAGTTCCCACTATTTGTCAGAAATGCAATTACACCGTCAAAAAAGTTGAAGACACTCGTAAAAAGTTGTTAGATGGAATCAGCACGCGTGAAAACCCTAATACACGATTTTTCAGATTTTTTGAAAAAAATTTTATTAGGTGGTAAATTTCACATTAAATCCATATGCTGAAAGTTCTTACCGTAATTCTACAGTAATGAAGAGCGATCGATGATTCGCTCTAGCTGTAAATCTAAGTTTAACCTCGCTTTACAAAACGGTGCCTGAAGCTTCTTGAAACACTTCATTACAAGAGAGTTATTTACAATCAAACAGTATGCACATTTTTTGGGACACCCTGTATGATATAAACAGAGATCATTCTGTTTTAAAACTTTGAACAACTGGAACGAACGATCTTTTAGAAGAAAGGTTTTAGCTACAAAATGTCTTTGCGACGACTCATTCATCTAAAAATTTGTTATGACTGTCTAAGGACGAAAAGTTTATATATACACTCCCTTTTCATTTAAAGAAACCACAGCGATCAATACTTCTGACCTACCTTCTGCCAGAATAGTTGCGAGGTCAACATTTTGACGTTTGCAATTCGGGCACAGCTGCTCGACGACCTCGTCGTGAACCGCACCTAAGCCAGATGGCCTTTGAGAGTTTGAAGTATCTCTTTCCGGGCGAATGGGAACTACTGGAGCAATATATACAGGGTTATTAGAGCTGTTGAACACCTCTGGTGGGAACTAAATAGGAAAACATTACAATCAAACAATCCTATAAGAGCCTAATAAAAAAATCCACCTTATTGATGTATCCTGGATCCCATATATAGACATAATAAATGCTTAGAGAGATGGCTGGTAGAGAAACGAAAAATATGTAGCCAAGCACTGTTACAAACCGTATCCACCTGAAATGATTTCTTGGGAGGTTGCACAGTTTATTGGTAAAATGTGTCTTTGAGTCTTTCTAGCAATTCACACAACTATTTTGAAAAAACTAGCCCGAGTTCTAGTTGCAAGGCCAGAATTGCCAAAAATTGACTGTAAGTTGCAAGTATTAGAAGGAGAAGCTAGTCAACATCAAACTACTGATTTACTTCAAAATACAATATAAATGCGGTCGAAAAATGCCGCGTTCTATAAATAAACTAGACTAGCTACAGCAGCCACGGAATATCGACAAAAGAATAAAAATAGCAGTTGGGTCTTTACCAGGTAGTGATTATAAAATTTATCTGAATAGACTGGTAACGTCTAAGCCATCGTAATCTGTTGAATTTATTCTGGTTTCAGCGAAAATGAGATACTTCGGTATACTTCTATCCCTACGCTTCACGTTACTTTGGATAGTGAATTGTCGATGAAAAGCCCGTTGTATTTTTATTGGTGAACGTATCTAATAAAAAATAAATAAATGAGAATTTTATGGTAGACATCAAATTATCCTTAAAGAACCACTAAAGGAGGTAATTTTATTGTTCTAGAAGCTTGATTTACTTGATTTACTTCAAAATAGATTTTGCTTTCTCTGTAATATACGCTTGGGTTCGCTTTGTTTCTCAGCAAACTTATGTAGTGTTAATGGAAACACCAAGATTGTATTACTTTCTATAATCGTTATGTTCAAGGAATCGTTGAGTCGTTTGTAACTTAATATGAGTACTGCCCCGCTAATTGACGAACTATTAAGTCAGGACTTGCTCATTTTCAGTGATTTCTCCTTCTTTCCTTGTCTCTTTCAATGATTGGATGTGTATTAATTAAGTACACGCTCCTAAAATGTTTCCCGCTATAAGTCTCACTGAACAGTTATAAGTAAGAGCATCGCTAGCTGTCGCGCGTAGTATGGATTCAGATAGTTAGAAATGAGATGATAATCAACATATTCTGCCCAAGGTGTTGAAATCTGGGAAACGCCTCAAGACTTCGGCAAGATTTCTGGATAATAATCAAAAAAGAATGCAAAATGGAGCCGTTGAGTGTATTCTACGCAGTGATTCAAGTGTTAATATGAGCAAAGCGAAAATTAGTTCAGCACATAATATGAGTTTCTATGGTAGACATCAAATATACCTGAAGAAATACTAAAAGAAGTGATTTTTAAAAAAAAGAAGCTTGATTTATTAGCTGTACAAATTACTGAGTTCAAGACTTAGTGTCTGAACTTCATTTGTTTTCAGAAAATTATCATAATTGCAAGCAGATTTCCGAACATATGCAAGATAGAAAAAGTAGCCTTAAACTGCCAAGAAGGACTCGCAATGCTTGCTCTCACTTTTGGAGCTAAACTGACCTTACGCTTCGCTTAAACTCATAAAAAAAATGTATTTCATAGGCACGCGCCACACTTGATGTGCTTCATCCCATTCGCTATTGGTCAAATCAGCAAACTGACCAATAGCGAAGTGGATCAAGCGGACCAAGTATGGCGCGTACCATAGTATTCAACATTTGGAGTGATGTAAATCATAAAATATTTTTTAGACCATTTGATCAAATGGTTAATTAGGTACAGATGAAAATGGAAAGGAAAAATGAACAATAAATTAATTTCAGATTTGTGTATCTATCTTCTCTCAGCTCTAAATTTTGGACTATTTTACAAGATAGTGTTCAACAATACAATGTAGAAAAGATAATCATCACTTACTTTTTGCTTTCCCTTTGCGTGAATTTCGCCCTTTTATCTGACGTATAGACGGGCTGCTTCATTCGGCTACGTAATCGTGCAGAATATGTAGTTGAGCAATTGTTCATCTGCAAAAAAAAGTTGGACGGATTCACTGGTAACAATCTTGAAAAAAAAATGGTGTCATAAAAACTTCAGAACATTTAAAAGCACAAATATGTAAACGTTGCTGACGTTTTTGAGAATTCGGCAGCAAAAAAAAACGTTCCGCATTTTTAAGAAACAGGAAGGCAAGTGGATGGTAATTTCGAGATTTTCCGTCACTAAATGTTGAGAAAAATGACAAAGCAGTGAAATAACTGATGCTGAATGAGGGCTGAGCGATTTTCTCAAAAATTTGGCAGTCACATTTTGCTTCAGGGGCTTTCGGTGGTTGATATCGATTGTGGACCTCCTCCGCCGTGTGCACATCACACTCTGCTCCTCCTGAGCCATATGACATCTCTCTCGACGTCTCGGATATTTCATTTGCTCTCCCCCCCCCCTGCCCAAATGATCAAATAACTGCGAAATCCGTGAAATAAGATCTTCTGAATGAAATAAATGGGAAGAACGAAGTTGGAAATGAGAAAAACAAAGGGAGTCCCTTTTTCTATATTCTCTTCAGGAAGGTTACCTGGAACAATATTGTAGTACTGGTTTTTATAATCCGACTTGAGGTAGCAGAATCCGGAAGATTAAAGAGGAACAATTGAAAATGGAAATGAAACGGAAAGTAGTAATCCCAAATTGCTTGTAGGTCAAAAATGAGACTTTCGCGAACAAAATTTTGTTATAGTATAGGCTTGTGGAGTAGAGATTCAAGCAACAGCAGAGGTATTGATGGTCTCTGTAGTAACTATGTCTGCAAAATATATTGAGAAGATCCATTAGTTTTGCGTATTAAGCCATTTTCTCTCAATAAAATCGTTTTTCTTCAATATAGATTCAAAAAAGAAATTTCGCTTCTAATTATGTACAGATAATCATATGGTGTTCACGAATGTACAGGGTGTCCCAAATAATGTTAACACTGTTTGGTCTTTGGTAACTCCCTTGCTTTCATGTCTTTCGCCGAGCTTGAGACACCATTCTGTAAAGCGAGGTTCAACTCAGATTTATAGTATGGAGCAAATCACCATTCGCTCTTCGTTACTGCAAGATTACGGTAGGAAATTTGACAATGATTTTAGGCAATTAAAGGCCATTTTCTGCCTCGAAACAGAACCATACAAGCCAAAATTCCTTTTGCTATGTAATGGAAGCCGTAGACTTGAAATATGAAATTTCCGCTGTACTATGATGCTTCCTTTCAAAGTATTCTAGGTAAACTGTAATAACTTCTATGGACGAGGAGTTATGAGCGCTTATTCGAGCAAAAAATTGAATGTGCAAGTAGGACAAATGGCCGTAATATTCTTTCTAGCTCTTCAGTGGAGCAGTAGTGGTCATCAGAGCACTTAATTTGAAAACAATTAGTAAAAGGATAAAGGATTCGGCCTCTACAATTCAGCGGGCATGCGCCGAACGCACACTACTTCAAAGTCGAAGAGGCAATTGTATGCGTGCTTTGAATTTTTTTACAGTGACTTGCTGGACCCAGCCCTTTTCAAGTCAGTGCTTTTATCCTCCCAGATTTATCTGGTAAGTCAACTTACTGGCCCCGGTGGGTAGAGGGCTTGGTTGGCCCAGGGGCGGGGATCGAACCTGTGTCCGATCTGATCTAGCGGCGCCTCATTTTAGAAAATATGTCGCACTTGCATTATTTGAAGGCTAATAAGATTTTAGGCACTCATTTTATCCAAAATGCACATTCAATTTTTTCTCCAAAAAAGGCTCATAACTCCTTGTCATTGAGCGTTCTGCAAATAAGGAAGGCAAGTTTGGAATCAGTGTTTCATGCCCTTCAATATGGTATCAGCGCTCGCACGAGGTGGCTAGTTGAAAATGTAGAAAACAATGTACCCCTTGACTTTTGAGAGTTTTTACGGAGTCCTCTCTGATCCTAGACTATAATCCCTAAAAAGCCTCCAGAAAACGAAATGTCGACCAAAAAAACGTCGTATTGTGTCTTTTCGGCCACAAAAACGAAACCCCTTTGCTTTTTGTCCCAAAAACGATATCCAGCTTGTTTGTAAGCCGAGCCCCGTATGGTATACATCCCATTCAAAAGGCCACTTAGACTGAGCAAACTCCCCTTGTGAGTTTTCAAAAGATGACACTTTAATGATTCCTATGAAATGTGTTAGGTTGTCCCAAAAGTTTTGTCGTTTCATTTTTAAAAATTTGTAACTTTTTGCTATCTCAACAGATTTGCTTCTTTCCAATTTCATTAGAAAGAGGAAATCTTCACCTTTGTGGAGGCATCTCAGGAGCTTCGATTATACATTCACTGCAGAGATAAAAATGGAAAGGACAAGACCAGTTGAGCTTTGACCATTTTAAGTTAGGTCGCAAAAATCTGAAACGCCCCAGAAAAACCTGAAACTGTTAGTATATAAGTTTTATGACTTACTCTTTGCATCTGAAGAAAAATTGGTGCTTTTTGGATGTCCCAATGAAAAGCTATGATTTTCGAGAGAAGCGACAAATTAATCAATTTTGCCGTTCTCAACTGTAAACTAAAAAATTACAACTTTTCACACAGACGTCAAAACAGCCCAATTTTTTTCTCTGATGTAGAGATTAGGTAATAAAACTCATGCGCTGGCAGTTTCAGAATTTTCTGCAGCGTTCCAGATTTTTGGCGATTTATCTGAAAATGGTCAAAGCTCAAGTGGTCTTCTTTTCCATTTTTATCTCTGCAATGCAGTCTTTGTATAGCAGAAACTTGTCGAGAGATCGTACAAAGAGGAAGACTTCTTCTTTCCAACACAGTGAAAAAGAAGCAAATCCGTCGAAGTGGAAGAAAGTTACAAAATTTCAAAAAAAGCGACAAAAGTTTCGGGACAGCCTAATAGTATGATGTAACTTATGCATTGACATTTTTCGAGTTGATTTTTTCCCTTACCACAACTCTACGTTTCTAAACATTTGATTCACCCTTTTCAAACCACCCACGGTTCCTAACAATTTATACGTGTAACCGGGGGTGTCTAGTGGTATGAAGGTTTCAACCGGATCGATAGACAACACGGAATGAACGACTAACAATTTATCTCAGATAAACGGCAACAAACAACAATGAACAACAATGCGTAACTTGAACAAGCTTAACAACGAAACAGCGGGCTTTACCCTCTTGACCACTTCGGCAGGCTACTAGTTACTACTCTCTATCTAAGGGGGAGTTCCGCCTCTCTTCGACGGAGTTAGCTCCCTCTAGCGCTTCTCCAACGCGGACTCTGAGACTCCCCCTGACTCCCGGTATTTATACCCTGCCGAAGGGGTCAGCGCGGGCTTTTCTTCCCGCCACTGAAGATCGGTAGGTCGGTGATCCGCGCCCTCTGACATCCCTCCCCTCCGGGGAGCCGACGTCCTCGGCGGCTGCTGCAACTTGCTGAGCTTTGCACCGGGAACGCTCCTGCGGATGTCGTTGTAGTGGTAGCGCGCATATCCGTCCCTGAAATGCGTGTCGTATACCTGAAAAGAATTTTTGGGGTCCATCTGCTTCTCTGTTCACGTTCCCAATTTCTGTCCTTGAGGGATCCAACGTGAACAACTGATTTGGGTTTGCCCATCTTTTCAGTACTGATTCAATCACCGTCCACACTTTTGACTTATTTTTCCACATACCAATCTTCTTGAACAATGGTGGCGGCCACACGGATACAATTTTTCCTCCTTCTTCGAGGTACTTCTTGCATATCCGCAATGTTTCAATGATAGCCTCATCCTCCCTTCTTGGGTTCATGGGCCATACTATGATCCACATACGACAGTTCTTCAAATATTTCAACGCTTCTTTGAGTTGACTGAATGATACTGCCACCTTGGTCAGTACTCCACACTGTTTCAACTCAACTTCCTCAAATGATGTTGCACATCTCGGTGCAATAAACGCAACAGGACGTTCTTTCTCAGAACTTTGTCCTTTCTTACTGCTTGTCTTCTGAATCTTGACTCTCTTCTGTGCCTCTCCGCACATTTTCCGATCACTTCTGGAAGGGGTTTGATTCTTGCTGCCCTTCCTACATGTCGACTTCTTCCGTTTGTGCTCACAAGCTTCCTCTGGGCAGATTCCTTTGTCTGCTTTGACATCTCTTTTTCTCTCAATGAAGGTTTTCTTGTTGACAGTTACAGATCTGTCCTTCTCTGAGATAGATCTGTTCACAGTTATAGTACCTTGCTGGATCTTGGCTCTTACTGAGGCGGTGTTTCTCTTATGTGGAGGCGCCATCCTATCCTTTGCATTTACTTTGACTTCAGGCTTCTTGTGTATCACCACTTCCACTCCTAGATCCTTCAATGCATTTGTGCCAATGAGTACTTCCTCTTTAGTATCGTCCGAAACATGAAAAGCCACTTCCTTCTTGCATCCTCCTTCTAGTTCTACTTCCACTTTTACACCTCCAAGAAAGCTCATCACATGGTTGGATGCATCGTATATGCTTCCTTCTACAATGTCGAAAGTCTGAAGTGGCTTGACATCGTACCCACTGTTCCTCGCTTCTATAAGCACGCTCACGGGTAGTATACTTATCTCTGAGCCCGTGTCTAGAAGTGTCGAAACCCTTCTTCCCAACATTCTCGCTTGAGTCAATGTAATCCCGCCAACAATTCCGTATGCGTTGGATTGGGAGCTCTTTACGACCATGTTCCGGCTCCTCCTTACCATTGATGTCACTCCATTCAAAGTCTTGATAGTGCTTTCATTCTCCCTCTTCCTGTACTTGCAATCTCTTATCACATGTCCGAAGTGACCACAATTGAAGCACTGTTTCTCTTCCTGATACTCATCATAGGCGCTCGAGCTACTCGTTGGCTCCTGCCTTCTCATGCCAACTTCCCTTTCGCCTCTCTCCGCTGAGCTGCTTCGACTTTGGGTCATGGCTGGCACATAGCCTTCATTTCTACTTGCTTTCCTCCAGGACGGAGCTTGCTGTTCACTCCTTCTCTCAAATTTGCAGAACCTTCGCGATTGCTCGATCTCAATCGCAACTTCCTTTATCCTGTTATATGCCTCAGCTGGGTCCACCTGGTGTAGGGTTCCCACCAGCTGTACGTATTCCGGCCATGATGTCAGATTCTCCAGTAGAATCTGTGCATACTCCATCGATCTTTCCTCAATGGTACATTGAGGATTGGCCTTCCTTGCTAGGTTCTCGAGGGCGACACAGAAGTCTGCAACCTCCTGGCCTGGCCTTAAGCGCATGTTCCTTAAGGCTGTCAGCGCCTTTAACCTAGCTGCTGTGGAGTCACAGGCCAGTAGTGAAGCCATCTCCCCCACTACTCTATCAAAGCCTTGCTGCCTTACCCCCATGGGTATGCTCAGAAATAAGGACTTTGCCCTTCCTTCCAAGTGTTCATCACCCAGGATCTCTATCAGCAACTTTTCATCCTGGACCATGGTACCATACTTCCTTTTGAACTTTCGAATGAACCTGTCAAAGTCTTCATCCTCATAGCCCTTGAAGACTCCAGGATCAGGAAAAGTCATGCTTTGAAAGTAGCTGAGCAACTGATCTTCCACACCTCGATGATTGTCGAGTGGTCCGTCATCCGACCCTCTCAACAACACACTGCCTTCCCTCACTGCAGCTGCCGTTGCTCTGGGACCAGCTATCTGGTTTAACTCGGCTGTTAGGTTTTCCAGCCTACCCAACACTGTGGCTACCTTAGCCTCCAACTCTTCTTCAAGTGGCAATCCATCAACCGGTATCCCACATCGGTTAAGGACCTTGCTTACCATCCCAGGTAGCATTTCCACTTCTTTCCTGATGAGGCTTATCTCCTCCATCATCAAGTGTGCTTTTCTCTCCTGGATATCATCTGCACATCTTTGCTTCTGATCCATATCCATGAACATAAATGTACTCGGCAGCGAGATGCTTCGCCTTGCCTTTACATTCATCGGTAATCAACGCCGCACGCGAAATCGCGCGTCTCAGCTGATCGAAGAGAGTCAATCACAATCGATACTCACGCTTCTATTAAGCGTGAATGACTTGATCAATAATCACTTCTCCCTTATACCTTAACTACCTGCTCTGTATGATGCGATAGAGAATTTTTTCCAGTTGATCTTAGATCTGGCCTTCTTGGCCTGTTACGTACGTCACCTGCTTGATGACGTATAGCTTTCCCACCTTTTTGGTCTTTTGGTTTCGCCTTCTTGGCCTGTTCTACGCACGTTCTATGTTGTCTTGCCTCTGAGAAAGTCGATATCAGTCGCCCGTGTGTCTTTCAATCGATCCAGGTATGCTCGGCCCCCATGTAACCGGGGGTGTCTAGTGGTATGAAGGTTTCAACCGGATCGATAGACAACACGGAATGAACGACTAACAATTTATCTCAGATAAACGGCAACAAACAACAATGAACAACAATGCGTAACTTGAACAAGCTTAACAACGAAACAGCGGGCTTTACCCTCTTGACCACTTCGGCAGGCTACTAGTTACTACTCTCTATCTAAGGGGGAGTTCCGCCTCTCTTCGACGGAGTTAGCTCCCTCTAGCGCTTCTCCAGCGCGGACTCTGAGACTCCCCCTGACTCCCGGTATTTATACTGCCGAAGGGGTCAGCGCGGGCTTTTCTTCCCGCCACTGAAGATCGGTAGGTCGGTGATCCGCGCCCTCTGACATACGAAAATAGCTTACTGAGTAACTTGTAACTAGTACCATAGAATCAGTTTGTTGCAGCGATTACGCAAAAAGATGTGGTCTTGAAACTCAGCGCAGCCGTGACTGTCTGCCTATTTCTTGAAAATTGGAGTTTTGATGGTTTATAGCCTTGATAGATGTTGAAAACTCTCAAGCCGCCATTACTCCCATTTCGCAGCTGGTCGAATAATGCGTATTGTTATTTCCCTTCTGCACCGTTAGCAAAGGTAACAGTGAAGAAGGGCCGTCTCTCCTGGGGCAGCCCTTTTACTCTCAGCCTGCTTGCATGCTATCGCGCATTGTTTCCCCTAATAATCTATTCACTGAGATTCTGTTGCTTTCGTCACAGACTATCTGAGATTCGCACAAATAACGGATTCAATCCATATTCACTTAGTTCCATATCGTGCAAATAGGAATTTTCTTATATTCATTCATTGTTCTCTTTCGCGCAATGAATTTCAGCAAAATCTACTCTTCTATGAATTGACACATTATCATTACCGATTTTCTCAAAGCACAATGAAAAGCAAATTATATGCAACTTCCTGAATGAGAAACTATCTGGGTATGCAATTTTCATAGTAACATGTGTCGGGCCCCTTCCATCAACCACCCATGCAGCTAGCATAAATCATCCTACCGCTGCATTCTCAGGCAAGGGTTTTGCAGCCCCTATTTTGACGTAAAAGAAAAGGTCATGTTTGCCTTAATGATTCACCAACCCACTACCACAACTTATATTTTAAACAGCTCGAGGACGTACTCACTAGCAAGTGGAATGTCAGGCCTCAGCGATGCTATTTTACGCGGAAGCACCACGTTGGTGCTTTTCGTAGAGCCACCGACGAGAGGCTAAAAATGCCTCCAGAGCATCTTGGGGAAAGAACTAAAATAACAGATTTATAAGATGGTCTCCATAAATCAGAAGCTAAATGTGTGCACGTGATAGAGATAAACCATTAGTCTCGGGTTGCAGCACTGCTCAACAACCTTCTCCTCTAGAAGCCCTATTACCCTAATTTCACGCGTACAAGGCGCGGGGTGGTCCTAGCTTTCATCGAGCTGCTCAGCCGCCCCAACGTGTTTTGAGAAGCGATCCTTATGCCGCACGATTCGTCAGGCAAAACGCAGCACGGTATGGGGTTCCTTTGGTTGCGAAGTCCTTTGCCGTGTTCGGGCTGGTCGATGAAAGCTAGGACGACCCCGCGCCTTGTACGCGTGAAATTAGGGTAATAAGGACAATTGAGCATGAGCGAAGATCGGCAGAGCTTGCACTGATAAAGTACCTTTTCAAAGATCACCGGCTCTAGGAGAACCTTGTTTGATACACGCTGCTGCTTGAACTATCGATGTAGGCGCACGTTAATGGGTAGTTCGCTTACTGCAGCCGTCTTCTCAATAAGCATGAGGAAATACTATTTACAGTATGGGAGCGAATCATCTATCGCTCTGCATTACCGTAGGATTGCGGTACGAACTTCGGCAAGGATTTTAGGCCATTGGAAGCTATATTCTGCCTCGGAACAAAACCAAATAAGCCAAAAACTCTTACACTACGATAATGGGAGCCGCTGATTTTGAAATTGAAATTCCTAACTGTGATACTTCTTTCGTAAGTTATCGGTAAATCGTAATAACTCAATATCCAGCATTTGTCAGAATTGTAATTACATCGTCAAAAAAGCTGAAAACACTCGTAAAAAGTTGTTGGGTGGAACCTGCATGAAAACCCTCGTACACGATTTTTCAGATATTTTGAAAAAATTCTGTTAGGTGGAATATTTCACAATGGTTCCATATGCTGGAAGTTCTTACCGTAATCCTACAGTAATGAGGAGCGATCGATGATTCCTTCCATACTGTAAATCTAAGCTTAAGCTCGCCCTACAAAATGCTACCTAAAGCTTCTCAAAACACTTCATTATAAGAGAGTTATTTACAATCAAAAAAGTAGGCGAATTTTTTCGGGACACCCTGTATATCTCCCTTATTGCACATTACCCTCTGCACAGATAGGGGGCTTAGCGGCCCTTATTCTGGAGATCCCGGTGAGATCACGAAGATCTGCTCATGTCAAGAATGCTTTACTCGGCTGTCAATGGGAGCCGTAGGCTTGTCCATCTAAAGGAGAAGTAGATCTCTTTAACAGTGCGATAGAAAGTGCAAAAGTGGATAATTATTTACGCAATAATAAGGATTTCTACGTTATAAAAATGAAAACCATGAATGATGACCCGATCTTTATCATTCAATTAATGATTTTGAACTTCGCATAAACAAATACAGCACCAGCGACATTTCGAATCAATTACTATTAACAAGATGCAGTATTCTACAGCTCGAGCTTGAGGAACTCATTAGGCATAACCTCAACTACTTGATTAGATATGTACTTTAACGAGCTTTAAAAGTCAAGCGATAAGAGCATAGCACAGATGAATCTAACCAGTGCAGCCCGCAATTAACACACTAAAGAAGAGACTCTGTGCTGTTGCCGCTGGTTGATCTACATAGGGTCACTAAATGTAAACGGCTTAAAATATTAAGTTCTGCTGACAACAAGGAAGCACATTCCATCTCTGTGGATGATAACAAATCCGTATAAATGTTAGATTATCCCCATAAAATGTATGTTAGTTTATCACGGCATTGTCGGCGCAAGCTTTCTTACCGTTACTCTGTTTGACTCAAATTAGATTAAAAGTGATATAATGGATTGATTTCATCTTTTTGTTCATTCCACTGTATTACTGACTTCTCGCTTTGCTTGTTCTCTATGAACCGCCTTGAGCGTACGAATGAGCAGTGAATTGAAATGAGTTCAATGGTCAAATTACTAAATTATGAGTTGAACGGTATTAGGTGCAAGTTCATGGCAGTATGTGTTGAATATACATATTTATCACGTACAGCATTGGCGCCACATGATTTATCCTCGTCCAGTCCTGAAGCAAATCGTGGACACCTTCCTCTTGGTATTTACAAAGATGGTACCAATCACTATATCAGGAGGTCCCATAGACGTCGCGCGCATATACATCAACATTCCTTATGCTCTAACTCTCTACTTCTTTTCAAGCGTTTTTTTTTGCGCATTCGTAGACCTTTTTCTGTCTACAATGTAGATAACGTCGCCAAGTCTTCACAGTGCTTTTTCAAAGGGATTAGGCAAATATTTTCACGCTCAAGGTCTTCTTACCTGGAATGATGAGCAGAACAGCGCAGATAACGTCGCCGGAAATAAAAGTGAAAGGAAGGGCATGCAAAGGGCGCCAAATTAGATAAGCACTGATGTGCGTTTTAGATCAAGAAGAACAAGATTTCTCGTTTTCATCTAGGCTTTTTCCCGTTTGTTTCCTTTTTAACAATAGGCACTTCCGATTTGTGGCAGCGCTCGAGACTGCAAGAAGGAAATTCACTTTCACTCATTTTTTCAAAGTTGTGAAACGGCTGGTTTTGAAATCCTGCAGTTCAAAATGCTGTCAAAGGTGTTTCAACCTTACTGCAGCAGTTCCCCAGTACTCATCAGTTTCTGCTTTTTTATCAAGTTTATCTGTTCCCCTTATCGGTTTATCAAACAAATTCCACTTTTGTGTGGGACAGGGTTTAACAATGTCCGCTTTTGAGGCTTTGTCGCTAGACTATCAAGGGAATGGGTCTGTTATATCAAGGGTTTTCCAGCGTTTCGACATTTAATTGCACAGAGACAAAAGACGTACGTGATAAGATGTTGTGGAGAGTAGGTGCCAAGTAGTCCAGCTTGTTGTCGATAACT
This sequence comes from Cylicocyclus nassatus, assembly GCA_958299035.1. NCBI lineage: Eukaryota > Metazoa > Nematoda > Chromadorea > Rhabditida > Strongylidae > Cylicocyclus > Cylicocyclus nassatus. The sequence continues at coordinate 82,170,894 of CATQJL010000001.1, forward strand.
TGAGCAGTCGTGAAACATTAACATTTATTGTTCACTCGTAGAACTTGCAATTTATACAGTAGTGTTGTTGGCTTTCGAAGATTCTTTGAATTCTTCTCTCCGTTTATTTGACATGCATTCACTGATGCAGTGTTTGACCAATGTTGCGTGCATTACTCCATGGTACACATCTCGGTAATGTGTCTCGCATATTTTGGTGCACTGTAAAAAAATGATCAAATATCATGACATTGTTGCTACTAGATACGCTGCTGGTCATAGCTAGTCATTCTAGAAAATCAAGGTAATTTGCCCTGCTTCGAATATTATTAGGAAAACCACTATCCTGTAAGTAAACTAACGCTATATCACTATCCAGAGCGGCTCTTAACAGTGATTCTGTTCAAGAAAAAATTGAAATATTTGGAAATTTAGCATCAGATTATGAAATATTTGTCACCTGGAAGCTGTCGCTTCATGAAACAAAATTTATACTGCATTTTCAAAATGCATAAGAAATGACATCGTTTCAAAAAAACTACTAGTTCACTGCGTCTTTATGTACTTATTCAAAAAGATGAACGTGATTCGCTAAGCCTATGCAATGAACGTAGAAGGCGCTTGAGTCGAGTTTAAGTAGTCGCTGATATTGATAAACAAGCTTAACGTTACCATAAATGTAAGCACGCTTTTAAAACTAGATTTCTGACGCGCGAACTTTAGGTTGGAAGCTGGCACTTCGTTTTCACACGACGTAGTCGTGCAAAAGCTGCTAGAATCTGCGCAAAGACGCAACTACATGTTGGAGTCAAAACGCTTCCTTTGCAGTTCAGTTGTGCACAGTAAATATAAGACGTCTCCAATTTTACTGCTTTTTATTCCCCCGATTCAGATCTTGCGAAACTGTTAGTAATGCTAGATTTTCGAGGTTTTGAACGGTTTTTCTTTCAGTTGAGTGGTCAGAACGGGCCATGATTACTCAGAGTGTTTTACTCTTGAAGTAATTGCGCTCAACCAAAACCAGAATTCCAAAAGTTGCGATAATGTGCCAACAAAGTTACAAGTTAAGGGCAGGGCATACTTTACGCGACTTCAGTCGCGGCGCAATTTGGCAATATTCCAACTGTCCATAACTCACTGCAAATACTTTTCAAAGGTCCAGAAAATAGGGCATTTTATCAGTCCACGTAAGTTATACACAGTACGCATGTGCAGTTCGCTAGTGTTGGATCTGAAGATTTCTGGCGGATTGCCAAACCGCGTCACGACTGAAATCGCGTGAGGTATGCCCGGCCCTTTAGGAGTTTATCGTTGTACGACGACACAGTGAGAACATGTCAGAATTTTACTTTTGGCACCAGAAATTGAATTCTGTGAAAAAAATTTTCTGGTTCGAAAGCTCGTCTACCTGAAGGTGTGGTTGAGGCTCGTTCGTCAATATCATCGACTCCAGCTCATTCATTGGTTTAGAGATTTCTTAGAACTTTCTTAGAACGGTATAATGTTTGGGATTTGAGCAGCAGTTTTAAAACAATGTGCATTTTGAAGCGAAAAATGCAGTATAAATTTTCTTTTTCTGGAGCGACAGCTCCCAGGTGTAACAAATGCTTTAACAAACGTTTTGATGTTGTAACTATGAAGGAAATTCTAGGTTTAAAGATTAAAGTGTTGCTTGAAAATTGAAGGTAGCCTTATAGCTATGGTCAGCCTTCGAAACATGTTTTTTTTAATCAATTTTTCTCCGGACAAGTAAAATTGGGAGCCGTTTTGGACAGTGATATAGGGTTAATTTAAACACAGGATAGTGCTTTTCTGAACAGTTTTATCCAATTATGGGCAAATGGATGTGATTTCCTAGGGTGGCTTTATGTTATGACCACTATAATAGACCGCCACTGACCACTGACCACTATAGTAGTCAGTAGCAATCGCAAAATATCCGTCCGAGACGGGAAGGGCGGGGGGGGGGGGGTGTGATGAAAAGAATTTCGAATAAAGGTGCGTGCCGTTAGCCATGCACTGCTAAGATTTAATTAAGCTTCTAAAAATTTTGCAGCCTTACAATCCCAAAATTTTAGAAAAAAAGCACGACGACAGCCACCCCGGAAAAAAAATTTACTTGCAAGGCGGTTTGGACTTTTAAAATTTTTTTGAAAATTGCCTTCAACTATTTACAAGGATAAACATGCTTCTAAAACACAGCGGCAGATTCTGGAGGGGGCTCCGCTCTCCCCCCTCCCCTTCTCCCTTATCCGCCACAATTCTCTCTCAACAACACATCAGGTCGTTCCGTTCCCACTGGTAGTAATCTGAAAAAGGGGTTGCAGCTTTTTTCTTTACATTTTGAACCTCTCAGATTGTTCAATAGATAACACATTGAAAGCCAGTCAAAATGACCTTCTCCTACTATTTTGGATGCACAAATTTTTCCCTCTAATGCCCTTGATATAGCGTTTCGAAGGAGCCAACAGTTTTTGAAAAAATTTTGTAAGTGAAGAAATCACTCTTGAAAGCTTTTCTTGTAAAACTTGTAGTATTCAGTAAAAGGCAAGAAGTAATCAAAAACGGGCAGTTCCTTAGCTCAAAAGTAGGAATGATGTAGGTCTGCAATTTTCAGAAATCTTAAGAAAGTTCTAACAAGCTGCGCCTAAATAGATACTGAGTTGGCTACAAAATATTTTGGTCGTTCCTAACGGTTTGTGGAAGTGTTGCAAATAAATATGGATTGAGTGCATGGCAACTTGGAAAGAGTGATCAGTGAGGTTTGAGCCAAATTTTTTTTCAATTAATTTTTCTATGACTAAATAGTGCAAAAAAATAGCCAGTTCTTTCGATCAGAATTTGAAATCATGCTTATGAAATAGAATTGTAGCTGAGTGTGAAATGTGCATCTAGTATTCACACAAATTTTCATATTTCCAACTCTTTGCATGAACATATGCTCAAGTTCAAAAAACAGCTCTGTTCAAAAATTGATCTCCAAGCCCATCACAAATTTGAAATTAGCTCTTAGCAAAAAATCTTGGTTGATTAGCAGCCACTTGGATTGCTAAGAGCTTTGAAGCTGCATGTCAAAAGAAAAGAAATCATAATATTTATAAGCTAGCCTGTTGAATTGAAGCGCGAAAAAACGGTGGAATGACGGAGGAGGGTAACTTTTTAACCGAATATATGATAAGTATGCTTTCATCTCAAAGTTACTATGAGTTATATCTCGAGCCTCAAAGCGCTAGTGTACCAAACTATGACAACTTTACCTTACCCATTAGCGCTGTTTATACTTGTACATCTACTGCTGCGCGAGCGCTGCTAGAACTTTATAATGGAAGTGATTTTCATTTCCGTAGCTGTAAAAATCGCCCACCAGTAATTGGCTATATACAGGGTGTCCCCAAAAAATGTGCCTACTGTTTGATTGTAAATAACTCTCTTGTAATGAAGTGTTTCGAGAAGCTTTAGGTAGCGTTTTGTAGGGCGAGCTTGAGCTTAGATTTACAGTATGGAGCGAGTCATCGATCGCTTTTCATTACTGTAGGATTACGGTAAGAACTTCCAGCATATGGAACCACTGTGAAATACACCACCTAACAAAATTTTTCTCAAAAAATCTTAAAAATCTTGTACTGGGGTTTTCGCGCATGCTGATTCCACCTAACAATTTTTTACGGGTGTATTCAGTTTTTTTGACGGTGTAATTACATTTCCGACAAATGCTAAGAATTGAGTATTACGATTTATCGGGGATGACTTACAAAAGAACACAGTAAGAAAATTTCAAATTAATCAGCGCTGTCTTACCTAATAAACTCGCAGCTATCCACTTTTTACTCCATGTGTGCAATCCTTGCTGCATCGTGTGTCGTCACATTTATTTGTGTATGTGAACTAAACGAAGCTTGCAGGGAAAACACACTTTTTGTTTGATTATTGCTAATAACCCAAGGACCCGATATCCTTGTTAGTGCAGTTTGTCGCCAACAGTTTGATTCTGCGCCGATTACAGCGGCTGCATAATTATATCCATGTAAAACTACAATTACTGATTAGTTTTGAACCTATTCTAAGCATAAAAGAAAATATCGGATATCACTGTTTCGTGAGCTTTAGAGAGCTGAGAAGTTCTAGAATCCAGCTCAGAAATTTGATCTACAAGCAGTAGAACATTATGAACATTCAAAATTCCATGCACATCTCCAAAAGTTAGCGAAAAATGAGCAGCGCTTACGCAAAACACTAGATGCTACCGAACAGATGCCTTGATATTGAGCGAAAGTCATTCAAAGCAAACTATAAACTATTAGGTATCGTGCATAAAAAAATCTGTTGTACTTCGAATTGTGGGTCGGGTCGCGTGTGCTCTCCTTTCAAAGCATCATGCAGTTCACAACGTTCAAACATGTGACAATGCATGAAGCAGAAAGAATGCGCACAAACAAAATGTGGCAACAAAAGTAATCAAAAATGAGAAAACCATCCATATAATTAGTCAAGAAATTCAAACCACGTTTCTAGAAACAAACTTGATTGATACGATCACGATAATAGGCCGTAGAACGCCAAAATGCAGCAAATAGCAGCTTTACAGAAATGGGATTAGATAAGCTGAGGATAATCCCTGCGTTCAGATCTGAATGCTGTAGTCTTCAGCGCAAGAGGTGCGCTGAAGACTTTCGATAAAGAGCGTTCCGCAGAAGATCGTCAGCAATGACCGCAGCGCGGGCGCCCGCGTCCTACTTGCAGGGTTACTGTAGTGGACGGTGGGTTCAGAAGGGCCGTCTCCCAAGGTAGATGATTCGCTCCCATACTGTAGATCTAAGTTTAACCTCGCTCTACATCACGGTACCTGGAGCTTCTCAAAACACTTCATTACAAGAGAGTTATTTACAGTCAAACAGTAGGCACATTTTTTTGGGACACCCTGTATACAGGGTGTCCCAAAATAATGTGCACACTGTTTGATTTTGAATAACTCTCTTATTATGAGGTCTTTCGAGAAGCTGTAAGCGCCATTTTGTAGAGCTGGCTTCAACTTAGATTTACAGTATAGAGCGAATCACCGACCGCTCTTCATTACTGTAGGATTACGGTAGAAACTTGGAACATATGGTGTCACTGAGGAAAAAGCTGCCATTTCAAAAATTTTCAAAAACATGTGAAAACTTGTGTAATAGGGTTTTTAGGGACGCTGAGTTTAATACTCAACTATTCTCAAGATTGCGAAGCTTTCTAAACGGTATAACCGCACTTTTTAAGAACATTGAGAAAATGGCCGCTACTGCTTACCTCGCATAACTCTTCAGTGAAGCATCATAATAAGTTGAGAACTTTACATTTAGAATCAGAAACTCTAATTGGCCTAGTGTTAAAGTTTTCAGGCTATTTTGATTCCTTTCTGAGGCAAAATATGGCCTTTCATGGCCCAAAACCCTCTTCCAAGTTTCTACCGTAATCCTACAGTAATGAAGAGCAGTCGGCGATTCTCTCTATACTGCAAATCTAAGTTGAAGCCAGCTCTACAAAATGGCGCTCACCGCTTCTCGAAAGACCTCATAATAAAAGAGTTATTTAAAATCAAACAGTGTGCACATTATTTTGGGACACCCTGTATATTATAATATGATATATGAATTCATTCCGAGAATTCCTTCCGTTTTTTCAGCTTGTCATAGAAACTCGTAGTGTAAAGGCATGCAAATATTGCAAAAGCTATCCGACGCAGCATTTTTTTCTTTTTTTGGCAATCATGTTCTTGTGCTGCTTGCTCTTGTGATTACTGAAATAATTGCCAAAATTAAGCTATGGTTTTTTCCCCCAGTTTTGATAATTTTCCAAAGTCTTTCTTTTGGACTTAAAAGCTTTGATAGCAGTCAGATAACGTAAACAAAGTGCAATGCAGTGCAAATTTTAGCGTCTATAACTGACTACTCAAAGTTTTTGAAATTATATTTCTGATGCTATCAAAGCTATAAATACACTTGCGGTCATACCAACGCATAGAACATCAGACTGAGCACAACTAAGGTGTCATTCGATGCAGCTTCTTCTCCTCTTTCTAATAGGTTAGTTTCTTCCCATCATGGAGTCTTTAGCGATAAAGTTACCATAACTCTTGACTTTGAACCGCCCCACGCTGTACCTGTGGAATGCGGCATTTGATGTTTTGAACCGGTAAACGCTCTGATGATTTGTAAAATTGGTGTGCAGTTATAATCGACCTTTGAAAGTTTCACATAACGACGATTTATTAGTGTTTGGAGCGTTGTGTATTTTCCGGCTTCCCAAAAGTAAGGGGTTATTTGAGTTGTTCTAAAAGTAATCATGAAAAGATACTGAGAAGCCAGTTGGAGATGCGAAGAATTTGCTTTGCATTTTACTTTAATTACGCTAAGTGCTATCAAAGCTTTTCCAAGATTTTCAAATGAAGATTCTCAATTGCCAAAGTTGGACATGGTAATAGCCATGGGTTCGAAATTTCGGCAATTATTTCATTGACCATAAGAGTAATCAGCGCAGAAACATAACTAAAAAAGAGGAGGAAAGCTGCGCCGGAGAGTGTTTAAAACGTTTGCGTACCTTCACATCACGAGTTTTTATGATAGTTTGAAAAGCCGGAAAGACTTTTGGAACGACCTGTGTATGTTGTTGAGAGAGAGCTGTGTGTTCCGATGAGTGCCTAAATTATCGGTTCACCCAGCTTTTATTTGAGAACATTGTAGCCAATACTCATAACTCATAACTTTCTCTTAGTTCTTTTATGAAACAACCGACCTCTTTCACATCGGGGTCTCCACTGCTCTTATAATTGCGAAGTGAAGCGAACAATTTACTCAATCCACAATCAATTCCACAACTTCCAGCAAAAGTTACATGCATGAGCATCAAGAACAGTACCACTTTGTAATACATTGATCCCTGAAATAAATTCCTGTCCACTGTATAATACAGAAAATAAATTGAAAGTAGACCACCTGTGTGTCCCCCTATGTATTTGAGTATTTGAAAATAAAATGACTTAGTGACTTGCCAATTAATTTAAATACTGACCTTGTGTGATACAGCTGCTGCGCTCAACCAAAAGTTTGTAAGCAGACTGAGGTTCCCTCAGCTGCATTCCTTCATAAGACAAACTAAAGGGCATTTCGCTAGCATTGACAAAATGGCTAACTCAAATAATTTACCGTTTTGTACAGGGAAGAGAGTAAGTTATTGAGGCATCTGTATGACTGAGTAATCATTACCGCTCTCCTATCGTATAGCAACGAACATTAGCAAACAAAAGTATATGTTTATGCAGCAGAGAACTAGTTAAATAAGATTGTGTAGTTGTGTCCTTTTATTCGAAATGTGACAATTTGTATTACACCATAGAATCTGTTTAATGGAAGTAACTTACACTTCACTGATCCATCCCAACATAAACGCAGGTAGATCTCTCCAATACCTCACGATTTGTGCACGATAACCGCAAAATGTTAGAATTTGATTCCACGCAGGTTGAGCTGTGAAAAGTTCCCCACAGAAAACACTCCGCGTTTCCCTCACTTGCACACCCGTCTTAAAGGCAGGGTCCAGGCAGATCTGGACCTATGGGGATTTCAAGTGGAAAATACTTTTGGGGCCCTAACTAAGCCACTGCCTAACCTGCAGCTCAGTTAGTGCTCTAGCGGCTGAGATATTTCTCTCGAAACTGGACCCCGCGATCGAATTCGCATGGATTCATGCCAGTTTCGCACCAGGACACACGCCATGAATCCATGCGAAATACGATCGCGGGGTCCAGTTTTGAGGGAATATCTCAGCCGTTAGGCCTCGGGCATACCTCACGCGATTTCAGTCGCCACGCGATTTGGCAATACTCCAAATGTTCATAACTCATCCTACGGGGCTTCTGAATGTACGGAAGAGGGGGCATTTCATCAACCTACAAAAGTTATACATGCTGTGCATTTGAGGTCTTCCAGTATGGAATTTGAGGACATATGGCAAATTGCCAGATCGCGTGGCGACTGAAATCGCGTGAGGTATGTCACTTGCCTTAGGGCACTACCTGCGCTGCCGCTTGAGCAGTGCCTTAGTTAGGGTACGTGATAAGATACTGTCAACAATAGTGCTTTCGAGCAGCTGAGCTTGTTGTCATGAACTTGAGCAGCCGTGAAACATCAACAGTTACTGTTCACTTCAGGCGAACGTGATTAGAAGGTGTTGTTGTTGAAATAACATCTATGAAATCCACTCGCCGGTTTTCAAACGTGCAGTTCCTGATGCATTTTTCGAACAAAACCGGTTTTACCCTTCTATTTTTGCAATCGTCGATGCATTTTCTTTCGCATTGTAAAAATGATCAAGTCGCCAATCGTTGTTGCAACTACATAGTGCATAGATACGGTACTGGCCATGCTATGAAGCCAAACCCAAGAAAATCACGATAAATTACCCTGCCTTGAATAAAGTAGTCTGGAAAACCATTATCCTGTGCGTAAACTGACGCTGTATTACTGTTCAGAATGGCTCCCAATTCTACTGATTCTGTCCAGAGAAAAATTTGAAAATTTTGAAAAACTTGATCCAATTTTGGCCACAGCAATGAGGTCGCCTCCTATTCGCAAGAAATACTAAATTTTTTGAGCCTAGCATGTTTGTGCAATTACAGCAACAGAAATAAAACATGTTACATTAGAAACCTGTCGCTTTTTTGAAAAAAATCTGTACTGGATCTTGCTTCAAAATGCCTAATTAGTCACGTCATCTACTCGTTGCCTGTTATCATGCACTTATTCAATCAGGATGAAGGTATTAGGATTCGCTAAGCCTTTGCAAGGATGCGATGAAGGGCGCTTAAAGGCAGCGTCCAGGCAACTCTGGGCTTATGGGGATCTCACTTGAAGGGTAATCTTGGACTAGCTAAAACACTGCCCAAGCGGCAGCTCAAATGGTGATCTAATAATTGAGATATTCGCCTCTAAACTGGACCCCGGGGTCGTATTCGCATGGATTCATGGCGCGCGACACATCAGTTTCGCGCGAGGGCCACGCGTGTCGTGCCATGAATAGATGCGGATACGGTCCGTCCAGTTTGGAGGCGATTTTCTCAACTGTGAGTTCACCATTTGAACTACCGCTTGGGCAGTGTCTTAGATAGGGCCCTAAAATTACTTTCCACGTCAAAACCCCGTATGTCCAGATTTGCCTAGACGCTGCCTTTGAGTCATTTTTGCGTAGTCGCTGATACTGATATATCAGCGAGACGTGAGTGTAAGCACGCTTCTGAGCCAAAAACTTGATTTCTGACGCGAAAACTTTTGGTTGAAAGTTGACACTTCGTTTACACAACGACGTATTCGTGCAAAAACTGCCAGGATCTTCGCAAAGACACAACTGGAACGTTGGAGTCAAAAAGCTTCATCTGCGGTTTAATTGTTCACGTAAATCCAAAAATAAGACGACTCCAAATTTTACTCAACTCTTCTCGATTTAGATCTTATGCAACTGTTAGGAATGCTAGATTTTTCAAAGTTTTGAACGGTTTTCCTTTAGATCGAGTTAAGAATGGGTCAGGATAACCCAGAGTTACTCTTGAAGGAATTGCGCTCAAGGCAAAACCGCATTTCCAAAAGTTGCGAAAATGTCCCCGCAATACACACGAGTTTATCGTTGTAAGACGACGCAGTGAAAACATGGCAACAGAGCTTTTTGGCAACAGAGCTCGAATTCTGTGGTTCGAAGCTCGTCTACCTAAAGTTTGGTTAAGGGTCGTTCATCCGTATCATCGATGACACAGAGTTGACTCAACCGCTAGCCACCGCATTTATTGCAAAGGTTAACAAATCCTTAGAACCTTCCGCCAAGTTACATAAGTGCTTCAAAATTTGGTAAACTAGCAGTTTTTTGAAACAATGTAACTTTTTAAGCATTTTGAAGCAAAAATGCAACATAATTTTCTTTATGAGCGACAGCTTCCAGGTTTAACAAATGCTCCAACAAACGTTTTGATGCTATTATGCAAAAAATTTTAGGTTCAAAAAATGTAGTGCTGCTTGAAAATTAAAGGGTCTTATAGCTGTGGCCAGCCTTCAGAATATATTTTTTCAAACTAAATTTTTCTACAGACAAAATCAGTAAAATTGGGAACTATTTTGGACAGTGATATAGGGTTAGTTTACACCAAGGTACCGTGATTCTTTCGGGTGACTTTATAGCTATGACTAGCATTATAGTAATCAGTAGCGGGCGCAAAATATCCGCCCGCGACGGGAAGGGGGGGGGGGGGAATTCGAATGAAGGTGCGTGGCACTAGCCACGTACTGCTAAAATTTATTCAGGCCTTTAAAAATGTTGCGGCCCTAATCCCAAATTTTAGAAATAAGGAGCGCGAGGCAGTCACTCCGAGGAAAAATTTTTTGCAAGGCTGGTTTAGATTTTCAAAATTTTCCGAAAATTGCCTCCAACTACTTACAAGGACAAACAAGTTTGCACATTCTAAAAACACATCGACACATTCTAGAGGGGCTCCCTCCTCTTCTCTTAGGTCCGCCAGTAATCGGAAAGAGAGGTTGCGGCTTTTTTCTTTACATTTTGAACTTCTCAAATTGCTCAGCACGTACTGGGTAACACTTTAAGGCCAATCATAAAAGTGGCCTTTTCCTACTATCTTAAAAGCACAATTTCTCCCACTAATATTCCCTTAACACAGCGTTTCGAAAAAGCCAAGCAGTTTTCGACAAATTTTCTAAGCTAAGAAATCATTATTAAAAATTTTTTCTCGTATAATTTTTAGTACTCTGTAAAAGGCAAGAAATCATTAAAAATGGATAGCTTTTAGCTCAAAAGCAGGTTCATCAGAAATTGGTCTGCCATCTTCAAAAAAAACTCAAGGGAATTGTGACAAGCTGCGCTTAAATAGATATTGGGTCAGCCAAAATTAATTTTAATCGTTTCCAGCGGTTTGCGGAAGTATTGCAAATGAATATGGGCTTGAGTGTATGGTAACTTGATCAGTGAGAATTGAGTCATCTTTTTCCAAAAATTAATTTTTTAGGACTAAATGGTGCAAAAGTTAAAATAGCCAGAACTTTTGATCAGAAGTTGAAATCATGCTTTGAAAATCGAATTGTACCTGACTGTGAAATGTACATCTGGTATTTACACAAATAATTTTCACAACCATTTGCATGGACATATGCTCAAGTTCAAAAATGTTCAAAAATTGATCTCCATGCTTGGAGATGTAGTCGCATTATGATTTGGAACTAATTCTTCGCAAAAAATCTTAATCGAACAGCAGCATTTAGATTGCAGAGCATGAAAGCTGCATGTCAAACAGAAATGATAAAGTCTATAAGCCAACCTAGTTAATAAGAAGAGCGTGGAAATCTGATGGAATTAAAAGAGAGAGAGAATAATTTTGTGTTGAATATATAATAAGTATGCTTCCATTTCAAAATTACTATGAGTTATGTCTCGAGCCTAGAGCGCTAGTGTACCAAACTATGAAAACTTTTGCCTTACCATAGCGCTGCTTCTTATACTTTTACATTTTAGCTTGTACCACCTGACTAAAGAAAGCTACATTCGATATTTCTCGAGCACTAAAGCTTGTAGAGAGGTGAAAATTTACTTCTGTGCTTCTACAGATTTGTAGTACACATCTACTTATGTGGGGACGACGCAGCATCACTTTGGCAAAAACATGGAAATTTTCGTTTTCTTGATTTCTAACAGAGGAAAAAATACGGCAACGGCGTACACATATGTCTTATGTGGATAGTGTTTACGTGAGCAAGTTAGAATTTTTGTAGGATTCTTTTGAATTGAGTTATGATTTTTCTCGATTTTTCAGGCAGTTGAATCTTTGTAGTTTTTGGCTCGAAACTCGAGATGGATCAGAGCTGTCGCTAAGCAAGGTAGCCATCTTGTAGAGCTTGCTTTGCTCTATCGAATGGTATTTTGAAGCCTATTCTGGAATGAAAGGTGTATGACACTTATTGCGTTTGAAATTTATAACGGACATTAATTTCCGGACAACCTAATAACCTAATACAGTGCTGGCCAAAACTATACGTCCACCCTGAAAACTGCCGTAACTCGTCTGCTTCTCAACGAATTGATCTAAAATTTGGTACAGCTGCGTATTCAACAGGCTACCATCAGCAACTAGAACGGATCCCGTTTTTGTTTGATTATTTAGGAAAAAATCAGAAATTTCGAAAAAAGCAGGCTTGAAGGTCGGCCAAAACTACACTTCCACTTAAGGTTTCTGTCCACTAAAGTAATTCTAGGCTTCCAAAGTTTTTTGTGCATATACATAATCAAAAGTCGAAACAGTCGCTTCAGTCCAGCTGTGTCATACCTTTATAAGAAACGTTTATCTGCTTTTTTTCGCTTAAAAATACTTTCATGCGTATTTTGTTCCCGAGATTGTGTTTTTATGGGTGATTTCGCAGTTTTTTGACTGGTTTGGCAACGATAGGGCATCTTCTATCTTATTAATGCTTAGCGAAGTGAGAACTAGAAAAAAATTTGAGTTTTCATATTTTAAAGGGCACCCGACATAAACCTAACAGCAAGCCTGCGCTCACATTTTTGCTTTTAAACTCTTTCTGCAATGTTCTCATGAGCGTGGAGTAAAGCAATAACATTGTTGTACGTATGAGAGTCCGGATGCAGTGGTTGCAGATTTCCGCCAGTCTTAGCATGCAGACTAATTGAGGAATTCCTCCTGCAAAAACTGATTTGCAAAAAGCTTTGAACTTATTTTTGGTTCTGACCGTGATACTCATGTAAGTCACAAGGCATTATACAATACAGGGTGTTTTCACTATCTAGCACTAAAGGAGTGACAAAAAATCAGGATAGGTTCCAATTGGTAAGTATTTTGGGATTGCCTAAATATTATCACTGAACCGCGAAGATCTATGTTTTGAAAACGAAGCAAAATATACTTGGCGAACAATCGTAAGTATAGTGTACAAACTTCTTTTTATGCAAACAATGCTTTACATCATTTTGAGCTTACAAAAATAGCATAAACCTATTTTGAAGGCAAAAAATTTGAGCGCAGACTTGCTGTTGGGTCTATGTCGGGTGCCCTTTAAAATAAGAAGACTCAAATTTTTTTCTAGTTCTCACTTCGCTAAGCATTTATAAGATAGAAGAAGCCCTATCGTTTCCAAACCAGTCAAAAAACTGCGAAATCACCCATAAAAACACAATCTCGGGAACAAAATACGCATGAAAGTATTTTTAAGCGAAAAAAAGCAGATAAACGTTTCTTATAAAGGTATGACACAGCTGGACTAAAGCGACTGTTTCGACTTTTGATTATGTATATGCACAAAAAACTTTGGAAGCCTAGAATTACTTTAGTGGACAGAAACCTTAAGTGGAAGTGTAGTTTTGGCCGACCTTCAAGCCTGCTTTTTTCGAAATTTCTGATTTTTTCCTAAATAATCAAACAAAAACGGGATCCGTTCTAGTTGCTGGTGGTAGCCTGTTGAACACGCAGCTGTACCAAATTTTAGATCAATTCGTTGAGAAGCAGATGAGTTACGGCAGTTTTCAGGGTGGACGTATAGTTTTGGCCAGCACTGTATTAGGTCATTCCAAAAGTTTTGTTTCTTCAACTTGTCATAGAAACACGTGGCATAGAGGCAGGCAAATATTTCAAAAACTATCTGACGCACCTTTTTTTCTTTTTTTTGACAACCATGTTCTTGTGGTGTTTGCTCTTGCGGTTACTAAAATAATTGTCGGAATTTCGAATCCATGGTTTTTACCATGTCTAGTTTTGGTAAATTTTCAAAGTCTTCCTTCTGGATTTTCGAAGAAGCTTTGTAGCAGTCGGATAACGTAGACAAAGTGCAAGACAATGTAATTTTTTGAGACCTATGGCTTCTCAAGATTTTCAAAATTATATTTCTGATGCTATCAAATTCACTTTTGTTCATATTGATTCCTCATAGAACGTCAGATTGAGCACAATTAAGGTGTCATGCGATGTAGCTTTTTTCCCCTTTCTAATAAGCATACCCTCGATACATAGAGCCACGTACTCTGGTAACCTTCACTTTGAGGGCTATGGGGGGACACAACCTTCAACCTTCCAACCTTCACCGAAAAAAAACAGAAGTCATCCGGGGCTTCGCCCCGGATGTTATTATCTTGGCTATATCGGGACGAATGTTAATGAAGCAAATATAGGGAATAATATCATTAGCTTATCTCAGCGAAACCGAGAATTTGCGTTTTTATAGCCTTTTTTATCTTAAAAAGAAGGTTTCTGTAGCAACTTCGCCAGAATTCAAGACCAAATTTCTCAATTATCCTCTCATTTGGATAAAATCGTGTTTCAGAAGTTTAGGAAAGCTATTGGAGCTAAATAAAAACGAGAAACTGCGCTTAAATCTTACGCAGAGAATCGCGCACGAAAACGCTGGTCTATCTCGTTAATGAGTGATTTTCAAAGATTGGGACGTTGTCAGTTCTCATCATCGTGTCATGCCGATTAGAATGATATATAATATTGTAGGGTTTCGTTGAGACCCCGCGGAGATCTACTACCAGAGCCAAATGCCCCGTCGGCTCTGGTCTGTCTCCGCTGCTCGTCTGCGTCTCCGCACGCTGCGCGCTACCTCGCTACCCCAAACGCGGGGCGCGGGGCATTTGGCTCTGCTACCCTTTTCTTCGCTGTTTCGAACTCAATTTTAGCAAGCTATATATCATTTTGAAGCTCTTGATCTCTATTTCCACGCCGACAACGTCCCAGAACCAAATTTTTTGATTTGATCGAGAAATCCGGCAAAAACCTTGTTTTCGAAACTCTCTGGTTCTTCTCCTAGTTTAACTATTTTCACGCGGTTTTTTCGTGCATTCTATAGATCTTGCTTCTTTTCATAATGCAGACAACCACCCAGCCCTTACCTCTTCGATTATGGTGGACTTTTTTGTGAAAAATCGTAAAAAATGCGTTTTTCTTTACCTTGTTCTGTTTCAGTGCTTTCGCATCGATTTTTTTCCAGCTTGGGCGATTATTACTCAGAACAATAAGCGCAACAATTCAGACAACGTCCCAGGAAACAGGAACGTCAATGCGGGGATAAAAATTCAAAGGACGCATTAAAAATCAAAACCCCGTGTTGCGAATTGCTGGTCCTGGAGCGAAAACTTGCACTTTGGAAAGTCGCCTAATGAAAGATTTCAGACCGCTTTGCAGCGTTTTTATCGGGTTTTCAGCAGTTTCTTTTGCTTTTTATCCCTGTTTTACGTCATATTCTCTTCTCTGATCTTCTTTAAATAACCTTCACTATTTATGACGTCAGATGTTCAAACAACCTTCACTTTTTACGCCCTGTCTCTAGACTATCGAAGGTATGCTAATAAGTGTATTTTCTTTCCAGTTCGTGGAGTCTTTCGCGATAAAATTAAAATACCTCTTGATTTTTAACCTGCTCCACACTGTAACTTTGTAATGCAATATTTGATATTTCGAAGCGGTAAGCGCTCCGATGCTTTGTAAAGTTGGTGTGTAGTCATAATCTATCTTTGAAAGCTTCACATATCGACGATTTGCTAGTGTTTGGAGTGTTTCTAAGTTTTGCCACTTCCAATAGAGAAGATTTTTGAAAAAGTTATCTTTGAAAAAATTGCTGAGAAACCAGTTGGAGATGCGAAAAAATTGCATTACAATGCACTTTGTTTGCGCTATCTAATTGCTATCAGAGCTTTTCTAAAACTTTCAAATAAAGATTTAAAATCGCCAAAGTTGGACATGGTAAAAAACATGGGTTTGAAATTTCGGAAATTATTTCAGTGACCACAAGAGTAAATAGCCCAGAAACATGAATGATGGCAGTATTGCGTAACTTTCGTAATTTTTGTGATAGTTTGGAAAAGGGAAAGACTTTTGGAACGACCTAATATGCTGTTAAGGCCCCGGACAGAGTCACGCGATTTGATCTTCGTGATTCAATCGCTACAAGACAAGTGTTACGATTTCATGCATGCCGATCTTCTTATAACTCTGTTGTGATAGTATTCGAACACGACCAATCGTGACTAACTATCACAATCGAAATACAAGAAGATCAGCATGCAATGAACTCGTAACACTTGTCTTGTAGCGATTGAATCGCGACGATCAAATCGCGTGAACTCTGGTCGAGGCCTAAGAGAGAATTGTATGTTTCGATGTGTGCCTAAGCTATTGGTTCCAGCTTTTTATTTGAGAAAGTTGTAGCCAATATTTGCGCCTCATATTTTTCCGTCTTATGTGAAATAACCAACCTCCATTGAAACATTGAGCTGACGCGTTGCAGCTCAGCTAATTGCGCACCCCCTCCACCCTTTATATTTTTCGTATATGTCCTGTTAATAAGCATATATCTCCCTTACTACACACTACCACCGCTACACACATAGGAAGGGCTTAGCTAACCCTTATCCTGTCATGGAGATCCCGGTGAAATAACGAGGAATCTGCTCATGTCGAGAAGCTTTACTCGGCTGTCAACGGAAGTCATAGGTCTGCCCATGTGGAGGAGACGTGGAACTCTCTGATGGTGAGAAAAAATATGCGGAAAATTATCACAATGAAAATGATTTCTATGTTGTGAGAGTATAACCATAAATGTTGAACCTGGCTCTTATCATCAAATTAATGATTTTGAACTTCGCATAAACAAAAGCAGCATCAGCGACATTTCGAACCAATTGCTAAGGTGCAGTTTTCCAAAATTGAAGCTCGAAGAAGTCATCAAGCATAACTTCAACTACTTTTTTGATTGGATATGTACTTTAACGAGCTTCGAAAGTCAAGCGATAAGAAGCATAGCACGTATGAATCTAACCGTGCAGCCCGCAATTTACTCACTGGAGGAGATACTCTTTGCTGTTGCCGCTGGTTATATACATACTATGCTTACTAAATGTAAAGAGAATGATGACAGCATTGTCGGTGCAAGCTTTCTTATCGTTGCTCTTTCTGACTGACATCAGATTAGATGTGATAGGATGGTGATTGATTTGATTCAAATTTTTTGTGTATTCCACTGTAATACTGACTTATCACTTTGCTTTGTTCGTTACGGAACGCCTTGAGCCTGCGAATGAAAAATGAATTGAAATGAGCTGTGGTCAAGTTATCTGAATTATGAAGTGAGCGTATTTGCTGCAAGTTCACGGCAGTACGCATTTATTACAGCATTGGCACACATGATTTGACCTCTTCGGTCCTAAAGCAAATCGGCTCCGGGTCAGGAGTCACACCGCGCGCAAAGACCGCAACTCCTGATACCCAGCAAATTGTGGACACCTTCTTTTTGGTATTTACGAAGGTGTTACCAACAATTACAGAATAAGGATCCTATAGACGTCGTGCGCATATACACCAACCTTCCTTATGCTCCAGCTCTCTACTTCTTTTCAAGCGGTTTTTTCGTGCATCCGTTAAATCTTGTTTCTGTCTACAATGCAGACAAAGTCGCCAAGTATTCAAAGTGGTTTCTCGAAGGAAGGACCCAACCATTTTCATGCTTAGGGTCTTCTTACTTGGAATGATGAGCAGAACAAGCAGATAAAAACACGTCGCTGAAAACAGAAATGACAAGAACAGCATAAAAATTCGAAGGACGTGTCAAATTAGATAAGCACTGGTGTCCGTTTCGGATTAAAAAACATGATTTCTTCTTCTCATTGCTAGTCTTTTTCATGTTTGTTTCCTTCATAACAATAGACGTTTCCGATTTGTGACAGCGCTTGAGACTGCAAAAAAGAAATTCGCTTTTCCTCGTTTTTCCCGAATTGCAAAACAGCTTGTCTGAAAGCTGCAATTCGAATGCTGCCAAAGGTGTATCAAACTTACTGCAGCGTGCTCACCGGTTTTCAACAGTTTTTGTTTTTTTTAATCTAGTTTATCTGTCCCTTCCTTGATTTTCCAAGAAATTCCCTTATATGTGGGACAGGGTTTTGAACAATCCCAGTTTTGAGGCTCTATCACTAGACAATCAAGGGTATGGGTCCGCTATTTTGAGGGTTTTCCAGCCTTTCAACGCTCAGTTGCACAGAAACAAAGTTGCCGTACGTGATAAGATATTGTGAGAGTAGGTGCTTTCAAGTAGCCAAGCTTGTTGTCGATAACTTGAGTAGCCGTGAAACATCAACGTTTATTCTGCATAATCGATGAGAGGGAGCCTGTCTTCCGCCACTCGACGTTTTCGATGTTTCTTTTCTTCACTCGATGAGCTCGATGAGCTCGATGAACTCGATGAGCTGGATGAGCTGGATGAGCTGGATGAGCTCTTTGAGCTTGATGAGCTCTTTGAGCTGGGTGAGTTCAAATCTTCTTGCCGCTTCTTAAACATGCATGTTCTGACGCATGCTTCAATCGGAATCGGGTTGCGAACTCCAACTTTTTCCTTCCCGTAGCATTCCTTGTAGCACTGTAAAAAATGAACAAATCGCTAACAATCGTTGTTGCTACCAGATACGGTTGGCCATAGCTATGAATCCACCCTTAAAAATCTAATTAGCCCTGCCTTAGGTAAAGTTGTCTGGAAAACCACTATCCTGTATGTAAACTAACGCTATATCATTAATCATAACGAATCCCAATTTCATTTATTCTGTCCAGAAAAGAATTGAAAAGTCTGGAAAAACGTGATCCAAATTTGGCTACAGGTGATCTCCTAGTTGCAAGGAGTACTACATTTTTGGATCTAGATTTTTTTGTACATTAGAGCATCAGAATGTAAAACATCTATTACACCCGAGCTGTCGCTTTTTGAAAGGATAATTTAACACGTTTCGGACCGGTGCTGCACATGGTGCAGCACGCTGCTTTGAAAGATCTTTCTGGCGTTTGCAGGAAGTTTCCTTTTAGTCTGAAGTTGTTAAGTTAAGGTCTAACCTCCTACTTTTCAAATGACTCTGTAGAGTTGTGCGCCGATATTTGTTTAGGAGATATGAGCACAAATCGAACAACAGTTGCAACGAAGTGCGGCGACGCGAACGACGCGTGCGACGTCGCAACTTTCCTTTGCTTCGATATCAAAGAGAAAAACCGTAGTTTCAATAATGATGTGTGCCGTGTACAACATAGATACTTTTGAATACTATTAGAATCTGAGTTCTTGTTCCTATCTTTCAAGAAAGCACAAAAGTCCCTCTCAAGCGACAAAATTCAAACACTTCGAATTCACTCAGAACTTTGGATATGGAGCTTATCTGACATGCTGATTACAAATGTGGCCCACAGGCTGCGAAATAAGGTCCCTTTGTAGGCTAACGGCTGAAAGTACACTCTTTTGCGCCGCGCGCGATTTCGCGGTCCGAAACGTGTTAAACTGCTTCTGCTTCAACATTTTTGCTTCAAAATGCATAAAAAGTCACATCGTTTCAAAAATCTGCTGGTTCACTGAGTTTTCATGCACTTACTCAATAAGGATGAAAATAATAGCTAACGCTAATATTGAGCCTTTGCAATGAATGCGGTGAAGAATGCTTGAGCCATGTTTGCATAGTCGGTGATATTGATGAACAAGTTATTTTTACCATGAGTATGAGCACGCTTTTGAGCCAAAAACTAGATTTCTGACGCGCAAAAACATTTATTTGAGAATTAACACTTCGTTCTCATACGACGTTTTCGTGCAAAAGTTGCCAGAATCTTCACAAAGACACAAGTGCAACGTTGGAGTCAAAAGCTTTATCTCACTTCAATTGCGCACAGTAAATCTAAGACGGACTGAATTTTCCTTCTTTTGACTCCTCTTTTGAACGGTTTTCCTCTAAATTGAGTGGTTAGAATGGGTCATAATAACCCAGAGTGTGTTACTCTTGAAGGAATTGTGCTCAAGGTAAAACCGCAAATTCCGAATGTTGCGAGTGTCCCGGCACTGCAACGAACTTATCGTTGTACGACGACGCAGTGAGAACATGGCAGAGTTTTTTTTGGCATCAGAGCTTGAATTCTATGGTTTGAAAGCTCGTCTACCTAAAGGTTGGTTGAGGCTCGTTTGATATCAGCGGCTACACAGAGTTGACCCAAACGCTATTTAACGCATTTATTGCAAAGGTTCAGCGAATACCCAGAACTTTTAGTCGAGTTATTAAGTGCTTGAAAATTTGGCGAACTAGCAGTTTCTTGCATTGTGACTTTTTTTGCATTTTGGGGAGAAAATGCAGCATTTTTTTCCAGGAGCGACAGCTTCTGAATGTCACAAATAAACGTTTTGATGGTGTTATGCAAAAAGTTCTAGACTCAAAAGATGTAGTGTTGCTTGAAATTGAACGTGGCCTTATGGCTGTGGCCAGAATTAGATCACATTTTTTTTCAAGTTTTTCAGTTCTTCTCTGGACAAAATCAGCGAAATTAGAAGCCGTTCTGAGCAGCGATACAGGATTAGTTTACACACAGGATAGTGGTTTTCAAACAATTTTGACCAAGACAGGGCAAATTACCGTGATTCTTTAAGGTGACTTTATAGCTATGGCTAACACTGTAGTAATCAGTGACGGTTGCAATATATCCGTTGGCGACGGGAAGGGTGGAGGGTGGAAAAAAAATTATGCATGTGCATTGCGTTAGCCACGCACTGCCAAAATTTATTTGGGTTCAAAAAAACTTTTGCGGCCCTATGATCCTAAAATCTTAGAAGGAAGGAGCGCGACGTCAGCCACCCCGAAAAAAATTTTATTTGCAAGGCTGGTTTGGAACCATCCTCAGAAATTGGTCTGCAATTTTTAAGAAACTCAAGGAATTTGTGACAAGCTGCGTCTAAATAGGTATTGGGTCGGCTAAAAAATATTTTGATCGTTTCTAACGGTTTGTGGAAGTGTTGCAAATAAATGGGCTTGAATGCATCGTAATTAGAGTGATCAGTGAGAATTGTACCAACTTTTTTTTTTGAAATTAATTATTCTATGACTAAATGGTGCAAAACGTATAGCCAGATTTTTTGATCAGAAGTTGAAATCATGCTTTAGGAATCGAATTGTACCTGACTGTGAGATGTACATCTGGTATTCGTACAATAAATATTCACAACCATTTGCGTGGATATATGCTCAAAAACAAAAATGTTCAAATATTGATCTCCAAGCCTGGAAACAGCATAGTCAGCAGGTCAATTTTATTTGTACTTAGCCATGTAGTTAAAGGCTATATGTACTCAACACATTACTTTGACTTATAAATTTTTGTTTTCAAAGGTAGTGAGTGCAACTAGTTGCACTCACTACCTTTGAAAATACCTTCTGAAAATAAATTGGAAGTCACAGTTAGTGTTGTTTTTGTGTTGGCTATAACATTATTCGCCTTTTGACACCAATTGAAAGTTCAGATAATGTGGTAGCATTATGAATTTGTAACTAACTCTTCACAGAAAATCTTAGTCAATCAGCAGCGTTTAGATTGCAGAGCTTGGAAGCTGCATGTCAAGCAAAATTATAAAATCTACAAGCCAACCTAATAAGTTAAAGCGTGGAGATCTGGTGATATCAAAAAGGATGAGAGGATAATTTTGTACCGAATACATAATAAGTATGCATCCTCTCAAAATTACTAAATTATGTTTCGAGCTTGAAGCGATAGTGTTCCAAACTAAGACAACTTTTACCTCACCCATTAGCGCTGTTTTCGATACTTTTACATGTACTACTGCTTGAGCGCTGCCAAAACTTCATAACTGAAGTGACTTGCATTTCGGTAGCTGTAAACATTGCACACAATGATTGGCTAATTAGGTAATTCCAAAAGTTCTTTTTGTTTGTTCATCCTGTCATAGAAACACTTGGTATAAGTTCAGGCAAATATTTCAGAAACTACGAAGCAGCTTTTTTCCTCTTTTCGACAGTTATGTTATTATGCTAGTTGCTTTTGTGGTTACTGAGATAATCGCTTTCGAAATCATGATTTTTTCCCATGTCCAGTTTTGATAATTTTCCAGAGTCTTAATTCTGGACTTTCGAAAAAGCTTTGATAGCAGTCAGATAGCGTAAAGTTAAGCTGTGTAACTTTGGCATCTACAGCTGGCTTCTCAAAATTTTTGAAATTATACTTCTAAAATAATTCTAATTCTACCTCTAAATTATGCTATACTTTTAAGGCTATCAAATTCACTTCTGGTTATGCCGACTACTCATAGAACATCAAACTGAGTGCAATTAAGCTGTCTCTCGATGCAGCTTCTTCTCCTCTTTCTAACAATTGTATCTTCTTCCCAATTCATTGAGTATTTGGCGTTATTACCATAATTCTTGAGTAACGCCGCAGGCTTTAAGTGTGGAATGCGATATTTGATATTTTGAAGTGATAAGCGCTCTGATGCTTTGTAATTGGTGTATAGTCATAATCGATCTCTGAAAGTTTCATATATCGACGATTTGTTAGTGGTTGGAGCGTTTGTGTAGTTTGAGACTTTGTGTAGTTTGAGACTTCGCAAAATAGACTCCCGGAAAAGTAGTCTCAAAAAATACTGAAAAGCCAGTTCGAGGTGCGAAAAAATTGCGTTGAGTTGCACTTTGTTTGCGCTAACTGACTGCTATCAAAGATTTTCTAAAAGTTTCAAAAAAAGATTATAAATTCGAAATTTCGGCAATTATTTCAGTGACCACAAGAGTAACCAGCACAGAAACATGACTAAAAAGAGGAAGGAGACCTGCCAAACAGTATTTGAAACTTTTGCATATTTTTACTTCACGAATCTTTATGATAGGTTGGAAAAACGGTAAGGCTTCGAACGACCTAATATGTTGTTGAGAGAGAACTGTGTGTTCCGGTATGTGCCTAAACTGTTAACTCAATCAGTTTTCTATTTGAAAAAGTAGTAGCCAATATTCATAACTCATAACTATTTCTTAACTCTTTTATGAAATAACCGACCTCAAGCAAATTCTTATCGTAGTCGGGGTTTTCAAAGAGTTCATATCCGTCAAGTAACGCTATGATATATTTCCTCAGTCCAGGTTTTCGGGCAAAAGTTACTTGTATTAGAATGAGAAAGAGTAATACTTTGTAGGACATTGATTTCTGAAATAAGATACACTGTATAATTCAGAAAATTGGTTGAAGGTAGACCACCTGTGTGTCCACACCAATTGAGTATTTGGAAATGAAACGATTGTCTTGCCAACTAACTTATATACAGCCTTTATATGTATAGCTGCTGCGTTTAACCAAAGTTTGTAAGCAAATGATTGAGGTCCTCAGCTGCGTTCATTCAGAGGACAAACTAAAGGACATTCGTTAGCGTTGACAGAGAGGCTAATTTAAATATTTTACCGTTTGGCGCAGGAAATATAGTAAGTTATTGAGGCAGCTGCACGCGTGAGTTATCATTACGGTTCTCCTATCTCACAGCACCAAACATTAGCAAGCAAAATTATATGTTTATGCAACAGAGGACTAGTCAAATATAATTAAGTAGATGTGTCCTTTTATTCAAAATGTGACAATTTGGATTACCACCATAAAATCTGTTTAATGGAAGTAACTTATATTTCACTGATCCATCTCAACATAAACGCAGGTAGATCTCTCCAATGCCTCACGATCTGTACACGATAACCGCAAAATGTTAGAAGTTGATTCCATGCTGGTTAAACTGTGAAAGCGCACGTTCCCCACGAAAACACTCCCCGTTTCCCTTACTTGCGCGCCCGTCTCAAAAGGCGGCCTCGCTCAGGTCGCTTCCATGTTTTCACAATCCTCGGGGCCTTCTGTTGTCCCTTCTCCGAGGTGGAACCATTTTGAAGGAAAATCTTACTTTGCAGGCAAGAAGGCTTAGTAGTGGCAACCATATAAAAAACAGCTATTTAATGCTTTGAAGGTATAGGCGATTCATAGCACGCAAAGACTGCGGACTTAGCGGCATTTCTCTGACCAAGCGTCTTTCGTTCCTCTTACCATCTGCTTCTCTTCCATGCACAAACTATCTTGGCCGGACGCAACGGCCCCCAGTCTTTATGTGTTATGAATCGTGTATAAGTTAATGGGGTTTGGCACAACCTTTAGAAAGCTGTGGATACCACAGCTTTTTTGGTGTTGTGATACCCCATTAACTTACCTCTAAAGAGAACTTTAGCGAAGAATTTGTTTACAGTCTAGTAGCCAGAACCTCGTACATCTATAGAATTGATTAGAGCTTGATTTGTCTTCTTTCATTTGAGCACCGTCGCTAGAAGCACAACCACTGTTTTGACTTGCTCCTGATTCCATAGTTTAATGGTTGGTTGAAGCAGGATTCATGTTATGAACGAGTAGGGAGTAGTGCGTTGAGTACAAAAAGAAGTAGCTAATTCACTTTTAAAATAATGTTGACCAGGTTTGTAGATGACTACTTCATTGGAGTGGCCCATTATCGGGAACCCTCATTCTAAAACGCCCATAGGAATTACTTAACATGATAATCAAAAATGCTAATTATGCTTGGTAGAGCCTCTGTGTCTTGCCTACTAGGCAAACGATGTTGCTGGGGGGGGGGAAGGGGGATTAGTTATCCGGCGATCGTGTATAGGGCATTCAAAAAATCGTGACGACGGCGCGACAGCACGCGACCACGCATTTCCGTCAGCAGCATTTTCTTGGTTGTCGTCTCTGCTCGAATGGTTTTTCTGCTTACGTATTTCAGTATTTAACCTGGAAGTGACTGAGCCATTGATCTGATGCTTTTTCTAGGAGGATTATGCTCCTGTGGGCGCAAAGACCGCACAAATCCGTCGTCACGCGAGACGGCCCTCCTGCACCGCTAGTCTTAGCAGCCTAATTACTGAGCGCCTCTGATTGGTCGGCGCTACGCCAAAAGAGCTAGGTTGTCGTTAGAGACGCAGGCGTTCCGAATTGGAAGAGTTACGCAAAAGAGGACATAAGATCTAACATGTTACTCAGCATAAACAGGTTGAAAAGGTAAACGTGCAAAAATTACGGTGGTTTAGAGAACTGGAAGAAGGAAAAATCAAATAGCGAATAAAAACAACCTTGAGAATCTTGTCTTCTCAAACAAAACATCGTTTCTTCTCTTCTGTCTTGTTCCGAAATGTGATCTCGCCTTTTTCAAAAGCGAAACATATGAAAACTAGATAGATTATAAGAAAGGCGGAGTAACTAGCGCTGCTTTGGGGCAGAATGATTAGCGCTAAGACGGAGCGATGCAGAAGGGGCATACACCCATTAAAATTTGTATTCTCATGTTTGATCACAGAGGCATCTGTATCTGGATGCTAAGCTGTAGATTATTATTTCTCCTCATATGTTATCGTCCCCTCCACAGCTCGTGCTACCCTTGGTCTGCGTCTCAGACCTGCCATCACATGTGGCTAACATGTTGGCAACGTGGCAACAACATGTTTGCAACATGCCACAACATGTTGGCAGAACATTTTGGCTACGCCGACATGTTGCTGCATGTTGCCAACGTGTTGCTGCCAACGTTGCCAAAGTGTTAGTCACACGTGGCACGTCCGCGACGCCACAAGGGTAGCACGAGCTGTGGAGGGGACGATATTCGACATTGACCTTTCCATGGAAATTCCGATCCTTGCCGCATACATTTTCTAGCATTCACAGAATAGGTTTTTCAACTTGAATTTTTGACAGTATAAGTTTGTTTGGTTTTTCTGTCCAAGCCATTCTTTCCATTGATCTTCTTCCTCTCTCTCGTACTGTCGTATAGACCTCGACAGGGCACCAATTGACATAATGCGCTAAGAATGTGTATAGAGGTAACTACAGTGCTACTTATCTCACGCCTGTAATTGAGGTCTTTCAAGTTTACTTCCTCCTTATCACTCTGGAGTACGGCGCACGATAAGAAAATTTTGATAACACTGAAAATTTCAAATATTGCTACTCATACTGAAATTGCTACCCGTACTGAAATCTTGTGGCATGGGGTTTATTCATTACACTGATTTCGAAAATGATACCCATTTTGCTCGATAGTGGTTTATGGTATAGCTGCAGCAGCTGCCCGGTACCGAAATAGAAATAGAATCTGATGATCTTAGGATCTGTTTAGTGTATTTTGCATGCTCTTGAAAAGATGATGTCCATTTTGTATATCATCATTCATATCCTGTGAATGAGAGACTCGACACCGCGTTGCACAAAATCGTAGAAATTATCGATGAATGAGCTTTCATGTTTGAACTTGCTGAATACGTGATAAACTTGCTAAATACACGATCAGACTTGTTTAGACAATGCCATGGCAGCCTTGAGTCTCCTGGTTACAATAGATGATTCATAACGAAGTGATGAAAGTAATCGGCACAAGCATTTTGAAAACTTTGCGGTATTCGCAAGAATATACAGAAAAGACGGCTTCCTTGCCTTCTGTCATCCGCTTCCACTTAGCACATCAAATAACTAAGGCTAGGCTATAGAAATCATCCGTCTTGTCATCACTGCTGCTTGTAACTTTACATGAATGAACTATCATAGGATAGACGCTACCAAATGGTATCATTTTCGGAATCAACTTGATGAATAACCCCATGCCATAAGATTCCAGTACGGGGAGCAATTTCAGTACGAGTAGCAATATTTGAAAATTTTCAGTTCTATGAAAGTTCTTCTTGATCATTGCCGTACTCTAGAGTGATAAAGAGGAGGTTAAGCTGAAAAAAACATCAATTAAAGGCTTGAGGTAAGTGGTGGGCTAGCAATTTCAGTTGCGAGTAGCAATATTCGAAATTATTCACTTCTATCAAAAAAATTTTTAATCATGCGCCGTACTCCAGAGTGATAAGGAGGAAGTAAATAGACCTCAATTACAGTCGTAAGATAAATTGCACTGTAGTTAACCCTATACACATTCTTAACGCATAATGTCAATTGGGTGCCCTGTCGAGGTCTATAGACAGTACAAGAGAGAGGAAGAAGATTAGTGGAAGGGATGGCTTGGACAGAAAAACCAAAAAATAACTTATACTGTCAAAAATTCAAGTTGAAAAACCTATTTTTGCTAAAAAAAAATATATGCGGCAAGGATCGGAATTTCCATGGAAAGATCTTTGTTGAATAGCGTATGAGAAGAAATGATAATCTACAGCAACTACATACGGTGCTGGCTATGCTCTGAAGTCACCCCAAAAAAAAACCACGATAAATTCCCTGCCTTGAAAAAAGTTGTCTGGAAGACCACTATCCTGTAGGTAAACTAACGCCATATCACAATCCTGAATGGCCTCAATTCTACTGATTCTCCAGAGAAAAATTCAAGAATTTTGGAAAACTTGATCCAATTTTGGCCACAGCAATGAGGTCGCCTCCTATTCGCAAGAAATACTACATTTTTTGAACCTAGCATGTTTGTGCAATTACAGCAACAGAATATAAAACATTGTTACACCAGAAACCTGTCGCTTTTTTGAAAAAAAATTTATACCGCATTTTTTTGCTTCAAAATGCATGAAAAGTCACATCGTCTGCTGGTTTACTGTTTTCATACACTTATTCAATAAAGATGAAGTAACTCCTCTCAGATCTGCAACTGTTAGAATGCCAGATTTTCAATGTTTTGAACGGTTTTCTTTAGATCGAGTGGTCAGAATGGTTCATGATTACCCAGAGTGTGTTACTCTTGGAACTGCACTCAAGGCAGAACCGCAATTCCAAAAGTTGCGATAGTGTCCCGGCAATGCACACAAGCTTATCGTTGTACGACGACGCGGTGAAAACATGACAAAGTTTTTTGGCAACAGAGCTCAAATTCTGTGGTTCGAAGCTCGTCTGCCTAAAGGTTGGTTGAGGGTCGTTCATCCATATCATCGACGACGCAGAGTTGTTTCAAACGCTACCCACAGCATTTATTGCAAAGGTTTGACAAGTCCTTAGAACCTTTTGCCAAGTTACAAAAGTGCTTCAAAATTTGGTAAACTAGCAGTTTTTTGGAACAATGTGATTTTCTATGCATTTTGAAGCGAAAAATGCAACATAAATTTTCTTCTTTAGGAGCGACAGCTTTCATGTTTAACAAATGCTCCAACAAACGTTTTGATGCTGTTATGCAAAAAATTCTAGGTTCAAAAAATGTAGTGCTGCTTGAAAATTAAAGGACCTTATAGCTGTGGCCAGCCTTCAGAATATATCTTTCCAAACTAAATTTTTCTCCAGACAAAATCACTAAAATTGGGAATTATTCTGGACAGTGTAGAGTTAGAGTTTACACCAGGGTAGAAGTTCGTCAAACAATTTTACTCAGGACGGGCAATTACCGTGATTCTTTCGGGTGACTTTATAGCTATGACCAGCATTGTAGTAATCAGTGGCGGGCGTAAAATATCCGCTGGCGACGGGAACGGCGAGGGGGGGGGGAATTCGAACTGCTAACATTTATTCGGGCCTCTAAAAATTGCGGTAGGATCCCAAGTTTTAGAAATAAGGAGCGCGACGGCAGTCACTCTGAGGAAAAAATATTTGCAAGGCTGGTTTGGATTTTCAAAATTTTCCGAAAATTGCCTCCAACTACTTACAAGGACAAACAAGTTTGCACATTCTAAAAACACATCGACACATTCTAGAGGGGCTCCCTCCTCTTCTCTTAGGTCCGCCAGTAATCGGAAAGAGAGGTTGCGGCTTTTTTCTACATTTTGAACTTCTCAAATTGCTCAGCACGTACTAGGTAACACTTTAAGACCAATCATAAAAGTGGCCTTCTCCTACTATCTTAAATGTAGAATTTTTCCCACTAATATCCCCTTAACAGTATTTCGAAAAAGCCAAGCAGTTTTCGACAAATTTTCTAAGCAAAGAAATCACTCTTAAAAGCTTCTCTCGTAAAATTTCTAGTACTCCGTAAAAGGCAAGAAATTATTGAAAACGGACAGTTTTTAGCTCAAAAGCAATCATCAGAAATTGGTCTGCCATCTTGGAAAAAAACTCAAGGAAGTTGTGACAAGCTGCGCCTAAATAGATGTTGGGTTAGCCAAAATTAATTTTGATCGTTTCCTACGGTTTGCGGATGTATTGCAAATGAAGATGGGCTTGAATGTATGGTAATTTGATCAGTGAGAATTGAGCCATCTTTTTCCAAAAATTAATTTTCTAGGGCTAATTGGTGCAAAAAGTAAAATAGCCAGATGTCAGAGGGCGTTTTGATCACCGACCTACCGATCTTCGGTGGCGGGAAGAAAAGCCCGCGCTGACCCCTTCGGCAGGGTATAATTACCGGGAGTCAGGGGGGAGTCTCAGACTGCGCTGAGGAAGCGCTAGCGGGAGCTAAATCCGTCGAAGAGAGGCGGACCTCCCCCTTAGATAGAGAGTAACCAGTAAGCCTGCCGAAGTGGTCAAAAAGGGTACAGCCCGTCTTTTCGTTGTTAAGCCTTGTTAAAGTCACACATTCTTGTTTCTTGTTGTTCGTTGCCGTTTTCTGAGAGAAATTATTAGTCGTTCGATCCGTGTAGTCTATCAATCCGGTTAAGACCGTTATACCACTAGACACTCCCGGTTACACAGGTCTTTAGATCAGAAGTTGAAATCATGCTTTGAAAATCGAATTGTACCTGACTGTGGATTGTACATCTGGTATTTACACAATAATCACAACCACTTGCATGGACATATGTTCAAGCTCAAGAATGTTCAAAAATTGATCTCCATGCCTGGAAACAACATAGTCAGCAGGTCAATTTCAATTTAGTCAACCATGCAGTCAAAGGTTATATGTACTCAAAACAGTAACACTACTTTGACTTATAAATTTGTTTTCAGAGGTAGTGAGTGCCAAATTCACTACCTCTGAAAACAAAAACATGAAGTCGAAGTAAATTTTATGTTGGCTATAAAAGTCTTATTTGCCCTTTCACACCTATGGGAAACTCAAATAATTTGGTGGCAACATAACTTTGAAATTAACTCTTAACAAAAAAACTTAATTGATTAGCGCCATTTTGATTGCAGAGCATAAAAGCTGCAAAACCGAAAAATCCAAACCAAAATAATAAAATCTACAAGCCAACCTGATTAGATAAGGCTTGGATATCTGATGGAATCAAAGAAAGAGAGAATAATCTTGTGTCGAATATATAATAAGTATGCTTCCATTTCAGAATTACTACGAGTTATGTCTCGAGTTTAAAGCGCTAGTGTACCAAAATATGAAGACTTTTGCCTCACGCAATAGCGCTGCTTCTTATACTTTCACGTACTACTGCGCGAGCGCTGGAACTTTATGATTGAAGTAATTTGCTTTTCCAGAGCTGTAAAAATCGCACACAAGTAACTGTCTATATATATTAGGTCATTATGAAAGTTTTGTTTCTTCAACATGCCATAGAAACACGTGGCATAGAGGCAGACAAATGTTTCAAAAATTATCTGACGCACTTTTTTCTTTTTTTGACAATCATGTTCTTGTGGTGTTTGCTCTTGTGGTTACTAGAATAATTGTCGAAATTTCGAACCTACGGTTTTTACCATGTCTAGTTTTGGTAATTTTTCAAAGTCTTCCTTCTGGACTTTCGAAGAAGCTTTGATAGCAGTCGGATAACGTAGACAAAGTGCAAGACAGTGCTATTTTTTGACACCTATGGCTTCTCAAGGTTTCCAAAACTATATTTCTGATGCTATCAAATTCACTTTTGGTCATACCGAAACTCATACATCACACTGGGCACAACTAAGGATGTAGCTTACGATTTGTTAGTATTTGGAGTGTTTCTAAGCTTTGCCACTTCCAATAGTGAAGATTTTTGGAAAAGTTATCTTTAAAAAAATTGCTGAGAAACCAGTTGGAGATGCGAAAAAATTGCATTGCATTGCACTATGTTTGCGCTATCTAATTGCTATCAAAGCTTTTCTAAAAATTTGAAGATTTTAAATTGCCAAAGTTGGACATGGTAAAAAACATGGGTTTGGAATTTCGGAAATCATTTCAGTGACCACAAGAGTAAATAGCCCATAAACATGAATGAGAGTTTTGCGTAACTTTGCTTCACGAATTTTTGTGATAGTTTGAAAAAGGGAAAGGCTTTTGGAACGATTTAATATGCTGTTCAGAAAGAAATGTGCGTTTCGATGTGTGCCCAAGTTGTTGGTTCAATCAGCTTTTTATATAATAAGAAAGTTGTAGCCAATATTTATGTCTCATATTTTTCCGTCTTATGTGAAATAACAAACCTCCATTGAAAATTAAGCTGATGCGTTGCAGCTCAGCTAATTTCCCACCCCTTTTTATATTTTTCGTATATGTCCTGTAAATAAGCATATATCTCCCTTACTACACACTACCACCGCTACACAAGTAGGGAAGGCTTAGCTAACCCTTATCCCGTCACGGAGATCCCGGTGAAATAACGAAGATCTGCTCATGTCATGAAGCTACCGGCTGTCAGCGGAAGCCGTAGGCGTGCCCATTTGGAGGGGACGTGGAACTCCCTGATGGTGAGAGAGAAAATGCGGCAAATTATCATCACAGCGAAAATGAACATACATGTTGAACCTGGTTTCATCAAAATAAGGATTTTGAACTTCGCATAAACAAAAGCAGCATCAGCGACGGTATTCTAAAATTGAAGCTCGAAGAAGTCATCGAGCATAACTTCAACTACCTTTTTGATGGATATGTACTTTAAAGGCAGCGTCCGGGCAAAAACGAAATTGTAGAGTGCAGGGGCGCCCGGCCTGATAAGGCTCTTGGCCAACTGACACCAATTTGCTTCTGAAGCGAGAAAACCGTTCAGAAGGGGCTACCGGAACGCCCCCGGCTACCGGGGACGAGTTAGTTCGATAAGCCAGAGTGCGCATACCGTACACAGTTAAGATTAGGGTCCCACAAAGACTCTGCGTCTTAGCCTTGGCGGCAGGCGACTAAATTCAAATTAAGAGCTTGTGGAAAAGCCCGTTTCGACGTTTCGTGCTCTCCGAGCTGCATTTTCGGAATCAGCGGGAAGGATAAGCCCAGGTAAGCGAAAAAAAATTCCATCCAAAATCTTGCCCGGACACTGCCTTCAACGAGCTTCTAAAGTCATGCGATGATAAGCGTAGCAAAAATGCATCTAAGCAGTGCAGTCCGCAAATTACTCACTGGAAAAAGAAACTCTTTGCTGTTGCCGCTGGTTATATATATATGCTTACTAAATGTAAACAGAATGAATTCAGCATTGTCGGCGCAAGCTTTCTTATCGTTGGTCTTTCTGACTGAAATCAATTTAGACGTGGTATGATGGTGATGGATTTGATCCAAATTTTTTGTGTATTCCACTGTATTACTGACTTATTACTTTGCCTGTGTTCGTTACGGAACGCCTCGAGCCTGCGAATGAGAAATGAATTGAAATGAGCTGTGGTCAAGTTATCTGAATTATGAAGTGAACGTATTTGCGCATTTTCATGGCAGTACGCAGGTGGTAGATACTAATTACCTACAGCATTGGCACACATGATTTGCCCTCTTCCGTCCTGAAGCAAATCTGCTCCGGGTCAAGAGACACACCGCGCACAGAGGTCGCTCGCCATGCTCAAATTTCATCCTTAGAAAAACCCTCCATGCTAAAGTGGCACGGAGCCACAGTAGGGGGGGGGGGGAGATACATGACTCGTTGCCATAAGTAACATTGCGGCAGGAGTACTGACGGGAGCTGAGTCTTGTACAATTGAGCTCGCGTTGCGGGGTGCCTCGCGAAAAATCGTAACTCCTGACCCGTACCCAAGCAAATTGTGAACACCCTCGTTTTGGTATTCACGAAGGTGTTACCAATAATTATAGAATAAAAGTCCTACAGACGTCGTGCGCATATACAGTCGACTAGATTTCCCGCTTAATATAGTGTGCTTGCACTGAAGGTGAAATGCGGTAAAATTTGCGCGTAAAGAAATAGCTACGCCTGTGGCGCCGGCCATTTGCGCGCGCAAAATGTTGGCATTACTGGCGTGGCTACTTAATCACGCGCAAATCTTACCGCATTTCACCTTCAGTGCAAGCACATTATATTAAGCGGAAAATCTACTCGACTGTACACCAACCTCCCTTATGCTATAGCTCTTTACTTCTTTTCAAGCGTTTTTATTTTGGGCAATCGTTAGACTTTGGCCCGTAGTAAACCCCCCATCAGTGCATCTCACTCGACGCGGACCGGGGGCGAGCTCATCGCGCCTCAGTCCAGCATGCGGCGACCCATTGATCGGAAAATCCATACCCTATCATGCAGGTGATACGCTCCAATAGCCGTCATGGACAGAACAAAACCGAGTCCTCTGGTGGAGTGGCGAAGAGGTTGGCATGGTGTTCGAGCGGTCGGAGGTTCAGTTCCGGGGGCAGCGCAACAGCAAGCAAAAATATTTGATTTTTATCGGCATATTTGATTTTTCTGTGGCAGTGACCGGCACTTCCGTCTAAGATCCACACATGGCGCCTGATATTCTTCCGCGCCTTTATCTGTTGTTTCTTCCTTTTCTTTCACTCATTTTTCTCAATTTTTTATAATGTTTTGTAATCGTTGTGTAAACGTGCATAGGTGTTATATGAGTAAGCATATGAATGTGCTTACTCGTACCTCCGAATTATGCACGTGTATGCCCTTACGTAGCGTTGAAGTAGCCGCCAAGCAAAGCTTGGGTTATAACCAGGTTAAAGCGGGGGGTGCGGCACTCGACCGTCGGATACGACCCCCCCCCTGATTGTTGTCTTAATAAGACCCCCCTCCTAAACTATACACTTAAGATAGTATTACCTGAAGGCTCTGTCAAGCATAATGGACAACATATCCATAATTAGCATGTCAAATACCCCCTGTAGACAAAGTGTGAGCGAATTCTGAAGATTCAAGATACTAGGCTACCTAAGTGAAATGGTCAAATTCCAACATGGTTAACTTTGTTTTAAAGGTGAATTAGCTATCCGTTTTTGCACTCAAGACAAAGCACTACTCCTTCTTTGTCCACCTCAGGAATCCCGCTTCAGAAGACCTCCAAACTGTGGAATTAGAAGCCAACCAAAATCTCATTTTTCCCATTTTTCGCTTTTGATGGCTGTGCTTTCACCAAATATTACTCAGAGCTAAGAAGACGAATCAGGCTCAAAACATCCCTATGGAATCTACGAGGTTTAGGCTATCGATTCATATAAATATTGTCCGCTAAAAATGTTTTTTTGATATAGTTAATGGCCTGCGGCACCCCTGCGGCACCCCTGCGGCAGCCGCAGGTTTTGAGGGGGGGGGGGGGGTGCCGCAGGCCATTAACTATATCAAAAAAAAAAACATTTTTTGCGGACAATATTTATATGAATCGATAGCCTAAACCTCGTAGATTCCATAGGGATGTTTTGAGCCTGATTCGTCTTCTTAGCTCTGAGTAATATTTGGTGAAAGCACAGCCATCAAAAGCGAAAAATGGGAAAAATGAGATTTTGGTTGGCTTCTAATTCCACAGTTTGGAGGTCTTCTGAAGCGGGATTCCTGAGGTGGACAAAGAAGGAGTAGTGCTTTGTCTTGAGTGCAAAAACGGATAGCTAATTCACCTTTAAAACAAAGTTAACCATGTTGGAATTTGACCATTTCACTTAGGTAGCCTAGTATCTTGAATCTTCAGAATTCGCTCACACTTTGTCTACAGGGGTTAATTGACGTGCTAATTATGGATATGATACGAATATCATGTTATCGCTATAATCAGATCACCTAACTACGACCCCCTCCCCTTTTGACTCCTCAATACGACCCCCCCTCTGCGGCGTGCCGCACCCCCCGCTTTACCCTGGTTATAACCCAAATGGTAGAGTGGTGAAGAGCAGTGCCTGTTGTGCCGTGCGTGTCAGGTTCGAGTCCTGCGTGCTACAAATCGTTTTGCCCTGGTTCAGGGGTTTCAACACTTGATCTTATTGCAAACACACACTACAGAAATGTTCGAACAAGTTTATTGCCGTGGTCGTCAATTTCTAAAGCTGAAATTAACTCAGTATCTGAATTAATGGTTTAGATGGCTTCGCTCTTCTTCAACGTCCGTCAGCAGCGCCAGAGGAACGTCCGTTATGAACGCCTCCATCCTTCCTCTGTGTTCCAGCAGAACGATCGCATCTTCTACTCGAAATATAGGTTTCGCAGAGAAGATGTTAAAAAGATCGTGAGGATGCTCGAACCGCTGCTGCCGGATGCAGGGCTGGAGCCTTGGGAGATCAGCAAAGAGGACCAGGTTTGGAGATGTTTTCATGAAGGTGCACTATAGGTACTCTCTGTTCGCTTCAGGTCCTCATCACGCTCCGCTACCTGGCCACCAACAGTCATCAAACTGTTATAGCTGACTGTTTTGGGGTGTGTCAGAAGGCTGTGAGCGACGTCGTCACCCGGGTAGTGGATGCTCTCAACCATCCAACAATAGAGGCCCGCTTCCTCCGCTTCTGGCCGTCGGACGAGCGCTGGTGCTTGCGAAGGTCTCGAGAATTCGCTAGAATCTCGAGATTCACAAGTAAGAACTTCACGAAATTCTTCAACACGTATAAAATGCTTTATTTAGGCCCGTATGCACGTACGTCCCCGCTGGGGAGGGGAGGGGAGCTGGATCCCCAGGGGAACGATCCCCTCCGCCGAACCCCGCCATGACAGAGGGGAGGGGAGCGATCCCTTCCCCTGCACCTAAGCGGGGATGGTGTGAATGGTTTCAGAGGTATTGATCGAGCGAACCCCAGTGCATACGGGGTTCGAATGGGGGAGGGGATCCCTTCCCTTCCCCCACTCGAACCCCGTATGCGCGAATTCAACTCAATAACGCGGGGGAGGGGATCGACATCCCCTGCAACGAAGTAGGGGTTCGATGGTGTAGATCATGCCAGAGACGCGGATATTCTGGTTCTGCTCAGTCATTACCAAGCATTTGTTCATTTTGATAGATGATTTTCTTTGAAAGCCGGGTTCTTCTCTCAGCGACCTGTGGCTTGCAATTTGTCTTTCTTTTCTATATTCGCCTCTTGAGAAGAAATCCGAGCAATAATAGCTGCCAATTTTGATTATTTGTAGGAGTTCTTGATCATTCAGAAAATTTGCGCATTTTTCATATAACATAATTGTTTTAACTATATAGGCTGTAAACACATTGTAGCTTTCATATTTCATGACATGTTGCCATTATCTTGTTATTTTAACAAAAGCTGCCTCGAAAAAATCTAGAAAGTGGCATATTTGCCTATTTCTGAGTGGAAATCTTCTGGGGAGTGATCCACTCCCCAGCGTTCCCCTTGTGCATAGCAGGGATGGCTGCTGGGGATCATTCCCCTGGGATAAAGGATGATATGCAGCTGATAGCTACAGCGTTTATGGAGAGCTGGCACAATCTGCAGCTTCTGTTATGTGTTAGAATACTGCTTTGAGCGTCCGCGCGGCACCCCCCCCCCCCCTTTTCGGCAGCATAACGTCTTCAAGCCATTCCCTTGCAAAGACACATCAACTTCTATAGTTCAACATTTTTACGCTGAAATGGAGCAGCATGAGCGAAAGTGGGCAGCATCCAAGAAAGCAGGAACATAATCGGAGTAGAAAAAATCATTTTTAGTGCCCCGAGCGCAGTCACTGCATGCGCGCATTCCGCAACCCTAAATTAATGAAAGTGAAGAGATGAAGATGAGTTGCAGTCAAAATATGAAATAAGAAAGAGTTTTTCATCGAAAATTTGAAAGCAATGTGATTTCCCCGCTTGATCCCCTCTTGTGCATAAGAGGGTTCACTTCCCCTCCCCACGGGGATCCCTTGTCCGATATTGTCTTTGTGCATACGGGGGTTCGCGCGGGGAGGGGAGGGGATCCCCAGCGGGGATCATTTCAATGGTTAAGCGCACATCCCCTCCCCACGGGGATGTACGTGCATACGGGCCTTAGATGTCATTGGATGCGTCGATGGCTGCCGCATCCGAATCCAGCGCCCTGTCAACTTCGGCAACCACTACTACTGCCGAAAGGCTTGTTGCGCAGTCAATATGATTGCGGTAGTGGATGCCAGGGCCCGCTTCATGTACATCAACTGTGGATTCGCGAGCAGGCACCATGACTCATTCATATGGCAGCATTCGCAAGCAGCTGCCGAGTTCGACGAAGGTCGTGCTCGACCAGGATATCGACTCCTGGGAGATGCCGGCTTTGCCAACTCCAGGAGTGTGATAGCGCCCTTCCGGGAGCGGACAACAGAGAATGACGTCAGGAAGAGGAGGTTCAACAGGAAGCATGCCAAAGCTCGACGAGTCGTCGAGCAGGCGTTCGGAGCGCTGAAGCGGCGTTTCTGCATACTTCACAACATCACCCGCATTCAGCCTCCGAAGCTCCAAAAGGTAGTGAAGGCCTGCGTCATTCTCTACAACATCGACATCTACCTGGGAACGCACAGAGGACAGCCGCTGTCGCCCATCCGTCGAGGTTGGATGACCCATCCTCCGGACAACGGGCATGTCCGCGAATTCGTCACCGAAAACTTGTGAAGGTTGGTCGTCGTTGCGACGGAGGATATGAAGGCATTCAATTTCGTGGCGATCATTTATGCATGCATACTTGATGTCTGTCTATATTTCTCCTTGATATAATTGACAAAGCATACGATGCATATTGCAGCAAATTGTATGCTGTATGTGCATGTTGCTGCAGCAAATAAGTAATGTTATGTTGCTCCAGCCATGTTGCATATCTTGCAGCATGCTACAGTCATGTTGCCACCATGTTGCGTATGTTGCAACATGCTACAGTAATGTTGCTGTCATGTTGCGTATGTTGCAACATGTTACAGTCATGTTGCTGCCATGTTGCGTATGTTGCAACATGCTGCAGTGATGTTGCTGCCATGTTGCGTATGTTGCAACATGCTACATTGATGTTGCTGCCATGTTGCGTATGTTGCAGCATGCTACATTGATGTTGCTGCCATGTTGCGTATGTTGCAACATGGCAAAAATTGCTGCAACATGCTACATGTTGTCTTGCTTACTTCTGTTTCCCGTAATGCTTGAAACTAACATTTTATTCCATCTTGAGGCAAGGTCTTAGCTAAACACCGTAGAACCTTATCTGCAATGGATCAACCCGGTCAATTTCTGTAGTACGAATTGCACACTCCACGAGAGAATTGCCTATGGGGAGCGGAGGCGCAAATATTGCTTTTCTTCCGCTTTTTCTTAGTTTCGCTTTTGGTAGATAAGGGATGGCTGCAATCATGTCCACTGTTTGTTGCGATGACAACCCTTTATGTTTCTTCGTGACAACGCTATGTTGCAGATGATGGGTTGATCACAGCGACTATGATGGTTTGTCTTTGTCATTTTCCTGTAATGACTGTTTCGATCGGTAGCAGACAAGGTCTCAATAATCTCGTCAGGGTAAGGACTTTGGTTTCTTTCAAAACTTCTATTATTTATAATTTTTGATTTGAATGCTACTATACCTCGCTCTAAATTTCCAATTTCGGCTTACACTGATACACCTTGGGTGTATTCAATTAAGCAGTTTGATTTTTTTTCACTTGTTTTTTTCAGTGCCGACCTAATATATGCCTCATTTGTTATTTGCTTGAATTCAGATTCGATTTTCATACTCTGATCTCATTGTAATGTGTCATAGAGAGTGTCTACTGATAATTTCTCCAACTGAAAATTATATTCAGCCTGACCACGCCTCACGCCCGCTATGGGTCGCTCCAGATGGGCCGATCTATCTAGAGTCGTATAGCCCAGTTTATAAGCACGAACGAGATTTATTGATCGGGATAGCAGAGGTAAGCGCTTTCTGCTAATGCGATGTTGTTTTTCAACTACAGTTGTTTATTCTAGCCAGTATGTCGACCATATTCATGTTCATGAATATCATAGAGTATCTGGAGAGGCTCAGCAAAGTGCCCTATCACTAAGAATAATAGAGTTTATCAAGGTATGTAGACCATTCCTTGATTCTGTACATACTGAGTTTGAATATTTGTGATACTGAGTTTAAATATTTGTGAAATTTTTCGTTTTTGCAGATAGCTTTACAAGTCATTGTAGATGTGCAGGCTGAGCTACGGAAAGGATGAAGCTTGTCTTGAAAGACAATCGGTACTTTGTTGAGTCTCGTCATTCTGACTTTTGCAAAAGCTTCTGAAGGATAAAGTTATCCAATCGTGTATTTTTGGAGGAAGAAAAACCGGTTGAGGAAACACGGGTTTGTGATTCTAACATTGCTCCTTTCTTTTCGTTATTACTTGAACTACTATGTCTGACATTTTGGATAAGCTTGTTTCAGGAGAGCAATGAGACCGTACAAGCGGTGTATCGAGTTGGAGTACCCACTTCTGGCAGAATACGATTTCGGAAATGACACTATGAATCCTAATCTTGGTATGGACGTGAAACCTCGACGACGCTTCATCCATATCCGGAGATGAGCCTCAGAAAAATGTTTGGAAACAGCGGAGCCAAGTAGTTTATCTCGTGCTTCAGCTAGTCCTTCAACTTTCTGTCTGTTATATATCCATACACTGATCTGTGATCATTCGAAAAATCTCAAATTTTGCAGATCTGGGGTCATTGTTTTGCCATGCGGTGCAGGAAAGACGTTAGCTGGGGTAACTACGGTCACAACTGTTAACAAGAGATGCCTCTGTTGGGTTAACTCCAATGTGTCTGTCGAGCAGTGGAAAGCTCAGTTCAAGGTTAGTAGGTGTGAGAAAACACATCTGTTTCAGCATCTGTCCGGCACACTGTTGTTGTTCTTAGCAGCTAGCGATGTTGAAAGATCTACTTATAAAGCAAATCAGTGGAATTTTTGCAGCCTGTCGTCTACATAAGCACTTACTCAATGCTGGCCTATCCTGACAAGCGCACTTATGCAGCCGAAGAGGCAATGATGTTTATTCAGAGCCAAGAATGGGGCCTCCTGCTGTTAGATGGTATGTTTTGTTGTTCATTATCCAACTTTTTGATCTAATTAAAGATTTTGTAATTTTTCCTGTAATTGAGAAGCTTTGGGTACGAGAGATGTTCTATTCAGGTTCGAAGATCTATGAGGCTAATTGGAAGGAACTGGATGAACTATTATTTGAGGTTTGTTCCTTAGCTCATCTTTTCTCACTAAATATAATGTTAAACTTCAAGGGAGAGCTGCGCGATATTCTTAGCTTCACTCATGACATCATTTACAGGGCTTAGATTGCTCGAGGATTACAATTTGCTCTCATGAATCCCAACAATTTCCCAATTTGTCGGTTTCTCATCCAATACGGCGATACAAGTCGCAATGAACGTATCAAAATCTTGCAAAACTTCCAGTACATTCCGCATGTGAATACAGTTTTTGTATCCAAGGTAAGTTTGGCTTATAAATGCATAGAACCGGTCGACATCTAGTATGGTCTGCTACTTAGGTTGCTGACCATTAATTGACTTGCTAGAAGCTAATGTTCTTATACAAGTCTCTGCGCATGGCGGATCAAGACGACAAGTATGGAGAAATGATCAATTGCAGTCACACTTCTTAAATAAGGGAATTTCCAGGAAGCGAAACGGTTAGGTTGTAATCTTGAGAACTTGACAATGGCTGAAAGTCTTCTTCGTAATTTGGATGGAGAAGACTTAAATCGAGATGATGTCTCTC
Organism: Cylicocyclus nassatus; assembly: GCA_958299035.1. Lineage (NCBI taxonomy): Eukaryota > Metazoa > Nematoda > Chromadorea > Rhabditida > Strongylidae > Cylicocyclus > Cylicocyclus nassatus. The sequence goes on from CATQJL010000001.1 coordinate 82,211,396, forward strand.
CTTTTCTCTACTCAGAGCGTAAATCGCGTTTATTGCCCCCGTTTGTTTGCCATATTCTTGAATTTACGTTTGTCAGGTATAAGGGTTCGCGATCCCCTTACCTGATGTGTAGCGGGTTTAAGCCTTACTATAATGTTCATCATAAATAGTTATATACAAAAGGGGGAAAGGGGGAAGGGAAAGACGACCGGCTACTGCCGGCGGTCGAAGGTCACTGCCAGAGGTTGGCTGTCTTCGGCCAACCTCCTTCTCGAGCAGCTGTTGTAGATGGCTGCGTCCCGACATCTCCATTCCTTCAGAAAGCTCGTCCTCGAGCTTGTGACATAGTTGGAGTTTCGACTGTTGTAGTTGGCATTGGCGTGGTTGATGTTCTTCCGGGTAACGTGCGTGAATATGCACGTGATATACGGCGAGAACAATTGATATATGGCATAGGTAATGTAGTGTAGGATGGGGATAGATTTGTTCTTCCGAGTAACGTGCGCTGTTGAAGTAAGCACGTGATATACGGCGAGAACATACAGTTGAAGTAGTGATATATCAAAATACATACGAATGTGAGGATATGGATCCGGTGGACTATGAGCAGACAAGACCTTCACCTAGAATATCCCATGGCTTTGAGTAAGATCGTCCTCGAGCTTGGAGGTAGCTGAGGAGCGGGGGAGGACTGCGGAGAGATGCAGTTGACGTGAATGGGGTTCCCGACATGATGCTGGGAAGGACTTGGAGTGGGGTTGTAGGAAATGGAGATGGACCGATTGATATTGGGGCATGATAGAAATGGAGTTGATCAGAGGGGCAAATGATTCAGCATATGGGGTGGAGTTTACAGCGTGTAGAAATACTGAACAACGAAGTAGAAGGTATAAAACTGGTTAGCAGCAAATTATTTTAAGGTGATAATAGTGATAAGTCAGTGAAATTCATGATATACGTAGAAAATGTAGATTTCAACAATAATCTTTAGGCAATTATAAAACTTAAGTCAGTAGTAATTTTACAAAGTTACAAAATTTTGTTCACAGTAACATTTTCTGTGAGGACATAAAAACAGGGGCATAACGAGTTCATATGTTGAATTGGGCACTGCACACTGTTTTTTCATTCAACATAAAGGCAGAATTTTGTTTGTTTTAAAAAGTTTTTTTTTTTGAGCTGCTTAGTGCAAATAGTTTCTTTGAATTACCTGTTCAAAGAAAATTATGAAATTGTACAGACGCGGCGGTGCGGAGGAAAAAAGAAAGGGGAACAAACTAACCTAAGAGAATAAATAACTATTCATTGCAAAATCGAGTGTATACAAAAATTTAACGAATAGTTATTCGTTCTCTCCATCGAGATTGGAGTGTATATCTAATGCTCTAAAAGGTTGTTTGAGCTGCAGACGGTGAGATCGTCGAACAGTTTTTGTTGGTTCAACAATTCTGGAATTTCCGTTGGCATAGGTGATATAGTGAGTTTTTGGGGGGAAACTCTAGCCAATGTTGAACTATGAGAATAGATCTTGAATTTATTCATATGGAGACAGTGAGTGTTAATAGGTCCAATCAGATTAGAGATAGTGACATTGAGACGACTGACTTGCATAACAATAAAAAGGTATTTCCACTGGTTGTAAATTTTGGACTGTATCGTCTCTTAGTAAAAGTAAATCTTCAGTGGAAATATCCTTGGAAAACACTTCGACATGGAAGTTGCAACCTGATTTATGGTAGCTGTCTTGCTAGCGATCTGGTTACCATCGTCCATGGTTGTGTTTGTAGTGCAGTGGTCAGTCGGTGAAACTATCGGTTGCGTAGGAGATCCTCGATGGTAACTGATGGACTATGTCGCACCAGATGATCGGGTGAAGACTATACACAACGAGGTACGGGCTATTTCCTGTGATATCGGTTAGATACTAGCGTTGTAGGCGAAGAAGACCGGCTGCAGAAAATCAGACCATAGCTCTTTCGCTTTTGTACAGTAAGCCGTTAGAGAGTCTGTAATCACTTTAACCATCCTTTCAACTTGCCCATTCGTTTTGTGGTTGCACTAGTGGTGAACATGTTGGAAATGCAAAGTACTCGGTTTATTTTGGCAAGCATCTCACTAGTGTAGTTAGAACCACAGTCGGACACTAGTTCGTTAGGAATGCCGTATTTAGCCATGACATCGTTTGTCCTAGCTTTGACAACAAGGTCTGCTGTCTGGTAGGGTTGCGGTGCAGATTATGAGTTGGCTGAACGCACAGGCGTGGTGATGAATCGATTACTGTTTATACACTGTGGTAAAGGACCAACAATATCCGTGTGCAATAGTTCAAAGAGCGTTGGGAAATTGGAACCAAAAAAGTGTTTAATTTCCTGGCACAATTGGTTAAACAATTTGAGTTGAATTTGTGAGCTTCCAAACTTTTCCAAAAGTATTCAGCAGATATAGCTTTTACGGTTTTCGTAGGTCATGCGATCCCAAAATTGGGTTTGTGTGGAAAATCTCAATGATCTTATCTTGACAGGCCTTATCTTATATATAAAGCTGAATGTCTGTTTGTCTGTCTGTCTGTCTGTCTGTCTGTATGTATGTCTGTCTGTGTGTACGTATGTTCCGAATAGAAAATTCCATTTCTGAACCGATCCGGACCAAACTTGGCACACATACACTACGGGCCCCGGCGGGTGTCATAGGCTACTTTTCGTCATCGATCGATATCGATTTTATCGATTTTTATCGATTTTTTTGCTGAGTTCACCTACGGGGCTGGGAGTTGGCACAGGGGGGTAATCGAGCATGGGGATTCCGAATACAATATTGGTTTTCAGGATTATCGATTACTTTTATCGATTTTATCGATTTTTTTTGCAAAGTTTGAGCTACGGGGCTGGGAGTTGGCATAGGGGGGTAATCGAGCATGGGGATTCCGAATACAATATTGGTTTTCAGGATTATCGATTACTTTTATCGATTTTATCGATTTTTTTGCAAAGTTTGAGCTACGGGGCTGGGAGTTCGCACAGGGGGGTAATCGAGCATGGGGATTCCGAATACAATATTGGTTTTCGGGATGATCGATTACTTTTATCGATTTTATCGATTTTTTGCAAAGTTTGAGCTAGGGGGCTGGGAGTTGGCACAGGGGGGTAATCGAGCATGCTGATCATCCCCAAGGGGGTGATCAGCATGCTCGATTACAACCCTGTGCCAAATTCCAGCCCCCTAGCTCAACTTTTCAAAAAATCGATAAAATCGATAAAAGTAATGGACGATCTTGAAAACTAATAATGTATTCGTAATCTGCATGCTCGATTACCCCCTGTACAAACTTCCAGCCCCGCAGGTCAAACTTTACAAAAAAATCGATAAAATCGATAAAAGTAATGGACGATCCTGAAAACTAATATTGTGTTCGTAATCAGCATGCTCGATTACCCCCCTGTGCAAAATCCCAGCCTCGCATGTCAAAATTTACAAAAAATCGAGAAAATCAATAAAAGTAACCGATAATTCTGAAAACTAATATTGTATTCGTAATCCCCATGCTCACTTCCCCCCTGTGCCAACTCCTAGCCCTGTAGGTGAACTCTGCGAAAAAATCGATAAAAATCGATAAAATCGACATCGATCGATAACGAAAAGTGGACTGTGACACCCGCCGGGGCCCGAAGTGTATGTGTGCCAAGTTTGGTCCGGATACGGCGGAGCCGGGTAAGCCAGCTAGTCAGGAATAATCAATCGAGACATATTTTGTAAAGTTAATAGAAACAATTATTATAGAAAGAGTACCTGCTCAAAGCGTCGGAAAATTGTGGTGGGGAAAAATCCAACTCTTCTTTGAAGAACTTGATGAGATTTCCATAAACAGAATCGTTCTAGCTTGCCGGATTTGATCCAAAGATGGTAGTGTATGCACCTGTACGCTATTTCCGCAATAGGAAAGCGACTAAAGAAATCTCCTAAAGTATCGTACTTTCCAGCACGATACTCAAACTTGATGTCGTACGCCTGTAAGGTGATTTGATATTTGGCGAGACGATCCACGAGATCTGACCTGTGCATCAATGATTTCAGTAACGCATGGTCAGTTACAAGGTAATAGAACTGTTGGCGACATAGGGATAGAATTGTTTCAAGGCGAAAACTACAGCCTAGACTTCTAGCTCTATAATCGCCTAGTTCTTCTCGTGTTTTATTAGTGGACGGCTGCATGCTGTTAGATGTTCGCTACTAGTCTCCGGATTGACTTGTAGAGTCCATGCGCCGAGAGCAATGGGAAGAATTCTTTTTAATGATCCTCTTTCCAGTAAACCCTGATCTTTTCTAGGAAGACTATTCAAGAGGTTCGCTATAACGGCTAAACGGGAATGAATCTTCGAAAACAGGATGCGGCTCTTAAATCATCTGAGGTTTGGAGGTCGCATTCTGCGCTAGATATAACAGCGACTTGGTTTATGAGAGCGCCTAACAAAAACAAAAATATTTGTGTAGGGCCTTAGTTTACTGCAGATTTTTATTTTAAGCTAGCTAATGCGAACAAGTCCATAGGCTGATGAAGATTTATAAAAAAAGAAAACTTTTCGAAAATCTCGGTTCTCGGATCTCGGGTCTCGGTTCTCGGATCTCGGTTCTCGGAATAAATGCTATTTACGAAAAGGAATGTGGGAGAAAAAAGTTTACGGTTAAAAAAAGTTTTACGATATAAAAGTGAAAATCATGGGGATAAAATTAATACTTTGAAAATCTCTGTTTCAGAAAAAACACAAAGATCTAGAAATCACGGTTCTCGGTTCTCGGATCTCGGGTCTCGGTTCTCGGTTCTCGGATTCTCGGTTGTCACGGATTAGTTTACTCTAGGGATTATAATTGAATTTAGATTTGGGAAAATTTATTTCGACCTTTGGGACTGTTCGCAGGACTTTTTCAATATATTATTATTTGCATATAATTTTTAGAATTATATTATTATTTGCATATATTTTTTTTCAAGGTTAGACATTATTTCAATAAAACAATTGCGATGTGCATAAAAAAATTAGCTCAAGGAAATGTACTGTCTAATAACACCTTAGGTGTTATTAGACAGTACAATAAAGTACCTTAATAAACAATAAATTGATTACAAAATTACATAATAAAACTGATTACCTTGATTTTGAAGTTAAAAGATTCATACATTCTACATCTAGTATCTCATTCAATATTAAAAAGGCAACCACATATACAGAAACTCTTAGAATAGCAAGAACATGCACATACTTGAACGATTTTCTGCAAAAAATCTCACAACTTAGAGATATACTCCTTAAAAATGAATATGACATTAATACAATATCATCCTCAATTTTCAAATGCCTAAATAGAAATAGATTCATATCATATAAATATAATATATTCGATGACAGATTCATGAAATTTTCAAAGCAGAAAATATAATAAAAAATATAATAAATTATAAAATATCAACAAAAATTATAATCAACCGATATATATGAAACGAAGTATAAATGATACCAGCCGCTTTCTGCCGCTACGCGGCAGATTCGGCTGTTACTCGGCAGCTTCGCTGCCTCGTACACTTTTCACTTTGTCACTTTGATGTATGCCAGTGTAAGATCAAGTCATTTGATTGCCTGTTCGTACGAACTACTTCTGTTTATGACCTGTTTAGATCGACAGACCGAAGACATAATTTTGTACCTGCAAGCTTATTGAATCAACATCATAAGCAACAAATAGTATGCAATTAACAACAACATAGAATGGCTGCAACAGTGACTACACCAAAAAAGAAGATGCCAACAACAACGATAAGTACATCAGAAAAGGCCTATGACACAACAACAGTAGCGAAGAAGCATCCGTAACAGCAAAAATCTTAGAGTGTAGAACTTCACAGGACTTCGGTGAAAACGACGTTGATTGGATTGCTTTGGATTGGCGACTTGCACAATGAGACCTTCACGCGACCTCGAACGGCTGAGGGCCACATAGAGTTGACCGTGACTGAAGACATCGGTGGGAAGCCACAATCCAACCTTGGTGAAGGATTGGCCTTGGGCCTTGTTGATGCTCATAGCGAGCGCCAATCTGATGGGGAATTGGGAGCGCCGGAGTCTGAAGGGCAGATTCTTGCCGTTGTTGTGGATCCTCGTAATCACGACAGACTGCCCATGCCGATTACATATTATGAATTTGCATTGTATGAGACGACGGCCCATATCGCGGACTTGTAGTCGTGTTCCATTGTTCTAGCCCGGATGAAACATCCAAGTTCCTAAGCAGCATGACGATGGCGCCTTCTTTCAACTTGAGACAGTGCGGCGGCAAGGAGGAGCTAGAGATTGTGTTGAGAAACTCGGTAGTACTAAATTGATTCTGGTCGTTAGCGTCGACGATGACAATTTTATCGTGCGAATAGTAAATCTTTTCTTCACCTTGTATGCGGCTCAGAACTTGTTCGTTTATGGAATTCACGTCGGCGTTCTTGGGGGCAAGGATAGCCTGATCAGACAAATCAACCAATGGTTCGATGCAGTCGCCGTATAGCTCTTGGACTATATCTCCTCGACCCATGATTTCCGTTGGCAGTTCCACTCGTCCCTGGCTGTCATTGACGGTGCCGTTGCCCACACGCAATAGAAAGTCCTTCCAATCCGCATCGCGGCTCGTCACTCGCATATTTTCGGAAAGGCGGAGTACTATGAAATGCGGCCAAAGGGAGGACTGCTTAATGCACATGTTTAGTTGGTCTGCTGCGATCCGCTGCGAACAACCGGTAAGATCTGCCTGGAGTCGCCTCCGAGAACGACCACTTTTCCGCCAAAGGGTTTGTCCACTTGCATGATATCGCGTAGTACAGCATCCACCGTCTCAAAAGCCGTTTTTGGGATCATAGAGGCTTCGTCCCAGATGAACACGTCGTTTTCGGCGAGCAGTCTCGCGTCCTTCATCAGCCTTCTGTGGGATGATGTCTCGCAGTTGTTCAAGATATTTAGCTTGAACAACGACACCGTTGTGCGACCCGATGGGAGCAGGTTGGCCGCGATTCCTGTCCACGCTGTTCACGCGACTTTGCGCCCTTGACCGATGAGGATATTAAAAAGACATGTATAGGTCCACGTTTTCCCTGAACCGCCCGGACCATCGATGAAGAAAAGCTTTGGAGCATCTGGGACATCGAGAGCACCAAGAATGGTGTCAACCGCTGCCTTTTGCTGTGAATTTAAAGTCCCATATAAGCGATTGCCTTCGGCTGAGCGAAATGCAATATCGTGCACGTGAGCGTGGGACGACGGCCTAACGAGTGTGGGAATGTTGAATTAGCAATGTTGATATTGTTCTTGATAGGTCGCTCTTCAAGATCTCCGCCTTGCGCCACGTGCTCGAGTTCTCTGCGCAATGTGATCTGCGAACTGGAAGTGGAGGTAGGTGCCAGTTCAAACATTACTTGTTGCCGCGAGTCAAGCGTAGAGATCGTTTGTGCTGTGTTCTCGTTGATTGGCTCGTATCCTCGTTGGCCAACCCTTCTGGGCTCGCACCATGCCTGGATTGATCCAGTGTCTCCTGAAGGTGTCCGTTGAGCTGTGGTTCCTGTTGCCGTCGACGAAGATGACGTTCACGCATTGAGGCAAGACGCCGTTCTCGTTCTTCTGGTGTTTCTCGGCTACGACGAAGGCGGCTACGCATGGCTTCAGAAGTGCGCCTTGCTGCGGTACGGGCTCGGGTTCTCTGGGCGATACGCATCTGCGACTGAGGTATGGAGGGGGACGGTCCATTGCTGGAGGGGGTCAATGTCGGCGCCACCATGGTCTCGGTAATAACAGTAGTCGAAGGAGGTACGACCGATGAAGGCATGGTATGAATGAACCGTAAGGCCGGGATAGGGTATTTTGATGTTGGCCATATTTGATCTCGTGGATGAACCATTTTGATTTTGTTGATGAGCTAATCAGTCGAAGAAACCCGTTGCGAAAGGTCAACGCATAGTTGGATATCAGCTAGTCTCCAGAATGTGGCATACAAAGAATCAAAAAAAGCAAAAAAGTTTAGTGGTCAAAGTTGTAGATATTTTGATCAAATTAATCATGCTCAGTTATCCCTTCCTGCCATTTTCAGCTCAACAGAGATTAGAACATGAAAAAATCGATAAATCGATAGCGCCAGTGAGTGATTTTCTGTGAAAAAGCTTAGTGACACCCGCCCCACCCCAATCTTCATATGTGCAAAGTTTCATTTGAATTCAATCAAGTTTTCTAACATTTTAGGCCGGTCATAACGGACTTGCTAAGCGAGGAACGCAAAAAATCGATAAATCGATAGCGCCACTTGGTGATTTTCGGTGAAAAAGCTTAGTGACACCCGCCCCACCCCGATCTTCATGTGTGCAAAGTTTCGTTTGAATTCAATGAAGTTTTCTAACATTTTAGGCCGGTCATAAAAAAAATGCTTATCCAAATATTATATAGGTATTGATGTTCAACACAAATGATAACACAATCGGAATGAACAAGTTAAGACAAGTCCATTCTTACTTTGCAACACAGAAGATCATACAACACAAAGAAGAACTGGACGACAACTGAAGTATGGAAGTTGAGTTTTACACTTTTTTGAAAAAATTTTTCTCAACATTAAACTAGACCCTCTCTCCTTACTGAAGAGTCCCGGAGAGGGTCTAGATCTTAAAACTCCGTCTAAGGAAAGGGACGAAACGGAGACAAACACATATAAAATTGTTTTTTCTTTATATTAGGTAGCGTAGCGCATATTTCTTGCAAACTTTTTCAATTTCGTTTTGCAAGCAAGTTGCTAAATATTGCCAGTTTTCCAGGCGCGGTTTAGTAGGGACTTTAATCTCGCATGACTATTATTTCAAACTAAAATAGAAAATTGGGATGTTACTTTCTTTCTGTCAAGGTCAATGAAATCTGAGAGAAATTTTGACAAAAGAAAACGCATACTTGCTTTGGAGAAAAATTTTAGTCTCTCAAATTCAAATGAATAACCTTCGAACAGGACAAAAATCTTCTCAGGTCTTGTGCTCAGTTTTCCTTGTGTTTCTCTAACAAAGTCCTGACCATCACATGCCGAAACATGAGCTATACGTAGTTACTTGATCAGGGCTTTCCGACTTAGTCGTATGCATGTCAACAGAATCAAAATAAACTTTTTTTTGTATGGAAACTCCTTTCAATGTGTCGGGACGCAGCTAAGCTCCGCCTGCTGCTCTCCCGTGAGCTGGCCGAAAAGGTCAGATAGGAGCCAGTGACCCCCTACGACCGCGCACCGTAAGGCTGCTTAGTCAGCCCTCCCCTTCCCCTTTCTTATAATATATGTAGATAATAAATATATATAATACCAACCTGTACCGCTACACATCAGGTAAGGGAATCGCGAACCTTTAATCCTGACATGGAGGTCCCAGGGAAGATTTCTTATTCTTTAGAATTCTAGAATAATTTTTTTTCTCTTCTCAACTTTTGATATGGGTTTCAAAAACTTACCCCCCCCCCCCTTCTACAATTTGATCGATCGCTATGGACGTCAACAACGAACAATTGTGTGTGAGTGTTTTTTTTTTATTTTGCGCAAAATATATCAACCGTATGAGTGAAATATTTAACCTCTGTGTGAGTCAAATATCTAACCTTTTCAAAAAGAAAATATTAAACAAAACTAAATAAAAATTATTTATACAGTCCTGCGAACAGTCCCATTTTGTCAATTCTTTCTTTCGTAAAGCGCTCGCATTTTCCGTGATCCGTGATTCCGTGAATCCGTGAATCCGTGAATTTAAAAGCGCATTTAGCAGCCGTGATCCGTGACTCCGTGAACCCGTGATTGCAAATCCGTGAATTTTTTTTTCAAAAAAATTGCCGTGATCCGTGATCCGTGAATCCGTGAAACCGTGAATCCGTAAATTTTTTTTGCTAACTTATTCTTATTTTTCTTCCTTTTTTGATGATTAGACAATGGACTTGTTCGCAATTGCTATAAAAATTCAAAACTGCAGTATTAGACCCAGAAAGATAAATCTGCTGGCCCACTGCAGATAACTTCTGCTGGGAAGTGTCGACCAATCGTAATGCTTCGAACTCTCAGGCAATTTAGCAAAACCCAGTGCTACTGTCCGCGCGCGGTGACCCCCTTTGGCTAAAAAGCAACGCGGCGGCCCTCGTAAGTTGTAAGCATGTGACCCGCGACAAATATTTTTATTTGAGCGAATGACCTTTCAGCCCGATAGCGCAAGCTCGCGTCTGCTTTGTGTCGCGATAAGCCTTGGAACAAGATTAATAATTGCGTAACCTAATCCCTTATGATTATGATATACGGCCAGTAACAACAGTTGCACGATATGACCCCTTAGCGTCTGTTCTTATGCAACTTATACTGCCAACAACAAAAGCTGCGCCCGATATGCCGCGCCGTATGTCTTACGCAACTTATATTATCGTAACATTTACTTTCTGCTGTCGAATAACAAAACATGCAAAGTTTATACTTTTTCAAACATTTAGAGATTATAATATGTACTATTTAGCAAGAATGTACACGCATGAAACCAAAAAAAGATCGACAGCTTCAGTAATGTTCCGCGCCTCACAGATAACATTAGCACTCAAATCATTCTTAGTGCAAGATCGTACTTTTGAAGATTTACCGCGTTTTGCTACAAATTTCCCATCCATTGAACAAACTTCGCATAAAACATGCAGTTTTTCTTTGGAGTAAGGAGTAAGAAATAGCATTCCAAGCATCAAAACATGCCCTAGTGGATGCGCTTGTTTTAGTGCTTCCTATTCTAGGAAAACCCTATATCATCCACACCGATGCATCAACCATCGGTCTCGGCGCGTGCCTCCTACAAGTCAATCCGGAAACTAGTAGTGTATATTTGATCGCACATCGCAGCCGCCGTTTAAAAAGGCGTGAGAGGAACTACGCAACTTTTGAATTAGATCTTCTACGGCTGCAAATAGTTCCACAATGTTGATAACTGATCACGCTAGCAAATCGATCATGCATAGATCAGATCTCGTGTCATCTAAGCTCAAGAGCAGATGCTCATCGTCTTTTTCAAGTTACTCATGTAGATTGATAGCCTCAACTTTGAGGAACAGTCACCAAGTATTAAAAGTCAGATGACAGTCATTGCTGCTGCTTGAGATGGAAAAAAACCCAGTAGTCTTTGTCCTTCGAATCTACAGTCAATAACGCGCTTTTATATTGTACCCAAATAACTGCGTTCTAACATATGCAAATACAAAAGCAGCGGAGCTTGCTTTATAAATGCAATCAATTCTGTTGGATACTCCGCCATATACATTAATTTTAGACGCTTGAACTTGAAATTTTAAAATTAGTTCACACTTTGGAGTACAGATTCAATAAAAAAATCAACATGATCTGAGTTATCTATCTAACATCCTCTGCTTATGACATTCATACTGGTTAAGCTATACTTATAAGTAGTGATATATCATCAAATTCTCATTGTAAAAAAAAAAAACAACCAAAATTATCGGTCCTTTGCTTGTGGTTTAGATGGTAGTAAAAAAAAGCGCAACGAGTTGAAATCTTATATCCTTTGATTTACATTGCTCCAAGGCTGGTATGGAGATAATAATATTGTTATCACATTTGCAGTAGCATCTTTGCCTCAAAAATAGAATTGGCATATTTTCAGCTCAAAAAGTCTCAGAATTCTACAAGAAAAAATTAGAACAGCGTTTTTTTCATCAAGTGACTAAGTGAAAAAACTTCCTTGAATGATTAAAAGTTTGGAAGTGATTTTTTTGAGTTTTTATACATGCTAATGCTCTTAATCACATTTTTTGCTCCCACCACGCCTACTTGGTAATATCTCGAGCCTTCAATCAGTTTCCTCTTCAACTCAAACAGCATAAACATTTCTTTAATGAGAAACGACCTGATGCCAATTTCGAATTGGAACTTTCTGGAAATGCTTTGAAAAATAAAACAAGAAAACCGAAAAAAAGGAAACAAATCGCTTTATTATCTACTTCAACCTCAAAACACTCTCGAAAATTCCATTCTTGTGGACGCCATGCATCTGAAATATTGCAATTCTATGCACCAGCTACACTGTGCTTGCATATACATTTGCTTAGAACTGACAATTTTTCAACTTTGATGTAAGTCTGAAAAAAAACTAAAAAAAATTTTGCACAACCAACTTTTAGGGTTTTGCTTCACAAAGTTACTGAAATACAAAATTAATATTTAAAAAAGTCTAGCTTCTATGAGGCTAAACAATTTTACGAGAACATTGCGCTTTCTTTTTTTTTTCTTTTGATCTACATCAGAAATTTGAAGTAATCGTTGGTATATGTAAAATGCGGTTGTAACACAGCAGGACAAAAACTTTTTTCTCTCTTTCAGTAGTTTTCAGATCATTCCCAACACTTAGTATGTTCACATAGTGTTTGGCGTAACGTGAAGTAGAATGATTTTTAGAGAACATTTCTGCTGACGGTTCTGGAATTGAAAGAGAGAAAGTTTCTAACAAAGTTGCAACTCTTCATAATTTTTTCCAAAGAAAAACGAATAGTTAATACCATAGTTTTCCAATTTTCGACATCATAAAAATGCATTCAGGAAGAAACTACTGTTCAGATTAGACCTTATACCAGAACAGACCAAATTTTTCGCTTAAGAAAAACACCACTGCACGTGAAAATCAAATATTCAAGATTCTTTCCAAAAATCCGGTTTGATATTGATTATGTAATGTCTACACCAATCTAAAGTTACCCAAAAATATTGTTATAAAAAAAACATTCTAGCACAAGTTACCTGCACTTCCACATGTACCTCCGAAAAGAAAAACCAAGCATTTTCTTAGTTCTAGATTGAACCTTACGAAAATATCAAACTGGTACAACAGATCCAAAAGCAAACTTTCTTGTTTTCAGTTTTTTTTTCGAACATTCATTAATACATGAATGATCTCATTCGAAAAGAACTCTGGTGTAAAATCACAGAAATACACATTCATATTTTGACAGTGAGATTTCTAACTTGAAATCATTTTTTTCACAAGAGCTACGAACTTTTCAGTCATCCACTACTTCCGAAATTTCTCATCCATCAGAGCAACCTCTAATTCTTTTGCAGAAGCATTCAAAAGAAAGAATACTCTGAAAACCTTCTCAAACTGAGAAGAAAGACATTTTCAAAAAAAAAAAAGAATTTGGTTTATATATTTTTTGAACATCGTGAGGAAGAAAAAAAATTTTTTTTTTGGAGAATGATGTAAAATGTGCAACCTTTGCCGGTCTCAAGGTTATAATTTTCAGCAAAAAGACTTCCTTTGAATTCACTATTTTAGAAGCTAGAAGAGCAGATCCCAGAATTTTATGACGCAATCAATTTTTAATAAGCTTATTAATTTTTGCAAGAATTTCGAAACCAATTTTATCGCAGACACTTTTAGGTGCCTTACAATATGAGGTACCTGAAAAATCCAAAACTATTAGTTCTACGGAAAAAAAGCAATTTCCACTTTGATTGCTCAATTCAGATGTATCTGTTCACACCACAACCGTCGCTACATACAAAGTGATAAAATGGCACTTTTTTTTTTGCAGATCGGACTACTTTTGAGATGTGTGAGCAAGGCTAGCATAAAGTCTGAAATTACTATTTACTGCTTTCGCACCCCTGAATTCAACGACAGTAACGAACAGCTCGGCCAAGCTCCAGTTCTGCATGTTAAGAAAATTCAATAGGTAGCGTTGGTAAAAAAAAGACTATGTTTCTGGATGAACGTTTTTTTAAAGATTTCGAGATGTTTCCATGACGTAATTTTTTTCTACTGATTGTGTACAAATCTGATGAAAAAAATTCTTTTACAAAATGCGTTCATCGTCTTGTTTGCATTGACATTTGAGTTTGACAACCCGAAAGAGCAAAAAAAATTTTCTCTAAGTAATTCACATCGGCTTGTTGCCCAGCAATTCTGGATAAGACCTATGAGCACACACTCAAACAAAGAAGAAGCTCGCAAAATGGTTGTAAAACATGCATCGATTGTAGTAGTTCATTGAAAACCGCGCTCATGACTTTGATTCGAATTAATGGACCACTATTGGTAAGAACATTGGAATATAGCAGTTCCTCCAGTTTTGTGCGATTACACAAACCAAGTCTGCATTACGTTGTTAAACGTAGCAATCAGAACTACAATTGAAAATATTTTCAGAGAATATTACATGTAGCTGAATGGAGATTGTTTTCAGAGAACAATCCTCTTTTAACCGAAACGCTTCGCAGAAGAATTAACTTGCTGTTTGCCAAAAGAAAAAAATCCTTAATGCTTTTGAACATGTTCAGATATCCAGATGATATTCTGATCGGAAGAAATGACCGCATTTTTTTGAAAGGTGATCAGCCGAAGCTAACAATAAGCAATGGAGGCATAGTTTTTTGTCGCACCGAAATTCATTCTTGGAAATGAAAAAGAAACTGTTTAGAACGTTTCACGTCACCCAGTTCTTATTTTTTCCCTAGAAAAAGATGGTGATGATTCCTTTACAGATTTCAGCAGAATTCAGGAACAATCACACCATAAAATTTTCTATATTGGATCTGGACGTTGAAGAAAATAGATAGCTTTCTTAGATTGCAACACACATAATGTTAGGATCATTTCCCCTGAAGTTTTTACACTTATGACTCAAAAGCTACATATCGTAGTTTCTGCAGTGGAAACGTTCTGTTCGTATAATTTACTATGTCAATGTACTGTTAATTCATTTTGTATAACTTGGTTTGCATTTTCATGTTGTCTATGTCGAAAATGGGCTAATGCTTCCAAAAACGCACTTTTAAAAAAAACAATAAAAAAAAGGAAACATCAGAACATGAACGACATCATGTTTGTTTTGTTCACGAATTTAGTCTTGAATTTGGTCGCAAGACTGCAAGACAATTTTTGAATGCAACTCAGTTTGGAAAAAATCCGACTATCAGAGTTTTATGTTTTTTTCTGCTGCCGGGATACTTCTCAAAGTGAGTTTGTTTACACCTATTTTGCCGCACCGCTGCGATTAACTATAAGCACAAATTTCTTTGAAACGGCAGTTCAAAGAATGGAAAAAATATTTTGTTCTAGGCAGAGAAATAATTCCCATTTCTCTAACACTCAAAATTTGCCACTATGTTGAATTAAACACAGTTTGTTGTGCTCAATTCTGCATCTAAATCTTCCTCTCCGTTTTCTAATCGATCGCATTATTTATATGCTGTATAACCATATGTCACTCGGTTCAAATTATACAATGCCTTATTATATTATACTTCCTAAAATTCCACATGTCGCTTAACTACTTCATGTAAAATATAGATTCAAAATCACTAATGTCATTCAATATCGCCCAATACTTTTCATTATCTATGTAATTTGTGCTCATCACGCTATTTTTTTAAAATATTTTACAACAGTGCCCTTCCAACCCATACACTTCCTTGTATCAAAATCAAAATTTGAATACCGGTCACAATATACTAATATAAATCTCCACGCCAACTATTCCCGTTTGTCAATCTCCGGGATATGTTCAGTTCCTACAACTACATGTTACTGCCTCTTCCAAGCAGTCCCCTACGTCACATCGTTCATTCCGTATATCTCTCCGCTTGAGGACAAGCTCACTTTGTACCCTTAGGATGAGGTGAAGGTTGCTGTTTGGTTATCCAATCCGCCTAAACCAAATCCTCCACTCAATCAATCTGAAGATAATGTACCGAAATCGAAGTTCTCTATGGTCTCGCCGTAACACGTGTACTCCCTACACACGTAACTCGGAAGACGTTCAACAACAGCCGAACAAGCTCGAGATGTCGGGACGCAGCTAAGCTCCGCCTGCTGCTCTCCCGTGAGCTGGCCGAAAAGGTCAGATAGGAGCCAGTGACCCCCTACGACCGCGCACCGTAAGGCTGCTTAGTCAGTCCTCCCCTTCCCCTTTTTTATAATATATGTAGATAATAAATATATATAATACCAACCTGTACCGCTACACATCAGGTAAGGGAATCGCGAACCCTTAATCCTGACAAATGCAACTCGTGATGCCATGAACAATCCATAATTTTTTCCATGAATAAAAATGGCCGTAAAGCGACATTTTTAAATTACGTTTCATGTTGTTCTTTTTAATCAAAAAGCGAAATATGCTACCAAACAACTTCACTCATCACTATCGTGCTTAAAAGCGACACTTTTTCAGTCCTATGCCGTGGAATGTCAACAAATCAGAGCTAAATGACCCGCAAAAAATTTTTTTCTTTATTAACGAAACTATTTGGTGATTAGAATTTCATTTTGTTAGGCTTGCAAAATATAGTATCTGATTTTACACTAAGATTTTAATTATTATATTTTTGGAAACTTTTTTTTGAATCAGACGGGAAAGTGTATAATCGAAGATTACGTACATTTTTTTGCACTGATCTGATTTGCGCAATCCATAGATAGCCAACTGACATGAGTGAAGCTAGTTTAAGAACCTAGAATTCTGCACACGGAAAGTGAGAGACTACGTTTTCGAGTGAGTGGGATAAATTTTAATTAGTGTCTCCAGATTGAATTTTTTAAAGCAGTTTTTCTATGTCAGAATCACTCAGCATACAAAATCTCTAATTGCTTTTCACTTTAATCAGTGTTTGGGTAAAGCTGAGTGGCATCACATAAAAAAAACTTGAGAGAAAAACACATTGGGGGCACCTTTTGAGAAATTTCATAAAGTTGCAAGACATTAGAAATGAGCACTTTTGGATTCCATCATAAAAATTCATGTTTACTATTCATCACGAGCAATCAGATGATTAAGGAGTAATCAGTTTGAAATAATCCACTATAGCCATTTTCTTAATCATAGTCTCCTCTACCTCTGCCTTAACTTGCGCGATATTCTCACTTGTGGGGCACCTTAGCGCATGGTTGCTTTTGTGTGAGCGCACGGACCTAAAGTTCAAAAGACGAGTAACCGCTTAATTTTTTTACACAAATGTATAGTTGCGGCGTTTCTTCTGGTCGCAGTGACTGACTGTCCCTTATGATTGAGGTAGACAGCATTTAGACAGTGATGCACCAGGAAAAAGCATGTAGTTATTATTTCTGGTAATCACGATTACCAGTACAGTTTACGAAAACTGGTTCTCAATGAAGAAAATTACAATATCGAAATAAATAATCTACCTTTTTTGATGGGCGAAAAGAATTGATTTTTTCAACAAACGTTCAAACTGACTTGTGGAAAATTTAATTGTATCCATGCAGATAATAAGAGGTTGAAACATGCTTTAACAGCGATGCTTCAGAAGTATGAACATCTCAATATCCTTTTTCCATTGCAATCGTATCTTTGTTGAAGTTTGATTCAACGCACCCACAGCAAAATTCATGTCCGCAAAAGCGCTTTTTGAGCAAATAAGCGAGTTCCTTTGATCGAAAATGTTTGAAGTCGTGCTCTCAACGAATTTAAGCAGCATTTAGGTTTTTCAATCTCATTTACTTAACATCATGTTCTGTCACAGATGAAAGTTTTTTTCAATGATTATTTACAAAGTTCACTACAGATCAGTATTAGACCTTCGGTGACAAAAGTAGGAAAACTTGGCAAAATTTTGGCTGAAAAAAATGATATTGATTTTTGAAACTATGCTTGAGATTTTATTTTAGATTATCTTTGGTTAGGTGAAAACTGTTTTTCCAAAATCTGAAAAGAATAATAGCACCAATGGAACTTAGAGTTTTGATTCAGAAGGATATATTTCTTTTAGAATGCATACGAGTTGTCGGAAGAAAAAGATGTCTTGCATTACAATGAGGAAAATGTTTTGTCTATTTCCAAGAAAGTTTTTTTTTCAGCCAAAACCTTGATTTTGCTGACTAGACCTTATCGCGACGTTGGATATCAATCTGACTGAGTTTGCCGATGAATAAGATGCTGATCACGGCTGTCGCTGTTGATGCACAACTTCTCGGCATAGGAAGACAGCCAGATGAGCCGTAAATCAATTGTGTGTAAAGTTCATCCGCATATTCAACAGGCGCATAGGGATATTTGTCAGGCCCTAAGGTCAGCAGCTGCTAGCTTCTACAATTGTCACCAGATTTACTGCTATTTCGAACGCGCGCAGACACTTGCTGGAACGGATTAGCATAAAGGATTTGGAGCTCTAGGCCATTTGTAATAGCCGGGTATGCGATACGTCGGCAGATACTATCTTTCCGGACGAGTTATACTGCAGATTTTGTACTGTAGCTACGAACGAGCAAGTCCATGTCTAAAAATAAAGATAAAATGCGTTTGTTTTCTAAAAAGCCGATGCAATAAATTCGCGATACTCTAAAAATTACGGAAATACGTGAAAACATCCTAAAGAAAAACGTGAATTAGAGCGAAAGTTCAAATATACGAAAAAAAAACCGCAAAAGAAATGAATTTTACCCGTAGAATTCAGTTTTGCATAGGGATTCTGAAGATATACAGATTTGGCTCAGTTATGACTATGCGGAACTGTTTATAAAAAAAATTTACATTTTTTCAGTCACTTACATATAATTGCTAAGTGTTGATTTTGCGCTTCATTGTAATATATATATATAGCTAAATGATGCGTCATTATTTTTAAAAAAATTGGGGACAAATGTGACTGCTCGCTGGACTACGGTAGGATCTGTCTATGAAATAATTCAATCAGAGATCATTAGTATATCCGGTGATGGTAACTTTGAGATTGACTCGATCAAAGACCATCACCCATTTGTGAATGCAATTTTTCTTTCGGTACCTTTTTTCTGAAATGTTATTTTTTTTTTCAAGAAAAGGAAGGAGAATTTCTATAATCACAGCACACTATTAGTCGTCATTACTATCAGATAAATAAAAAAACACTCACTCATTAGTTCGCTTGACTTGGGTGGAAGTTGTTGTCGAGGATGTCGAGGAGTGGGAAATTCTTTTTTTTTTGGAGCAGAAATTTTGACTACAGCTCAAAAAAGAAAAAAATCTTCCCGGGACTTCCATGTCAGGTATAAGGGTTCATGACGCCCTTACCTGATGTGTAGCGGGTTTAAGCCTTACTATAATGTTCATCATAAATAGTTATATACAAAAGGGGGAAAGGGGAAAGGGAAAGACGACCGGCTACTGCCGGCGGTCGAAGGTCTGGCCAGAGGTTGGCTGTCTTCGGCCAACCTCCTTCTCGAGCAGCTGTTGTAGATGGCTGCGTCCCGACACGTTGTTCCCAAAGTTTTGAGGTTTTTAGGAATAGTACGTTGTTCTTTGTGTTCACACTTTTGTTTTGCCCTTCTGTTACTGATAGATAGTACCAAGCTGTGCTTTTTGTTCCTAATAAAACAGATTTATTGAGTGCATTCTCGAGATGGAAAGATGCACCAAGAGATGAGAAGATCGGATAGGTATTAGGTAGTAGTACACATTCTCACAGTCCTTCCTCTAGATAAGATTCTGACAAGTTAGTAGTAAGGATGTCGTCGGTCGAGGTGTCGAAGCTCAAGTCAGCTTCACTTACGAAGTCTTGCGCATTCCTTTGAATTGATAAAAAATGAGCAGATCTTCATTCATAACTTGTCAGTTAAAATAACTTTACAAAATTGTGGATATTTCAAGAGACTTCAACGGTTGACCAAGTCTGCTACTCATCGGGAAGCCCAAAAAAAACGAATAACAACAAGCATTGATTAGCAAATGAAACAAAAGTCACCATAGACAAAAAGAAGCGTTTGCAAAAATAATACGCAGTGTCTACAGCTGTCATAGAGATGAGATGCATTATGTTACGAGCATTCTTATTCTTCCTGATCTTGATAAGTCTCGTTCGCAACTGTTCCGTCGAGATCGCCTTCTTCGTCAGCAGTGGGTTCTTGATATTGTTGGTATTCGGAGACCAAATCGCTCATATTCGACTCAGCTTCAGTGAACTCCATCATATTACCTGCATTCGCATCCTAAAACAGGACAAAAGTCTTCTTTTTCAAACCACGATATAATTTGCAAATTTTGAAAATTTTGCAAATCTGAATCAAAAATAGATGTATTACCTCGATAAACCGTATTGTATCGCCATTGATGAGGCACAGGAATAAGACAGGCAATCGTTGTAGAATGTCTGTGCTTGCTGCAAATTTATCGTCCGACACAATACGATCTTCGCTGACAGGCAAACATAAGGAATCTAACAACATTCGCCGCACTCGTGATCGGGCAATCTGAAGGAGGAGGAGAATTTTCTATACAAAACATGAACATAAGTAAAATGGAATGACTATATATGCAAGTAAAATGGAATGACTATATCTGCACAATGCCATAAGTTATACAAACTTTCTCACCCCCACCTTAACAAATGTAAAATGAGTAGAATCGCAATCATGCCAGCTCAAGTCACACTCGGGTTCCGAATTGCAAGCGCTCAGCAACCATTGCATCCATCGGCATGGAATTTGCTCCGCCAGCCCTTGCAGAAAGGCTGCAAAACACTTACTTTCATTATAGTAACATATGCGTAACCAAACGAACATATCAAAGGCCTCTCGATGTCTACTCTATCCATACCACTGCACAGGCGCAGATTCATTATTTTGTAGAGATGATACCTGACAGACTGAAGTAAAATACGTTGTAAACTATGGGACAAATTGCAACTGTTCTTCATCATACACCCACGTCAAAAGATTCCCACACTCGTGTTTCTCTCAACACGTCGGTAAACTCGGATCTCACTGCGAACGCCTCGTCAGGGCCTTGAACTGAAAGCAATATAATGAATGGCTATAGAAAACGCAACTCCTTTTAAATCTCTGATCTGTTGTCTAGCATTTCAACTTACTGGAATAAATTCAAATCTTGCTCGGTTCTGCTGCCTATTAGGCATAGTAGTCCACTATATCCTACAGGAGCAAAGTCGAAAAAATATATTCTCTATTGGAACTAGAATATATATGAATAAGTTTCCAAGCAGAATCTGGTGAAGCCTCTCTCGGCGGGATAGGCGAGAAAGGAGAAAGACTTTAGACGTCGTAGTCAAAACGTAAATTACTGTTCCGACATGCTGATAAAGAAAATTCAAAGTAATCAAATGACTCAACGTCTAAGAAAAAGCAAAATCAGAGACTTACAGAAAGAAAGACACTGGTTGGCATCCACAACACTGTATAGTACAAGAAAGTCCAAACACACCTTGATTTCATGGCCGCCTACTATCTGCCTTATTGTTATTCAAACTGGATGCGGGAAACTGTGCTTTAGATTCACCACTCACCTCTGAAAATAGTAAATTACTTACTTCGCTTCATAACTGCAAAATAAAACCATCATTCCGGTTCATTTCAAAACTATTCTGATAGTAATTGCTGTATCTAACCTTTTGGAAGAAGACTACCGCAACACTTGAGTTAAAGGAAAAAAACTTCTTTTTTCATTACTGCTAGGCCGGGTGAAGCTTTTAAAATCGAATAAAATCACGATTCTTACCATCTTTCAAAGCAACATCAGCAATCTTCTGCACTTCAAGCAAATCCACTCCTTGCCTGCCATTCAAATCTAATCGGCTGAGCAAGAAGTTTAGCTTCATGGACTGCGTGTTCACATCTTCAGAATTATTGAAAATACCAGTGCGCCACCTCTGCTTCGCAGAGGCTCGCACTGGCCCTACTTTCCGTATCCCTTACTCATTCCCGCATAATAGTGACATTGAAACTCACCGCGTTATGCAGGCTATCACGAATAATTTGTAAACAGCTACTCATTCCTAGAGCTTTTTTGTGTGAGATCGGTATTCTCACGGGGATGAAACTCTCAGAAGAATAAATGCAAATTCGAATAGGTTTGTGGACTATTTGTGGCTTGGTAGTCGCTATAATGGCAATAATCATCGTGGGCTACATCTCTGTGCAAAAACCTTCTCAAGTGATCACGTAAAATCTTGGGAAATTGAACATTTACGCAACTAATTCTTTTTGGCGCCATCTTCGTAAAGTAATCAACTTCAGTTGAATTTTCTGGGCTAAAGTCCATGGCTTGTACATTAGCTTGTCAAACATATGCACGACTTTGCAAAAAATTTATATACGGACCCAATTTTGCTGGTCAGAAGTTAAGTGGACCCGTTTCATGCGCAATTTCTAGGGGATCCACTTATCGGATCCGCTTGTGCTTTTGCAAAATGGACTTTCCTGCTGCTAGGATGTACTACGCAAAATTTGGGCTCAAAGGTTGGCTGGAACTCTCCCTACGAATTTCGTAACGGACAGACAGACACACACACACACACACAAAAAAACGTAAACAGCCCTTAGCCCGTTATTATAAGTTATGATAAGTCGTAATTTGCGAGGTTTGCCGTTGGCCATCGCAGTTGGCAACGGTGGGATGTGATCCCTATAAGCGTCCCGTAAAGCAAGCGACTGTAGTCGTTCCTCCAATTCAAGTATCTGTACACCAAAACCACCGACAGTCAGACTGCATTCAAAAAGAAAAGTACGATTACACTTCACACATACGTGTTCGTTATCTGCATTGCAAGACTGTGCCGGTTCAACCAGATCTGAGGAAGAATTAGACCACCCACAAGCACTTTCTGCCGGAACCCCTTCCATAGACTGAAACTTCTTCAATAGATTGATTAGAGGACAATTTCAAATTAATCCACCTGCATAGAAGACTTTCTCACATTATTTCCTGTAAGTTCTGCTCCTTCCAGAAGTGGTGTACACCAACACAGCGGCATAGTTGTGCCTGCGTTCTCCATACACTTTTCGTACAGCTTCCCGTATGAAAGATTCGAATATGCGCTTCTAACATTTTTGTACCTGAAAAAAGCTTCCTTAGTCTACATCACTGATAATATAGATCAAACTTACATGTTTATCCTTGCTTTCATGAGCTCAGAAGAAATAAACTTTTCCCGAAGTTCCTCTGTGAAAAAGATCTCTTCAGACGAAAAACTGGTACAGGCAATCGTCTAAAATGTTACAATTAGATTCTGTGATGCAAAAACCCAAGACTCACTCGGGAAGGATCAAAGGACATTCTTTTATGTTGCACCTCAAAAATCTTGCCAACGATATCATCCTCACTGCTAATACGCGAAGTAGATGAAGTAGGCGGCCATACTTAGCATGAATGTGAATCCAAAAGCTCTCAGTAACTGATGAATTGGCGGGTAGCAATACGCAGCATGAGGAGGTAGAAGTAATGCAAAGTGAAAATTTTACAAGCAAAGTAAACACTAATGCCCAACGAAACTCGCCAGTCTTTAAGGGAACTTCGAAGGCGAGTTCTCATTGATAGAGAAGATCGTTACCGTTATCGTGATTGGCAGCAAACACATTGAGACTTCACATGGTGACACGATGGTGGTTGATTTGGTTCACATTTTTTGTTTATTCCACTGCATTAATGACTTCTCGTTTTGCTTTCATCTTTGTGGAACGCTTTGAGCGTATGAATGTAAAATGAAGTGAATTTTCAAGTGGTCAAATTATCAGAATTGTGAGGTGATCGATATTTGCTGCAAATTCACGCCAGTATGCAGTGCTTAAAATGTTTAAAAGCATACAGCATTTTGACTTCGTCCACTCCGCAAATCGTGGACACCTTCTTCTTGGCATGTGGTACCAACAATTATACAGAAAGTCCTTTAGACGTCGTGCGCATATACACCTACCTCCCTTATGCTCTAACTCTCTAGTTCAGGGCTCGGCATGAGGTGGCTTTTTTAATTTTTCAAAAACGAAGTCCCTGTAGACTTCGGCGCAAAAATACGATATCACCTATGACGCGATCGTGAATGGATCGACCGAATAGCGAAAAATAATGAGACAAAACGTAAAGGTAACATCAAACAGACGGAAAAAAACTAAGGATATCCCTATTCTCCGAATTGGCGGCATGCTGTGTCCGGCGCGCACCCTTGCGCACTTGGAGCAGGCTTGCCGCCACCATACAAAATATTCGGAGGGCCGTAACTACGCGAGGAAGAGGGGGTTTGGGGAGATTCAAAGATTCGGTTGTAGGGTTTTTGATGTAGAATGTTATTATGTTAAACATATGAAAAAATTATGTGAAGGAAGGAAAATTTATGACCTTTTCTTTTTACAACCACCTCAGGTGGCTGTCCAGGTGGATGTAAAGCCACCTAATTCCGAAAAAAGTTTGCCACGCCTTCAGTTTTTTTGCACATAGTCCTAGCTCTCTAATACCCATCTACACACCAATTTTGGTGTCATTTCATTTTCTCTTCACTGTAAACAAGCCTTTTGTTTATTTCGGGGCAAGTTTGAATTCGCGCGCTGAACCGGTGAACATGTTAAAACAGGCGATCGGTTTATACAGATCGATAAGGCAGAAATGACAGTTTGCATCTTCCATAGAAGATGGGTGACATAAAGGCAGAAGGCGATTATGTGTGTGTGTGGGGGGGGGGGTTTCCGCTTCAACGACATCCCCCTTGCTTTCTATTCCAAAACGATATCCAGCTTGCCCCGTAAGCCACCTGTGCCGAGCCCTGCTCTAGTTCCTTTCAAGCGGTTTTTTCGTGCATTTATTAGAACTTGTTTCTGCCTACAATGTAGACAAGTCGCCAATCTTCACAGTGCCTGTAAAATGAGAAAAGAAACCATTTTTCGGCTTAGGATCTTCTTACTTGGAATGATAAGCAGAAAAGCGCAGACAACATTCCCTATAGAAATGACAAGAAGCATGAAAATTGAAAGGATGTGCCAAACTAGATAAGCACAGATGTCGTTTCGGATCAAAAAGAACATGATTTCTCTTTTTTATTGCTAGTCTTTTTCCTGTTTGTTTCCTTCTTAACAATATGCACTTTCGATATGTGACAGCGTTTGAGACTGCAAGAAGAAAATTCGCTTTCCCTTGTTATCCCAAAGTGCGAAACTGCTGGTCTTAAAAGTCTGCAAGTAAAAATGCAGCCAAAGTGTTTCAACCTTACTGCAGCGTGTTCCTCGGTACTCAACAGTCTTTGCTTTTTATTCAGCTTACCTCTTCCTCCCCTCGGTTATTCAAACAAATTTCACTTTTATGGAAGACAAGGATTCAAACAAATGCCACTTTTGAGCTCTTTCACTAGACAATCAAGGGTATTGGTCCGCTATATCAAGGGTTTTAGCCTTTCAACATTTGATTGCACAGAAACAAAATATGCCGTACGTGGTAAGTTACTGTTGAGAGTAGGTGCTTGCATGTAGCCGAGCTTGTTTTCGATTTGAGCAGCGAAACATTAACGTTTATTCGAACGTAACCCAGTTTTTATACAGTGGGCCCTTAAAGTCGATCAAGTCTTCACTCGAGGACGTGATGAAGTCGTGTTCACTCGATGCGCTCGAACTCGATGAGCTCGATGAGCTCTTTGGTCCCACTGGGCTCGGTGAGGTAGAAATGACATCTTCGAAATCTTTTCGCCTCATTTCAAACATGCATTTACTGACGCATTTTCTGAAATTTCTCCCTCTTCGAAAGAAAATCCCAAGGAAAAGCTTCTTCGGGTGTTGCTTCTTGCATCCTTTGTAGCACTGTAAAAAATGATAAAACTGCTAGCAATGGTTGCTGCTACTAGATACATATAGTAATCAGTGATGTCAGGGAGGGAGGGAGGGGGGGGGGGGGGGGGGAGAGGGGGAGGGCAATGGAAAAAGTTTTCGAATGGAGGTGCGTGGCTAACGACAAATAAATTCTTGCGGCCCTACAATCCCAAGATTTTATAAAAAAGGAGCGCGACGGCAACCACCCCGAAAAAAATTAGCAAGGCTGGTTTGGATTTTTTCTTCAAAAAATTTTGAAAGTTGCCCTCAACTATGTACAAGGATAGACAACTTTGCACAATTTTGAAACACAGCGACGCATTCTAAATTGGAGGGCTTTCCCTCCCTCTCCCTCTTAAATTCGCCATTGATAATAGTCGGAAAAAAGGGGTGCAGCTTTCTTTACATTTTGAACTTCTCAACTTGATCAAACACATTGAAAGCCATATAGATGTGGCCTTCTCGTACTATTTTGGATGCACGATTTCTGCCACTAGTAAACCATAAATATAGCGTTTCAAAAAAGCAAAACAGTTGACAATTTTTTCTATTCTTTCTTACGGTTTGTGGAATTGTTGCAAATAAATATGGCTTGAGTGTATGGCAACTTGGAAAGAGTGGTCATTTGAAGTTGAGCCAAGTTTTTCTCCAGAAAATAATTTTTCTATGACTGAATGGTGCAAAGAGCAAAACAACCAGGTCTTCTGATCAGAATTTGAAATCGTGCTCAGAAATCAAATTGTAGCTGACTATGAAATGAGCCTTAAAAGCTAGTGTACCAAACTACGACAACTTTTACCCCACCCATAAGCGATGTTTTCTACACTTTCACATGCTACTGCGCAACCGCTCGTAGAACTTTATAATTGAAGTGATTTGCATTCCGGTAGCTCTAAAATCGTACACGAGTAAATGGCTATATACATATATTAGGTCAATCCAAAAGTTCTTTCCGTTTCTTCAAATTGTCACAGAAATACGTGGGGTAAAAGCAGGCAAATGTTTCAAAAACTATCCGACGCAGCCTTTTCTACTCTTTTTGGCAATCATGTTCTGTGCTGCTTGCTCTTATGGCTACTGAAATAATTGCCGATATTTTGAACCTATGGTTTCTCCCATGTCCAGTTTTGGTAATTTCAGAGTTTTTCTTCTGGATTTTCGAAAAAGTTTTGATAGCAATCAGATAGCGTAAAGAAAGTGCAATGCAGTGCAATTTTTTGGCACTTATAGCCGGCTTATAACCACTTCTCAAAATTTTCGAAATTATATTTTTGATGCTATCAAATTCACTTTTGGTCATACCGAAACTCATATAACATTAGGCTGAGCACAGCTAAGGTGTCATTCGACGTTCAGCTTCTTCTCCTCTTTCTAACAGGTGTATTTTCTTCCCAATTTGTGGAATCTTCGGCAACACTACCATAACTCTTGATTTTGAACCCGCCCCGGGCTGTAACTGTGTAATGCGATATTTGATATTTTGAAAGGTAAACGCTCTGATGCTTTGTAAAGTTGGTGTACTGTCATAATCGATCTTTGAAACTTTCACATATCGACGATTTGTTAGTGTTTAGAGCGTTTGTGTATTTTGCGACTTTGCAAAAGTTTATCTCTGAAAATTACTGAGAAGCCAGTTGAAGATGCAAGAAAAATTGGGTTGCATCGCACTTTGCTTGCGCTAAGTAACTGCTATCAAAGCTTTTCTAAAAGTTTTATAAAGATTTCAAATTGCCAAAGTTGGACATGGTAAAAACCATCTTATATATAAAGCTGAATGTCTGTTTGTCTGTCTGTCTGTATGTCTGTCTGTCTGTCTGTATGTATGTATGTACGTATGTTCCGAATAGAAAATTCCATTTCTGAACCGATCCGGACCAAACTTGGCACACATACACTACGGGCCCCGGCGGGTGTCATAGGCTACTTTTCGTCATCGGTCGATATCGATTTTATCGATTTTTATCGATTTTTTGCTGAGTTCACCTACGGGGCTGGGAGTTGGCACAGGGGGGTAATCGAGCATGGGGATTCCGAATACAATATTGGTTTTCAGGATTATCGATTACTTTTATCGATTTTATCGATTTTTTTGCAAAGTTTGAGCTACGGGGCTGGGAGTTGGCACAGGGGGGTAATCGAGCATGGGGATTCCGAATACAGTATTGGTTTTCAGGATTATCGATTACTTTTATCGATTTTATCGATTTTTTTGCAAAGTTTGAGCTAGGGGGCTGAGAGTTGGCACAGGAAGGTAATCGAGCATGCTGATCACCCCCAAGGGGGGTGATCAGCATGCTCGATTACAACCCTGTGCCAAATTCCAGTCCCCTAGCTCAAATTTTCAAAAAATCGATTAAATCGATAAAAGTAATGGACAATCTTGAAAACTAATATTGTATTCGTAATCTGCATGCTCGACTACCCCCCTGTGCAAACTCCCAGCCCCGCAGGTCAAACTTTACAAAAAAAATCGATAAAATCGATAAAAGTAATGGACGATCCTGAAAACTAATATTGTGTTCGTAATCAGCATGCTCGATTACCCCCTGTGCAAAATCCCAGCCTCGCATGTCAAAATTTACAAAAAATCGATAAAATCAATAAAAGTAATCGATAATTCTGAAAACTAATATTGTATTCGGAATCCCCATGCTCACTTCCCCCCCCCCTGTGCCAACTCCTAGCCCTGTAGGTGAACTCTGCAAAAAAATCGATAAAAATCGGTTAAATCGACATCGATCGATAACGAAAAGTGGACTGTGACACCCGCCGGGGCCCGAAGTGTATGTGTGCCAAGTTTGGTCCGGATACGGCGGAGCCGGGTAAGCCAGCTAGTAGATTCATAATTTCGGCAATTGTTTCAGTGACCGCAAGAGTAATCAGCACAGAAACATGATCAAAATAGAAGAAGGAAGCTGCGCGTGACAATGTGAAACGTTTGCGTACCTATACTTTACGAATTCTTATGATAGCTTGCAAAAAGGGAAAGACTTTTGGAACGAGCTAATATGTTGTCGAGAGAGAGTTGTGTGTTCCGATGTGTGCCTAAACTGTTAATTCAATCAGGTCTTAATTTGAGAAAATTGTAGCTAATATTTGTGCCCATAACTTTCCGTCTTTTTTATGAAACAACCGACCTTATCGAAACTGTCCTCATCGAAATAAAAGTTCCAATAATCTTGGAACGCTCCTCTGAACCTCCTTTCCCATCCTGGAGCAATTGGCGGTCCACCAAAATTTTTAATTTTTCCTTTTCCAGCAAAAGTCACATGAATCAGGATCAAAAAGAGTAGTACTTTGTAAAACATTGATTTCTGAAATAAGATATACTGTATAATACAGAAATTAAGCTGGAAGTAGAGACCCACTGCTGTGTGCCCGCACTAATTGGGTATTTAAAAACAAAACACTTTAGTGGGTTGCCAATTCCCTTAAATACAGACTTTGTATGATACAGCTGCTGCGTTCCTTCATGTGACAAAAAAGGGCATTTCGCTAGCATTGACAAAATGGCTAATTCAAATAATTTACCGTATGTACAAGGAATAGAGTAAGTTAATGAGGCAGCTGTACGCTTGAGTAATCATTACCCTTATCGTATAGCAACGAACATTAGCAAGCAAAAGTATATGTTTATGCAATAGAGAACTAGTCGAATATAATCATGTAGTTGTGTCCTTTTATTCGAAACGTGACAATTTGCTATTACCACCATAGAATCTGTTTGAAGGGAGTTGTTTATACTTCACTGATCGATTTCGACATAAACGTAGATAGATCTTTCCAATACCTCACGATTTGTGCGTGATAACCGCGAAATGCTAGAATTTGATTCCATGCAGGTTGAACTGTGAAAGCGCACGTTCTCCACAGAAAACACTCCCCGTTCCCCTACTTGCAGGCCCGTCTTAAAGGCAGTGGATCAGCAGATTGGACCTCTGTCAGATTTGGTAGTGTTAGTTAGCAGACCCCCCCCCCTCCCTCGAACACACCGTAGCCCCAACCCCACCCTCCATTTTATGCTCTAACAAGGAAAGGATACTTGGTGTCCGTGGCCTTTTGAGATGAGATGTATACCATTTCACTCGCCTTGAAGCGCTGAATCCGAATCTGACTTCCGTTTTTGCTAAAGGTTTTTCTGAAAAAAGTTGTAAAGGATTTTCGCGCCAAAGGAGATATGGCTCTAAATGCCAAAACTGCCGCTAAGATATGGTGTAGTGGCTAGTGCGATAGCGTCGCAAGTTAATGCAGGTTTAGGTTTGAGTCCTTTTGTGTTTTTAAGTTTTGCATTGCCTCAATCAGCTTCTTTTTGAAAGTCAGGCATCTTCGACCGCATTTCTCTTAGGCCCCGGGCAGACTTCACGCGATTTGATCTTCGCGATTCAGTCGCCAAGATTTCCATTCATTTTCATTTCACATTCAAAAATTTCGGGCTGGAAAAGTATCACAACCGAAACGCAAGTTGATCGGCATGGAATGATGTTGTAACAGTTGTCTCGTCGCGCTTTAGTCGCGACGATCAAATCGCGTGAAGTGTGCCCGGGGCCTTAGGCGACCATTGACGCGAAAATCCTTCATAACTTGTTCTGAAGGAATGATTAGCAGAAATGGAAGCCAGATTCGGAATCAGCAATCCAAGACGAATGTGATAGTATACCATTCATCTCAAAAGGACCGGACATCAAGTATCGTTGCCTTGTAAGTTCTGTAGTGGAGATTCAAATCCACCAGCACCGCCCACTTCCACTGAGTGGGCGTTATTGGTGGAGTTTTGAAGCACTTTTTCAGGACTTAGCGCATGAATTGGAGGGTGGGGTTGGGGCTACGGTGTATTCGGGGGTCTACTACCTAACATTGCCATCAAAATCTGAGAGAGGTCCATTCTGCTAATCCACTGCCTTTAAAGGCGCCGCCCGCTCAGGACGCTCCCATGTTTTCACAACCCCCGGGGGCTTCTATATATAGACTATAGTCCCTTCTCCAAGGTGGAATAATGAAGGAAATTCTTCTTTGTAGAGAAGAAGGTTTAGTAGTGGTAACCATATAAAAAACAGCTATTTAATGCTTAAAGGTAAGTTAATAGGGTGTGGCACAAGCCCTAAAAAGCTGTGACAACCACAGCTTTTTTGGGGTTGTGCTACACCCCATCAACTTACCTCCAGAGAAAATATTAGCGAACAAATTGTATACACTCTAGCTGCCAAAATCTCATAGTCTTATAGAAGTGACTAGAGCTTGATTCGTCTTCTTTCGTTTGGGCACTAGTTTGAGCGCTTGGAAGCACAACCACTGTAAGCGAAAAATGGAAATGGGATTTTGGCTTGCTCCTAATTCTATAGTTCAATGTTTGGTTGAAGCAGGACTCATGGTATGAACAAATAGGGAATAGTGCGCATTGAACAAAAAGAAGTAGCTAATTCACTTTTAAGTTATATAGTTGACCACGCTTGTACATAGAAGATTATTCATTGGAGTGGCCCAATATCTGAAACCATCAGAATTCTAAGACTTGCCCATAGGAGTTACTTGACATGATAATCGTGAAAAAAATGCTAATTGTGTTTGGTAGAGCCTCTATGTCTTGCTTACTAGGCACAATGCTGCGCGGGGGATGAGGGGGGGGGGGGGTGGGGGAGTGTAGGCGGCGGTTGTGTACAGGGCATTCGAGAAATCGTGACGATGGCGCGACCGCACACCACGCACCCGCACTCTCGACAACTGCATTTTTGGTTTTCGTCTCTACTCGAGTGGTTTTCTGCTTACGTATGTCGGTATTTAGGTTGGAAGTGACTGAGCCAAGCACTGAAGTGATGCTTTTTTCTTTGAGAGTTATATGCTCCTGTAGGAGCATAGACCACAGTCAAATCCGTCGTCACGACTTTCTAAATGATCTATCGG
The DNA here is from genome assembly GCA_958299035.1 of Cylicocyclus nassatus. Lineage (NCBI taxonomy): Eukaryota > Metazoa > Nematoda > Chromadorea > Rhabditida > Strongylidae > Cylicocyclus > Cylicocyclus nassatus. The sequence goes on from CATQJL010000001.1 coordinate 82,242,864, forward strand.
TTGTTCACACGATTATAGCGGGCAAAGGCGTTGCACCTCTAAAGCGGCGCGGTTTTGGTAGCGAGAGATCACTCCTTCCAATGTGAGGATGGAGGAAAATCAGGTGTTTATCGACTTTGATCAGCTCGCATCCTAGTCCGCAAGTCGGCCCGCTACAATTGAGGAAGGGACGATATCTATAAAGCACTCCTTGCTCGACCCTGTTGGCAACGCACCAACCAGCGGTACCGTGCTACCGCCGGCCGGTGCAAATTTCTGTGTTTAGGCGTAGAAACTGCGACATCGACGCATATTTACGGAGAGTTTTTGAAAAACTGAGATGATTGAAGAAAAGGCTTTGGTTTTGCTCTTTGACAGCTTACCCGAGTAATCTCTGTTTTGTTATCGGTACGACTAAAATTTGTATTGTCATGTTTGCCCACAGAGGCATCTGTGGATGTGTGGATCCTAAGCTGTGGATTAACATTTCTTTTGATATGTTATTCACCATTGGTCTTCCCATTCCGATCCTTGCCGCATGCATATTTTAGTACTCACAAAATAGAATTCTTAACTTAAATTTTCGACAGTATAGGTTTTCTTCCTGGTTTTCCTGCCCAAGCATCCGTTTCAGTGATCTTCTTCCTCTCTCTCTCTCTCGTTGCTGAAATATCAGATCCTCTTCATCCCTTCCTATTGACGTTCGTTAATGTGACAGTCATTGTTTCTGTTCTCGAGGAGTGTGCAGTGTTATTCTGTTCACTGTCATGTCTTAAAGGCAGCGTCCAGGCAGATCTGGACCTATGGGGATTTTACGTGGAAAGTGCTTTTGGGGCCCTAACTAAGGCACTGCAGGCCCAAGCGGCAGCGCAGGTAGTGCTCTAACGGCTGAGATATTTTCCTCGAAACTGGACCCCGTGATCGTATTCGCGTTTTGCCTAGGACACACGCTTTGCGCCATGAATCCATGCAAACGGGGTCCAGTTTCGAGGGGAATATCTCAGCCGTTAGAGCACTACCTGAGCTGCCGTTGGGCAGTGGCTTAGTTAGAGCCCCAAAATTACTATCCACGTGAGATCCCTATGTGTCCAGACTTGCCTGGACCTTTAAGGGCCGAGCGTACTTCACGCGATTTCAGTCGCGACGCGATTTGGCAAGAATCCAACTCTCTATAACTCACTGTAAGCACATTTTAAATGTACAGAAGATAGGGTATTTTATCAATCCACGTCAGTTATGCACACTATGCATGTGCAGTTTGCTAGTGTTGGATCTGAACATTTCTGGCGAATTGCCAAACCGCGCCGCGACTGAAATCGCGTGAAGTATGCCCGACCCTCTACTATGGTGGAATATATACGGGGAACGGTCAGGAGTCACGGTCGGCGCGAATTTTTCGCGAAGCGATGCCGCAAGCGATGTCAGCAAAACAGAAGCTAGCACTCCTGGCGCAGTCTTACTTATGGCACGAGCCATGTATCTGCCCCCACCCCCCACCCCCCTAGACTGGCGCCGTGCCACTTTAGCTCCGGGCAGTTTTATGGGGTACAAAATTTAGACGCGACGTGCGCGGCGAAGCGGCGCGGCACGCGGCGTGACTCCTGACATGGAGCCATATATACCACGTCTTTGTCTAGAGCTGTACCATTCGAGGAATTTGCGTCATCATCCTTTCGTTCCATTTGTTCTTGTCTGTTTTTTTTTTTGAGTTTTAAGCAGTGATGCAAAGACTTTTATCTGTTGTTTCAGTCATTAAACAAGCTATTACATCACCTCGATGTCTGGAAAAGTACTTGATGGTTGCATATACAACTCTACACGCATAAATCAGTTTTACTTGAACTACTTCGATTTCTTGGCGCAGGTGAGAGGTTGGTTCTATTTTGCGCATGTTAATACTAGTTTATGGCTAAGGTTTAGACCTAGGTTGTTTCGCTCCGGGTTGCTGTAGCTAACAATGGTGCAACGCGCCTGCACATTCTTCGAGTTTGGGATGGGCATGAATCTATCAAGAGGTATCTGGCCTTCACTTTTACGCATTTTTCCTTCATCTCTTTTTTCAAGGCAAGATTATGATGCTAGCTGGATTATATCGTTAAATGTGGAAAACTATGTCATCCCCTCTGCTGATCAGTTCACGAGCATTCCTAAATCCTACTTCTTTGATATAATTCTATATGGTGAGTGGATACGGCGAGCTGCATCTTTGAAGGTCAGTGCATAACCTGTTTTTCTTTCTTGTTTTAAGGTAAGCCGACCTTGCAGAATTTTATCAATGCGCATAGATGTTAAATTTCATCAGATTTTTTTTAAAGTGTTTTCCATGCCAAAAAAAAATGCTCTTGCATAAGTAGCTGCATCTGCACCTATTTCGCGGTGGCAGAGACAACAATCTTGTTTTTACTCTACCTTTTTGCTCTATCTTCTTTAAGCTAATTTACTTTGTTGAGATATAGTAAACCACAATTGGGCTCACAAATGTGTGTTTTTTGTAGAGTACAGAGTGTCAATTTTTTTGGCTCTTTGTTATCCTACATGCATGCATCAACCTTATCAAAAATTCCGAATTTTCTTTCTCCTTTCCCTTTAAAAAATGGTGTCGTGAACTCAAAGAAAAGAGTCTACTCAGACCCTTACATAAGCATTCAATTCACAAGAGAATGACCAGAAATCGAAGTAGTCATCTCAAACAGATTACATACCATTAGCTGCAGCTTAAAAAGTTGATCTCGAGTCTTCATTTCATATATGCTTAGCGCTTATGTGGGCGAAGTTATGAGCTGTTAAAAGCCGTCATTTTGCCAATATCGTGCATGCGAAACGCAAATTTGGCGGTACAGAGCGATGTTTGGCTTAACGTTGCCCAAAACATGCAGCAGATTACTTTATATTATTAAAGCCTAAAGATGATCTAAAAGTGCATCAATGTGCTCAATCTCGCAATTTTCATGTACGATTTTTTCGCAATAAAGCTGCTCATAAATTTGTCCACAAAGGCGCTAAGCAGATATGATACAGATTGGAAATCGTTGAATGCTGCATCGAATGGCAGGCAGCTTGCTTGGGTTGACCACTTCGATTCCTGACCACTCCTTTGTTAGCAGATTGAAATCTACAGTTTTTGAGGTCATCAACCGCTTGATTTCCCAAAAATTAAATGAGTAGGTCTTGAAGAGAGTCAGTTTTTAGTTAACGACATCTGTGTAGTCGCTGCATCATTCCAGAGTGGTGCTATTGTCGTCCTTCGAAATCTTCACTTCTACCTTCGTGCAGGTTATAGTTGTCCTGTGCTAGTCTTGCATGAAGGAGACAAGTTCGGACGCGGTATCATAGAAATCACGCCTGAGATCGCTTCTAACCATTATCGATGTGTTAAGCTCAACAGGTAATTTTTCCTCTTTTCTGCATAATTTTTGTTTTATAAGTAAATTTTTCGGTATTTCAGCGATCTGAACGAGGTTTTGAAAGACCATCAAGGAGTGCCAACAATTACAGTAGACGAGAATTTAGTCGAAATTGAGAGCGATGATTCAGTGCAAATTATTGAAGACGAGGATTCGGTGGAAGTTGTCGAGTTGACATCCCATCGGGAGCTGAGCATATGTGCAGATGTGACAGAGCAGCTGCGAGAAGATCCAGAGAAGCATTCCCCAGTGCTTTTATCGCAAAACGGAAGCAGAACTTATGAAACATCGAAGCGAAAAAGTACCGGCATTAATCATGGGCAAGAAAATATATCACCTGAGAGATTTGGTAAGTTCATTTCCTTGGTTTTAGCATAGTATTCTTATATCTGCCTGATCTGTGTCATTTCAGCGGCTCTGGCAGAGATTTTCTATAGGCGACATCACTAGGAGTTTGTTATGTACATATGCTCTTTTGGTTGCTTGTAATATTATCTGATCTGCTCGGGTACTGACTGTAATCTCGGAGAACTACTTCATTGGCCTTCCTTCAGTTTCGTAACTCTAAACTACTATCCCCTATTAATGATGTTTCATTTGACTAATGGGTTGTAGGAGTAAAAATCCGAACGTTTTTTTTTTGTTGTGAAGTTCTGACATAATGGATTCTGTCTATGATAAATTTTGCACGGTTTTTGTTGAATTCAGCATCACTCGATTCAGTATAGTCTGACACATGTAAGCAGTGTCCTTCCTCTGTCCACCTCCCCTTACCTTCTAGTAAGGCTTTGGCCATACTTTTACCATGTTACCCGTGTTACCGGTGTTACCAATGTTACCTTTGCTACCAGTACTCGTGTTACCCGTGTCAATGTTACTCGTGTACTCGCGTTACTTACTTATATGTTGCTAGTGTTAATAGTGTTACCGCTTTTATTGTTGAAAGTGAAATGTTCAAAATACAGCCTCATTCTAGAACACAATCTCATGCACTGGTGAGTGACACGAGTAACATAGAAACACGGGTAACACGAGTAACACTGGTAACACGGGTAAAGCCTAAGGTACCGCCCACTTGGAGTAGCAAAATACCAGGTGGAAGCACTGTGATTGGGAGAGCCCAGCTTATTCGAAAAACTCGGTCCACTTATTGATTTTGAATTAGCTCCTTTCGTCTGAAAAACTTCAGCCACTCTAATCTTTACGAAATATGCTGTTCTGCGATGCATGGCATAGGAAGTGAGCTGCAATTTATGGTGATCAGAAAAGTTGAGAATCAATCTGCAAGGGAAAGAAGGTTGGTCAAAGTGGCCTTGTTAGATGAATGGTGCAATGTCTTGTAGAGCTTGGAACGCTAATTTAGTCTACCTTTGCTATCTGCTGCGGGCTTTTGAGGAGTTATGAAGGTTTTTGTGAGTGGAAGGTTAGATGCAAAGTTAGTTTGAAAATAGTCGTAAACTTTCCTAACGTTCAAATGAGGCGTCAGCGAGTTGGTATATTTGAGTCAAGAATATTCGTTGCACGAGTAACCCGACTATCGGTTAAGCTCTAGGAGAAATGTTGGGACTGATTTTACGCTAATTTTGCATTTAACTTTTTACTCACGAAAACCTTCATAACTCCTCGCTTATAGCCCGCAGCAAATAGCGAAGGCAGACATGAAGTCAATGTTCTAAACTCTACGAAACAGTGTACATGACGTCTTAGAAAGCCCCTTCGACCAACCTTCCCTCGTTAGGTTGAACGTGCAACAATTCATTGGGTTTAAAAGCAAGTTCAACGCATTTGGAGTTACCTTATCACATGATTTTGACTTGGGCTCTCAAAACTGAATGTAGGTTGTTTGATGGACTCTCAGTACATGGAAGAACAAAGCATTTCAGAACAAACAGAAGCGAAATTCTATGTCACTAAACATAGGTCAGCTGTTCTTGAAATACTTGTTATGTAAAACTGACACATTGACTGGTGCAGAGCATAGGTGCGATAGGGTGAGCAAAAGCTCACCCCCCCCCCCCTTCACTTTGGAGGTCGGACCACCCCCCCCCCCCTTCACCTGAAAGGGACGAAAAAATTTTTACAAGGTGAGGAATTACTGCACACGGAATTACAAAAATATTGAATGAAAAAATGCATTTTTAGAAGGATCGGATGTTGTAAAAATGGGTTCGAACTACAACGATATGGGCAGCGGGCAATGGCAGACATTGAGAGGCTTGAAGGGCGCTGATGGACAGCTTTATTGGAAAATATTGATGTGAACGATGTTATAAGAGCCATTGATCATGAATTTTTTTGCAAATAAATTGTTTTGTCGGTATTTATGTGCTAGAATAAAAGAATTTGTTGTTCATTTGTGTTTGCTTAGAGCATAATAAACATATAGAGTCCAGAATAATGATAAAAATAGTATAAATGATGTCAGGAGAAATTTCTAGGGCAGTATAGTTGAAATCACAGTGTTGGTCATTTTTAAGGAAAGTCAGTTTTTGAGTTAGTATAACTTAAGTCAGTTGCATAATATCATCTTGCGAGAGTATAGGCTTTAGTAAGTAACCTTTCCTCTATCACATAGAAAAAAAACTGGATCCTAAAAAGAATTCCTCTTAGAGTTACGAAGTCGCAAATAGAGCAGAAAACACAACTCCAAAAATCGATTTTTCGCAAATAACTTGTGTATATGTAAACGAATTTGAGATGCGAGGGTATAGGTAGATTCTACTCTTCAAGAGCTCTCGATTGATATATAGCATGTGGGGGTCCTATGTTTTTTAAGCCCTGCGAGGGTGGGTGAGCGGCCTCAGTTCAGGGTGCTCACCCCCCGCCACCTTAATGCATTAGAGAGGCGCCGGGAGGTGAGCAGGCTTAACTGAAACTGCTCACCCCCCCCCCCCCCTCGCAGGGCTTAAAATACATATTACCCCCACATGTTATATATCATTCGAAAGCTCTTGACGAGACGAATCCAATTATACTATCGCCTTTTTGATTTATTCACTTATACAAAAGTTACATTTGAAAAATCGATTTTTGATGGGTTTCTTTGCAGCTTCATATCTCGGCGATGGGGGCATTCCATGCTACACTTTTTTTTGCATCTTACAGAGGGAGGTTTACTGAGTCTTACCTATACCCTCGCAGAGAGATCGGATGTAGTAATGGAGAGTTACAGCAGGGAATAAAAGGCGCTTGAAAAACAGGTAAATTTTGAATTTTAGTTAGTCGGTCCCGTGGAATCTCTTTGCGAGGGTATAGGTAATACTAAATGGACCTCCCTCTTGAAGATGCAAAAAAAAATCAAATCATGAAATGCCCCCATCGTGGAGATATGGGGCTCTGACGTGGAGGGGGGGGGGGGTACCGTTGGAGCTATGAAAACTGTCTCACCTGGCAAAGATATTGAACTCACAAATTATATATCGTTGTATAGCTTTTGAAGGCTAGAATCCGAATCTAGCTCAAAATTGGCTTTAGCCCATTTATACAAGAGTTATACTAGAAAGCGAGCTACTGCAAGTTACACAAGTTAGAAAAAGTGACCTTGCTCAATTATCGTCAACGTCGTAGCTTCAACTTTACTGCCCTAGGAATTTCTCCTGACATCAGTTATACTAATCTTATCACTGTGCTACACTGTGTATGTTTATTCTGCTTCAAGTGGACACAATTGAGCAACAAATTTTTTTATTGTACTCCATAGACACCGACTTACGGATTTATTTGCAACAATAATTCCTAATCATCGCGGAGTCTCTTATTAACATTATCCACATCTGTACGTTCCAGGTAAAACTTCATTCAGCACCTTCCAAGCCTCGACTATCTGCCATTGTCCATTGTAATTTTCGGTCGAAATCACATTTACAACATTGCACGTTCCACCCACCTAAACATGCATCCTCTCACCGAAAAATGGTGTATGAAAATGAAATAATATTTATATAAATTTAAAACAATGTGCTTATAAACATTTCACTAATTTTATTTCATACAAATCCAGTTTAGAGAATTTGATCATTCAAACTGGATAATTTTATAATTTTCACCATTTTTTCAACCCCCCCCCCCGGTCGACGCCGGCACTTTCCAGACACCCTTCACTTTTGGGGGTCAAAATCAGCTGGGACACCCTTCACTTTCGAGGGACCCCGATCACCCCATCGCATTTATGGTGCAGAGTCTGTTCGTCGCTCACTCGAGAAGCTTTCGATTTGCGAAGCCTTACCGTATAGTCTGCTGATCTTGTCCTTCTGGCTGTTGCTGCTCGAGGCTGATCTGCAAAAATTCTTTGTTCCGTCAATAGGAGCTTGAGATCTCGATTGATCAGCTCGCGGGGCCTCTATCTTACTGATGGGAACTTACCTTCCGAACGTATCTGGCGTCCGCATTTGCAAGTGTATGGAGCACAGGTTCTGTAGTGTATATATATAGTCCTTCTGTATAGTGTGTAGTATTTTCCTTGGCTACAGTACGAGAAATAAAAATAGGTCAACAGTGCGAATATGACGCGTTTTTCGGGTTTTTTGCAAACAATTTGATTTTTCTCGAAAACTAGCGCTTGTCTAAAGCTGAAAATTCATGGTTATACTCCTAAAGGTTCATGCTACAGAATCACCCATGTGAGAGAAGCTCAGGATTGTTTTGGCAAAAATGTGCCGAACTTCGTTTTCTCAATTTTCAGCCATGGAAAAACCGCGAAAATGTGCATACATATGTCTCGTATAGTGAGTCCACGCGTGAGCAAGTTTGGAGCTCCCAGGACTTTTTTGAACAGAGATACGATTTTTTTTTCGTTTTTTAGATCTTTAGTGCCTTGTAAAATTTGGCTCCAAACTTCACGCAAACAAACCTGGCGCAAAGGCTCGGGCTTCACTTTGTAGAGCTTGTTTTGATCTATCGGTCGGTACCCCATTTACTTATTTTCGTGCTCACCCTGCCACCATTTTGCATGTTAAAATAAAAAGCGACGTTATTTTTCGGACAACCCAATAGAATGGGAAAACTGCAGATTCATGATGAACTTACAGTGAAGCATACAAAATTTTATTTTGAATATTTTACGGCATAATGAGAGAACTGTCACAGAAGTAGAAATTTGCTGAATGGGCATTGCAAAAGAGGAGTTGGTATATAGTAAGAGACCCTCCGAATTATAACGCGTGATTTTCAATCAAGCCATATTTGTCATAAGCAAATTCTTATCGTCACGCCTGTGTTGTGTAAGCTCTATATTAGGTTGGCACATAAGTAATGCAACTTTTTATATAACTTTTGTCTATTTGAACGTAGCGCATTCATTTTTTGGCAATATAAGGAATATGATGTAAGCTTCTAATGCACACATTTTTGCCGAATTTGACCATTTTATGTGAGGATTACGTAGGTTTACGGTACTATGGGAAAAATTTTAGAATGCATCAGATTTTGATGAAACTTGGCATATAGGGCTTATTTGACATGCTGATCACAAAAATAAGATCCGTTTCGCATGAAAAGGCCTCGTTCGTGAGATCAAAAGATGAATTTCATTTTAGCGACAAATGAATATGTATTCGTGTTTACCGCATGGGATTACCCTATAGTGCAAAGTTATAGCGAATTCTGACTTTTCGCAGCTTAGTTATTGACAAATTGCCTTCAAAACTTGACGCTTTTGACTTGTTCAACTTCTCAAAGGCGCCCCACCTTAATTTGTGTTAAAATTTCTTTTCTTTTTCACTGATTCCAATGTGCCAACTTCCAGCTACATGCTGCCTATAATTGCTTTTTCATATGATTGAATCAGGTTTCGTAGGGCTTCATGTTTGCCAAAAAATCGTGAAACCTCGATTTTCAGCATTTTTCAAAAAATGCTTAGATTTTTTGCACTACGTTATCAAAAATCAAGCGGTTTGCGCAGACTTGCAGCTTACATCACGATCTACGGGAAAAGTTGCAAAACTTATGTGCCTAATAGTTATTTCGTTTTTGTTTTTTTTTTATTTTTTTTTATTTGGTGCACACGAAGTGCGCTACAACCAGCGAATGAAGGTTAGAGCGTCTAATTCAACGAACTCAATAAAGAGGGTTAGTAACATCACCGAGAATGAGACACTGGGTCTAGCACTCGAAATATGGTTTTTCTGACAAAACAAAAAACAGCTGGAACTGAAGTAATGGTACTCCATGAGTCAAGCTTGGATGATAATTGCACACCAGTCGGCTAAGTGTGCGCTGGTGCGCTCTAACACCAGATGGCAGATGGCATGCCTGGAGCCTTCGAAATGACAGGTATACCGACTGACCCCCTGTCGAACCAGGCTTACCAGTAGAATGAGACTCAGGGCATAAGCTTAGGGACTGGAAATGGGGTATCTAACTACAGTAAGATTTGGATAGTGACTTAGAAGACGAAGACAGAGAAGAACCAGAAAAAAAACATAACATCATTATAAGTAGGCAGACTTTGTGTCCCAAATTTGACTATCTCGTACTACAGCAATCACAAAATATCCTTTGAATTCAACATTTGCAGAAGGTCATTTCTGAGCAAAAACTTTTTGAGTTTAGTTAAATCGTTCTGGCATAAAATCTCGGCGGACAGGCAATTCAGCAGACGACAAGCACGACCAGCAAAGGAATACCGCAGCAGTTGTTTACGCCATCCCTTGGTCCTAAGAATACAGATGTTCAGCATAGCTCTCCGGGTTTGAGAGGACGGAAAGACCAAAAATTAGAGAAATTCAAACGTACCTCTTGTCGAAAAATTTTATAAGCCAACAGAGTATCAGCTAAAATTCGTCTATAGTATAAACTCTTCAAACCAAAAATAGCTAATCTAGTCTTGTAGTCAGGAAGATTCTGGGTACTCCTTGCCTGGGAATAGTCGATAATACAAAATTCTAATAAATGTTCGTTGGACTTATTCTAATTTGACAATATGTTTTTTCAAGGTGGGATTCCACACCGGACTGCAATACTCTAGAATGGGGAGGACATAGACTTTATATAACCTCACTCAGATAGTTTTATCCATCGTATGTATATTCCTAAGCAAGGAGTCATAACTCGTGAAGCCTTTGTAACCACGCTATCGATTTGGGAAGAGAATTTGAAGGGGATTCAAAGATAACACCCAAGTCACGAACACCACTCTGCGACTTCAAGTGCACTCCATAGTCAAATTCAAAAGAAAGTTTCTCCGAATCTCATAGTTTGACTCTTATTTGAGTTTTCGGTACTTTTCCGTTATCCGGACCCATTTTTTCAAAGAAGGATAATGCTTCATTCCTTGTACTATATCTGGTCTTAACTTCATAGTAAGAAGTGTCAACCTTTTGCCACGTGTCAAAAAAATTGACATGCCATCCACATGTTTAACAAGTTTTACCAGGAGTTTGTGTTACCCTATCCAGCGACGTAAGTTCAACTTTTTTTCAGTCAATAATGACCCCATTTTCAATTGAACACTATCAAAAATGAACATTTTTATAATAATGAGGTCATACTGTCACTGATGTACAGGTTAGACTTGCCCAGAAAAGAGAAGTGCGCTAAGGTTTCATCATCTAAGCGGCGGAACAAGCAGCAGTGAGGTACTTCAAGCCATCATTTATAGTCTTTCTTGGCTAAACTCGCATGGCTGAAAGTTTGAAGAAAAAGACAATCTTGAATCATTGCTAGAAGTGACCAAGATGTTTTAATAAATTCTAGGTTGTTTTGCTCTAATAGAAAAGAGTTGCACAGCTTTTAGGTGATCACAAATGCTCTTTTGCCTCACCGGAAATGATCTCGAAAAAACATGTCGAAATGGACTGAAACGTGTCAATTTTTCGCTGAAACGTGGCGGGGGACAGTCCTCTTAAAATTTATGAAAAATTGTTTTTAGAGTAAAAAACACGTTCTATAAGAGCCTTTTGTAAAAATGGGTCCGGATAACGGAAAAGTACCAAGTTTTCTTTCAATCCCCACTCCTCTCACCATTTTAGCATTTGATGAACAGATGATTTTAGTTTATCAGCTAATACTACTTCATCGTTTTTATCAAAAACAGCGTAAATTTTTAAATCATCCGTACAAGCTGCTACACTGATCCGAACATCAGTTTTCAGCAAACTCGGGAGCTCTCTGGTATAGATGTTGAACAATAGTGGAGAGGGGGCGCTTCCTTGGGGCACACCCGAAGGGGAGGATTTTTCTAGTGAGCTTTGTCCTTGGAAGAGGACGGTGAAACTCCGGTCCGTGAGGTATGCTCAAACCAAGCCAAAAGATTACTTCTAATTCCAATACTTTCAAGTTTGGCAAGGAGCATCCGGTGATTCACAGAATCGAAAGCTTTAGAGAGATCAAAGTACACTACTTCAACTGACTTGCCATACTCAGGGTGTCGACCCATTCTTGACAGCATTTTATTAACTGCTTTGCAGTAGAAGAGCCGGGGATGAACCCATGCTGCTCCTCGGGAAGGTAGTTGCTTTTGAGGCACCAATTCAAGAGATATTTGGCAACAATTTTCTCCATTATTTTGCAAGGGGTCGGCAAAATACTAATGGGTCTGTATTCAGTAACTTTACTTGCCCCTGTGCGCTTGGGAATTGGAACAACCATAGCTTGTTTCCAAAGCTTTGGGACTGTGCCACTCATCAAAGATAAATCAAAAATATGGAAAGATTGGTAAAGTGAAAGATTCAGGCTTTTTAAAAATCTGGACATTACATTTATAGTATTAAATAAAACTGCATAAGTATTTTATATTCAGGCGCTTTCCTCCTGGCAGCAAAATTGGCGTTCGGATATCTTCGAGTCTCCATTATTGGAGTACTCTTTTTGACGAGCAAGCTGAGCACTGATGGAAATAATTGTTTCTAAAGGTCTAAAATTCAAGTAAGTGCAACAAAGTAACGTTACAGAATTAAATTCCCTCGCAATTGCACTATCTTCACAGCCTGACAAAAGAGCCGTAAATGCGTAGCGTCAGTAAGATGTTAGAGGCAGAGGCTGAATGCGAACGCTTTTATTGTACCCAATGATTTGTGTGAGGAAAAAAGGTCCAAAGTTATTGGTATGAAATACTCGTCTTTAGGCTGCGTTCTACTGATCCCGAAGTACGGGAACAGTTCCAGCACAGCGCTCAATTCGAGCACTGTGCTGGGACGGTTTTCGGACTTCGGGATCAGTATGAACGCAGCCTTAAAGGCAGTGTCCCGGCAGATTCGGGTCCTGTGGGATATAGGTGTGGTGGGGACAGGGCTCGGCACAGCTGGCACCGGGTCAAGCTGGATATCGTTTTTGGGGCAAAAAGCAAAGGGGGTTTCGTTTTTGTGGGCGAAGACATACGCAAAGTTGGCGGCGACGACCTTTTTTTTTTTTTTTTTTTTTAGTCGACGTTTCGTTTTTTGGGGGATTTTGGGGATTTTTTTAGGATTTTAGAGGGGATATCGTTGAGGATCAAAGGACTTGAGGATCAAGTCTTCGTCTGAGGACCTCCCAACTTTCCATTAACAATCTCGTCGGAGCTGCTTTTTTTGAAATTAGGAAAACGCCCCAAAATCGACCATTTCAACCCGTTCAAAGCTCAAATTCGGGTTCTACGTGGCGAAAAGGCCTAAAACATGCAGAAAGGTGGAAGTGCAAAATCTGCCGGGACACTGCCTCTAATGCCACTAACTTTCGCATACAGATTTTATAAGATTTGGTGGAAGAAACAGTAAACTGACTACAAAAACTGAAACTATGTCCGGAAATTTTCTTTGATTTTCTGTCTGAAAAATTTCTTCGGAGCATATGTGAGGAATGACATATTGGAATCCCTGACTACTAAGGGAGATACCATACTGAAAAAACGAGCAATATTATTTATTAAGTGCGCTCAGTGAGTTGCCTGATTAATTAGGGTTATGTAAACTCTATAGTTAGACCTTCGACATTCCCATGGCTGAACTCTCTACAATGAAAAATTTGAAGGGTAGTAGAGGAATGATGTCAACGATGAGATCTTATTGCCATAACCGAACTCTAAAAAAAGACTACATGCTAGGACCAAAAAGTATTTTGAGAAACATCTGTCTAAAAAGATTCTATGGTAAGAACTTGGTTTCACTTTCACTCATTGGTTGCTCTTTTGAAGCATTAGTGCTTGAAAACGCATTGTGGTTACATGCGTTCAGTTAGTCGGACTAGAATAGAACTTATTCAGCCAGTTTAAAACGTGCATAATCAAAAGCAGATGTGCTTAGGAGCACATGAAGTAGTTTCTTAATGTTAAGCAAGATCATGCTTGCCTAACATCTAAGCTTAAAGCATGACATGGATGGGTGCTTACATGAAAAGAAAACATAATCAAACTATTGGGTTAGAAAGGAAAGAATGCCGTTTTTCAGGGTAGAAAAGGTGAACAGAAAGATATGTTAAAGGATACCATTCGGTAGAGCAAAGCAAGTTCTACAAGATAACCTCCAACTTTAGCGTAAGTAGTGATTAACGCAGAGTTTAAAGCCAACCTTGAACATTTCATAACACCAAAGATCAGACTTTCGCCAAAAAAGAATCTTTACCTGTTCCTGTTTTTGAAAGACACTCGCGTTCGTCTATGCATACACTTGCAACATTTTTTTCTTGGTTGAGAATAGCTCAGGAGAATATAGAAAATGGAAAATGACAAAGTGGCCCTCAAAAGTCCTAGATTTATCCTATATGCAGTTGTGTATCAAAAATCTTAGTTACTCTAGGCATGAACTTTCGGTCTTGTACATGTTTTGGTTATTGAGAAATGTCAATTTTAGCCGAAACTCAAAAAAAGGACCCTTATTTTCTAACTCAATAACAGCGTATTTCGCATTGTTACAGAAGTAACTGAGCCCTTTCAAATATCGTGACACAACTTATACGGCTAGTTATCTAGATACATATGAAAAAGGCAACATCGAAACTTGAAGTGAGATATATCCTGATCATGGGGACGAGTGGCGTAGTGGTATGAGGCGCCGCTATCGAACCAGATCGGACACAAGTTCGATCCCCTGGGCCAACCAAGCCTTCTACCCCCCCCCCCCTCCCCGGGGACGGTTAATTGGTACCAGAGTAATCTGGGAGGACAAAAGCACTGATTTGGAAACGGCTGGCCTCCGCAAGTCATAGGCTGTAATAGGCTCGCGCGCATACAATTGCCTCTTCGACTATGAAGTTAGTGTGTGCGTTCGGCGCATGCCCTCATAGGGTATTGAAGACGCCGAATCCTTTATCCTTATTATATCCTGATCTTCCTGCTTGTAAACGATCTGCTTTTCAAACTAATAATCAAAGGCAAAATAACGTGAATGATTTCACTTACTTTTTGCTTTCTGATGGATTTTTCTCTATTGTTAGAACGTATAGACAGACTTCATTCGGTTACGTAATCGTGCAGAATATGCGGTTGAGCAACTGTTCATCTGTAAGAAATGCGCAAAAGATTGTATTTAGCACGAAAACGAATGAATTAGACGATTTTGATAATTTAATATTTCTAAGATGTCACCAAAGGAATCATGACAAAGCAGTGAATAAATGATGCTGAAGAACGGCTGAGCGATTTTCTAAGAAATTCGGCAGTCACATCTTGCTCCAGGGGCTTTCGGTAGCGGCTATCAATTATGGACCTCCTCCGCCGTGTGCACATCACACTCTGCTCCTCCTGGCCATACGATATCCTACGACGTCTCGGAAAGCTCGGAGATGCTCTAACTTCACGGATTTCGCAGTTATTTGATCATGGAATAATGAAGGTTAAAATGAAAAGAAAAACACGAAAGTGAAGACTAAGCCATAGATTTGAAAGGCAGACTTGGAATCAGCGTGCAACACTCTTCAAAGCCGTATGGGATCTGAAAAGGCCACTTCGACTATACACGTTTCCCTTGTTAGTTGCTTGACTGCTCCTCAAGGAGTGAGGACAAGGGGAAAGTTCTTATGAAAAAAGGCACGGCTTTCGCAGGGCCTGTCAAAAATACAGCTCGTCTCGAATGCGAAAAACGTGAAGCGTAGTAGGCAAAAAGTGAACGATGGTCACAGGTGCGGATAGAAGGCTTCTGCGTGAAGCTTATCTAGTTTGGCTAGACTCAAGCTAAGGAGTAAGTGAGGTAGACGTAAAATGGGTTGGCTTCAAAATTGGAGTTGGTAAAGACTCTTGCAACGAACATACACTACAGTATCGAATTGAAATGAGATTGGTTAATGCAGGTCACTGAAAAATGGGCTTATAATGAAGATATGACAGTTACGAAGGTATATGTTTAAAGTGATTGGAAATGCGAAAATAGTGGTAACACGACCAAATGCTCAAAATTTCTTCGTTCTGAACATTCGTCCTTACAGTGCTTAGGAAAAATGCAAAAAATGCGTTTTTGACAACTGAAAACTATCGGTATCTCAAGAGGGAACGCATCTTTTCTGTCGTGGTGCGAGCGCTTGCGGCAAACTTACCCAGTGCAGCAGCCGTCACATAAGTGAAATTAGTGCGAGCTTGCTATTGGCACTCAAACCGTCCAGTCTTTCACAGACGCTCTAAACATCTGATAGCAGACTGAAACGCACTGAAGCCAAGTATTGAACGATATAATACAATGGCGACACAGCGTAATAGGACAATGCACGACACGTAGGCAAATATAGCGTAAATGGGAAGATCAAGGGGATTTCATTCTCTGCAATTTCCAAAAGACACCTCGTGCAGAGCCCCGTTTTAAGAAGGGCCTGTAGCGAACCCCCTCGAGTCTTGACGACTTGCTCGGAGCGCGGCAAATGCCCGGCAAATGCCTTTTTGTTGCCGCCCCATGATAAGGAATAGGCGACGTGACCGAGGCATATGCCCGGCGTAACGTCGCGGCAACGCCGCCAGCACGACAAGGCAGCACCAGCATGCGCGTCGCGCGGACAGTCGAGAAATAGTGGTCTTCATTGGAGACGCAAAGAGGTGGTGGTGCCGATGAATGACTAGCGGTCGAGTAGGTTTGAGGTGGTGGTGCCGCCCGCCGTCCGTATATGCACGCAAAGGATCGAATTGCATGTCTAAATGAAGGCATTTTCATCCCCTAAATCTCTTGATTCTAGTTCGTTTTCATTTTCATTCATTCTGTTTAAGCGTGAACCGTTCGTTTTTTACTCTTGCTTTCGTACTCGAGATAATGCTCTTCGTTGCAGATTTAGTGCAATCCGTAGCAATACGCAGGCGAAGTTGAATAATCAAGACTTGGAATCATCCAGGCAGTTATTTTGTGCAGTCGACAAAGGCTGGCTTTTCATGCGTATCCATCTTTATGGTTCATCTATTTTTGTTTCGTTTTGTTCGTTTTTGTTTACGTGTGCTAAAGGATTTGAGCATTTCAATGTTTGAGGGGGGCGCAGCATGGTGATCCGAGCTATGTATCCTCTTGCACGTGGGGGCGCCGCGTGGTGACTCGAACCATGCAACTGCTTGCACCGGGGGGGGGGGGAGGGAATTCGCCATCCCCACGCAATATGTTGTACAATTGCACCCTTTTTTTACAAGTCAAAGTGGTAATATTGAGAAGGTTGCTAATCTAAGAATACAGTATAGTAAGTATGTTAAGTATACATATGTTTTTGACTCTGTTTCTTTGAGGTCGTCCATGTCAGTGCAAGAAAGGCAAAACGACAGTGATCTCAAAAAGCGGGAAACGCCGCAACTAATCCATAAGAAAACCGCGATAGTTTTCCGAGCATTCGTCTGAAAGTTTGGTCAACATTCTTCCAAATTTCTGCAAGCGGGCCGCGGGAAATCAGCGAACTATTTTTCCGGTGCCCGCTTGCTCAAAATTCGCATGGTCGCTGCCCCCGGCGATTATCTGAGTTGGACCCACGCGGCTTCTTTTCTTCTAAATTGCGGACTTCCGCTTCCATATACCGAACGTGCACTAGACGATGACAGGCATCTTCGAGTGCCATCGTTGTAGGAGACTTCTTGCCTAGTAGCCGGATTTCTAATGGGTGTAATGACGTTATTCCCATCAGCGAATTCGGAGTTTCCGACGAAGCTGTAGCCAGCCGGAACTGCACCTTCTTCGTAGGCATACTTCACCTGCGAAGCGGAATAAACGCTGGCATCGTGCACAGGCCCCGGTAGTTCGCATTTATATAGACAAACCGTCCGTGGGCATCAACAGCAGCCAGCACATTCAAGGCTGTGAAGCCCTTGCGGCAGTAGTACTGCCAGCCGGAATGTGCAGGCTTTTGTATTCGCACGCAGCTTCCGTCGACGGCGCCGATGATGCTCGGAAAAGCTCCTCTCCGGGCGAAGGCGGCAGCGCTCGATCGACAGTGCTCCTCGTCCCCTAATCAGCAGCGGATAAAGTGCCGCACAATTAGGGGGTTGTTCAGGGCGTGCACGACATCACGCACCGCGTTGGAGACCGTCTTCTAACTGCGTCGATGGTGTCAGCCAGAACTTCCTGGTGGGCGTTCGTAGACAGGTATCGCAGGGCTATTATAGTCGTCCTCACCCCACTAGTCGGTCGGTGGTCGAATTTGAATTTGAACTGGAGCAGGCCGACCGCGGGCCAACCGTTTGCATGAGCTGTTTTCTTATTTTCTTAGTGTTTGCTATCTGTCCTATTACGGCAATGTTCTTAATCAGATTTTCAGATTTCGTACCGCTAACTCTTTGAAACACACAGTTTGAGGGAATCTCCTATCGCAAAAAATTAGAATTTTAATGAAAAACTTGACACAATCACCACAATCTCATCAAATCACATTTGTAAAGTATTTCTCATCCAAAAATCTCTATTTTTTCCGGTTTACCTGAAAAAATGTAAAACAAACGAGCCCAATTGCACAATCAATAGTTAGCTGTGCGAAATCTAAAAATCTGATCAAGAACATTGCCGCAATACGAGAGATAGCAATGAAACACGAAGAAATCAAGAGGAAAGCTCATGTGCAAGCGGTTGGCTGAGAGGCGGTCTGCCGCGCTCTGCCGCGGGTGGCCTGCTCCAATTCGAATTTAAATTTGACCACCGACCGACTAGTGGGGTGAGGACGACTATACAATTGCAAAGCAATTGTGAAGCTCTCTAAGAAAATGCTTTTTTTTATCATTTTCGAAGATTATTACCACACCCATTTTTGGAGTTTGTAAGTAAATCAGTCAACCATTCATCGTAACAATTTTCATTAAATAAGAGATTCATATAGTCCCAATTTCGAAAACTCATCAAGCTCATAGAGTTCTAATAAGTTTTTATTTTCAACTTACATTAGAGAACTTTTCGAACTCACGGTACCCACTAAAAATACCATCTTGCAAAAATGAACATTTTCAATAAGTTTAGCCACAATTTTGTCAGCAGACAAATCTGAATTTAGCGAATGTTGTTGACTCATAATGATTTGCTCATAAGATTCTCCTTTTCAAAACCAACCTCAAGGCATGTTGAAAGGTCAAATTTGGAATAGTGGTTGAACGCAAGTCTAGTGCAATACCTCCACAATTTTAAGGACTTAGTCATAGGTGCCCTACGTTAGCTTTTTATTTTTTCGAAATAGGTGAGTCTTCTGAGGAAAATCGTGAACACCTTCCTTTTGGTATTTACGAAAGTGGTACCAGTAATTAAAGAATACCAAGGTGCTATAGACGTCGCGCACACATATGCTTACCATCCTGATGCTGTAGTTCTCTACTCCTTTCCAAGCGGTTTTTTAGTTCGAGCATTCGTTGGACCTTGTTTCTATCTACAATGTAAACAACTATGCCAAGTCTTTACAGTGCTTTTACAAAGGGAGGAAGGTCATCTTCAAACTTAGTATCTTTTTACCTTGATGAGCAGAACAACGCAGACAACGTCGCCAAACATAGAATTACAAAAAAAGCATGAAAATTCAAAGGGCGCCAAATTATATAGGCACTGATATGCGTTTTTAATTAGGAAAAACATGATTTCTCGTTTTTCACTAGGCTGTTTCCTGCTTGTTTCCTTCTTAGCGATTGGCACTTCTTTGTGACAGCGCTTAAAGCAGAGTTAGTCAAATGGTTAGTGCTCCACGTAACATTACCGTGCTGAAGGTCACGGGTTCGATTCCACCCTGAGCCTAATTTCTGCGGCAAAAACTCTGCTCACAATTCCAGCGTCAGGCTGCCCTTCTAAAGAAGGGAATCGACAAGCCGGCTGAGAAACACCCCGTCGCATCAAGTATGCAGACATGTCTCATAAAGAATCCCGAGTAAAGGCTAGGGCGTCCCCCGGAAGCGACGCGCATTCGAGCCCGACGAATGCGAATAGTGGCGAGGGTTACCGTCTCAGCAAGGTGAACGGGGACGGCTAAAGCGGCTAGTTCACCAGAGGCAACGATCCAAGGCATCGCAGACTTTCGGTCTAGCTACCATCAATATGGGTACACTCACTTCTCGTTCTCGAGAGTTAGCAGATCTTCTGAAGAGACGGCGAGTTGATGTAGCCTGCATACAGGAAACGAAGTGGAGCGGGACAAAGTCACGCGACATCGGAGATGGATATAAGCTCCTCTACAACAGTGCCACCTGCACCAGAAACGGGGTTGGTATAGCTGTCTCGGAGACTCTAACGAGTAATATAGTTGGCACTGAGCGCACAAGCGATCGCCTAATGAGCATCAAGATAGATACTGGGAAACAGGTCCTACGAGTAATCACTGCCTATGCGCCACAAGTCGGATGTAAGATGATGAAAAGGACGCGTTCTGGCAGGAGCTTGATGACCACATCAGTTCAATTCCACTGGACGAGACACTCCTGCTAGGAGCGGACCTCAACGGACATGTGGGAGAAAGGCGAAAAGCCGGGAAATGTCATGGAGGCCACGGACCAGGACACGCATCAAATGGTGGAAACTAAAGACCAACAACCAAGCGAAACAAACACTGTTAACAACTCTACCAAGCCTGCAAGAGAACCCAGAGCAATCCTGGGCAAGGTTGAAAGATCGAGTCCACCAAGTGGCACACATGATCCTGGGAAGTACAAAGCCAGGAAAAAGAAGATTTAATCGAGAAACCTGGTGGCGGATTGACGGCGTGCAAAAAGTCATAAAGAAGAAGAGGGATGCGTACAAGCGATGGCATAAGACGAAATCGGAGGACGATCGCCAGACATACAACAGGCCAAACACGCTGCGAAGGCTTCTGTAAAGGAGGCAAAACAGGCATACATGAAAGAGCTCTACGATCAACTAGAGTCTCGCGAGGGAAAACGTGAGATATACCGGATAGCGAGAAGAAGAGCGGAATCCACAAAAGATATGGAATACTTCCTCCATATCAAAAACAAACTTGGTAGGACGCTAAGAAAACCAGAAGACATTACCGAGAGATGGAGAACCTCCTTCGAAGAGATGGCTACCACAAACCGCACCATCAGCTCCATCCCAGAAGCTATGTCCCATAGAAGGACCAGTACCAGCAGTCACGGAAGAAGAAGTATGGCTGGCTGTGAGAAAAACAAAGAATGGCAAGGCAACTGGTCCAGACGACATACCAAGCGAATTCTGGAAAATATGTGGACAATCCGGAGCCACATGGCTAACGAGTCTCCTCAATCAAGTCACAAGGAGCAAGAGCATGCCTCACGACTGGTACACCAGCACGACCATCCCGATATGGAAGAATAAAGGAGACATAGTAGATTGCGCATCCTACCGACCAATCCGATTGATGAGCCACACTCTAAAAATCTTCGAGCGAATAATCGAAACGCGTCTTCGAGATATCATAGAAATGTCACCAAATCAGTGCGGATTCGTGAAAGGAGTAGGCACAACTGACGCAATTCACTCCGCTCGGATAGTGATGGAAAAGTATGGAGAAAAGCAAAAGGAATTGCATGCAGCCTTCCTGGACCTGGAGAAAGCCTTCGATAAGGTGCCCGATGAAGTCATATGGTGGGTCTTAGGGAAACACAGGGTGCCAGAGGAGTACATTCAGTGGATAAAGTTGATCTACCACAACGCTTCAAGCCACGTGCAAACAGCTGCAGGGCAATCGAAAGAATTCCAAATCAAGGTTGGAGTGCACCAAGGTTCAGTTCTCTCTCCCTTGCTCTTGATCACTGTGATGAACGCCGTGATGGAACCGCTCAGAAACGTCCTTGGCCACTTCTCTACGCAGATGATGTGGTCTTGATAACAAGTACCAGAAAGGAGCCACAAGACAAGGTAGAAAACTGGAAGAAAAGGCTAGAGTTGTATGGCCTGAAGCTGAACACCAGGAAGACAAAATATATGGAAATAGGGAAGCAAACTCCTGGTACCATAAGCATCGATGGTGAAGAGCTAAAGAAGACAACGTCATACAAGTACCTAGACAGTCACTCAGCGGAGGGAGGCTTACAAGAGGAGTTCGCAGGCAGGATGAACACAGCATAGATGAAATGGAGAGCCTTAACAGGAGTTCTGTGCGACAGAAGAATGCCAGTGCAACTCAAGTCCCAACTGTACCGGACCGTTACCCGCCCAGCAGCACTGTATGGCAGTGAGTGCTGGCCATGTACGCGGAGTGAGGAGCGCAAGCTCAGTGTCATGGAAACAAGGATGCTACGATGGACCTTAGGAGTCACACTGAAGGATCACATCTGCAACGACACTCACGAGCTAAAATGAAAGTCGCTCCAATTGCCCAGAAAATGCAGGAAAAGAGGCTACGATGGTATGGGCATGTGCGCAGAAGGGATAAAAGTCACATCACAAGGTTAGCCTTGGTGGTGGAAGCATCAGGCAAAAGACCCAGAGGTAGGCCCAAAATGAGGTGGATGGACAGAGTAAAGGCCGATCTGCGAGAACTTGGTATAGGCGAAGACCTTGCCTCAGATAGAATAACATGGAGACATCTGACGAAAAAAGCGAAAATTGCATAAGCAGGACACATGCGAGGATAAAAAACTTCTTTGTGACAGCGCTTGAGACTGCAAGAAAGAAGTTTGCTTTTCATCATTTCTTTCGAGTTGCGAAACGGCTGATCTTGAAAGCTTGCAATTCGAAATACTGCCAACGGTGTTTTAATCTTACTGCAGCTTGTTCACCGGTACTCAACAGTTTTTGCTTTTTCTCAGTTTATTTGTTTCTCTCCTCGATTATTCAAATAAACTTCACTTTTATGGGGAGACAGAATTTTGAACAATCTCTACTTTTGAGGCTTTGTCACTAGACTATCAAGGGTATGGGTCCGCTATATCAAGGGTTTAGCCTTTCACATCAAATTGCACACAAATAAAAGATGCCCTACGTGATGAGGTATTGTCGAGAGTAGGCGCTTTGATGTAGCCAGCTTGCTGTTGATAACTTGAGCATCCGTGAAAATCTTTATTCTTCACTCAATCAAGCGATAACCTTTATGTCCTCTTGATCGAGTTTCTTCACTCGATGAGCTCGAGCTCGATGAGCTCGATGAGCTTGATGAGCTCGATGAGCTTGATGAGCTCGATGAGCTCGATGAGCTCTTTGAGGAGTTCGCTGGGCTCGGTGAGGTAGGAATGGCATCTTCGAAATCTTTTCGCCGCTTTTCAAACATGCAGTTACTGACGCATTCTTTGAAGGATATCTTACAAGTCTTCCGTGGAAATTTCTCCTCACATTCTTCGGAGCACTGTAAAAAATGATAAGATCGCTCATAACTAGTACTAGATAGTGCTACTAGATGCATAGTAATCAATGGTAGTCGCGAAATATCAGTCCGCAAAGGGGGAGGAGGGAATTTTCGAATGTGGCTACCCCACGCACTGCTAAAATTTGATTGATATTTTGAAAATTCTTGCGGCTCTACGACCCCAAAATTTTAGAAAAAAGCGCGGCGGCAGCTATCCCGAAAAAATTTTAGCAAAATTGGGTTGGATTTTCAAAACTTCTTTGACAACCTCTATTTACAAGGATAAACAAATTTGCACATTTTTAAACACAGCGGGACTTTCTGAGGGGGGCGGGGGTGGGGGCGTATGTCAAAAGAATTTATGCCAGAGGGACACCAAATAGCACATAATGAGTGTTCTATAATATTCTAAAAGTATACGAACTTTTGAAGGAGATATATTAGATAGTTGCATGAGTTTCTAAATCTTGCTACCTTGAAATCAATTCAAAACAGCAATTCTGAAGGTCAAAATCACTTGTAATTGCAATTGAGAACATATTCCTGAACATTTCGGTCCGTTTTCCAGCAAGAGCCACTAAGCTCAGCAAATGGTAAACTTAGGCAGATAGTAAGCCAACGCACTTCATTTAGTACTTTTTGGAGACTCGCGCGCGTAGCATTAAACTGAGGTTTGAGTTGGTGGCAGCCGGGGAAATCGCGCGTCTTGACCGTCTTCCGGTCCCCTCTCCCCCCCCCCCCTTTTAGATCCGCCACTGGTTAGTAATCGAAAAGAGAGGTAGTAGCTTCTTTCTTCACATTTTGAACTTCCGTATTGTTCAGTACGTACCAGGTGACACATTAACGGCCATTTATAAAAGTGGCCTCCTTCTACTACTTTGGATGCACAATATCTCCCGCAAATATAACCTTAATATAGCGTTTCGAAGAAGCCAAGCACTTTTTGACAAATTTTCTAGCAAAGAAATCACTTTTGAAAGCTTTTCTTGTGAAATTTCTAGCATTCTGCAAAAGGCAAGAAGCTTTGAAAAAGGGACAGTTTTTAGCTCAGAAGCAGAAATATGTTGGTCTGCACTTTTTCAACTCAAGGAAGTTGTGACAAGCTGCTCCTTAATAATTTTGTGTTGGCTAAAAAATATTTTGGTCGTTTCTAACGGTTGTGGAAGTGTTGCAAAATATATGGCTTGAATGCATGGTAATTTGTAAGGAATGATTAGTCAAATTTGAGTGACTCTTTCTTTTCAAAGTTAATTTCTATGATTAAATGGTGCAAAAAGTGAATTACCTGGTTTTTTGATCATTTGAAGTTATCCTCTAAAAATCAGGTTGCAGCTGACTGTGAAATGTATATTTGGTGTTCACACAATAAATTCTCATACTGCAAACCATTTGCATGGACATATGCTCAAGTTCAAAAGTCCGCTCTGTTCAAAAATTGATCCCCAAACCTCTAGAAATCTCACATTTTTTGCTGCGGAAATGCATAGTCAACAAGTCAATTTACATAATGCTCAGCTATGTAGTCGAACTACTTGCACTCACTACAACACCACTGTCAAAAGTGCAGAATTTCCGTGAATGTTGCGATATTTCGGGAAATCCGCGACATTCCAGGAGTTTCCGCGGAATTCACACGAACCACGCAAACTACGCAGTGCCATAACTTCCTTCGGAATGAATATATTCTGAATTCGGAAGCAGCATTGTGTTCAGCTGTCAAGGCGAGTCTTATGATGTAAAGCATGTCCTCGATATTCCGTTTCCAGTTTTACCATTCGGTAATACTTTTTCTGTAGATTATGGAGCGCTATGAAGTATCGTCACACTTCTTTCTAAAAAAAGATAGAAGGGCTGGTGAATTGTAGAAAATTTTATCTTTCAAAAGCCATAACTCTACAGTACGAAGCTTTCTTGCTAAGAAGGCGCGATTTTCGTAATCAGCAAGTCGGATCACCTCTATGAGCGGTTTTCCAAGCAGTTCGGGCTTTTTAATTTTTACGAGTTTTACGCGAAGCCCGTTGGGTTCCGGCTAAAATAATGCTGATGTTGTATCAAAAGGAAACTTCGCTTATAGAGGTTTCTAGCCTTTCTAGCATCTTTGTTATCTCGATGGCTAGAAATCGAGATAACGAAGATGGCTTGCTCCTGCCAAAACAATGCTGACTTGACCCCCATAGTTACTTACTACAAAAATCTGTGAATATCCACAAATTTCTACTTTTCTGCAACTGCTAGTTTTAAAAAATTATCTAAGCGTGAAGGACCCAGAAAAGAAAACTTCTTTTTACTTTTGACTTGTTTTATTTTTCGATTTCTAGTTATAAAAAGATCCAGTAGCTTCAAAATTCCTCATATGAAAAAATATATATGGGAGCAAGATGAAGGCTTCTGGTGTATCTTGGACGGAAATACAATTGAATTGTACATGGACCCAACTTTTCGTAAATATTCAAATGCCACCTTGTAGAGTTTGCTTTGGTCTATCTAAGATATTTTCTTACATATTTTCATGTAGTCTGAAGCCTGTCTAAGGAATATGCATTGATTATGTGCATATGTTTCATGTTTTACTCTCCGTAAATCTTGGCATATCGTTAAATATATTCGTGTTGCTGTAGCCGGAACCAATCTTTTTCCTGCAATGGATGAAATGTTTAATGGGGGTAAATCTAAATGTTCTATGCTTCATAGGCTCTGACGAAGGCGACTAGGCCAAAACGTTAGCCGAATTAACAGCAGTCTAGCAGTCTTGGTTCCGGCTATAGCAACAGGAAAACATGTAACAGCATGCCAAGATTCATGGAGAGTCGAACATGGAACATCATGCGATGTGTGCCATCCAATATTTTCGACTCCTCAAAGAAGTCCTGTCATTGAGACAGAAGATCGTTTCAACGAGACAGGCAATGCACTTTCTACATCGCTGTCTGGGTCACCAAATGATTTCAAATTTTGGAAAGAAACGCTTCGACCAAATATGTGGTCTTTCACGAAATAGCAGGCAGATATACCACATCGGAAAACTACTGCGGATGGCGTTAAAGATTAAAAGAGACCGTCTATCTGCACTGTTAAACAGTTTATGTCCAAAGAGTCATGTTGCTAACGGCTGCTGCCGGACAGCCTTTGGGAGAGCATAGAGTGAATTAAAGAACATTTGTGCTTTTATCCGGTCTAACATCAAATCAAAATTGCGGGAGAATCTTGATAAGTTGTTAGTTAAAGAGCAGTCTAAGAAACCTAGAATTGCAACCGATTCTAATAACGTTAACCATCAGCTTACCAACCAACGCTAGCGAAAATGAGATCAACTTATTGCGAGTTACAGTCATTGACGCAACAATATCCGCGGATGCGCAATTTCTGCCCAATTTCGGACCAAGTTTTTTGCCCACTCAATCAATATGCCCCGCGGTCGCACGCAAAATCGTGGGTACCCTGCAATATGTACAAGATCGCTTGCGATGTAAGGCTAAGTTGAATAAGCAGCAAGCAAACAATCGATCGATAACGTCGGATTCGCTCTTTATGAAAATAGTGGTCGATTTTGTGAGATAACTGTAATGAGTCACAGTTCGTGTTGCCTGCACTTCTCGCGTATCTGGTCTTGCTTGCTTTTATACGTTAAAGTCAGCAGGAACTGTACTATCGAATAATTCATGTCTTAGGCCTAAGGCATACCTCACGCGATTCCGGTCGCTGCGCGATTTCGCACAACAGCGACTCTTCATAATTCGTCGTTAATGCGCTGCCTTTGGTCAGAACTTGCTTTGTTTGCAACAACTTATACAAGCTACCCAAACATGCGTTCGAGAAGTGCGCATGATAAATTCACAGAAACCTGGCAAATCGCCAAGTCGCTGAAAGTGGCGATTTCGCCGAATCGCGCGAGGTATGCCTTAGGCCTTAGGCTCCAATTTGTAGCAATGGCTGAGGAATGAGCCTACGAAAACATGTCCTCAAGAAATTTGCCCAAAATGTAAAAATCGCATACTTCGTTAATTCTATCGTGAGTGGTTATATAACACACTGCTCAAATCTGTTCACATCATTTAATGGGTCTTACTGTGTTGGATTTGCTAATTAGGCAGAAAGCTCTGGCTACAAAACTGCTCTGATATTCAGTTAAGAACACGAAGAAAACATGCAACCACTATATTCAATTCAGTGGGATCCCTTGAGCGAAATGAACATAATATTTGCAGTCAGTGGCCATATTCATCAGCGAACTTAAGGTTGAATTCTATCTTGAGTGCATGCCTCAGAGTAGATTTTACCCTCAAGGTAACTTTGCTATTCACAATTCTACCTTGAGGTTGAAATCTACCTGGTAGTCAGCAGAGTGCTCACTGACGTTTAATCGGAACATGCCATGACGTATTAGCGGTGTATGAAGTCCTCTGCTGCTAATTTTCCAGCTGCCAAATTGATACTGTCGTATATCTTGTAGGTGCACGTTACCATGTTTTGGCGAGGAAACATTCTAAGGAACGGTCGAAAGGTGCATATTGATCAGTTGTCACTTTCTAATCAAAGCAGAAAAGAACTTCAACTCCGTGTTGGTTCTTTCGGACTTCAAATATGTGGTCCTTCGCTAAACCTTCTGATATGTTGTCAAAACTTTCGGAATTCTACACCTTGCCTCAGTAGAGTTCGAACTCACTGTATTACTGGCGAAAGCAGAAACGCGCGCTTTTCGACATACACCCTAAGCAACTAAGCAATCATGTTTCAACATGAATGGACATGACAGTTGATGAACAACAGGGCGTCTCGGAAATAAGTATACAGTTTTTAATCATTAATATCTCTCCTATTACAAAGTCTTTTAATTAGCTAAGCGCCATTCAGTAGAGCAGGCTTCAACTCAGATTCGTAGTATGGAGCGATATACTCTTCATTAGTGTAAAATTACGGTAAAAGTTTGAAGAGGGCTTTAAACCATCAATGGCTACATTTTAGCTCAAGATGGATATCAGCAAGCTGAAATCTTTATCACAGGCTAAATAGAGTGGGTAAACAGAGTCGCTGACCAAGAATGTGAAGTTCACAACTTATCGAAAAGCTTTTTTGTTGTTTATCGAAAAGCATAAGTTGTGCTAGGTAAACCGCAGTAACCTTTCTACACAGCCTTTGGAAAATCTGATCAAATCATTTCCGAAACAAATAAAAACTCTCAGCAAGGTTGTCTAATAAAATTAGCGTTTCTGAAAACACTGACACACAACTTTTCGGCTTTTTGGAATCTTTTTTGGATGGCCTATTTCAAAATGGCGCTGTGTGCCGGAAGTTCCTACCGATTTTACAGCTTAAAGACGTTGGTTGATTCGTTCCATAGTATAAATCTAAATTGTGGCCTGAACTACTGAATGGTACTTGCAACTAAGCAAAAGGCTTTCTGGAAAGAGTGTTATTAATGATCAGAGAGTGTCTACTTGCTCTTGGGACACCTTGTACATTAAAAAGAAGGTTACGCTTTATGGCTATCAGAGTTAAGTAAGTTAAGGTCGAGCTCTACCATAAGAACCGCACACACAGCAAGTACAACCGTGAAGATTTAACGGTACACAACGTATACACCCCATCAAAAAAAGTCACTTCGACAAAAAAATGCTTCGCTTGTAAGTAAGCAAGTAAGATTTAGGCTATTATTAGATATATGAACATATTTGTCAGAACGGCTCCGTTAGAATTAAGGAGTTTAGGAAGAAATCAACTCTTATGTGCAAAGTCAAGGTTCTTGCTGTCCTAGGATAAATTCTACCTTGAAGGCATAATGGAAAATTGGTGGAGAAATCATGATTGGGGTGAATTTTAACCTCAGCTTAGAATGAAGAGTACGGGTTTATGCTTCGAGGTTCATTTCTACCTCAGGGTAGACTTAATCCATGAAAAAGTTTTATTGTACATGTTGTGAATACGGGTTAAAAGCCAAAGGCTACCTGAGGTAGATTTGAACCTTGGGAGTTCGTTGATCAGTACGGCCACAGAAGGCTATACAACCACTCACGGTAATTTCGAGAAGTATGCGATGGGACGACAAGATTTTTTTACAATTCACCAGCCCTTCTATTTCGTTTGGAAAGAAAGTGCGGGTACTTTTTAACGCTCCATAATCTACAAAAAAGAAGTATCAAATGGTCCTCGCTGGGGTCTACTAGGAACGTGCGCTACTTTGCGCCTTTGCAAAGGGACCTCCGCGAAAGAATTTGAGAATTTGGAAACGGAATATAGAGGACATAATGTACATAATAAGATTCGCCTTGACGAGCTGAAGACAATGCTGCTTTCGAATTCAGAATTATTCATTCAGAAAGAAGTTATGGCACTGCGTAGTTTGCGTGATCCAAGTAAATTCCGCGGCTTTCCTGAATGTCGCGGATTTCCCGAAATGTCGCGAAATTTTTGAAATTTTCACAACATTTACGGAAATTTTGCACAATTTGAGAGTGGTATTGTGCCCTTGAAAAAAAAATTGAAAGTTAAAGTAGTTTTTTTTTTCATGTTGTTGTGAAGGTCTTAGTCGTCTTTTGACATCAATGGAAAATTCAAACAATATGGTCGCATTATAAATTTGAAACTAACTCTTAGCAAAAAATCTTAGTTGATTAGCAGCCATTTGGATTGGTGAGAGCTTTGAAAATGCATGTCCAGAAATTATAACTTTATATTAGGTCGTTCCGAAAGTAACGTCGCTTTTTTCAAATGAACGCCACATTTCATGGAATCAAGATTTTCATGAGATCTTAGAAGCGTTCGAAGCAGCATTTCATCCTCTTCCTAATGGTTGTAATATCATTGCATGATCTTCATTGAGCTTTCGAAAAATTACCAAAATCTGCAACTCATGCTTTTTGCCATGGTCAAGTTCGGCAATTTATAAAATTTTTGTACCTATTCTCCGAAAAAGTACAAGTGGCAGGTAGATAGAGCAAACCCTATAGGACACAGAATAATTTTTTTCTTTTCCTTAGCTTGCTTCTTAGAGTTTCTGGAATCAGTTTAAAATGCCATCAAATTCCATATTTGGTCAACTCAAACCTCACAGAACAACAACCGGCAAGCAACTCGGGTGTCGTTCGACGCAGCTTTTTCTCCTCTTTTTACCAGTTGTTTTTTGGTTTCCGATTCATCAAGTTTTCCGAGGTAAAATCATCATAATTCAGGTTTTCCAGGGCGCCTCCGGGCTGTACCCGGAATTTTCGAAAGCTGCTAATCTGAGGCGGTAAACGCTCATTTGCTTTGCAAAGTTAGTGCAAAACCATAATCCATTTTTGTAAGTTTCAAAATCCGAAGATTTATTGGAGTTTGATGCATTTGTGTCTGAGACGAGCCTGCTAAAATTCGGTGATTCCATCAAAAAATCTATACAGAAATTATGACAAGCTCTGAAAAGTAGAAAAAAGTTGTGCTGTTTCCTGTAGGGTTTGCTCCATCCATCCATTACTTGGACTCCTTCTGAGGTTTGTTATAAAATTTTAGAAAAATTGTGAAACTTGGCCATCTCAAAAAGCATAGGTCGCAGATTTTGACTCTTTTCTGGAAGCTCACTGACTGTATTGCAACACCTTCATAACCATTAGAAAGAGAATGAAATGCTGTATCAAATGCTGCCAGAATCTCTTACACATCTTTGTTCTGCGAGATGTGGCATACGTTTGAAAAAAGCGACATTACTTTCGGAACGACCTAATACATAAGCCAACCTGGTCAATTAAAACGTGAAAATCTTGTGGAATCAAAAAGAAAAAGAGGATGATTTTGTACCGAACATTAAGTATGCTGCCATCTCAAAGTTACTAGAAGTTATATCTCGAGCCTTAGAGCGCTAGTATATAGGACTATGATAATTTTTACCTCAGCCATTAACGCTGTTTTCTATACTTTAACATGCACTTCTGCGCGAGTGCTGCTAAAACTTCATAATTGAAGTGGTTTGTATCTCGGTAGTTGTAAAAATCGCGCACAAGTAACTGGCTATATAAACTGAGCATTCCGAAAGCTTTTTCCGTTTTCAACTTGTCATAGAAACACGTAATATGAAGGCAGGCAAATGTTTCAAAAACTATTCGACGCAGCTTTTTCAATTTTCTTGTCAAATCATTCTTGTGTTGCTTGCTCTTGTAAATGAAATAATTGCCGAAGTTTTGAATCCATGGTTTCATGTGGTAATTTTGAGAGTATTCCTGCTAAACTCCGAAAAGCTTTGACAGCAGTCAAATAGCATAAACCAAAGGCAATGCAGTGCATTCTTTTGGACTGATAGTTGGCTTCTCAAAATTTTTAAAAATCATATTTCCGATACTATCAAATTTCCTCTTAATCATATTGAAACACATGAATCAGACTGAGCAAGTACGGAGTCATTCGATGCATCTTCTTCTCCCTCTGCTAAGAAGGGTATTTTCTCTCCGATTCGTGGGGTCTTTGGCGATAAAATTACCATAACTCTTGATTTTGAACCCGCCCCAGGTTGTACCTGTGCACCTGCAGATTGCGATATTTGATATTTGATTTTAAAGCGGTAAGCGAGTGAAAATAAAACCAAGTTTTTACCATAAAATCGTTTTCACTAGAATTTTCCTTGAATAGTTTTTGGTCCTGGCATATGTAATCTTTCTTTGAAAATAACTTTTGGTATTGACAATAAGTTGATCTTATCATTGAAATCAATCCCCTACTACTCTTTGTAAGCTGAAGTTTTCATTGTAGAGAGTTCAGCCCTAAGAAAGTCGAAGGTAATAAGGAATATAAGCTCTTTTTCAATCTCGCGCTGTGCTCGCAGATTCGTAGTATAGCGGTCAATAGTTTTTGCGATGCCGCTTGTTGAATTCTTGTTTCGTCGAAGAATCAGCAACATAAAGTGCGGTTCATAATTATACGAACACCTTGAATTTTGAAAATTTTTGGACTTTTTGGAAGAAACTCAAAAAGCCGTTGGTACCACGCGATAGAGCACAGCCGAAAACGGTATATGATCCATAAAAATGGAAATCGATATCAATCTTAGGAGTGTTTTTGCGCCTAATGCGAATTTTGAGCGTTCATAATTATACGAACACCTGAAACAAAGGTCCATTTTTCATTCAAGATTGCAAACTTCGAGTCCAAATTTTTTGTAGAGTTACAGTAACAAAGTCTGACATATCTGCCACACACTAAACCCAGTGTAGTTCAAAAAGAGGATCTTTACTTTTTTCGGATTGCTTTAAATGCTTTTGGAGTGATTGCGCTCCAAAAACATTCATTCTTCTGTAGTTCACGCACTCTAATTAGCTTCTACCAAGACTATGAGATAAAGCTGCTCCTTGGATAGGTATTTTGTTTGACTCTTGGAAAATCTATGCGTTTTCGTGCCCCTTTTCAGCCAAGTTCCAACCTCACCCTAAAGTTAGCACGATTTCGAGCCTCAAAACTCAGCTTTACTCCCGCGCAAACACTTGATATGAAGCAGCTGCATTGTTTGCATGATGATGTATCCATGTCAAAGCTTTTGGGTTTTTTGTAGAACTGATCTTGAGGCTATGTAGCTACAAACCAAATAAAGGTGTGACTGCAATAGTAAAAACAGTGGTTTTGTTGAAATGACGTCTGCGTGGCCGAAACAAACGCTCAGTGCTGCTGATTTTTTCTAGCCAAATACACTGTCTTGTGAGCTTCTACATAACATAAGCTTACCTCATTGTAGGGCTTCAGAAGCTGAGTTTAGAGGCTTGAAATCGTGCTTACTCTAGGGTAAGTTTGGAACTTGGCTGAAAAACGGCACGGAAACGCAAAGATTTTCCAAGCGTTAAACAAAACACCTATCCAAGGAGCTTATTTTATCTCATAACCTTGGTAGAAGCTAATTAGAGTGCGTGAACTACAGAAGAATGGATGTTTTTGGAGCGCAATCACTCCAAAAGCATTTAGAGCCATCTGAAAAAAGTAAAGATCCTTTTTTTGAGCTGCACTGGGTTCAGTGTGTAACGGATGTTTCAGACTTTGTTACTGTAACTCTACAAAAAATTTGGACTCGAAAGATTGCACTCGCGAATGAAAAATGGACCTTTGTTTGAGGTGTTCGTATAATTATGAACCGCTCAAAATTCGCATTAGGCGCAAAAACAAATAAATTAGGTATTCACTTACTTTTTGCTTACCCTTTGCGTGAATTTTGCTCTTTTATCTGACGTATAGACGGGCTGCTTCATTCGGACGTAATCATGCAGAATATGTACAATAGTTGAGCAATTGTTCATCTGCAAAAACAGTTATATTATTCAAATTTCGCATTTTCACCACAAGAGAAGAGGGAGAAGGTGAATGGAAGAAATTTTAAACTTATTTGGGCTAAATATAATTTATAAAGGTGCCAAAGCTATGAATAAATGATGCTGAAGGGCGGCTGAGCGATTTTCTCGAAACTTCACAGTCATATCTTGCTTCAGGGCTTTCGGTGGCAGCTATTGATAGTGGACCTCTTCCGCCTGCGCACATTGGTTCCGGGTCAGGAATCACACCGCGCGCGGGGGGCTTTCGCCGCGCCCAAATTCTGTGCCTCACAAACACTCTCCGGTGCTAAAGTCGCACGGCGCCACAGTAGGGAGTTAAGGGAGGGGGAGGGGAGGCAGATACTCGATGCCATAAGTAACATTGCGGCAGGAGTACTGACGGGAGCTGAGGCCTGTACTGCTTGACGTCGCATTGCGGCGTCGTGCGAAAATCGTGACTCCCGACCCGTACCAGTGCACATCACACTCTGCTCCTCCTGAGCCATCATCTCTCAACGTCATGGACATTCCCCCCCCCCCCCCCGAATAATCAAATAATGCGAAAACCGTGAATTAAGCGCTTCTGGATGATTTGAATGGGAAAAATAAAGTTCGAAATGAGAAGAAAATTAGGAAATAGGTGAACTTATAAAAAAATCAGTTTTTCTATATTCTCTTCAAGGATGATTACCCGGAACAAAATTGTATACTGTGTTTCTAGTTTTTGAGGTGGGATTTGGAAGGTCAAAGTGGAACGACTGAAGCTGGGAACGAAACGAAAAACAGTAATCCTGAATCGCTTCCAGGTCTAATGAGATTTCAAGAATAATACACTATAGTATAGGCTTCTGGAGTAAAATTTCAAGCAACAGCTGAGGGTGTTGTTCGTATACATAGTACATATCTGTGCAAAAGGTTGACATGATTCATTAGTCTTGCGTATTAGGCGATTTTCCCTCAACAAAATATTATTCTTCACTATAGAAAGTATATTATGCGCTTCTGAATATGTTCAGATAATCATATGGCGTATAAGGAAGATATAAGCTAATAAATAGAAACCCACATTTCTTTGAATAATTTTTTTGCAATGGGTACGAAATCTACGGACCAACTTACTACTTAAAAGTGTGCTGAGTTGAGATTGATAAAGTAAGCGAATGCTGAAGAGAGACAAGTGCAACAAATTTTTCTCTTGTACTTCTGAGTTTCAAAAGATCACACTTAAGTGCTTCCTATGAAATAGTGTGATGTAACTTATACATTGACCAGTGCGTCACCTCTGCTTCGCAGAGGCTCGCTCTTCATATGCCTTACTCATTCTTGACTAATGCTGGCAATAAAACTCACCGCGCAGTGCCGATTATCGCGAGTAAAATGTTAACAACTACCCATTCCAAATGCTTTTTCATGTGAGGTCGGTGATTTCGCGTGGATGAAACTTTTCGCAGAACAACAAATGCAAATTTGAATAGGTTTTGGACTCTTTCTGGCTTGGTAGCTGTCATAAGGACAATAGGCAACGTGAGCTACATCTTTGTGCAAAATTTTTCTCAAATGCTTAGGTAAAACCATGGCAAATTAACCATTTACGCAATCATTTCTTTTTGGCGTTTCTCGTAAAGTAGTAGACCTTTGTCCACTTTTTTAAACTAAAGTCCATGGCTTGCACATCGGCATGCCAAACACATCCCCGACTTTGCAAAAAATGGTGATACAGAACCAATTTTGCTAGCCAGAACCCAAGCGGTTCCGTTTGACGCGCAATTTCTGAGGGATCCACATAACAAAACCACTCGTGGTTTTGTATGGTAGGCTCTTATGTTGGTCGCATGCAATGTGCAAAATTTGGGCTCAGGACGTTGGCTGGAACTCGCTCTACGAATTTCGTTACAGACAGACACACAGACATACATACACACACAAAAACACGTAAACAACCTTAGCCCGTTATTATAAGTTATGATATTTTTCAGGTTGATTTATTCTCTTATCACAGCTCTACGTCCAAACATTGACTAACCATTTTCAAACCACTCACTTTCTAACATTTTCATTTCCATTTCTAACAATGAAAATAGCTTCTTGAACTCCATAGCCACTTCTTAAGAAACCGTGTTTTGCGATTCCACTTTTTGAAACAAATGTGTAAGTTCTAAGCAAGTAAAGAGGGGTGTCTTGCAAAAACTATGATCCGAAAGGCAGCCATGAAAAATTTGTTCGCTTAACTTCTAAAAGTGGATTTATTAAAGACCAAGGCTTAATTTTGATGGATGAAACTGAAAACTGGCAAGCATCCACTTTCTTTTCGCATGTAGTCGGATAATGCCTTATATAACGAACAGTTCCGAGGTACACAATACAGCAATAGTACGTCTTTCAGTCTCTGTTCAGTTCTTGTACAATGTTTGGATTGAGAAACATCTCATTCGGGGAAATTGGTCACATTGAGAAAGTAGGAGGAATGCATATGTTCGATTGGAGTATCCCACCAGATGCAGATTTTACACCAACTGTCACGTATAGCGTTGGCAACTAATGCGGCCCTTTTACTCTTAATCTGCTTGCCTGCACTGCGAATTTTTCCTCTTATCGATCTATTCACTGAGATTCTACTGCCTTTGTCATGGACTATCTCAGATTTTGCATAAATAAACGGATTCAATCGATATTCACCTACTCAAACAATCGTCGGGGCAGGCGGTCCGCAAACTCGCTCTCTCTTGCAGGCGATCAGTAGAATTTTGGGGCGTGGCCAAACCTTCGGCAAGCGGTACTTCCTTCTTGGACCTGCGTTATACAAAGCCCTCGCCGCCACAGTCGGCACGCGCGCTGAGCTGGCTTACGTTATTCCGCACCCACTTTGCAACGGTGCGCATGAGCCATGCGGCAATTGTGCGAACGGAGCCTTGTCCAGACTCATCGCTCGCGATGTCGCGACTTTTTTGAAAGGTTGCATGAAAGCACTAAGAAAAAATTGCTCTTTCAGATGTTAACGCGCGAAATCGTCTGCCGCGATAAGGTGCTGGATTGTAAAAAAAACTTTCATTTTTTCTTTTTTTATTTGGTTTCATCTTGCTATCATTTAAGAAAACAAATGAATATTGCAATGAAATTCGCTTATCAATACAACCTTCGAAGTCCTAGTCACGTCTCGTGAATAAGTAAAATTTCATAAACAATCTCAAAGTAGAGCTAAGGAAGAGATCGCCTTCCACCTAGAACAAAAGCATCGAAATAAAAACAAACAAAATGAGCTCAAGTTAAGGCCGCACGTAAGCATTGCGCAAGACTACTAATCTCAACTTGCAATCTAGGCCACACCTTGCGATGACAATTACCCTATTTTCAGGTGTATAAGAAGCACCCTGTTCGTTCTAAAGGCGTACACGCCAAAAGACTGCCTGTTACGATGGGGCGCGTTAAGTGAGAGCAATGTGCGAGAAAGCGACCGCTAAATAACTATATTGTGGCAAAACAAATGTGGGACAAAATAAATCGAAAAAAAATTGAAAAACACTGAGGTATTTTGGAAAACGAGTCTTTTGTTTTTATTTGAAAATAAAACGAATATGAACCAAATAAAAAAATACACAAGCTCTTCAACTTCGCACCTTCGTGGTCAGACGTAGAGCTTTCAATGTAGATTAATGAGAGTCTGATTCCAAACATCTAGTTCGCAGTTCATCGTAACGCATTTTTCATAAGTTATGCCAAATATAACACAACAATTTGTGCTACTAGTCAAAAATCTGATAACATTTAAAAAGCTCTACACAAGCGCAAATACTTGTGTAATGAGTTCAGCATGCATGAAGATCTTGCTACACAATTTCTCAGATTTGTTAGGGAACTTTTTTTCCAAACGACCCTTTTCACTTGGCACCATATGCTGCAAGTTCCTACCGTGCTCCTACAGTAATCAAGATAGATTCTTAATTCGCTTCAGATACTAATTCTAAGTTGGAGCTAGCTCTACAAAACAGTACCTAAAGCATCTCGAAAGATCTCATTACTAAAGAGTTAATAGCAGCTAAAGCCAGGAAGTTTTATGGGCATTAACATTATTCTATAACAAATGTATCAGGCAGATATGGTCGTCAAATTTGCTAATAAGGGAACGATACTTGGTGTCCGTGGCCTTTTGAGATATAATGCATACCATTACACTCGTCTTGGAGCGCTGATTCCGAATCTGACTTCCGTTTTTGCTAATCTTTTCTCGTAAAAAAGTTATGAAGGATTTTCGCGCCGAAGGAGATGTGGTCGAAATGCCAAGACCGCCGCTAAGATGTGGTGTAGTGGCTAGTGCGATAGCCCTCGCAAGTTGATGCAGGTTTAGTCTCGAGTCCTTTTGTGTTTTTAAGTTTTGCATTGCCTCAATCAAGCTTTTTTTAGAAGTTAGGCATCCTTGACCGTGTTTCTTTTAGGCGAGCATTGACGCGAAAATCCTTCATAACTTCTTCTAGAGAAACGATTAGCAGAAATGGAAGTCAGATTCGGAATCAGCGTCTCAAGACGAATGTGATGATATACGTTTCATCCCAAAAAGCCACGGACACCAAGTATCGTTTCCTTGTAAGATGTCAAAATACTACTCGAGCTTATGATTTGAGCATCGGATATGATGCAGTAAAATACATCGTATCCCTGATAAAGTTTGTACGTAGAGAGGAGACAGATACTCTGCTTTCGTCAACTGTTCCTGCACAAAATTCAGTAATCTCTCTGCCCGAAACAGTACAGTCCGTCCTATCGTCAGTGGTGTTGCGAATAAATCATTGCGATAGTAGGTGAAGGCTTCGCAACACTTAATCTGACAAGGACAAATTGTTTCTTGTTATCTCATGTGATACAACTGCACGCGATAACATGAGACTGCAGTTTATATTTCAAATGACTGCGACAGCAAGTGAAGGAATTGCGATTTTTATCCGACATGGGGTTCCGAAAGCGTTATTATCGCGTGAGATCCTCCACATGTAGTTGAATAGCAGAAGTACAGAATTTGACAAAAGCATTTGCCACAGTAAACCAATCGCAACTCTTATCGTGACATAAACGCGAATGAAACTATTTTATGCAACACATCGCTAAAAGCAAGACAATGATGTACGGCATGTCTATAAAATGCGAGACTAAGCAAAGAGCAGATTATATTCTACGAGGAATTTCCAGGTCAAGTCATTCCGAATACCGCTGCAGACAAAGGCCCGTAGTAAACTACCGTCAGGGCATCTCCTCTGAGGCGGACCGGAGTTGATATCTTGGCGCCTCAGTCCAGCATCCGGCGAGCTATTGATCTGGATGCAGATCGCTTCCTGGACATTATAATCAAGTGCGTTCTCGAAAAAACAGCTACTTGATTCGATTTGGTTAAGTGTTTAAGCCAGTGGAATTACACGCGCGCGGCCGTGGTTCGACTCCGCCTAGCGACACAACTTTTGCTGCATCGCCGGGCAATCTTTGATAGCGGCCACTATCCAATCGATGATGACCGCTATCAAGGATTTCGCCTAGCAAACGCAAAGATAAAACAAAAAACATTTTGAGCTCGATCGTCAATTAATCTTGGCATAGTCCATATAACTTTGGTATGATATTTGAGCAGTGGCCAAGATTGGTATCGATTTTTATTTCTCGGCTAACGTTTCGGAGTACAACTCCTTCTTCGGAGCCTGAAAGATCAAAAACTATGCGAAACTGTTCCTCTAAGCACTCAGTCACCTAACAGATACCGTTCAACACAAGGTAGTTACAAGATGAAGATAGAGACCGTAACTAAGCTAATGCTTACCTCAAAGGCCAGCAATGGAGACTCAGAGCAGGCCACCTAATAAATTCAATGAATAAGCAAGGTAAGCATTAGCTTAGTTACGGTCTCTATCTTCATCTTGTAACTACCTTGTGTTGAACGGTATCTGTTAGGTGACTGAGTGCTTAGAGGAACAGTTTCGCATAGTTTTTGATCTTTCAGGCTCCGAAGAAGGAGTTGTACTCCGAAACGTTAGCCGAGAAATAAAGATCGATACCAATCTTGGCCACTGCTCAAATATCATACCAAAAAACATTTTGTTACGAAAATTTTGCGACAAAACGAAATGGTTGCACCGAGAATTCAATGAAATGAACAAATGAGTCCTTGTTTTGGACAGCTTCAAAAAAAACCAGTAAAGTTTACAAAAAAAAGAAAAATTTGTTTTTTCTGTCTTCCTCGCCAAAATCAGCTGTTCATCGATCCTCTCCTTTTCGGGCGCGGTTGTGCAATTTTGCGCCGATTTTGTCCGCAGTGTTAGGCAAATTGCTGTGTATCGTAAGTTACTCAGGAGCAACTTACGAAAAATTTCTCTGCGTTTCCTCTTTAGCACACTATTTCTAGACATCATCGCTCATATCATCTCCCATGACCCGGCAGGGAGATCATCTCTCTGCCGAACTTCACCTGAGGCTCACCTCTCAGGTGACGTTGCATTCCTATAGCATGGGGAAATGGGCGGTCGTCATTTTACTGACAGAACCTCACATGAAGGTGTTAGGGGAGATAATCTTCCATGATCGAGCTTTACTACGGGCCAAAATTTGCGAATACATTAAGAAAATATGATGACGTTGAAAAGTTTTTTTTGAGAGTGGTTTTTTAGCCTAATTTGGTCCCAGTGAACATGATAAGCTCCTCCTATCTACAGTTTCACGAAGTCTACGTCGAGCACCAAGATCGCCAATAAAGATAGTCCGCTGGGAAGGCGACCGCCAGATGTCGTCGTCGTATTAGCAAGACTGACATCTTGGGAAGCGGGAACATTGAAACGGCAGGCGACGGTATAGGGAGCTCAAAACCAGAAGGTTAAACTCGCTCAACAGTGTGGTGGTGGCGTCGGGATCTGCGCGAGGGCGTAGCTGGATGGTATGGCGTCTCCAAACAAATCCTTCGACTTCCACATTGTAAAGTGAGCGTTCAGTTCTTGATTGCACACACGCTGGAGTCCAAGTAGGCTCTGATGGACTGCGGTAGTCGCGAACGTAGACGGCATCGTAGGCTTCGAATCTCCTTTTCTGGCCTCCATGTCGGCGGTTGTACATGGCTTTCATCGCCGGTTTCGATCCGGAAGAGTATTTTGATGCAGCAGTCCAAGCGTCAATGACAAATTTGGAGCGGAGTATCGATCCTTCGTCCAAAAACAACTCTGCGCGCGAAAAATCATCAGACGAAGACGTGCAGGGCCTACAGCGGTAACATAGCAGTGGCTTTAGTAAAGCTTTCGGGAGTTTTCTTTCACCTTGCAGCTTCAGGAGTCTTCTCCTGAAAATGACGACAAAGACTTCAGCGACATTCGATTGCGAGTGGAAGCGGCGTCCGAATGTGCTTAATCCTGTACTTTTTGCAGAAATCTCCGGAAAACTGGGAAAGGAATTGTGTCTGTTGTTCGAAACAAGCGTTTCTGGGTATCCAAATCTGGTAAAGATCTTCATGAGTTCCTGCATGGTAGCTTGCAACGTAGTCGACTGCATTTCCACGATTTCAGGCCAAGGGGAGTACGCATCCACGACAATGAGATCATGTTTTCCAAAAAGCGGTCCTGTGGAATCAATATGCAGGCGTTCCATCGGGCCATTTGCGATCGGCCATGGAGTTAATTCAGCTTTTGCTGGATTCATACCTGCAACTTGGCAATTCTGGCAGCGTTTGACAGTCTTTTCGACGTCTTCTTCTACACCAGGCCAGTAGAAGTAGTTGCGAGCAAGCAGTTTCATCCGGGTTTACAATGTTACTCTTAGCAGAATACTTTTCACAACATTTGTGGATGTCTACATTTTTTGTACAGCTGAAACCAAGTGTTAACTGTTTCGACGCAATAAATTGGGTTACACACGGTCATCAGTAACCCATCTTATCATATTTTCCAAGATACATAAAGGGCTCTGCGTAATCGCGAGAGTCGGTGATTGCGGCCATTGCTCGCGCACTGAACTGCCGGTTTTCTTTCTGCTTCCATACTTTTTTGCTAGAATATGTCAGATTTGAGTAGGTAAAGCATTCCGAAAGTACGGGGATTGTGTAAAGTTTGAAACCATACCGCCTGAGCGATGGCCGCAAACACACCGATTCCCACGATCTGCAGAGACATATGTTTAGCGTCCTATAAATACTTCCATTTGTATTACATTCCCGGCTCAACAATGTGCCAACACTCTCTCCTCCATCGAGCACTGTATTCTTCTACTCCCTCTAGCTCAAGGATGTGCCGTCTTCAAACTGTCCCTGATATGTGGAAATGGTCGTCGTTACTTATCCAGTTCACCTAATTCTACCCTTTTATCTTCAATATGATCGAATGTGTACACTCTGCCTCAATCGGGATCAGGCTGAACCCTCGGCGTGGATTTGCGCGCTCGCAGCGCAGGCGTTTGCGTTGCATGTGCGCGCTGTTGGAGAGGGCGAGGAAATCGAGGAGCAAACAAGCAGGCCGTGAGCGTGACCGCGAAACCCTAGCGACGCGGACTCCCGCCATGCCAATTTTGGCCTGCTTGGGATTGAGGCAGACTGTATATCGTCATCTCCTTATGGTCAAAACAAGGTCGGGAACGTGCTCACTGAAAAAAGAGAGTCAGTATTTCTCCATGCACCCAGGAAGACTTGACACGGAAGTCCCAGGTTTCTTGAAGTATCTTGGGTTTTAACATCCAGAAAACTTTTCAAAATCATTAGCTTTTCCCTTCTACAGCGTCATGGCACAATGAACATGTGGTGTTTTTTGCATTTTGTGTAAAGCTCGGCATAGTTCCGCAGAGCAGCTAATACTAAGATTGATGAAAATATCGTAGGTGAGATGTTTAATGTTCGCCGGCCTTAACAAAATCGATTCCCAACAACTATTTATTAGCAAGGAGACAATCGTGCAATTGGACAAAACAAGTGACCTTTCAAACTAAGGCCACTACTACAAAAGATCATAGTGAGCCGTCGGCCAGCGGCGGT
Organism: Cylicocyclus nassatus; assembly: GCA_958299035.1. Taxonomy (NCBI): domain Eukaryota; kingdom Metazoa; phylum Nematoda; class Chromadorea; order Rhabditida; family Strongylidae; genus Cylicocyclus; species Cylicocyclus nassatus. The sequence goes on from CATQJL010000001.1 coordinate 82,285,061, forward strand.
GAATCATGACGGCCGATATGAGTAAATAAAGGTGCGGTCGCTACTTGCAAAACTACAAAACAAGAGTAAGAGAGTTCGAAAAGGAGGTTGAGAAGCTACATTGAATAAGAATAAGAAAAGGTACGAATGCACACCTAAAGGCTTCCTACGGTCTCTTATATATATGTTCTACTAATGGGTATGAACATACATGGTCACATGAAACGTATAATAAAAATGGTAATCAAGTTAACATTGCCTAATGGAAAATACCCAAACTTCCTAACGAATCCATTATCCTTTAGAGGTTTTCGTAAGTTTCTTTCTCTTGTCCTGATAATTCGCTTTCGTCGTATTCGATGTCACTTCGCTGTTGCAATGTTTGCTTACTCACTCGTTGTGTAAACATAGAGTCCGCTGTTCGCACATGCGCGGAATATTCGACAAGGCACATTACATTTGTCAGTGTGCATTCTAAACAAAACCTTTCAGTATAGTAAAGGATGAATACAAACAGAGATAAGTAGTCTATTATCAATATTTAGCGCGTAGGGATTTCCTAGGCATATTACATTCAACGAGACACCAAAGTGTAATCAACAAACAATCAACACAACAAATTGGAAACGATTAGAATCAAATGAAGAAACTATGGCGAAAGAAGATAGTTCTGAAGAACGGTTTTGAATTAAGATAATTTGATAGTAATCATACCCTTCCTCATCGGTTTACCTACATCACCGCTGAAATCGTCATGAAGAATTAACTGAAAAATCTACTACATTTCAATTTTTCAAAGATTTATCTCACAATGTAGCCTCAATTTGGATAGAGGACTATATGTCGCCGAATTTGGAAGAGTCCCGCGCGGATTCCCTGCAGGAACGCATGTCCGCGCATGTACAAGGGTGCATATTTGTCGCAAATGACCGCGGGGACCGCCCTTTTTCGGCGACATATAGTCCTCCACCCCTCAATTTTATGAGCAATCAGGCAAGCTCTCTCTTGGGCCAACAAAGGTGGGTACTTGGAAGACCATCGCTCCTCTCTCATTCATGCAGAATTCCCGTGAAGGCTGAAGCCCACTATAAAAATGAGAGTCTGATCTCCTAAAACGACTACCAGAGCTGACTGCTGTCGTCGCCGCGCAGCTTCTTCCCCTCCCACATTTATAACTTTTGTATATAGCCTGTAAATAAGCATATATCTCCCTTACAACTCACTAACCACCGCCATACATAGAAAGAGCTTACAGGGAAGCGTCAGGACTCGCAGTGGAGTTTTCCAACGAAATGTATATAGGTTTGTAGGTCCTGGCACGCAACTTACAAAACAGCCTTCCGTATCTGCCAATCGGTCCTCCGGGCCGAGATATAAGCGTTTGAATTTCGCGAGATCGCGCGTCAACACAAGTACGCGCGAGCTACCTCAACATTGCATGGTGGCGTAGCGCAGTGGCAAGAGGTCGGGTTCATGATCCTTGAGGTCCAGGTTCGAATCCTTTCCTCGGCAGCACTTTTGCATTCACTTATTTTTGTATTCGATGATAAGCTGAACGTTCTAGCATCATCACTAACAAAATTTATTGCAAAAGTAAGCTACTATAGTCTATTTTGGAATTAGACAGCGGTACGTTCGAAACTTGCAGTGATTGAAACAAAAGTACTATCTTTAATACAAGCAGTAGCACAAGTTAGCACATCCCAAAGCGTAGTAGTCTATATCATGTTCTCACCTGAGCTGGTAGTTTCTTATCTTGCCAAGGAGTTTGGATGTTCGGAACCGGCACGTGCACCGAATCGGAAGGAAAGGAAGATTATAGATGGCTTCATGTCTATCTTGCGTGAAGCGCTGCACGAGAGCGTGGAAGTTGAATCAGATGAAGAGATGGCCATGGAGAATATTGAAATAGACCCTCTTTGGTCTGCCGGGGATGACGACAAAGAGCAAACCAAGGGAAAAGGTTCCGTCAAATTTGGAAATGTAGTGGTGCAAGAGGAAACGGTGTGTCTGACTTGAGTTAAATTATTTTTTATTAGTCTTAAGTACTGTATAGGTGCAAAAAGCTATACAATTCTACCGATCCTCGGAACAAGGATATCGGTCACTGTCGTGTATGAATAGAATGTTTCGATTCATTACCAGCCCGTATCACTTAAGAAAATTGAGGCAGTTTGAGCAGGAAGGTGAGCTGCAGTTATTAAAAAAATTTAATTTGATATTCAAAAAAGCTGTACACGTCAGGTAGAGTTCGCGCCGACAGATTGCTTCAGCTACGTGCACTAGCAGAGAAGTTACGTGAAGTGGTCTTCTCAAAGTTTAATAAGGGCATAATTTTACACGACTCTGACATACGTCAGCTAGCCCTCAAACTGAACAGAGAGGAGTTTCTTATTGAGGATTTCATAGCAAGCGGTTCTTGGATAGATAGATTCAAAAGGAGTTGCGGGATTGTCTCCAGAAGAATAACCACATTTTCATCGAGAAGGAGATTTTTGGAAGCCCCCGAAACTGCCGCCAGAGCGCAAGCATTTGTATCGGAAGTGAAAAAAGGTAAAATGCAAATTTTTTTGGTAACATAGCTGTTGGAATCAAACATTGTGATGCAGAAATGGAAGCCTGGCCCCTCGCTTTGGTCTGTAACGCGGACCAAAGTGGCTTCTTGAAAGAGATGCACAGTGCTCGTACTTTGGCCCTAAAAGGAGTAAAGAAGGTGGAGCGCGTCGTACAATCAAAAGCCGCTACCCAACATTCCTTCACAATGATGCCCATCATTTACGCTGATGGGCATCTTGGGAAGAAACTATTTGTTGTGCTTCAGGTTTGAAATTTTATCCGCATTAGGTATTGAAATTTTTGATTTACTATCTGTAATAGGAACCGCATGGCACGTTTCCCCAAAGAGGATTCTTTCAAACGCACAACCTTGAAGTCCGTTCCAATACAACACATATTATGAACAAAACCCTCTTATTGGATTGGATGCAGTCGTGTGTAGGGTCCACTGATTCTCCCGCGTCTACACTTCTTATTGTAGATTCTTGGAACGCATTTAAAGATCATTCTGCTATGAGGTCTGCTTTGCCGCATGACAAGCAGATAAAAATCATGAATATACCCGCTGGCGCAACATCCCAAATTCAGCCTTTGGATGTTTACTTTTTCATGCCCTTTAAATGTATGTATAAACGTATTGGCTCCTACATAGCGGCCCATGAGATAGATTACCGAGTAGACGCTCGCGATTCGATCCTTTGCATGCTGTCCCTCGTCTATCATCAGTTTTGTGCCCCCCGTTTTAAAAACTTTTTATCGTATTCGTGGCACGCAGCAGGTTATATCGATGAGCATCCTGGAGCCTTCCTTACTCCTGTGCAATACTGCTTCCCATCCGATCTTGTAGGGACTTGCCAAATAAGTAATTGTGAGGAAGAGCACTTTATTCGCTGTGCCTATTGCGAGCACCTCATTTGTTTTCAACATTTTATTGTAAGTTATCATATGTGTACATCACCATAAAACCGCTTGAAGTACCAGTAGGCTACTGTATTTTTGCAATAAAATTTGTTAGTGATGATGCTAGAACGTTCAGCTTATCATCGAATACAAAAATAAGTGAATGCAAAAGTGCTGCCGAGGAAAGGATTCGAACCTGGACCTCAAGGATCATGAACCCGACCTCTTGCCACTGCGCTACGCCACCATGCAATGTTGAGGTAGCTCGCGCGTACTTGTGTTGACGCGCGATCTCGCGAAATTCAAACGCTTATATCTCGGCCCGGAGGACCGATTGGCAGATACGGAAGGCTGTTTTGTAAGTTGCGTGCCAGGACCTACAAACCTATATACATTTCGTTGGAAAACTCCACTGCGAGTCCTGACGCTTCCCTTGTTAGCTAAGGGCTTATCCTGTCATAGAGATCCCGGTAAGATAACGATGGTCTGCTTATGTCAAGAACGCTTTACTTGGCCGTCAATGGGAGCCGTAGGCCTGCCCATTTGAAGAAGACGTGGATGAATGAGAAGCACATCCTTGCTCTAATGTGCGAGAGATGCGGAGAATTATCATCACAGTAAAACATATTTTCACGTTATGAAAGTGAAAAGCCTGTTCGCGTGCTAGATGTCACATACCAAACACAGTATGCCTATTGATGTCTAACACATAAACTTCAACTGCCTTTTGATTGGACATGTACTTCAACGAGCTTCAAAAGGCAAGCAATAAGAAGCATAGCACAGATGAATCTAACCAGTGTAACCACAGTTTACTCAACTTTGCTGTTGCCACTGGTTACTTATTTATTCACAACACCAACGTTGTGCCAAAAATGTAGAAAGCGGTAGCACAAATTGAACACGTGTAATTTCGACTAAGTGAAAGACAGGTGATGAGAGTCTCCAGCTGGAGTGCAGGACGTTCTCAATCTTCTGTAGGCAAGTATTCCTCTCCGATTTCCTGTTCTTCTAACAGGACGCAAGATATAGCTAACAGGGCTGGTTGGCCACTTATCCCGAGCGGACGAATCCGCCAGAAACTGTGGGCGAACAAGAAGGTGGGACCTTCAGCAAGGGCTCGCCAACTATGACTTCTTCGAATGCGTTCCAGGCGAAGAGACTGCAACTGTGTGGATACCCTTCAAAACGAGCGATTAACGCAATAAGATTCTGAAATCGTCATCATCTAACTTGTTGCAAAAAAAAAGCTAAACCTTCTTCACAAAAAGTGACTACAGTTTTTTTCAAAATCAAACATCTGCTATTTTCAGAGTTTGCAAAACATCTATCGAAGCAGAAGCTTTTTTTGAAATTGAACAGAATTCTCGCAGGAGTTCAGGTCTCTGGTCAAAAGTCTGGACCATCTTGCAGCGCGACATACGAGTGAGTTAAAAGCTGAGGAAAAAGTTCTCCAATTTTCGATAACACGAAACCGACTGTCCAACTTCCGCATGATCTGAAGATCCAAAACTGACTAGGTCTTAACTATCTCAAGGCGGAGGATGCTAAAACAGAATAGGAAGTCATTGCGTATGCACTTTAGACTATGCATTTTCATTACGATAGTCTAGTCTTATAGGAGGGTAGAGATTGAGGGTAGTCAGGTGAGGGATAGCAACGTTATTCTGCTGCTTTGGTAAAGTTTTTTGTACCCTTTCTAATTTTTTGATATCCTTTTTCAAAAATGGGCTCCAAACCAGAGAGACACATTCTAAGTGTAGCAAAATAAGTTTCATACAGCTTGACCAAAAGATTTGGATTATTACTATAGATACTTTTCAATATGAAAAAAGAGAAAGAGCTTTCTTACAAGGGAAGTTCGCCGAATCGAAATGGCCGATTAATACGTGGTATATACCCTGACGCGGGGCTCGGGAGGTTAGTATCAAATGTGCGCCCATTAGCTGCGACGCGTTATTGTGAAGCAAGTTATGGCCCCTGAAGTTTTTGGCGTGTGCATGTCTAGAGAATGCACAAATGCTCCGATTGTGGTCGTGTGGTGTAGTGGTTAGCGTCTGGGACTCAAAGGTGACCGGTGAGGGTTCGGATTGCTGTCCACATGTTTTGCGTTCTTCTCAAAATTCATTTTTTACCTGTTCTATGCATTAGTTATGTAAAAAATGACACATACAGGTGGCTAAACTCTACTAATTATACATCCTGCGGTGTCTCACAAGGTAGCCCATTAGCAAGAATCAATACGACGTGATACAACTTGGAGATTGTCAATTAAATACTACGTGCAATCGAAGAAAGTATGTGGGAGTGAGTATTTGGCAAATCTTCAAAGTCAATTGAAAAGCCTCGCTAAAAAGTCGTTGCTATGTACTATGAAAATTTTACATATGAAGCATTGGTCGAATTTTCGTGAGAAAAATCATCCCGTAACCCGTGTGTGTCATTTTATACCTCAATAATACATGAAACAAGTAAAAAATAATTTTTGAGAAGAACGCAGAACATGTGGGCAGCAACAGGATTCGAACCCTCACCGGTCACCTGTAAGTCCGAGACGCTAACCACTACACCACACGACCACAATCGGAGCATTTGTGCATTCTCTAGACATGCACACGCCAAAAACTTCAGAGGCCCATAAATTGCTTCACAATAACGCGTCGCAGCTAATGGGCGCACATTTGATACTAACCTTCCGAGCCCCGCGCTCGGGTATATACCACGTATCAAACGGCCATTTCGATTCGGCGAACTTCCCTTGTTAGTGACCAAGACCAAGTGAAGGGAAAAATCAAGTTAATCATCAACGACGACGCCTAAATCTCTGTCAGTGCTGCAATTCCCCAATTCCCCAAGCTGATTCCATCATAGACACAAGAAGAATTAGGACAGTTCCTCAAGTGCGGAACGGAGTGTGTTATATACATATGGTTACTAAATGTAAGCGGCTTGATAATGTATCGTTTCGCTGAGAGGGGGCACGTCCCTTCTCCGTGGAGTTATGTTTACAATCTACCAGTGGCGTACCGAGGGGGAGGGGCGGGGGGGGGGGGGGCGCCCATGGGTTATAAAAATGTGCAAGCGACTTGTTTGTTTTTGTAAACAATCTAAATTATTTTTAAAATTTTTTAAAAATTCAAATTAGCCTTGTAAAAAAATTTTTTGGGGGTTTAGGGGCTGGGGACCCGCAAAAATTTTGGGAAGCACTCCTAAAATTTTTTCGGAGTGCGTGGTTGCGTGCCACGCACTTTCATTCGAACAAAATTTTTGTCGCGCCCCCCCCCCCCCCCGAGCGGAAATCCTGGGTACGCCACTGCAATCTACGTATGTTAGCTTATAACCAAAGTATCACGTTAGCTTATCACCGCATTTCGACGCAAGGTTTCGTATCGTTATTCTAGTCTGGCTGGAGTTAGATTGAAAGTGATTTGATGGTGGATGATTTGGTTCACATTTTTTGTTTATTACACTGTATTACTAACTTCTCGTTTTGCTTTAATCTTTATGGAACGCCTTGAGCATATGAATTGAGATTGAAGTGAAATGAGTTCAAGCGGTCACATTTTCTGATTTGTGAGGTAACGATATTTGCTGCAAGTTCACGCCAGTATGCAGTGTTGAAGGCACCGTCCACACTAAGTTGAGGGTGTTGAGCTTTTGGTAGCATATAATAGTAGGGCCCCCCATCAATCCAGTGCCCAATTCGCGGCGCAAAGTGCCGCTTCGGAAGCGAGAAAATCGCTTCGGAATAGCGAAGATGCACGAGGACCCCCATCCATGCCCGCCCTTCCCCATCCATGCCCACCCACTTGTGCGCGCCCATCCAATCACCGTTACGGAAAGCCGGCCGTGGGTTCTCCGGAAGGGGATTGTCGGGGTTTTCGCACATTTTCGTCTTCATATTCGAAATCAGGGACATGAGAAGGCCCTGGAACGACAAAAACGTGGAAGTCGAAAATCTGGGTGGACGGTGCCTTTAATATCTATCAAATACAGCATCGGCATACAAGATTTGACTTCGTCTAGTCCGCGAGTCGTAGACACCTTGCTCTTGGTATTCACAAAGATAGTAATAATACCAATAATTATATCAAAAGGTCCTATAGACTCGTGCGCATATACACCTATCTCCTTTATGCTCAAGCTCTCTAGTTCTTTTCGTGTGGTTTTTTCGTGCATTCGTTGGACCTTGTTTCTGCCTACAATGTAGACAACGTCGCCAATCTTCAAGGTGCTTTTTCAAAGGGAAGAAGCAACCATTTCTAGGCTTAGGGTTTTCTTACCTGGAATGGTAAGCAGAACAACGCAGACAACGTCATCGAAAATTGAAATGACAAGAAAAGCATGAAAATTCAAAGGACCCCAAATCAGATAAGCACTGTTCTGTTTTTTGGATTGAGAAAACCATGCTTTCTGTTTTTATCAGTAGTTTTTGAACCTTTGTTTCCTTCTTAATGATAGGCACTTCCGTGGTGTGACAGCGCTTGAGACTGCAGAAAAAAATTTGCTCTCCTTCGTTTTTCACCAATTGCGAAAGGGCTGGTCTTAAAAGCCTGCAATTCAAAATGCTTCCAAAAGTGTTTCAACCTTACTGCAGCATGTTCCCGGGTACTCAACAGTTTTTTTTTGCTTTTTTATTCAGTTTATCTGTTCCTCTCCTCGGTTTTTCAAACAAATTTTACTTTTATGTGGTACAGGGTATTGAACAATCTTCATTTTTGTGGCTCTGTCACTAGACTATCAAGGGTGTGGATCTGCTATAGGGTTTTCTAGCCTTTTAACATTCAATCGCACAGAAACAAGAGTTGCCGTACGCGATAAGATATTGTCGAGAGTAGGCGCTCTAAAATAGCCGAGCTTCTTGTCGATAACTTGGTAGTCGTGAAACATCAACGTTTATTCCTAATTTCCTTTCTTCACTCGAGAAGCTTGCGCTTATCTTCCTTCATTTGACGATGGGACCTCGAGATCTTCGAGCGAAGTGCCTTCACTCGACGATTTTTAAGTGAAGAAAAGAAACCTCGACGATGTTGAGGTTTCCCTTCTTTTGGATGAGATTTCCCTTCTTCTCGAAGATCTTGAGGTTTTCTTTCTTTTCGACGAGGTTGAGGTGTCCTTTCTTCTCGACGATGTTGTTCCCTTTCTTCACTTGATGAACTCGAGCTCGATGAGCTCGAGCTGGATGAGAACTTGATCAAGTCTTCCTCCGATGAGCTTGAACTCGATGAGCTCGAGCTCGATGATTCAAAGACATCTTTGAACTCTTTTCGGCGCACTTCAAACATGCATTTACTGACGCATTTCTTGATTTCTTTCCATTGTGGTCTGGTAATTATAGACGTGGCATTCGCGAAGCATGTTTTGACGCACTGTAAAAAACAAGGATAAACAAGATTGCACATTTTTGAAACACATCAATTTAGGGGGGAGCTTCCCATCCTTCCCCCCCCCCCCCCCGCCCAACCTTAGCTCCGCCTTTGATAGTAATCGGAGAGAAGTTAGCAGCCTTTACTCTCAAATTGTTCAACACATGCCGGGTAACACAGTAAGGGCCAATCATAAAAGTCGCTTCCTCCTATATTTTGGATGCACAATTTCTCCCGCAAATATAACCTTAATAGTTTCGAAGGAGCCAAGCAGTTTTGACAAATTTTCTGAGCAGAGAAATTAATTTTGAAAGCTTTTCTCATAAAATTTCTAGTATTCTGTAAAAGGCAAGAAGTTATCAAAAACGGACAGTTCTTTAGCACAAAAGTCATGTTGGTTTGCAATCTTCAAGAAACTCAAGGAAGTTGTGACAAGCTGTGCCTGAATAGATATTGGGTTGGTTAAAAAATATTTCTGTCGTTTCTAACGTTTGTGTAAGTGTTGCAAAATTATGGCCTGAGTGCATGGTAACTTGGAAAGAGGAATCACTGAGATTTGGGCCAATTTTATTTCCAAAATCAATTTTTCTATGGTGCAAAAAGTAAAATAGCCAGGTCTTCTGATCAGAATATGAAATGAAATCATGCTGTAGGAATCGAATTGCAGCTAACTGTGAAATGTACATCTGGTATTAAATTCATGCAATGAATTTTCATACTTCCCATTTGTATGAACATGTACTTAAGTTCAAAGATCCGATCTGTCCAAGGATTGATCTAGAAGCTTGCAAAAAACATAATCAGCAGGTCAGTTTTAATTGCGCTTAGCCATGTAGTCAGAGGTTATATGTACTCAAAACACTACTTTGATTTCCAAATATATTTTTGTTCAGAGGTAGTGAGTGCAACTACTTGCCTCACTACGTCTAATAACAAAAATTTGGAAGTCAAAGTAGTGTTGTTATCTATGCTGGCTATAAAGGTCTTGTTCGCCTTTTGACACCAATGGAAAATTCAAATAATGTGGTCCCATTGTAAATTTGAAATTAGCTCTTAACAAGAAGCCTTGGTTAATTAGCAGCTATTTGGATTGCTGACAGGTTTGAAGCTGCATTTCAAAACAAAGTTACATAAATATTTATAAGCCAACCTGATAGACTGAAGCGTGAAAATCTAGTGAAACAAAATGAAAGAGAGGATAACTAGGTCATTCCAAAAGTTTTTCCGTTTCTTCAACTTATCAAAGAAACCGTGGTGTAAAAACATACAAATGTTTCAAAAACCATCCGACGCAACCTTTTTCCCTTATTGGCAATCATGTTCTGTGCTGCTTGATCTTGTGGTTACTGAAATAAGTGCCGAAATTCCAAACCCATGTCTTTTTCCATGTCCAGTTTTGGTAATTTTTCAGTCTTTTTTTCTGGACTTTCGAAAAAGCTTCAATAGCAGCCAATTAGCGTAAAAAGTGAAATGCAGTGCAGTATTGTGGCACCTACGGCTGACTACTCAAGATTTTTGAAATACATTGATGCCATCGAATTAACTTTTGGTCATACCAAAACTCATAGGACTTCAGACTGTGCACAACTGAGGTACCATTTTATGCAGCTTCTTCTCCTCTTTCTAACCAGTGTATTTTCTTTCCAATTTGTGAAGTCTTTGGCGATTAAATTACCGTAACTTTTTTTTATTTTGAACGCGCCCCAGGTAACTGTGAAATGCTATATTTCATATTTGGAAGAGGTAAGCGCCCTGATGCTTTGGAAAGTTGGTGTGCAATCAAAATCGACCTTTGAAAGTTTCGACAATTTGTTAGTGTTTATGTATTTGGCGACTTCGCAAAAGTGAAAACTTTTGGAAAATATCTCAAAAACACTGAGAGGCCAGTTGAAGATGCGAAAAAATTGCCTTGCATCGCACTTTGCTTGCGCTAACTAACTGCTAGCAGAACTTTTTCAAAAGTTTCAAATGAAGATTTTGAGCTAAAGTTGGAAATGGTAAAAATCGTGAGTTCGAAATTTCGGCAACTGTTTCAGTGACCACAAGATAATCAGCACAGAAACATGACTGAAAAGGAGGAAGAGAAGCTGGCCGCACAGTGTTTGAAACGTTGCTTGCTTTTACTTCACGAATTTGACAAGTTGAAAAAACGGAAAGTTTTGTAGTTATGGAACTACCTAATACGCTTTTGAGAGAAAATTATATGTTCCGATGTGAGCCTAAATTGTTGACTTAATAACTTTTTATTTGAAAAGGTTGTGGCCAATTTGCGCCTCATAACTTTTCGACACTCTTATACAAAATAACCAACCGGTTGCAAACCATCTTGATCGATAAAGTTCTGATAACCTTGGAGACGCCATCGAAGTATCCTTTCCCGCAGTGGAGCAAGTGGATGTCCAGCAAAAGACGAAAAGACTTTTGGAGTTAAATTTATCAAGATTAGAAAGAGTATTACTTTGTAAAACATTGATTTCTGAAATAAGATACATTGTATAATACACAAAATAGGTTGAAAGCAGACCACTGTTGTGTGTTTCACTAACTGGGTGAAAGTAGACCACTATCGTGTGTTTGCACTAACTAGGATTTCAAAATAAAATGATTTAGTGACTTGGCAATCGACTTAAATACAGACTCTGTTTGATACAGCTGCTGCGTTCAACCAAAGTTTGTAAGCAAATAACTGAAGTCCCCTCAGGTGCGTTCCTTTGAACTAAAGGGTATTCCGCTGACATTTACAAAATGGCCAATTTGAATAAACTATCGTTTTGTACAGGGAATATAGTAAGTTACTGAGGCAGCTGTACGTGTGAGCAATCATCCGTTCTCCTATCTTACAGCAACAAATATTAGTAAACAGCATATATTTATGCACCAGAGAACTAATCAAATTTAATTATGTAGTTGTGTCCTTTTATTCAAAATGTGACGATTTGCTATTACTATCATAGAATTTGTTTAATGGAAGTAATTTATACTTTACTAATCCCTCTTACCATAAACGTGTGTATAGATTTCTCCAACGTCTCGCAATTTGTGCACGATAACTGCAAAATGTTGAAATTTGATTTCATGCAGGTTAAAATGGCAAAAAACTCTCTCCTCCCCCGTACTTGCACTCTCGTTTAGAGAGCGCTGTCAACTCAGGTTCTCGCTTCCATGTTTTTGTTGTTCCGGGGCCTTCTGGGCCTGTAGTAAACCCCCCGGGCGTCGTGACGTATAGCTCGGAGTATGCTGTGACATGTGCTGACTATCATGGAGCGAGGCTGGCAAAGCGGCTATCCTTTATCATTGCCGGCGGATGCAATCGATGCGTAGCGTCAGGGTAGTCGCACTTTGTCGCGATATGTCGCGACATATCGCGACATATAGCGACATATTGCGGCATGTTGTGACGAACAAGACGGCGAAATACTTTGTCCATCATAGAGACGCAGAGACATAGCGCAAGACTAGAGCTCGACTACGCCAACCTCGCATTAGGTCGCACATGCACACAGTTCTCTATAACGCACGTCAACCGCAATCAATATCAACAGCTGATAAGCGCCTAACTGTTCGAGCAATGCGCCTCTCCCTATTTTCCAAGTACTTCTGCTGCTGCCGCTTTGGTATTTGAAAAAAGGTGAGTTTATTTTAACTAAAAAGTATGTTAGACTCATACTTAGCCATATTTTTCGTACTTATGCAGTTTTTCTTCTTTATTTTTGCTATGCACCTTGTTTGAGCATAAAGTCCCTTCTTTGTGCCAAACTTTCGCAAATTCTTGATCTTTTCATCATTCTTGGCAGTTTCGACCACATATCTTTGCTGGTTGCTGTTCGTTAGCCATGCACCTCTCGTTTCCTTTCATTTTTATGAGAAAGGACCGTCTGGCGTTATGGCTAATGGAATAGCCCATTTTTGAACGGACTGAATGCTGATGATAATATTTTGATTTTTCTTGTACACTTTCAATATGTATTCTACTTTGAATTCCATTTTCTTTCAAAAAGAAAATTCTAATTTACGTTCCTTTGCAAAATTCAGTTTTCCAGCAAAAAAAGATAGTGTCGCCTGGAACTTGTACCCCCAATGTCTAGCACACCGGCCTCTCACACTGGCACTGCGCTAACTACAAGCTATGTTGAGTTGTTGAGCTGTTTCACAATAATTGCAAAAGTGGTAGCTAACCCTTCAACAATACTTACGGATAAGGCATGCATATCGTTTTCCCATACTGATTTGCTGCGACTGCTCTATTTGCTACATGTATCCTCTCCCTAGCAAAGCACGGCGTAGTAGCATACAGCGCAGCGAATGTGCGCGCTGCTAGACCATCTGTGTCGTGGCACGGAGCTGGCACGAATCTGGCACGGGCTGACACGCTCAATTTTTATTAAGGGCAACAGTCAAATATGGTCCTGCCATAGCGGATAATGGCGCTTCTTACAGCATGGGTACAAAGATAAGCATAATTCTGCAACAGACATAGATCAACTGCGTTTTCCTATATATTGATGAACATGAGATAATGAGTCAAAATATGGAGAAAGAGGCGCGCACACGCGAAGATAGTTAGTTATTGGATTTCCTTTAATTGATTTACCTGCTCTGGCAAGCATAGTATACTACATTCTTGCCTTGCTAAGCAAATACTCCACGGCATATCTGTACTCATAGCGCAGCTCGTGTGACCGCTGTTATCGCGGTCATCAGCGGTTCAATGACGCGCGGAGGTTCTCGTTTTGCGGCGCTCTGCGGATAGCTCGCTATAGTCTTGCGAGATACTCCGAGCTATCACGACATAGTCCCTCTATGTTGTGACAACCACAAGGGGTTTACTACGGGCCCTGTTGTCCCTAAATCCGAATATGAATTCGAGAATCTGAGACCTCGACATTCCCCGTGCCGGAGAACCCGATTGTCGGGGTAAATTTCCTAGCTTCCGAAGAGACATTTGGCTCTACGACTTGGGCATTGGCTTGATGGGGGGGGGGGGGAGGTACCCCATATCGCATGATGTCCAAAGCTCAAAAAACCCTAACTTAGGGCGGGCGGTTTTTTTTTCAACAATCCCTCCTGCCTCATCCGGTTCCTGGAGCCTCACAGCGTGGGACTTTAGAGAAGTATGTATTAAAATTTTTGGTTTTGCCAAGTCTGCAAGCCGTTTTCCTTCTAGAGGTAATTTACATATGTATAAATTTTTACATGAAATTTCAGCAAGAGAAAAGGATTGGAAACAAATTCCTACTGTATCAAAACATCTGAGATTACTAATTATACCGAACATGAAGGGGTTCGTTAATTTGGGAAGTTAGCTGGGGCATTGTCTGAGTACTCAGGTCATCGCCGGGGGCAGGCGGTCCGCAAACTCGCGCTTTTCTGCAGGCGGTCAGCAGAATTTTGGGCATGGCCAAACCTTCAGCGGGCGGCACCTTCTTTACTGTCGCATATTCTGCCAGCGGGCAGCAATACAGCATTTTCTGCGTGGCCTCGGCAAATAATTTCTTTCAGCGAGCGCTGGCCAAAGTTTCAGCAAGCGCTCAAACTCTTTTTACGCGGTTTCGCTCAGACAATCGCCGGGGGCAGGCGGGCACCGGAAAAATAGATTGCTGATCTCTCGCATCCCGCTTGCGGATTTTTTGGAAAGCAATCAGGACTTTTCGGAAGGCCGCTTGCTGAGTTCTCGATTCCTCAGAGATTCAGCAATATATCTGCAAAAGATAAGAGCGAAAAAAAATTCAACAGGCGGTCTCTCAAAAATCCGCTGACTCAGCAAGCGGTCTTCCGAAAAGTCCTGATTGCTTTGCAAAAAATCTGCGAGCGGGGTGCGAGAAATCTGCAATCTATTTTTCCGGTGCCCGCCTGCCCCCAGCGATTGTCTGAGCGGGCGTACGCCGAGCAAAGATAAGACTCTAGGTGGCAGAGGTGTAATCGATGGTTTAATTACTCGAATATGGGGTACCTTTTTTAAGCGGAAGGTGCCTACGGACCGCACGGTCCTTTGTGAATGACCGTGCGGCCTCAGTATTTTTGCATATTCTCGCGGAGAGTTCGCGAGAATACGGCCACTGCGCCGCAACTAATCTGTAGAAAAACCGCGATTGTTCTTCGAGCATTCGACTGAAAATTGGCCAGATTTCTTCCAAATTTCTGTAAGCGGACCGTAAAGAATCAGCGAACTATTTTTCCAGTGCCCGCTTGCCCAAAAATCGCATGGCCGCCTGCCCCTGGCGATTATCTGAGTAGCAGCTCGTAGCAGTCGCCAATAGTCCCTAGCTGCTGCTGGCCGCTTTTGTTCATAGAAGCGCAAAATCATCAATCCGCAAACTCGCGTTTTTCTCCAGGTGCTCAGCAGAATTTTGGGGTGTGGCCAAACTTTCAGCGGGCGGCACTTCCTTTACTTTTGAGTGCACCCGCCCACGCTTTCCATCTTCCACGCTTTTTTTCCTCCTGTCGTCGCCATCATACAGTTCGATCCCATATATCATATTTGATGCCATACCATATATCATATTTGATGTCCATTTGTTATTGTCTTGTTGCTGTAGATTAATTATCTTAGGAATGCTCAATTTCCCTCTCGCAGCTAAACCATATTTTGCCAAAGCTTCTTCGTGGTGTAATTTCCTCTGACTTTAGATGCGTCCGGTTTTTGCAAGTGTGCTATTTGTACATTATTTGAAAATGGTTCTGCTTCTAATTTTTCCTTGGCTATCGGTGCTTATTGTGCTTATCCTGGATATCTCTCTGTAATGTGTAGGAGTCGGACTCGAAGATCTCACAAACCAATTATTGGGCTGGTGCAAAAGTTTCACTTTGAAAAGCTATAACTTAGTCCAGTCTTCATATTTTTGAAGATATTCAAGCTCGTCAATAGCGTTGATACTTTCATAATCTAGCACGCACGTGTTCATACTATGAAGCAAACGGAAAGAAACCAGAGTCAACGAATTGAAAGTTTTTCTTCTGAAAACATCGAAAAAGTATAACTTCCTCCCAGTTTTGTTCCTTTGGCTGGTCAGCTTATATTGTAGTAGCAAACCAGTAGTATGGCTTGTACAGAAAAGACTCCAACGACGGAGTCTGCGAAAAAAGAAGATAAAATTCACTGTTCTTTTTTTGAGTTTGGTCGGCCTGAGCGTCCCAATTTACGAAAACATGGAATACTTCATGCACTGAATAGTTAGGTTTTTTGCAAAAGTTGTGAGCAAAATGTCCGAATTTACAGAATTGAGCGAAACTTGGGCAATTACCTCAATCATGAAAAATTTTTGACCAACAGAATGCCAGCAGCGAGTCTCCATTTCGAGCGAGACAATTTCTCAGTGCAGAGATTTTCGGAAATTTTGCTCAGGCATATAGATAAACAACCTTTATCCCATACAGTAGTTATGTTCCAATTCGTTCTCTGTGCCTAGAATGTGACCAAAAAAGTAAAGGCAATATCTCGATTTTGGTGCCGCTGCGCAAATTGCTGGCGAAATTGTTACGGATGTTACGGATGAAGATAGAAGCCTAGTTGCACCATTGTTAGAAACTTGAAGAAGGCTTTCCAATGATATGCAAAATCTGTATCGAAAAAGAAACTTGATGGAAAAAGTTTTTTGAAAAATAGGCCTCTAAAAACGGACATTATTTTTGCACCAACTTAATATTAACCTTGAATCCACAGCACTCTTCGGAATTGAGGTTTTACGGTTTTTTTAAGCAAAAACGAAGGTATACAAAAAGTGGATTGACTAAATTTAGTCGGAACCGCAGGCAAAATGTTCGCAGAGGTTGAATACTAAGCCCAGCGATAAAAGAACTACAATTCAAAGTCAAATTGAAATCTGGCGATCTTGTGAACTCGAACAAGTCGCATGCGTTGCGTCAAAGTTGAATATCATATGGAATCGTTTCCAAGGTCAGAAGATGACCCAGTGATTTTTTGTAACTTAACTTTTCCTTAGCAAAGTAAGCCTTCATGCAAAATGAATATTACTTTCGTATTCAGAGGATCCCATACCCCCCCCCCCTCCCGCAGACCAAGTTTCATCTGAATTCGCGCCAATTCCCTTTTTTTCCTGCTTAAGAATTGCCTTGCCGCAACTCTCAAATGCGATGGCCGCGTTCGTTGCTCACATGATAAATCACCACAATATTAAAAAATAGCGCCACATTCAAAAACGTAAAAGTTATAAGAAAAAGATGCAACAATCATGTGCCAACTTAATAAAGATTATTTGAATAATTGAATAAATGAAAAAGACCTTTTTCGATCACTAGTTCATTGGACAAATCGAGAAAAATAACTTTTCTGAATATTCGACATCCGACATTCAAATGTGAATAAGTCATTTATTCGATCATTAGAATAAACAATTCGATTAGAAGTATTTTTCGTTTATTCGGATGATTGCTGAGGAGTTTCTTTTCAAATAAACTTTCCTTTGTTGTGTGAAACACGTGTCTCTTTAGGATGGTCTTGTAGAGTATAGACGCTTTTAGTGAATACGAAGCCTTCTGACAAGTCGGTGGGGTTTCGTAAACATGCACTTTTTTAATTTGACCATGAGTTTTCTAAGTCTAAAGGAAACGTCTCAAGCATGATGTTGTTCCTTTTCTGCTACTCCTTATTATCACTAATCTATAAGCTAAAACTTGCACTGATTCGACTGACATCGAGGTAGTAGAAAAGTGCGCAACTTCTAATCTTGTATAGGCTTCCAAAGGTGAACTGAAGTTTCCATTACTCATTCCTCTTGTGAGCGTGGAAATATTTTTTCTCGAAAGCGAGATAGGAAGCATCGAGTCGAGCACGCTGTTTGTGCACCGCGGAGGTTTGACCGATTCCCTAAAATATAGCGGGCAGGCTCAATGCGGTACTGATAAACTTGATAAATCAATGATCTACCCTAAAATCTCACACATAGGCTTTCCCGTAACATAAGTCCGTCCGCAGATGAGTCTGAAAATCTTCGGACTTGTCCAACAATGTTTTAGGGTAGTTATAATGAAAAAAGGACTTATCTGTAGGGCGGACTTATGTAAAGGGTGCATAGGGCGGACCTATCTTTATCAAAAAAAGAACCGTCTTATTTGTAAGATCAAAGGTAGTCCTATCCTATAACACTGGTGCCAAAAACCGCGTCGCGTATCCTTTTTGAGACTCCAGCCGCCATATTTTGGGGAGTCTACGATACCTGTAGGAAGCTAGAAGGAAAACACGCATACACTTCGTAAACTTTTTCAGTAGTCAGCATCAATGCTGTGTATCTTCTCTGCCAATTTTAATCGAAATCCGCTGCTCTCGATCTCAGCTTAAAGGCAGCGTCCAGGCAGATCTGGACCTATGGGGCTTTTACGTGGAAAGTACTTTTGGGGCCCTAACTAAGGCATTGCCCAAGCGGCAGCTCATGTAGTGCTGTAACGGCTGAGATATTCCCCTCGAAACTGGACCCCGCGACCGTGTTTCGCATGCATTCATGGCGCAAAGCGTGGATCCTGCCGCGAAACTGCCATGAATCCATGCGAATACGTTCGCGGGGGCCAGTTTCGAGGGGAATATCTCAGCCATTAGAGCACTACCTGAGCTGCCGCTTGGGGAGTGCCTTAGTTAGGGCCCCAAAAGTACTTTCCACGTAAAAGCCCCATAGGTCCAGATCTGCCTGGACGCTGCCTTTAAGTATAGCGTCACGGTAACGCTCTCAAAACGGGAACAGGACACTCCTTCGGACAGTTTCCTGACTTCTCTGACCCTTTAGACAATCTGTACTTTCTGATAACTGTTTTTACGGCATTGTCTCACAAGGAGAGGATACTTAGTCGAAAGCACCAATCCGGATGAGACATAAATCATCTTAAAGCGCTTGAAACGCTGATTCCAAATCTGCAGTTTCTAGCTGCGGAGCGGTTTTGTAGAGAGAGTTATGAGGGGTGTTTCCTCTGGGGTTGAGGCGTCCTCCACCAGGTCTCCCCCTACCTATGAGCACTGTAGAGGAGTACCAACTGGTGGCAACTGACCTAGTGGTAAGTGACATGCTTGATAAAGAGAGTGTCAAGGTTTTAATCCCCTTCGCATGCTAAGTTGAGATTCTAAATGGCTTTAAAGCCCTAAAGCATGAAACTTCTGATGATATTGATACTAGTCGAAGTTAGAAGTGTAAAAAAACCAAGTTATATGAGTATCATAATCTTTACTGTAATCTTCATTCAAGCTAGTTACCATTAGGTCAGTTGCCACAGCTGATACTCCTCTACAGTGCTTACAGATACGAGGAGACCGCTGGAGGGCGCTTAAACCCCAGAGGGGGACACCCTTCATAACTCCTTCCACAAAACCGCTCCGCAGCTAGAAACTGCAGATTTGGAATCAGCGTTTCAAGCGCTTTAAGATGATATATGTCTCATCTGGATTCGTGCTTTCGACTAAGTATCCTTCCCTTGTCAGCAAAATCTCGTTGTCAAGGTTTTCGCATAGCGCAAACCTTTTCGTCCTTGTCTAACTCAATGAGGGTCCAAAATCGCATAAAATATACGAAAACCCGTTTTTTTTGAAAGCCCTGTGGAAGCAACGTGGACGTGTTGTGCCTTCTCAGCCTAGCTTTTGCCATAGTGGCAGCATTACCATGGAGGTGAACGCCAAGTGGACGTACATTTTGAAACTCGTAAGGCGGAAACTGGGAGCGTTGGCTGTGCGGGCCAAATCGCGTTTTGAGAGCCTTTTATGGGCAAATTTCTCGGCGTGGAGGAATCCAGATCGAGTACAGTCGCCTATCCAAGGGTCCTCTAACTATGTGGAAACCCACACTACCTCAATTTTGGTGGGATACTTCCTGCAAAGGCAGCATCCGGTTAGGTATGAAAACTTAGAATATTATCGCCTGCCCTAATAAAGTCCGTGCCCAAGTGGCATTGCACCACTTTGTTTCTGAGGCAAGAAAACCACTTCAAAGGTGGTGACCGGAACAACTCGGTGACTAGAACGCTTTAACAAGGAAAGGGTACTTGCTCGAAGTGCAGTTCTCAAAGAAAAATACTGTCTCTCACAGTATGAAAGGCTAATTCCAAATCTGCTTTCGATTTCTGCAAAGCGCTCTAGTGGGGGGGGGGGGAGAGAAAACTTACATTTTGATGCAGAAATTCAAGGTTTGGCCAAGGTAAAAACAGTGTTGTAGCCATTCCGGCGCTTGAATGGAGTAATGAGTAGAACAAGTTTATTGGACTGAAATTATTAGTTTGGAAAGAAAAGAATGTCGCTTTTTTTTGGTTTCTTCTGTAAACCAATCGCTAAAACTTTCCTGTAAACCAATCGTTTCATCAAAAAATGGCCACTAAAATAAAAACTCTACGAACTTATAAAACGACCTAATACTCCGTTGTGCCTCTCTTCAGTCATGTCTCTAAGCTCTTTCAAGGAGTAAAAATCCTAACCCTTTTTCGTTGTGAAGTTTTGGCTCATTGGGTTTCGCTCCGTCTACGATAAATTTTGCATGATATCTTGTTGATTTCAGCATCACTAGATTATTTGATATAATCTGACACACATTAGCACTGTCCTTCCTCTGGCCGTTCCCTTACCCTCGAACTAACAAGGAGAGGATACTTAGTCGAAAGCACCAATCCAGATGAGACATTTATCATCTTAAAGCGCTTGAAACGCTGATTCCAAATCTGTAGTTTCTAGCTGCGGAGCGGTTTTGTGGAAGGAGTTATGAAAGGTGTTCCCCTCTGGGGTTTAGGCGCCCTCCAGCGGTCTCCCATTATCTGTAAGCACTGTAGAGGAGTATAGCTGATGGCAACTGACCTAATGGTAAGTAACTTGAATGAAGATTGCAATAAAGATTATAATACTCATATTACTTTGATTTTTCAACACTTCTAACTTCGATTAGTATCAATATCATCAGAAGTTTTATGCTTTAGAGCTCTAAAGCCATTTAGAAGTTCAATTTTGCATGCGAAGGGGATTAAAACCTTGACACTCTCTTTATCAAGCACGTCACTTACCACTAGGTCACTTGCCACCAGTTTGTTCTCCTCTACAGTGCTTACAGGTAAGGAGAGGCCGCTGGAGGGAGCCTAAACCCCAGAGGGGAACACCCTTCATAACTCCTCCCACAAAACCGCTCCGCAGCTAGAAACTGCAGATGTGGAATCAGCGTTTCAAGCGCTTTAAGATGGTATATGTCTCATCTGGATTGGTGCTTTCGACTAAGTATCCTCTCCTTGTAAGGTACCTCACTTGGAGCAGCAAAGTATGGGTGGAAGTGGTGTGATATGCTGTGATTGGGGAGCCCCGCCCATTTGGAAAACTCCGCTTACTTACTGATTTTAAGTGAGCCGCTTCCTTCTGAAAAACCCCGCCCACTCCAATCTTTACGAAATATGCCGTTCTGCAGAGCATTTCGGGAAGTAGCTGGAACTTTTTTGGAATGATCAGAAAAGAATTAACTTTAGATAATTTAGATGTGCAATATTTCATTGAGTTCAAAAGCAAGCTCAACACTTCGGAGTTACTTTATCACATAATTATAGACTTAGGCTCTCAAAACGAATTCCAGTTGTTTGATGGACAGATACGTAATAGAACAAAGCATTTCAAGACACAAACAGAAAGCAAATTCTATGTCACTAAACAGAGGTCAGCTGTCCTTGAGATACTTGTTATGTGAAACTGACACATTGCCTGGTGCAGAGTCTGTTCGTCGTTCACTCGACAAGGTCTCGATTTGCGGAAGCCTTACTGTGTTGTCTGCTGATCCCCCGTCTCCTGACTGTTGCTGCTCGAGGCTGGTCTGCAAAAATTTTTGTTCTATCCATAGGAGCTAGTGATTCGCTCGTTTTCAGCTCGCGGGACCTTTGTCGTATTGATGAGAACTCACTTTCCGAACGTACCTAGCCTCTGCATTCGCAAGCGTATGAAATACAGGTTCGGTAGCGCGATGCTGGAAGCGGCTTCGCATTTTGAGAAGTAAATCGCTGCCACTTGCTCTGAATATATTTTTGTAAACATTGCTACACTTTCAATGATCAGTGCCTACTTTTTCTCTATGAGCTTCTTCTTATCATCGTCACATTTACATGCGGCCATCTTGTCTGTGGATCCTCTGAAAATGGCTTGATTTGGTCTACAGTATTTTTCAAGGAGGAATTTGTAGGATTTCAATTGCAGTAAGCTCCAGAGTTTGAGACGATATCATCTGTGTATTTTACCAGCTTGAATTTGCTGCTAAGGTGTGGGGAAATGCCTTGACATCGCGCCGAACGCGGCGCAAGGCCCAAACGAGGCGGCCGCAGCGTCCGAGCCGCTGCAGCTGTGACACATTCACTGAGACACACTGTTGGGATAGTCAATGTACTAATGAGGCATTGTGACATGGTTGGCATAATCGCACATGCTAGAGACCCCTGCCTCAATTTTCTTGGGCGAACTTATACTATCGAATAAGAACCTTGAGGTTTGAAGCGAAATTATGAGATAACAATACTGAATGACCGTGGTCAATGGAGGTGAAATACCTATTGATAGATGGATGATGTTAGCTGATTTTGAATTGCTTCCTACTTGCGTGCCATTTTCAGTATGTGTTTTTCACACGAATTCTAAGGGCGTGGTTAGTACAAGTTAAGAAGTTATAAAAATGTGTAAGTGGCTTGCAAACCCTTGCAAAAAATCGGTACTCAAAAACCCTTTAAAAACCAATTACCTTGCGAAAACTTTTTCAGAGGCGTTTCGAGTTAGGGAAAAAATTAGGAAAGCATTTCAAAAGGATATTCGGAGTGCGCGGCTAACGCCATCCTTTATTTGAAACATTTTTTCATCGTCATTTCATTGGATTTTCGTCGCCATCCCCTTCTCCTCAGAAATCTTGGGATCGCCACTCCAAGCTTATTGCACGGCTTAGTCTTTCATCTGAATGCTGTTTTGCAGAGGTTCTGCCGTTATCCAGTTTCGGTTATCCAGAAAATGAAATTTTGGTTAGCCGAAATGATGTGCGGTTGTTCGCGCTTCAAGTCAAGATTGCCATGATTACCAGCTGGAGAAAAATCTCGTTCTCATAATCGTAAGCGGTCAATCCACTAAATATTGCAAAGAGAGCCCATAGCATGCACTTGAGATTTCCCATAATCGTATCAGATGAAAAAAGCAAGCTGGAAGTCCATATCTCATGCTATTTTTCTCGTTCGCTTGTTTATTGCTCAAGAATTATGAGTCATAAAGCGTTGATTAGCTCCGTTGATTCGAATTGTAATGTGGGAGTGGCGAGGGTGGAGTTCGTTGCAATCATGCAATCTTTGCTTGATTACCCAGCGAAATCGCAAGAATAAATCGAGTGCTGAGTGGCAGGTGTAAATAGTCAAGTCTCATAACAATAAAGTAAGAATTAGCTCCGACTGCTTAAAACCTCATTTTGGTTAAGCTTGAGCTGGAAAAGGAAATTGTAGGATGTTTCAAACTTACGATGCAGTTGATTCACCACTTTGTGGCTTTTTTGATTCGGTACTGTCAACCTGGAAAAAATGGCAGTTAGGATGGAAACCCCATACAACGCTGCAATCCAACCATTACCTTCTTCAGCGTTTTGATAAACTCCTCGGCACTTATTTTCTCATCCAAGTCCTCACTGCCAGTTATCAGCGCGTTTAGGCTCATCTGTAATGTGATTTATAGTAATGTTTCAAATTTTGGATTGAGAGCGCAACAAAAAGGATATCACCGTAAAAATCTACCATCACGGCTGTTTAAATAGAGCATGACGATATCATCGAAAAAAATTCTCAGTTATATTTTACAAGAGTAATCATGCGCTTAAGGAAAGGTACTGAGGAGTGGAGAGTGGAAAATCTAGGGCTCAACATCAGGTGCAAAGTTGAACTTAATAAAGAAACTTTAGTGTGCAAAAGTTTAACTGTGGTTCTGAAATGGCTACCATAAAATCTGCAATGCAGTAAAATGCGTACTTGATTGACTACTATATTTTACGGCTAATAATTGACATTTGCATTATATGCAGTTCCTTCATGAATACAGTAAAGATGTAATGTTGAGACATAGGCTCTAGTAAAGCTCGATCAGTTCAGGTGAACCAAACTTGACCCATCAGTTGAGCTTACGTCAGGTGAACTGATGACAGCCCACCTTCCCGTGCTATAAGCATGGCAAGTGAACTGACAGTTGGCCATCCGTCCACCTGCTGCAGTCAGTTGCACACCAGTTCACGTTCAGGTGAGCTGAACGTGAACCGATATTAAAGAAATGGAAATAGTGTAGAAAAGAGGACGCGCAGAGAAGACTCCCGTAAGTTGCTCCTGAGTAACTTACGATACACACCAATTTGCCTAACACTGCAGACAAAATCGACGCAAAACCAACACAATATCGGGGCCCAAAGCGAAGAGAATCGACGAACAGCTGATTTGGGCGTAGAAAGGGAGAAAACAGATCCTTTTCTTTTTGTAAAGTTTGCTGAGTTTTTTCGAAAAGCTGCTCAAGACTAGAATTTATTGATTTGACTCATTCACTTTATGTTGCAACCATTTCTTCGTGAAATTTTTGTCAAAAAATGTGTTTTTGTTTTATCCATGCATGTGCTAGACGAAATCCATAGTGGTCATCATCGATTTTGCGATAGTAGTGTTATCAAAGACGCCAGGCGATACAACAAAAGTGTGGCGCTAGCCGGTGTTAAACCATGACCGCTCGGGTTCAATTTCAGTCGCTTACCTGTTCGATCAAACCGGTTCAAGTGGTTCCTTTTTCACGAACGCACATGGCTATCATGATTAGATAGCGATCCGTATCCAGATCTATAGCTCACTGGATGCTGGACTGAGGCGTCCTACGTTCAACGTAGCCGCACGAGTCGAGTTACACTGATGGAGGGTTTACTTAAGACATTGACGACCGCTTGACACACATGGTGTGTCAAGCAATAACTACCGCGTGACTGCTTGACATACCATGTGTGTCAAGGCTTAAATTTTGTAAACATGACTACTATCTGATAGACTCACTCCATGAACTTTCTTTTGCACTGAAGCCTAGGGATGATCTCTACCTTTTTTACCAGCTTTTCAGATTTGCTGTAGCAACTTATAGGCTGAATACATCATACTAATTGGCAAAAGAAAATAGATTGCTAGGAACACTTCTTTATTGAATCCCTAGTTATCTACTTACAAGAGAAGGATACCAACTTGAGTCGACGCTCAAAGACAATATATATATCATTAGATGCGCCTTCAAACGCTGATTCCAAATTGATTCTAAATCTGCCTTCCTTTTTTGCGGAACAACTCTCCGAAAAAAGTCATGAGCGTTTGAAGTTTTCTGTCAAGCTCTAAGTGGCTTATTTACAAAGACACCCCAGCAGATTTACCCTGGCTACATGTCTTCTTTTAGTCGATATAATTTGCACAAATTTGATAACTCACTTTCGAGTGTTTTTTATACAGCTTTTTGGTAATTTTGAGCCCCTTAAAGCTTCACAAATTCTGGACTAAACGCTCATAACTTCTTTCAGGAGGTTGTTCTGCAGAAAAGATTTGGAGGTTCGAGCAGATTTAATCAGCGTTCAAAAACGTGTTTAGAAGTATATATCTTGTCTTACTCAAGTTAGTATCCTTCTTTTATTATAGCAGAATCACTGATTGATTGGGGCCCTTCTTTATAGTTTCTTTGGAACGTCTATAAAAGGTCGAGGTGCGATATGTATGGCTGCCCAAATCGTAGGCCGATGCACATTAAAAATAAATTTTTCATTTTCCAGCAACCCGCAATTCAAAATAATAGTTCCTAGTTTTCCTCACATTCTTATTTTACTACCTATTGAATCCAGTACTCCCCTACTGCATTATTAATCAGTACAATTTCTGATGCATTCAAAAAGGTGCTAGTGTGCTTGAAGTGTGCTTACATAATAACATAAGTGCGAATAAGACCAAGGTAGTACTTAATGCACATTTTGTTGCTATACCTGGCTAATTTATTTGTGACGACATTGTGAACTTGCGTCATCGACTTGAAGACAATGACAGCAATTCGACGCAAATGCCTAGATAAAAACAGTACCTAGCTTTCATAGTTGACGTTCTCAAAGCTACGACTGCAAGAACCAGAATGCAAGATTGCTGGGTAGTCAGAAAAATGTTTTCATTTCACCATAGGAGCGGGAAAAATGAAATCCTACAAAATAAGCGTTAGACGCCCCATTAAAGCCAGTGGCAGAAATGAAAAACAAAGAATAATCTCTATGTATATAACACAATGCGTTTCTATAACTCACATACCCTCCAAACAGAAATGTAAACATTTCTGTTTGGAGGGTATGTGAGTTACAGAAACGCAAGCCGCTCAACCGATTGGGCTAATACTTTGCATACAGATGTCCTTGACCCCGGAGAAGGTTTTAGGATACTTTTTACTAAAATTCACTGGGTCCTTTTATCGATTTATTGATTTGTTTACGTTTTCCTAAGGAATTTAAGGCTTATCATGTTTAATCAAGCATTTTCCCGTAGTCATGTAAAGGAGGGCGGTGAAGCTCATTTTCACCTCAGATCATGAGGATGTGGTTCGAAGAGGATGTCCCACGGTAAGTCATCCATAACATATAAGAGGGCGGGGGGGTCGCGGTGCAGGTGATCAATGGCCCGGGATGGACCGGGAAAGCCAACTAGTCCAGAAATAAAGAACAGTTTACTTTAGTCATGATTGATTATTTTATAATCATTTATTTTCTAGTGACAGATAAAAATGACTCGGCATGACTTATTCATGTTTTAATGAATAACTGAGAGTCATTTATTATGGTTCTGGAAACAAGAACGCTTAAGATTAAAGTGATAGTTTTTCTGGCTCGATTTCCCTTTGCAGCACCGTTTTTTCTTAAGAAGAAAAATGCTTTTGTTAAGAAGTGAAGGGTGTTCGCGTCTGAAAAACTAATTTTTACTCTCTGCACAGGTTCTCCTGCAAACAAAATCATTTTGGCGCTTTCCCGAGCAATGTCAAAATGTGCATGAGCACGGTATCGGAGAGAAAGCTTGCAATGAACAGGATGTGTGGTAGAGTGCTCAGACAATTGAAGGAAAAAGTTGCAAGTTTAGGAGCAGAACACTTGACAAAAATTTCGATGCGACTCTAAGAAACTTGAATGCGACTGGGATTGAGCTTGAAATTTTGCCATTTGCTGGAGACACAACGAAGATTTAATTTCTCAAAATAGAAATAGGAAAATTGCGCCGTAATACAGCAAAGAAACAGCGAATACGCTTTCATATCTCCGAAGAATTAGATGCAACCCAGATACGACTTCCTTTTTTTGTTGTTGTATGGATTATAAGAAAATCGATAGACTATACGATAGACCAGACTTTACACAGATTAATAGAATATCTATTAGGTTGTCAAGAAAATGATGTCCGTTTTTATTTGCTTGCTTTAACAAAGCGAACAGACTCAACCCAAAAAAGGGTAAGGGGTACTGTTCGATAGAGCAAAGCAAGCTCTACAAGATGGCACTCATGTCTTTGCGCCAAGCTCGATCCACGGAGAGTTCGAACTCAAAATCTAAAGATTTCCAAATGCCCAAAAAATCGAAAAAAATCAGATCTTCGTCCAGATAATTTCTACGGAACTTTCACTCGCTCACATCAATAGTATCGATATCAGATATCCATATGTGCGATTGCCGTATTTTTTCCTTGACTAGAAACTGAGAAAACGAAAATTTCCCTGATTTTCTCAAAGCAATGCTGAGCCGTTTTTGCATATGTAGTTCTATACTACAAGCCTAGGTAAGTATAACTGTAGGTTTTCAGCCCATTCCAAGCGGTAGTTTTCGAAAAATGACGAATTCGGATATTTTCGTTTCAGTTTCAGTGCTAAAATCGACATTTCTCAGAAAATACCGCCCGAATTAGGCTGAAAACCTACAGTTATGTTTACCTAGGCTTGTAGTATAGAACTACATATGCAAAAACGGCTCAGCATTACTTTGAGAAAATCAGGGAATTTCTCGTTTTCTCAGTTTCTAGTCAAGGAAAAAATACGACAATCGCGCATATGGATATCAGATATCGATAGTATTGATGTGAGCGAGTGGAAGTTCCGTAGAAATTATTTGGACGAAGATCTGATTTTTTTCGATTTTTTGGGCATTTGAAATCTCTAGATTTTGAGTTCGAACTCTCCGTGGATCGAGCTTGGCGCAAAGACATGGGCGCCATATTGTAGAGCTTGCTTTGCTCTATCGAACAGTATCCCTTACCCTTTGTTGGTTGAGTCTGGTTGCTTTGTTAAAGCAAGCAAATAAAAACGGACATTATTTTCTTGACAACCTAATACAAAACACAGCTGAATTGTATGGACCATATGAAAAACATGACAAAAAATTCACAAATTCTTGCTGGTCATCTTTATTAGTGAGGTGCACTTTTTTGAGTGCTTGGGGCCTAATCATTGGAATCAGGACAGCATCTGCGTGACATATAATGTAAAGGGTTTTGAGCTTCTGAAACTGTTTTTTCGTATTTTCATCATTGTTAAGCCAGCAGGTTTGATCCCAGCTTGTGACACCATTTTTTTGCAGAGAAAAGGATTACTATCTTTTGGAGGTGAAGAATGTTTGCAACTGAGAAACGCACTCTATTCATGATAGCTTGTATGTGACGATTATTTGCCACACGATTTTCTCTCAAGCTCAGGGCTCTATCAAACTCCTTATTCTTGCAATTCCCCCTCCCCCCAATCCCCACCCCTCAAGTAGGTGTCCCCTTTACGACACTTCTTTGCTACAGTCGGCAAACGCTTGACCCTCTGTCGAAAAGTACAGCCCTATACATTTTTGTGGGGTTCTCGCTGCCGTAGTAGATGACAAACGACATCATACTCCTGACAACTTGAAGGCAGTGTCCGGGCAAAAACTCGATTTTGAGGTTTTGTGCTCACCCGGGCCTATTCGCCATGCTGACTTCGAAAATCCACATTGGAAAGCGCGAAAACGGCGAAAAAGTGCTCTAACGCAGGAGGGAAATCAAAAGTGGGCGGAGTCTTCCCCACTGTGAATTTCGCAGTCCCAGCTTCTGAAGCGATTTTCTCAATTCCGTTAGCGCCCTGAGATCTCCACAGGCCAAGTGCAAATGCATGACTTGAAATCGGGACCGAGAAGATCGCTCCGGAAGCTTGGAGCGTGAATCCGCAGTGGGGAAGACCCCGCCCACTTCTGATTTCCCTCATGCATTAGAGCCCTTTTTTGCCGTTTTCGCGCTTTCCAATGTAGATTTTCGGATTCAGCATAGTGATTAGGACCGGGTAAGCATAAAATCTCAAAATCGACTTTTTGCCCGGACACTGCCTTTAAGGGGAACCGAAATGGAAGTAGATCAATGATGATTACAAGGGAGATGCAGAGAATGAAAAGTTTCACAGAACGTTTCAACTTTGAACAAATTGAAAGCAGTAAAGAAAAAGAGGAATGCTTGTGTCGGTATGAAGGACCAAGATAACAAATTCAGAGAGGTTTTCTGCAGTCTGACCTCAGAACAAGTTTTAGATTCCCTCTAATAGGATTAAAAAAGAAATTTTAGTCGGTTTTTTAAGCACTTTGTCCATCTTGAGGGAGAAATGTAGAAATCGAAACAAGCGAGCAGAGACTTTGCTGCGGAATTTTTGTGAAAGTCGGAACAGCCTGGCTGGGAATAAGGTAATATGGTTTGCGTTTCCTTAATACTACTCCCACGAGTAGGACGATCAAATTACTTAATCTCAACTTCTAATTAAAAAGGGTGTGTAGGAGTGTCGGAATTGTCGCCTTCGTCTCACGCTACCAGGTGCATTTTCCAACTACATTCACAAAGATCGATAAGCTTGAGAAGAGTGAAGTAAAGTTGTTAACATTTGAGTTTTTAGAAGCAAGGAATACAAAACTTCTTTCTTTTCTACGCTGTCTGCAGAATTTGCAAACATGGAGCATTGAAGTCTTTAGGTTTTGAAAAGAGACACCCCTAAGGATGCGCCAAAATTACTGGCTTCCGATGAAATTGAAAATTCTCATTGCCTTTTCTAAACGACAATAAGCAAATGTAGATAAGCTCAAACTAAGTTTGATCAGCTCAAAAAATCTACTGTATGCTATGTATAGCAGGTGCAGCTTGCAAGTTTTTATGTGGTTTTTACGTAACGTTTTTGATGACCAAGAAATATGTGAAAATAAGCAAACGTTCGCTGTAGCAAATTTGAAGACAGACAGTTGGAAAGTATGTGTACAATATTTGAATAGTTGCATATTTTCGTGAACTCGACCGTGCTCACGTCTTCTTTCTGCAATCGCGGTGAACTCTGCCGAAACTAACCTGTAGAGTATATTGTAGTGATACTTAGATAAATTGGCAAGGCTTAGTGCTCGGTTGATGTGAAGGACGTACATAGCCTACTGTACACCTAATTCGCGACCAGCAAAGCGTAAGATAAATTGACATTTTCTTTCTGAATATTTAATACACCCAGAAAGACTCTACAACAAAAACAAAATTATTAATGAATTGAAACAAACACAGGAAAAGATCCGTACTGTGGTACCGACTCGCGGCTGTATCTCAATCTTAGGTTCGCGTGCATTAACATCCCCGCTGGGGAGG
This sequence comes from Cylicocyclus nassatus, assembly GCA_958299035.1. NCBI lineage: Eukaryota > Metazoa > Nematoda > Chromadorea > Rhabditida > Strongylidae > Cylicocyclus > Cylicocyclus nassatus. Next base: position 82,315,471 of record CATQJL010000001.1, read on the forward strand.
GGATCGCAGCTCATAAAGGAATCTTCATACCCTGAAGCTGCAGATATCTGGATTTCACGCTGTACACCTATCCGTGAGTATTCCTACCTTCCTTTGCTACGAACATATTGAACAGAAGCGGAAAGCTGGCTGTACAAGCCGCATTTTCCAGCATTTTGTATAATCCCCCGATGATCCCCGGACGGTCAGCCGTCATCTCTTCAAAGTTATATTTCTTTCTTCGAAGCTAACGAAAACCTTTTAAAGTTGTACTGAACATTTAATGCAACAGTGCTAAACATGTTGTTGATAAGAACAGACGAGTTTTTGAAGAACTGAATTTTTCTATAAACCCCAATTTCCGCCTTGTGGTTCATCGCAAGTTCATGACTCCAATACATCATTTGTTCTTACCAGCAACATGCTAAGCACTGTGGGTTAGATAACCTGTACAACTTTGGATGCTTTTCGTTGACTTCGAAGAAAGAGAAATGACTTCAAAGAGGAGGTCGGCCGCCAAGGATCATCAGGGAATAATTCAAAAGCTGAAAAATGTGGCTCTGTTCATAATGAAGGATGTAGAATTACTTATGGATAGGTAGCCGCCTCAAATGCAGAAGTTAAAAATTTCGATATGAAGCTTCCTTTGTAAGCTTCGATCCCCTCCCCGGCGGGGATGTTAATGCATTCGGCCCTTAGGCCCGTATGCACGTACATCCCCGCGGGGAGGAGATGTGCGATTAACCATTGAAATGATCCCCGCTGGGGCTCCCCTCCCTTCCACACGCAAACCCCCGTATGCACAAAGACAATATCGGGGAAGGGATCCCTTGGAAATAGGGGAAGGGAACCCCCTGATGCAGAAGGGGGATCGAGCGGGGAAACTATTTCGCTTCCACTTTTTGCGGTAATTACTCCTTTTTTCTCATCTTTTGGTAGCTACTCGCCTCCAGCGTGTCATTGGCAGTAATTCAGTCGTTGCGGAATGCCGTCTGCCTTGATTGCGCTCGGCGCACCAAAAAAATTTTTCTCACGCACAATATATTCCTGCTGTTTTCATGGATGTTTCTCATTTTCCATAATGCTGCCCATTCCAGCAAAAAAGTGTCCAAAATTAGAAGTCATGATGTCTCTGCAGTGAATGATTAAAAGATGTTATGCTGCCGAAAAAAAGGAGGAGGGTGCCGCGAATATTCAAACCAGCGTTTCCACACACAACAGAAGCTGCTAATCGTACCAGCTGTTCATGGAGGCTGTAGCTATTAGCGACATACCGTCCATTCCCCGAAGAGAATGGACCCCAGCGGCCATCCCTTATGCACGAGGGGAACGCTGAGGAAGGGATCACTCCCCTGAGGATCTCTACTTAGAAATAGGCAAGTCTGCTACTTTCTAGATTTTTTCAAGGCAGCTTATGTTAAAATGACAAGAAAACGGCAACATGTCGTGAAATATGAAAGTTACAATGTGTTTAATTAGCCTATATGGCAAAAATTATTATGTCATATTAAAATTGCGCAGTTTTCGTGAATGTCAAGAACTCCTACAATATTCGAATTGGCAGCCATTATATGCTCGAGTTTCTTCTCAAGAAGCGAATACAGAAGAGGGAGATAAGATTGCAAGCTGCAGATCGCCGAAGAGAAATCCAGCCTTCGAAGAAAATCCTTTCATCAAATGGAACGCAAGGCTTTGTAATATCTGATTTGAAACCAGAGTATTCGCTCTCTGGCACGATCTACACCACCGAACCCCTACTCCGTTGCAGGGGATGTCAATCCCCTTCCTCGCGTTGTTGAGCTACATCCGTGCATACGGGGAGGGAAAGGGAAGGGATCAAGGGATCCCCGCTGGGGTTCGCCCGATCGATACTCCTGAAATCAATTACGGAAATTTGTTGCAGCGAAAGAGTACCGCAAAGAAATGGCTAGCGATCGTTGAAAAGAAACTACAAAACTGCACACTCATGAATTCTTCTATGAGAGAAGTAAGCCATAACATAATTGCTAGGAAACCATAACATGAAAATAGAATCATTACTTCAAAAATCAACATTATTACTATGAAAGCAAGTAACGAGTATAACAAAGCCTGAGCCAGTGATAGGGAAAAAAGAAGAGATCGAGGGAGAGAGTTATAATGGGAGGGGTGAAAGTAGAAAAAGAAGAAGACGGAGAAAAGGAACAAAGGCACTCGAAATCCTTATTTATTTACATTTTATTCCAAAAGCCATTCTAGTATACAAAAATTGCTGAAAATAGCTTTTTTGGCGAGATCTTCTGGCAGCCGTGAGCTAGATGCGACTACCGCAATGACACCATCCCCGCTGTAGGTGCAAGGGAGGGGATCGCTTCCCCTCCCCTCTGGCATAGCGGGGTTTAAAGAAGGGGATCGTTTCCCTGGGGATCCAGTTCCCCTCCCCTCCCCAGCGGGGATGTACGTGCATATAGGCCTTAGAATTAAAGCTTTTCAAGTGTCCAAGGCATAGGGCGACGGCACGACTACCTATCATATTTCCGTCATTCCATAGTTTCCATGATGACTCGACACCTCAAAACAGTCGATATTCCTCTATTTCAGAAAGTACATCTCGAATACACATTTTATCGAAATCGATAAGACCAAAGACTGACAATCGCATCGCTATTTATAGCCTGTTGGATCGAGCGAACGAAGGAGTAGGGAGGCGGTCGCGGTAATACGGGTGTCGGTTACGGTTATCGTCGTCGATTAACACGGCAGCCAATGTCCCTGGCCTCCGTACTTCGAGCAGCGCCTTGCATCGCGAGACAGAGCACATATCATCAAGAATAAAATGTAAGGAGCCACTCATTCCAAAAGCCTTCCATTTTGGAATAACGAGCTCCGTTATATTAGGCCGCTTCTGGACGCTCCTGGAAGTGATCCGTTTGCAATGCTGTTAAATGTCGTTTAATGACCAGGAGCGTTATCAACGAAGTTCGAGGGTAAGATGTACCCTCGAAACCAAACCTTGGAGTATATTTTATCCTCAAGATTTGAAATTATTCACGAAGCTGCCTGAGGATTAAAACACGCTCACCGATAAACTTTGAAAGCAAGAATTACCCTTGAAGCAATTTGAAGTTTATTTAACCCTCAGAGTTTGCTTGGTTTCCACGAAGATGCCTGGGGGTTGAAATATGCCTAGTGATGTTGAAGGGACCAGTCCCGCGTGCGCTGCGCAAGCTTGGCGAAGCCCATGTGCTGGGTTCTTTGTTCTTTTGTTCTTGTGCCACTATCATCAAAGTAAGTTTTTACAATTCTTTGCCTAACCAGACTCACTAACTGCATGCTATTTTTGGTAAGAAAAAATTCAAATTTTTCCTGCCATCACTTTTTCTTCTTTTTAGCATGAATGTTAATGTTTGCTGTTATTATTATTATTATTATCAATCAGCCAAGTATGTACAGTGAAAATGTAAATTTAAATGAAGTACATGAATGAAGTACATGACCAACTAAGGACTTTGACATGGTACACATCAAGCGCAATAAGTGATAGCATTCGTTGTTGAAGCTCAGCTGCGTTAGCGGATACAAGTTGCAAGAGATGTCAATATGGAGCTTCCTCAATCAAATCATGGTTCAACAATATACCCTTTTAGTAAATGATTTTATAAATTATCAAATCATCGTAGTTCAATTGAAGGGGGAACCTCACCAAAAGTCCAAAGTGGACAGAATGGAAGACTGGCAGAGGTGGCCGGCTGTGTTCAGTAGCACTAGACTCAAAATCTTTCGTTTCAAACTGTTCGCTTCTTAGCGATCTTTGTGTTAGCTCTAATCACTTCTATCTCCTACTTTCTATAGCAGCATGAAAGAAATATAAGCATGCAGCTCAAGCAGATTAGAGTCGCTCACACCTTCCAGGTGGTCTGCCTACATGAATAATTGATTATCAGCGCGTCAAGTAAGACCAGACTTGCGGTTCTGAACTTGAAAAAATCGCTATCAATCTACAATTTTCGTGATAATACAGCTCTCTCAAAAATATTTGAGTTAAAGTTATAAACTTATCCTTGATAACCATAAAAAACCTATCCAGTTTAGATAGGGCATCCCAATACTTTCATGCCTTTTCTGGCAGAAAAAATGGAAGAAAAATGAGATGTAGATGGTATCCGCTTCACTTCAACACCTATGGACGATGAATTATAGTAAAACATCTCATAACAAGACTTTTGCAACACTTCTAGAACTGGAGAATGTTGAAGGTCAAACTATATTTTTGAATTTCTAAGTGAAAACTTTCTTCAACTTCCGTCTCCTATGGCTTGTTTTTCTCCAACAAAGCTGTTGAAGAAAAACAAGCAAAATTCTCAATTGATATTGAAGAGTGGGAAGCTCAAGAAAGACCAGTCTTTGGTTTAACAATATGAAATTATAAGATAATTCTGTGGGGTTGCCTCTTTTTCAGAATTATCAGGGTGATAATGGTGGGACTTTTTGAGCATAGTTGCAGCTTCCACAAAAAAATTACGAATTATTATCAGACGCTCAGATTATCTGTTGGAATATATCATGCTGGTCTGAGATATCACAGCCTCAAGTCAAGAGTATATTCAAGAGCAGTTCCGAATAAGGTTATGCTTGCTATTTGTTTTATTGCATGTGAACTCACACCTTCTGGTTGCCGTCAAAGAGAGCTTTTTTTGCTCCATCCATCTATAGGCTGTACCAACCAGCAACGGTTATGCGACGTCGCGCCTGCGGCGAATTGCGACGATGCGATCTGACGCGCGCGAACTCTGCCACGCGTTATGGCACGCCGCATGCGACGGTGCGTCGTCGCAAGGCCTGCTGGCGCGGGACCGATGCCGGCTGATACAGCCTATATATGCAACTTTTCTCAATTTCTTCCATCTTTGAAAACATGGACTAAAACATGGTTTTTTGATCTTTTACTGCGCCAGAAATCGCAATTTTTCTAAGTTTCTAATCCGCGATACTTTAAGGGACCCGTCATACTTCGCCGGAAAAAGCCCAAAGAAGCCCGAGAAAGTCCAAAAAAGCCCGAAAAAGCCCAAAAAGCCCAAAAAAGCCCAAAAGCGCCAGAAAGAGCCGGAACGCTTCTCACACGTTTTCGTGCCAAAGCATGTGTGTTGATTTCGCAACCGAGTCTTTTTGTTCATTTTGTGTCGTCTGCACGACAAAATAATGGCCCGTAGTAAAGCTCGATCAGTTCAGGTGAACTGAACTTATCCCATCAGTTCACCCCACGTCAGGTGAACTGATGACCGCCCACCCTCCCATGCTATAAGAATGGCGAGTGAACTGATAGTTGACCATCTGTCCACCTGCCAGTCAACTCTTCCACATCAGTTCACGTTCAAGTGACCTGAACGTGAACTGATGTTAGAGTGATGCAAATAGCGTGTAAAAGAGGAGACGCAGACAAGACTCCCGTAAGTTCCTCCTGAATAACTTACGATACACATCAGTCAGGCCAAAAATGCAGACAAAATCGGCGCAAAACTGCACAACCGCGCCCTTTGGCGAGAAAAACAAAAAAACAAATTCTTCTTTTTTTTTGTAAACCTTACTGATTTTTTTTCACTAGCTGTCCAAAACAAGAACTCATTTATTCATTCCATTAAATTCACGCTGCAAATATTTCGTTTTTTCATAAAATTTTTGCCACAAACAGTGTTTTTGTTTTTTCCGTGCATTTGCTAGACGAAATCCTTGATAGCGGTCATCATCGATTGCGTAGTGGTCGCTATCAAAGATTGCCCAACGATGCATCAAAATGTGTGTCGCTAGTCAGACTCAAACCACGGCCGCGCGCGTGTAATTCCAACCGCTTACCCGTTTGACCAAACCAGCTCAAGTGGTTCCTTTTTCAAGAACGCACTTGACTGTAATGTCTCGGAATCGATCCGCATCCAGATCAATGGCTCGCCGGATGCTAGACTGAGGCGTGATGAGATCAACGCCGGTCCGCGTCGAAAGAGATGCCCTAATGGGGGGTTTACTACGGGCCAATGTCAGAATTCTACCAAATCTGGCACTTTTGGGCTTTTTCGGGCTTTTCCGGACTTCTTTGGGCTTTTTTGGGCTCTTTTGGGCTTTTTTGGCGAAGTATGACGGGTCTATAGGAGCTTTAAGAGCCACTCAAAAGGCTTAAAAAGCTCAAACTACATTACTTGTTTTATATCTTTGTCGTATAGCAATGCAAATTCAAAAGATTTCCAAAAAAACTTGGGAATTCTTCGAAGCATCATCCCAAGATTTGGGACAAAAGCGCTAGAACGTTCCCAAAATGATGTGCGAAGGTCATTTTGAGTGACTTTTGAGTTTCTTTCTGGATATCAATCAAAACAATAACTTCTGCAATGTAAAAAAAATCAAGTTGTCCCATGATACTCTCCAAAGACCTTGATAAAATAATATTCCCGACTGCGCACTAGAAATGCATATAGTTTCACTGGAAGTGGATGGTAACTGTGGTGATGAGATTGTACGTTGCCTAGTTGCCATTTGTCTACGTATCGAAGATAACTGGGTAAATGAATATTCTTCATGGATCCGACAAATAGTCATTTCAATAAAAATACTCATTATTTTCAATACAAAATCCAAATAGAAAAGGTGTTAAGAGATCGAAAATTTCATGTGCGCAACAAGTTAGAGAGGCAATGTCAATAACTTCGTAAGAAAACGATATCGAGCTTGAAGTTTTGTTTCAACTCTCGTAAGATTTCAAATAATGGTGGGTCACCTAATGGGCATCAAAAGGAATAAAAGTTCTAAAAAGGCTGGAAGACTGAGCGCCATAAGTATATAATTGTTGCCCGCTATGCAAAGAATGTGATACCACAATCGTGGCATATCCTTGACGACCATTCAGTCATAACGCCGTACTCCATATAATCAACTCAATTCCTTGAAGTAAAATTATTATGGATTGAGACAGTGATATACGCGAACATTCAAGCTAGAAAGCACTATTGAAAATGAGAGGCAAAGAATGCAAGCTTTTCTTGGAGAAAAATCTTACCCGATCCGGGTTAATCTGACTTAACCACATTTTATAAACAAGAAAAATCGTTGACGTGCATATCTTATCAGCAAGTTTTGAAATTCAAGCTTCAACACCTGTTTTGAAAGGTAGTAGTCGCCCTTTACATACGTTGATTGTCTTGGACAAAACTCATATTGTATTACTGCTCCTTCTTAAAATACCTTCATATTTCGTAGATAAAACGACATTAGATACTCAAGTTCGAATACGATTCTCACAACCGAAGTGAGATTTGTGTACATTTTGCTTTAATCACAGTGAGAACCTTACAGAGTTCCAGCACAAGGCAATATGTCAAGAATTTAATTAAACAAAAGAGAGAGTCTATTGATATCCATAAATGATTAAGAACGTCATTTCAATACAACTGATATTTTTATTTCTTCGAAGTCCTGCTGCGATGCTTTCGTGCTATTCTGGAGCTCTTGATCTGAAGAAAAAAAAACCTTGTCAGTATAAACGTTTGCAACTTCTGAGGTGCGATGCTTTCTGGTTACAGCTATCCAGCAACATATATAATGCTACATTCTTGTGATTAAAAAAATGATAAGCTAAAAAACTTCGTTATTTATTCAATCATTTCCTTATTAGTTAGCCCTGAAGAGCAAAGATTCTGAGAGTACAAAATCAACACTTCAACGTTCGTGATTTTATTTGGTAGTGCAGCTAAATAGATCCTTAGGTCTGCAAGAACTTTCTACATAGCATAATCCATACATTACATTACAGCTTTTGATTAAGTATGAGAATGCCAAAACAAACAAATTGACAGACGTCATTTTGCAATGCTTATTACTGCGTCCTTTGCGCAAGATCAGTATCTGAACCTAAAACTAATCTGAAACTCTGTGACTCTGTATTTTTGAGTTACGAACTGTGTTTATGGGTAAAAAACGGTTGTGGGGAATTTTTTATGCTAAATGACATATTTATTTGCTTCTGCATATCCATGCAAAGTTTGAAGATATGATACAATGATATAAGAACTGCAGCTATGTGAAAAGTTTTCAAATTTTTTGGTCTGACTATGGCATGCGATAAAATCTGCGACCAAATAATCACAAAATTTGAAGTGTCATATCTGGGAATTTGTTCCAAGGCTAACCAAAAAAAGCGATTGAATCACTCAAGTCTCGTAAAGCACACACCTCTGTTGATACAACCATATTTCCAGGCTTACTCTAAAAATTATTGACTTTTTCGCGATCATGCAACACTTTCGTTCCAACTCACTAGATTCTGGCATTTATCATGATTTGGCGACCAGAGCACGGCACAGGTGGCTTACCAAGCAAGCTGGATATCCTTCTTGAGAAAAAACCAGAGGGGATATCCTTTTGGGAATAGCATACCACTGTCTTTCGATATGGGGTCCGCTGCGGCATCCCGGCGGCATGCTCTCCCAAACAATTAAAGGGCTTGTTTACAGCGAAGTGAAAATGAAATGACACCAAAATTGGTGCGTAAATGGGCAATGAGGAGTCATACTATGTACGAAAAACTACGAAAAAATTATGTGAACTGAAAGCGTGCTGAACTTTTTCGGAGTTACGTGGTTTTCAAGCGATCTGAAAGCCACCTACGTTGACTTGAAGGAAAATAAATTTCCCTTGCCTCACATAATTTTTCTACCTTCTTTACATAAATTTCATTCACATCCCAAACCCTACAAACTGGTCCTGAAAACGCCTCGTACCTCCTCCTCCCCGCTTGGTTATAGCCCCCTGAAAATTTTGAATGGCCTCGGCAACGCTGCTTCAAGCGCGCAGTGCTGCGCGCTGGATATATTAGGTTGTAACAAAATTAATGCAAGTTTTGAATTCCAACCGCAATAAGTCATACATTGCTCATTTCGAAGTAAGTTGCAAAACACCATTCGATAGAACAAAGCAAGCTCTACAAAGTGGCATTCTTGCTTTAGCAACAACTCTGATCCCACCGAGTTTCCAGCCCAAAAATAAAAAGATTTAACTATCCGAAAAATTGAGAAAAATCGTAATCTTATATATAAAGCTGAATGTCTGTTTGTCTGTCTGTATGTATGTATGTCTGTCTGTCTGTACGTATGTTCCGAATAGAAAATTCCAATTCTGAACCGATCGGGACCAAACTTGGCACACATACACTTCGGGCCCCGGCGGGTGTCATAGGCTACTTTTCGTATCGATCGAAATCGATTTTATCGATTTTTTGCAAAATCCGAGCTACGGGGCTGGGAGTTGGCACAGGGGGGTAATCGAGCATGCTGATCACCCCCGTGGGGGTGATCAGCATGCTCGATTACACCCCTCTGCCAAATTCCAGCCCCCTAGCTCAAATTTTGCAAAAAATCGATAAGATCGACATCGATCGATAACGAAAAGTGGACTGTGACACCCGCCGGGGCCCGAAGTGTATGTGTGCCAAGTTTGATCCCGATCGGTTCAGAAATGGTTTCTATTCGGAACATACGGCGGAGCCGGGTAAGCCAGCTAGTTCAGTTCATAAAAAACCTACAAAAAATCTGACTTGCTCACGTAAACACAATCCACATAGGGCATCTATACACGCCGTTGCCGTATTTTTTTCTCTGTTAGAAATCAAGTAAACGGAAATTTTCGTGCATTTGCCAAAGTGTTGCTGTGCCGTTCCCACATAAGTAGTTGTATACTACAAATCTGTACAAGTACAAACATAAATTTCCAGCTCTCTACAAGCTTTAGTTCTCGAGAAATTTGAATTTTAGCTTGGACCACATGACTAGCGAAAACTGTATTCGGTATTTTTCGAGAACTAAAGCTTGTAGAGAGCTAGAAGTGCACGTTTATACTTCTACAGGTTTGTAGTATACAACTACTTATGTGGGAACGGCACAGCATCACTTTGGCGTACGCACGAAAATTTTTTTCTTGATTTCTAACAGAGAAAAAAATACGACAACGGCGTGTATAGATGCTCTATGTGGATTGTGTTTACATGAGCAAGTATTTTTGTAGGTTTTTTATGAACTGAGTTATGATTTTTCTCAATTTTTCGGAAAGTTAAATCTTTTTACTTTTCGGCTGGAAGCACGTGATGGATCAGACCTATTGCTAAAGCAAGAGTGCCACCTTGTAGAGATTGCTTTGCTCTATCGAATGGTATTTTGCTACCTACTTAGAAAGAAGAAGTGTATGACTTGTTGTGGTTGGAATTCAAAACCTGCATTAATTCTGTTACAACCTAATATTATGCCCAATTAGGAGAAAACGGATATCATCGCATTTGTTTGATGCTTCTTTGGCTTTTTTGATTTGCTTTATTAGTTCCTTTTCATGTGTTTTCTTTTCTAATATGTCATAGCGGATATCGTACTTTCATATTGAAGTCAAAGGGAACTTCGTTTTTTTTGCAATTTCGAGAAACCACCTTGTGCAGAGCCCTGTTGGCGACTTAGCTTTATTATTGAGTAGATTGGAAAGAAAATAATACTTTTTATTTCTTAGTCATGGCATCGCAACATTTGAAATCCCAGAAACGTGTAAGTAATACCACTCGCTAAAGCAAAGCAAGCTTTACAAATAGACATTATTGTTTTTGCACCAAGTCATATCCATGTGAAGTTTGAAGATGGAATCTAACAATAAGATACTTCAAATAACAAAATCGAAAAAATTCGTATCCCCGTGCAATAAATTTCTACGAAACACCAAATTGCTCAGGGACATACATCCCTCGTCAACATTCATATGGGCAGTTGCTGTAATTTTACCTTGGTTAGACATGGAAACATCAAAAGTTTCTATGCTTTGCCAAAGTGATGCTAGGCTGCCGTGTAAGTGGTTCTATACTGCTTAGCTGGAAAAGTACAGCCGTAATTTCAGCCTTCTAGAAGGATTATTCTCGAGAAATATCGAATTTAATCAAGAGAACAGAAGAAAAAGCCAAATTGCTTTTGCCAGTGATGCTGTGTTCCCGCAAAAGTAATTTCATACTGTGTAGTTAGCCTGGAAGTACAACAACCGTAGATTTTCAGCCTTCTGCAGAAGTTGGTATTTGAGAAATATCAAATTTAGCTTTTTTTCTTCTGTTCTCTTGATTAAATTCAACTTCCTCGAACGACTCTTCTAGAAGGCTGAAATTACGGTTGTACTTTTTAAGCTAAGCACTAAAAACACTTACGCGGAAACAGCCCAGCATCACTTTGGCAAAAGCATAAAAACTTTCTAGCCAAGGAAAAATTACAGCAACATCAAGTTTTCTGGGATAAAATCTCATAATTCAACTTTTTCAAGGGACCTCAAAGTGTACCCGAAATTTTCGAAAGTTGTTAAACCGAAGCGGTGAATGCTCGTTTGGTTTGTAAAATTGTTGCCAAACCATAATCCATCTTTGTAAGTTTTAAAATCCGAAGACTTGTTGGCGTTTGATGCGCTTGTGTCTGAGACGAGCCTGTTAAAATTCGGTGGCCATCAAAAAATCTGTACAAAAATTATGAAGAGCTCTGGAAAGCAGAAAAAAGTTGTGCTGTTTCCTGTAGGGTTTGCTCCATCCATCCCTTACTTGGACTCCTTCTGAGGTTTGTTATAAAATTTTAGAAAAATTGTGAAAGTTAGCCATCTCAAAAAGCATAGGTCGCAGATTTTGACTTTTTTCTGGAAGCTCATTGAGTTTATTGCAACAACTTCATAACCATTAGAAAGAGAATGAAATGCTGCATCAAATGTTACCAGAATCTCTTACACAACTTTGTTCCACGAGATGTGGCATACGTTTGAAAAAAGCGACATTACTTTCGGAACGACCTAATAGAACACATTTGACACTCGCATTAGGAATCGCAATTACACCTCTTACACTTACTATACAAAGCAGTCCAGTATTGTTACCAGTACCCATCTTCTTTATTTCCACAAACTAAACCAAAAACTTACGTTTCTCTCTTCTTCTCATGTTTTCCCTTTCTTTTGCTTGCACTGCTTTCACCACCCCCGCGTTTTCTACAACCGCTAAAAATTGTCTTACGTGCGATAACTCTAATTTTTTTAAAGTGCAAACCTTGAAACTCTTTGCTCTTTTTTGGATTTCTGCTTCGACTTTTTAGTCTTTGTGCTATAAAAGGTATTTTTGATAATGGGTATGAGTAGCATTATTTCTATCATATTTCCAATGAGATCTACGATGTAATCAATGAATATAATATTAATACCTTCTCCAGAGCCTCCATGATGTCCTATCCTTCTTTGACGACGAACTGACATTTCTAAAAAGCTTTTAGATGAAACAGGCTGGCCATGCAACTATGAACTGTTGAGCACATAGTTCATTGCCAGTAGATAGCTCTATAGTAAAGGATTGCCCTTAAAGGCAGTGTCCAAGCAAAAAGTCAATTTCGAGATTTTGTGCTTATCTGGGCCTATTCGCCATGCTGAATCCGAAAATCAACACTGGAGAGCGCGAAAACGGCGAAAAAAGGCTCTAACGGAGGAGGGAGATTGCAGGTGGGCGGGGCTGTTCACATGATGGCGTCACTCTCCCAGCTTCAGGAGCTATCTTCTCGCTTCCGCTAATTGCACTAACATCACCACCACCCAACTGCGAAACGCATGACATAAAATCGGAACCGAGAAGATAGCTCCTAAAGCCTGGGAGAGTGACGTCGCGGTGTGAACGGCCCCGCCCACCTGCGATTTGCCTCCGGCGTTAGGGCCTTTTTTGGCATTTTCGCGCTCTCCATTGTAGTTCATCGGATTCAGCATGGCGAATAGGTCCAGGTGAGCACAAACTCGAAATTGACTTTTTGCTTGGACACTGCCTTTAAAGGCAGTAATGGATCGGCAGAATGGACCTCTGTCAGATTTTGGTATGTTAGGTAGTAGACCTCCTAAGTAAACCGTAGCCCCAACCTCACCCTCCAAATCATGCGCTAAGTCCGGAAAAAAGCTTTAGACTTCCACCACTAACGCCCACTTGATGGAAGTGGGCGGGGCTGGTGGAGTTTTGAAGTTTTTTTACAGAACTTAGCGCATGATTTGGAGGGTGGGCCTAGGGCTGCGGTGTACATGGGAGGCCCACTACCTAATAGTATCAAAAACTGACAGGGGTCCATTCTGCCGATCCACTGCCTTCAAGACAAACATTACCAAGTGGAAATCTAAGCACGAAAGCTACTGGCTAACGGGAAAGTTACTGAGTACTGTTTCCAGAGTAGGTGTATGTTAGTGCGAAGTGGGCATGAGACCGAAGACTAAAAGATTTTAGTCCAGAAACCTAATTCGGAAGCAGTTTAAGGGAATCAGGTTGAAATCATCATTTTAAAGCAGCATTATGGCATGTATTTTGTTGGGAAAAGTGACTTCGAATGAGACGTCTTTCCTTATCGGTCAAAAAGCCTGCTCATGATTTTCTAAAATATTTTTCACAAGAAGATTTCTCAAAAAGACATTTTTGTTTGTTGCAAAATCTTCAAGATAGCAAAACTAAGGCACAGACAAAAGTCCGTCTGCCAGCTAGGGCTCGGCATGAGGTGACTTTTCGAAAATGCATATAACGAAGTGCCCTTTGAATTCCCCAAAATTTTGCGAAGTCTCCTTTGACCCTAACCGTAAAGTGAAAAATCTCAAAAAAAACCAGACGTTGACTATCCCCTTTGCGTTTTCCCTCAAAAACGATATCCAGCCTGCTTATAAGCCACCTGCGCCGAGTCCTGTTGCCAACTCCTCGCAATCAGATAGTCAAAAGCTAGAACGCCGCTTTGTGATGGTAGCACTGTGATCATGCAGTATACAGAAGCAAGTGTGAAAATGTCTTAATCAATCATGAATGCTGGTAGACGGACACGCACAATACACGCACGATATACACGATACGGTTTGATCAAACTATCTACTATTACACTATCAAATTGCAGATTCGACAATGCATTCGACATGTTTGCTACAGAAACACCAAATGCGATCAGCTCTTCTCTAGCTTCCCAAGTCCCAACTCAGGTGAAGTGGACGCTCTCATGCAAGTCACTGCGTGGACAGACGTCTATTATGGTTAGTACCTCCCGTTCCTCTTCTGAAGCCATGAAATGAGAGCGTTCAATAGAATTAAAGAGATTCTAGCTTGTACTCTTTGATTTTTTCTTCTTTCATTGTATTCTCTTTTCAAGCTTGATGGTAGCACTAAGCTGATTTTGTGCGACACGCTTGCTTTTCCTACTGGCACGAAACTTTCACGCGAACGAAGTACGTCCGGCAGCGTTTGTGTCCAACTGCAAGTTCACCTTTTTCCTTGTGCTACTAGACCATCATTCCTGTCAATGTCCTCAAAAGCCCATCAACCCTCCCGGTTTTGAAATGAAGCGAGGTAATGCTTTCCTCTTCTTCACTCAAAAAGGAGGACGCTTGCAGCTGTTCTCACACCAACTAGGCCACTAAGACATTAGCAGAATAATCTGCAGGACTCCACGCACGTAGAAAACGTCTTCTCTCTTTTTTGGTACAGCACAGAAGTACCGGAACTCACGGCGAAACAAAAAGACCTCTGCTTTCTCTTTGCTACAGCGTGGAGCTAAGGAATTTTCAGGAAGTAACCAGGGCCCGGCACGAGGTGGGCAAACAGGGTTTTCCAAAACGAATTCCCCTTTGATCCCAATAAATTTTACGAATACCCCCTTGAGCCCAAAAATGACGCTTTGTGCTCGTGCAACGAGAGTACCGGCCACACTTTGCCTAAAAGCGCTCAAAAGCGCCCAAAGTGCTCAAATTCACTCCTCAGCTGTATCAAGATAGAAAACAGGAAGAAAAATAAGCAAGAAAATGATGAAGGAATGAGAAAATATCAAAGTAACGCAGTCACAGGAATGAGAGACGCCGTTCCAGCGCGTATCGATTGACTGGGGCGCGCTTTCCATCTTAGAAAGCTAGGCTGCTGATGCGATTTTGGGCTCTAACAAGGACAAGAGGAGGAGTTTCGGAACCAAAATTCCACCATGTAGTAAACTTTAGGTGTACAACAGATTTATGTAAGAATTTTGAAAAAAATTATGTGAATTGAAAGTTTTGCCCACCTCAGGTGGGCATCAGGTGGGCTATTGCCCACCTAATTTAGAAAAAAGTTGAGCACGCTCTTCATTCACATAAGTTTTTCATAATTTTCCTAAATTGTTCCTTAGTCCTACTGCGCGTATACACACCAAGTCTAGTGCGATTTCGTTTTCTCTGCGCTGCAATCGAACCATTTTTCAATTTTCTTGGTAGGGGGAAATTTTTAGAAAAAGCTTGCCACAACCTTTAGTCACATAATTTTTCAATGAAACTTCTAAGTTAAGCCCTGCAGGCCTGTGTTCATGTATCTATCAAGTCCCATACCGTATGGTCATCTGTGCGCTGCAAACGAGCCATTTGCATTCACATCTTCATTTACCAGTTTTGCAAAATTTTTGGAAAAAATGCTTATTATTCCTGCCATTCACATAAGTTTTTCATAATATTTCATACTTTTTTTTCTACTGGCCCTTCGTTCGCTTACATAATTTGGTGCTATATCGTTACGCCTGCATTGAGAACTGATCATGTAATCATGCTGTTCAACGGCATCGCTTATGCGATGTCGCGCACGCGGCAAAAGCGGCAGCGCGGCGTAGCGCGCGAACTCGCTGTGCGTTGAGGCCGAAAACCACTTCTTAATGAATTAGATGTATAAGGTAATGAGCATGATTCGACCTTTTTTTGCTTGCACTTGGAATCTTCTTCCGGGGCTCCGCTATCGACCCCGCAAAAACGATTTCCCCCTTGCTTTTTCCACAAAAACGACTTTCAGCTTGTCATTTGCCCACCTCGTGCCGGGCCCTGGAAGTAACGCTTTAGCAACTATTCCCTTCAACGTGCAATGTGCACGCGAGGGTGAAATTAGGTCTTTATCAGTATTAAACGCTGTCTCCTTCTGTGATCCGTTGACGTTGATCTTGATCTGGCATCCAGCAGCTGAATTAGGAGCGAAACGCAGATGTGCATTTTCGGGATGATTTTTATCCGACATTACACATCGGGCGAAAATCAACCAACAATCAATACAGCGCCTCGAGGATTAGACTCTTTAGGCCCCGGGCAGACTTCACGCGATTTGATCGTCGCGACTGAATCGCGACGAGACAACTGTTACAACATCACACCATGCCGATCCACTTGCATTCGGTTGTGATACTTTTCCAGCCCGAATTAAATGTGAAATGAAAATGAATGGGAATCTTGGCGATTAGATCGCGACGATTGAGTCGCGTGAAGTCGGTCCGGGGCCTTAGACTACAAGGCCACACAAACGGCAGCGCTTGCTTTTTAATTCAAAACCTTTTTGAGAAACAGCGAAGCTGAGTTACTTCAAGCAACGCAGTTAACTTCTGTGGGAAGGAGGTATACAATATCGCCCGCAGAATGTGCAAAATTTCCGTGAGTCGCGGAATCCCGGGAATTCCGCGAAAGTTCGTGACATTCCCGGAATTCGCGACATTCGTTTAACACATTCTGTGAGCGGTATGTACAGCCCAAAAATTAAAGTCCAAGGCGATTAACACAGCAAGGAAGTCCTTGGTAAGTTTCTCCTGACCAAGACCGAAATGGCAATTCTGCGCAAGTAGATGAGTTTCGCCGGCGTTGTTTACATCTTTCAGTCTCAAAATGGCTTCTGATGCAACTCTGAAGGATCGGTTCAACGAGTCTGCAATCTGAAACAGTTCAGGTCCTTGCCCCTCACTTTTCAGAAGTGGGGCAGCTTCTCTCGCTCTCTCAGCCTAGGTGTCGAACAAGATGAGGTGCTGCGAGCCGTTAAATGGAAAACGCTCAGCGTCTTTAAATGCTACTTCGATCCCAAAGCAGTCTTACTACCGATTCCCTCAGCGGTGTTTAGCTAGCAATTCGATTCTCTTGTTGTCTTAATCCTGCTCAAAGTCTCTCGCAGCTCCTTGTCACATACTATCCAACCGCTTTCTTCTTTATTATGAGCTTCACGGGAGTTTCGTCATCACCATTGATAAAGCTTTGTCCACACTTCTCGGTGTTCGCCAAATTACAACACAATTTGCCCGTTTCTGTGCGTTTCGTTTAACTCGCCATCATTTAAGGACATTATAAGAATTTCTTGCATTAGCTTCTATGCAATGATACTACTGACATTCCTTTAGTCTGGAACGAATGACTCGTGTTAGCAATTTCCCTGCTTTCTTAGGTCCTTTTCACCTCATAAGTTCACCTCATAAGATAGATACACTGGTATTACCACAGTATGTTTATTGTTGATCTCATACAACGTTCGCTCATGCGAGCTCCAATGTTTCATATCTGTGCCATAATATTTGTTCTGGTTGATGACGATAATCTTTTGATAAGCGTAAGTCAACGAACATTATTTTGGTGTAGAACCCGGTGGTTTGGTGCTGGGGTATTAATTGCTCATGTTTATTGTTTCATTCATACGCAAACAAAGTTGGCTGCACTTTATGTGATTACGCTTGTGTTTTGTAAGAAATGTATAAATAAATAAATTTATGCAACTTTCTCACAATATTACGCGATGACGCGCTGATGAAATCATTTTTCAGTCATCTTCTAATCGGTATTTATACCAGAGTATAGCAGAGATACGGTATTTACACCAGAGTATGACGGAGATAAGGGTTTCTTTATGAACCTCGGTTTTGTCAACACCAGACTAGACCGTGGCTGCTTTTATGGCTCATGATTATTGTTTGCATTCATACATGCAACATATAGGGCTTATCAAATTGAGTGTCGTTTGCGCCAGCATCTCCATCTTCGCGCTGGACTCCGCGTCTCTTCTGCGGGACTGCTCTCTAAGCACTTTCCCAGGGCGAGCGTGGGAAAGATGGAGCCTCAATCGATTGGAAGTGATTAGGGAACAAGTGCCGCAGAAGAGACGCAGAGTCCAGCGCGAAGATGGAGATGCTGGTGCAAACGGCACTAAATTTGATAAGCCCTATATGTTCTCACGATCATTACACGATAACGCGCTAATAAATCCTGTCATCCCGTTTTGATCAATAATTAAAAAGAAGTTTATACCAGAGTATGACTGAGGTATGAGTGTTTTTCTCTATGAACCTCGGTTTTTTCAACACCAGAAGCTCATGGTTGCATTTTTCAAAAACCACATAAGCGAATAAGCGCGTAATGTTGCCTAATCAGCGTTTAAAAATAAGGCATTGAACGCCGACCTCGACAGTTGAGGATGACTTCGGCAAAATCAATTTGCGAAATTGGTAAGAGCTGACAAAGAAACCAATAAGAATTTTATGCTACTGGTTTTTTCTATTCAAGTGTGGCTTGAATACCTTCGCGAGCGCGCATAGAATTGTGCAAGACTGCGACCACGGCAAAAATATGGGTTACAGACTTTCGTAACCTTCTCAAATCTCCTGGGCTAGGTCGCAAGGATAACATATAACTGTTTGCAAGAGTGTGGAAGGATGTAACGAATGCTACATTCACAATTGCTGCATCATACCCATACTTAGCCATAGATCAGTTGACGTCCCCAGAACTTAAGTTTGGGGGGGGGGGGGGTGAGGGAGAGGACAAAAAGATTTTTCGAATAAAGGTGCGCGGGTTCAACCACACACTCCGAAAAATTACATTCGACGCTTCACAAAATTTTTGCAGGCCCATAACCCGAACTTATACAGCGGTGTGATAGCACTGGCCGAAAAAAATTTGCAAGCTTAATTTGGATTTTTAAAGATTTACGAGAATTGTATTAATTATGTAAGAGACAAACCACCTGCACATAACTGTAGCATAAGGAGAGCCTTTCGACAGATGCCCAACTCATTTCGCAAACTCCCGTGCTAGAGGAAACTCCACTACCTCCTGCTTGCGCGGCAGTTTTTCATCACACCGCACAAGGACTTAGTCAAGAAAGTAATTTGATAAGTGATGTGCACAGATTAGTAGCTAAGATTCCAAGAAAACACTGAGGCGATTTCTAAGAATGCTACTCAATATTTCAATCTGAGGGCAGAATTAGGTAGCGTATACGGATGTGCTAAGGAAAGAAAAATACGGTCTGTGCACATTATATCTGTGAAAAACACCCAAGAAGGTTTGAAAGGGAAAAGTGTTGTGTTGAGGTGTTCAATAATTAGATATTACCTCACATAATTTTGGAACTGAATTCATCTACAGCTCAAAGGAATTAGACTTACCCCCTTTGCTTCTTTTTGCTAAGACTTTTTTCCTCCTCTTTTCTCTTCGTCTTCTTCTTCGAATTACTCTCTTTTTTGTTATGTAAGCCACTTTCAACCAGCACGTCTGCATCGAGGTCTTTTTGCTTTTGCTGAGGTTTACGAGAATTTTTCACGCTTTCAGATGATCCCGAATTTGATTTCATTGATTGATGATCCTGTATTTTTTGATTTCTCTTTCCCTCTTTTTCCTGAAAGCTCAATTTGCCATTTTGCTTCGATGAATCCTTCATGCTTTTAGATAGGCTCTTTGAAACATCATTTTGAGGATGTCGTTTGCTTTTCTCTGCAGCCTCTACCGTCTTCTTTACTAAGGGTGTATCTTTATTTGGCCTTTCGATTTCTTTTGCTGTAAAGTTCCATAGATCAAAGAAGCTCCAAGAATCTTCTTTTGAGTGTTTCGCTTGATTATTTCTTTGTCCTGTTTCACCTGCGGAGGCATCTTCCGCTGATGTACCTTTGTTGTCTTGTTCTTTTGGTTGATCTTTCTCGTTCAATTTTCTCTCCTTTTGTGAGAGGGACTCTCTACTTCGTGTTTTCTTTTTCTTCTTTTCCTTCTTCTTAGAAGACGAGCCCTCGCTTAGTGATTTGTGTGCTATACATGCTTTTTCGGAGTCCTTTCTGATCTCGGCACCCCTTTTCAGAGAGTCTTCTAAGCTCCTGGAACTAGTAGACTTCCTGTTTTTGTGCCAAAAGTGTTTTGCAACCTTGTCCCTGGATTGCTGTCTAATTTCGCTTTCTTTTGAACTTGCTATTTCTTGGCTGCTTCCATGCGCCTTCTCATGTGACTTTTTTACCTTTTCAGACAAGGACTCGCTGCTTTTTGACTCCTTTCTCAAAGATGAGCTGCTGCTTAGTGGTTTGTCAGCCTTACTTCCTTTTTGGGATTCCTTGCTAGCTGACCTTGTTTTCTCGCTTTTTGACTTCTTCTCACTCAAAGACATTTCTCGACCGTCCAATCCCACGAGTTCCTCCTTTGGATCCTCGTCTCTTTCCTTTTCTGAGCGTTCCTCCAAGCTTTTAGAGCGCGACGTCTTGATTTTGGGTTCAAGGAGACCAGTATCTTTAGATTTTTCTCTGCTCTTGTCCCTCTCTGATCCTTCTTTTGCTTCTACTACTTCTTGGCTCTCACCGAGTACTTCCTCATCTGACCTTTTGGACGAAGATTTCTCGCTTTTTGACTTCTTCTTTTTCCTCGAAGACGAGCTTCCTCTTAGTGAGTTTGTTATTTTTGCACTTTTAGGATTACTTCTGCTGGATCGTATCTTGCTTGCTAATTTCCTCTTTTTACTTGATTCCTTTTCTTCTTTTTCAGTACTAAGTTTGCTTCTATCAGTTTCTTCTCGGCTAGTTCGTTTCTTTACTTCTAGTTCCTGTTTCAAACCTTCCAGGCTTTTCTTCATTCTTTTACTTTTCGACTGTCCGGTAGGACTCGAGATTCCCTCTTCTTCTTTCAACCTTTCCGCAAATTCCTTTAATATCTTCTTCCATAATACTTCTTCTTTGCTCGCTATTTCTTGTACGGGAGGCTCAAGTCCTTCCAAAACCTCTACTATCTCTTTGGACTTTCTTTTGTTTTCGTCTTCGTTTCTTTCTTTTGATAGCAGTGGCTCACCGGGGTATTTCTCAGTTTTCGAAAAATATTTATCTTCTGGTTCTTCCAGTAGTTTTGAAAGTTTCACGATCTCCGCCGACTGCGCAACAGGCTCCTTTTTTGGCGATTCCACAAACTTCTCCAGAAAACCACCATTTGTGGTAGGTTTTTCCCTTCCGGATTTTTCGTTGTATACGAGCGATTCTTTCTTCTGTGAAGATCTAGCGCTTTTAGAACCACGATGTTTGCGACTTAGACTGATATTGCGCAATATATCGTCTAAAGTCGATGACTTTTTCGAACTTCTTTCTTTCTTGCGGGTATTGCTTCCTTTTGTGGAATCCGAATTTTCCAAACTCCTCCTTTTCTCTTTGATCTCAGCGTTAGCCTCTTCTTTCGAAATTTTTAGGCTCTTGAAGTTTTTCCGCGGACCTTCTTTTTCTTTCTTGTTTCTCAAAGTTCTTGAGGATTTCGATTTCCTTTTCTTCTCAGTGTCTTTTTTAGAGCTGCTCCAGAAGCTACCACTTCTCTTCGTTTTCTTAGACCTCTTTTTTCTTTTTTTCTTCTTACTCTTCGAGCTGCGCGACTCATATGGTTTCGCACCCTCTGCTGACTTCTTCTTAGATAGATATTTATACGCAGCAATGCTATCGTCTGGTTTTTCGCGGCTTTCTCTTGACTTATTTCTACGTTGGTCGACGTACCCTCTTTCCATATCTTTCTTAGCTGCTTCTTCTGCTTCTTTTAGCAAACGTCTTTCTCGCCTTATTTGCGTTAAACTTTTCCCGCTTTTAGACGATTTGATTCTTCTGGTTAGTGGCTTCACATAGGCTGCGGCATAAGAGTCTTTTTCCTTGCTCTTCTTTATTATTCTGAAATATGAGAGTGGCATCAATTAGCCATTAACCAAGAATGAATGGATTTTACCGCACAGAGGGAGGGCTAGCAGTTTTGCAAGACTCTTCTTGTCTAAATGATTGAATTTTCTACAACTTTACAAAAGACCTAAAACTTACTCTAGCTTCCAGTGTTCTCCTGATTTTTCATCCTCTTGAGTTTCAGCCGATCTATAAAAAAACCCGTAGGAGGTGCAAATCAGAGGCTGCTAATGCGAAAAAAGCTTAGCAATTCGAGCGATAAAATTGATCAAGAAAGTCTAATTATACAGGGTGTCCCAAAAAATGTGAACACTGTTTGATCGTTAATAACTCCGTTGCTTTCATGTCTTTTGCCGAGCTTGAGGCACCATTCCGTAGAGCAAGGTCCAACTTAGATTTGTAGTATGGAGCGAATCACCGATTACTGTTCGTTACTGTAGGATTACGGTATGAATTTCTAGCATGTGAATCTATTGTGAAATATGCCATCTGACAAACTTTTTTCCAAAAAATCTGAAAAATCGTGTACTGGGGATTTCGCGCACGCTGATTTACACAACTTTTTACGGGTATTTGTAGCTTTTTTGATAGTGTAGCCACATTTTTGACAAATGGTAAAAATTCAGTCATTACGGTTTACCTGGGATAACCTTGGAAAGAAGCATTACAGTAAAGTACCATAGTGTAAACGTTTTTGGCATGTTTGGTTTTGTTTCGAGGAGATTATGGCCTCCAATGGCCTAAAATCCTTTTAGAAGTTCCTACCGTGATCCTACAGTAATGATGAGTCTAAGTTAAACCTCGCTCTATAGAATGGTGCCTCATGCTGGGCGAAAGACATAAAAGCAAGAGGGTTATTAACAATTAAACAGTGTTCAAATTTTTTTGGGACACCCTGTATTTGACTTCACAGTCTGATACCTATTTGAACTGCTCTTTGCCGTTTTCAATGATCTGCGACTCCGAATGACAATCTCTTTTGCGCTGGAGAAAAATTTATTTATGAAAAGCGATGGAGTAACGATATCTTTCGTAAATTATACCTTTTCTCACTTGGCTCATGTTCAACGGGCACATCGGCGAACAACATAGTGCTGTAAAATCATATGAGAGCCTATCAGCAGTTGTCAACGTTTTCATGTACTATCGATAGTGCAACATTCGAATCGTGGTGACATGTGACCATCAAGGAGAAGATTTGCGCAAAATCTTTTTCCATTCTTTCTATTGCAATCGATGCCACTAGTGATGGTCAATACGTATAAAGCTATAGCTTACTTAAAACGACACTCTACGCCAAAAAATAAAGTAAAGGAAGCACGGCCATTTTGCCGAAATTTTGCCAGAACTCTGCGAAACTTGCACCCTATATTGAATCGCACTGAAATACTGAGCATATCAAATCAAATTACATCTACTTCTAAACTGTTTTCTACGTAATTATTTATCTTCTAGCTCTAGTCAGTGATGTCTTCATCACATTAATCTTCCGCTGCATACTCACTCGTTTCGTACAGGGGTTTTAGAGGCTTCCTCCTCCAACTCTTTCTGTAGCTTTTCTATAGTCTTTTTGATGAGTTGCCTCCGCAGCTCCTCTGGAAACAGGCTTACATTCGTCTTTCATCTTGAATGATTCTTTAGTGACATGCACGCTGGATACATATTACGCTACATACCTGTCATTACTGGGATGGGTAGAAAATGCGGAAGCAAAGGTTCTGTTTAAATTTTTGGGAATGTGGCAACCTAATTTCACTCTTATAAGGCGCACCTTTTTCGGTTTTCCAGCGTGCCGCTCATCCGGCTCGTTTTGTTTCGGAAAACGAGACTTGTGCCGCACAATACTCTCAGGCAATATGCAGCACTGTGAGTAGTGTTTTAGTCGCGAAGTCCTTCGGCGTGTCTGCGCTGTTCGATCTTAGAAGAATAAATCCCCCGCATCCTATACGCTTGAAATCATGATACTTCTCAAGAAAGTCAGAAAATGTATAATCACGAAGCGGGCAGATTTTCCCAGACTGTCTTAGGATGTGGTCTTCGCCATGTGCAAAAGTTACTCTGCTAAATGATAAAACCGTCTATCGTTACCTTAGTCCTTAGTGTTCGACCAGACGGCGCGGCCTACTTGGTGTATGCTCGCGCACAGTTAAGACGGTAATGTGTAGTGGCCAGACCTTCGAAAGACAGGCGACGAATTTTTATACTGCATCTATTCAAAAATAAGGCCAACTGCAGCTGCAATTTGCTCTTTTCTGTGCCCTTTTTTGCGAGATGTCGTTATCGAGAACAGGGAAGAGAAACGATGCATAGAAAACGTTTACCGCTACAAGGAGCTAATATCAACAGCAATTTTTGCGTAAATTTATACGCTAATGAACAGCACATGCTATGTGAACATCAGGGTAGGAAAAGCCGCTGTTTGCTCCAACAGGACCTTGCTGTTCTTACAGGAAAGGCTGATGAAGTCGATTCTTTCGACCCGATTTTGGACGGATTCCTTACTGATCCATCAACCCAGTGACCTCAAAATCCTCTCGCCGATCCCCGCCAAAACTTTATCTAGCCCATGGTCTGAATAAAGTCGGTCTTAACTGAATGGAAATTACCCTGACAGTCTTGCTATACAAGGACCTGCGACATCGCAATATCCTATCTCTAAATTTTGTATGCAGCCCGAAAAAATTTTTTGAGCTAGATATTTAGTTTCAAAAAACTTGAACGGGGTGAGCAAAATGAGTTCTGTAAAAGACTCAGGCAACTGATCGAATACACCAATACGGGTTGCCTCCTACAGCAAGTTCGATACACTGATTAATCTCATTTACCCAAATGATGCAATGATATATTGGACGGAACTGTTAATCGATGCCTGTGGAATTGATGCGAAGATCATTTGAGAGCTCTTCCAGACTTTACTCCCCTGATTCAACCATCTTGAAAAATAACGATAATGAATCTGGGAGATGCGCGACAAAACAGGCAAAGAATATCTTCACCTCTCCCACCAAAAACGTCAACCCATATATGTGAGGGTAGAGTTCATCGCTGTGCATCTCATTTTCAGTTCTTTCGGATAAGGACAAGGCAAGGCCATGTAAGAATTTGGAAATCTTTCGCAAGATCCAGTATTCTGCATATTCTCATCGCGTCTGAGTCTTATTCATTCTCATCGCGTCTGAGTTAGCGAGCGGCTGCTTTTTTTGCCCTCTCTCACTTTCTGTCATTCTTTGCCTCCTGATCCTTTTCTACTCAGTTTTTTTTTCTCTTTGCAGCTATATCTGTATTGTGAGTGGGTTTGTGCAGCCCTGGTTAACGTGATTGGTTGTTTTTGTCATTATTTTTGGATTTTGCAGTTTTCGCGCCGTTCTATCATCGTTTTTCTGACCGAGGTAGATCAAAATAGATCAAATGCCAGCCAAGACCACTCGTGCTTCCAGAATTAAGGGAACGACTGCAGGATCTCAATCTCAACGATCAGTGGGAGGAAATGAAGAGATTGAACGTGAGGGTGACACCGCAGCTACTGATTACAGTAGGATGACAGCACAGGAGCTCATCACTTCCATGTTGGAAAGAAGCAGAGATCCAGTGATGAGTGAGATGCTGCGAGCTTTAGCTGATAAGATTCCCAAGGACTTTTCAGCGGCGGTGGAAGAAGAAAAAAGAGCAAGAAGTCTTGTCATAAGCGGTGTAGACGAACCGCCCGAGGGTCTAGGAGCATTGGCAAGACGGAAATATCTACAGGATAAGGTGGATACCATACTGGAGGCCTTAGATATTGATTGCCCACCCAGTGAAGTGTTTTGGATGGGGAAGCCCAGCCCAACGCGCCCAAGACTAATAAAGTTGGTGCTCCCCTCCACATTCTACTGGAGAGTGGCCCTTGCCAATGCTCACCTGCTTCGGCGAGCAGGATTGGCGGGCATTTTTGTCCGCAAAAGCATGACCGAAGAGGAGCGGAAGCTAGAATACGATCTCAGGCAGACTGCTCGAGAACGAAATCAAGGAAAAAAGGAAAAGGAATGGGTAATGTACCGCGGACAGTTGGTAAGGGTTTCTGAGCTGACAAAGAGGAGGTCGGGAAACTATTGAGCCCGCATGGTACCCGGGTTGGACTGAAAGCCTATCTCTTGAATGCTAGAAGTTTAGTAAATAAGATCCATCAATTTCATGCTTTTTTGTCTCAATGTAAGCCTGATTTAGTTTTTGTTACTGAAACTTGGTTCACATCAAGAATTCTTGATAGTGAAATTGTGGGCGGTTTTCCATATACCATTTTTCGCTCAGACCGAACTACCCGAGGGGGCGGAGTCTGTCTTCTAGCTAATTCATTGCTATTGGTTCAGAAGGTAGAAGCTGTATGTACCACCAAATCAAGTATTTTGTGTGTTGATTTGATTTCGCATAGTGGGCATTCGAAGACAAGGATTGTACTCGTTTACCGGCCTCCTAATTGCCAGACAGTTGATGACGACAACCTTGTTGATTTGATCAGCGTTCTTGCAAGTAATGACACTAACGTGATAGTGGTTGGTGATTTCAATCTTCATGTTGATTGGGGTTGCACGAATCCTCTCGATACCAAAGCTGCAAAATTTTTAAACTTTTTCGCTGAGTTGGGTCTAGAACAGCGCGTAAATTATCCGACACATGCCTCAAACACTCTAGATCTTGTCCTATCCTCATCTCCAATTGTGTCAAACCTAAAAATCTGTGCTCCTCTCGCTAACTCTGACCACTCTATAGTCAGCTTTGTTTTAAATGAAGATTACTGCTCCCCTAATCTTCCTCCTACTCCTGATTATCTTCGCACCGACTTCGAATCTCTTAATAACTATCTTTTGACTATTGATTGGCTTGGTGTGTTCAACGACTACTCTTCAGTTGACGATGTGTACGAAAGATTTTGCACGACTATCTATGAAGCGTTCAAAGCTTTTGTGCCTTTTCGAACTCATCACCCTTTTAGAACGAAATACCCTCAACACATAAAAAATTTGTTGGAGCAAAAGCACCGTCTTTTTTTTTGCCTCAAGAATCCACATGAAAGTGACTTGTACAGGAAGATATGTGACGATATTGATTTTCATTTGAAGAGATTTCTGGCATACCACGAGCGAAGGCTTGCTTCTAAACTTTCTTCAAAGCATCTATATCAGTATGTAAGCAGAAAGCTAAAAACATATAGCCGACTACCAGTCCTGAAAGACACAGCTGGTAATAGTTACAGTGCCGATGCCGACAAAGCTAATGCACTTGCTGATTACTTCGCTAGTGTTTTCACAGCTGTTGATACCGTAACCTTCGGTGGCGAATTGGTCACTATACCTTCATCTAATCGCCTCCTATGTAATGCATATTTTGAGCCTTCAGAAATAAGGAAAGTTTTGAAAAGATCAAAGCCAACATTGGCTGAACCTTATGATGGTATACCCCAGATAGTGTATAGAGAATGTGCTGAAGCCTTGTGTAAGCCTTTGGCGCACATCTTCAACATATCCATGCTCTCCGGTGAGATACCTAGAGTGTGGAAAGAGTCGTTGATCACACCAATACCGAAAGTTTCTTCTGCTCATCTAATATCAGAGTTCCGCCCGATAAGCATCACTCCTTCCTCGGTCAAGGTTATGGAGAAGATTTTGTGCGATGTGCTCACATCATGGCTTTTGAAATCAGGCATAATCCCCAAAGAGCAACACGGCTTTCTTGAAGGAGCTAGTACTGCTACTAATCTAGCTGATACCGTTTTTGATTGGACCATGGCACTCAACAAGAATCAGATTGTTGATGTTATTTTTATTGACTTCTCAAAAGCATTTGATAAGGTGTGTCATGAGAAGCTTTTGTTTAAGCTTAGAAATCTTGGGATATCCGGAAATGTGCTTGCCTGGCTTAAAGCATATTTGAGTGGAAGACACATGACTGTCAAAGTAGGACTAAACTATTCAGAAAGAAAACACTGTCAGAGTGGAGTCCCGCAAGGGGGTGCACTTTCGCCGTTGCTCTTTCTGATGTATACGTCGGATTTGCCATCGGTTCTGGTAACCTCAACCTCTATCATGGTACAGATGTATGCCGACGACGTAAAAATTTATGGAATTTACGATTCTTCAAATTGTGATGAAATACATAGAGCGCTGCAAGTTTCCATTGAAAGACTATTGGTCTGGTCAGAAAAATGGGATCTTCCCATCAACCTGAGCAAATGTTCAGTGATGCATATCGGAGGGAACCCAGGAATCAGTTATGAAATCAATGGGTTTACGCTGTCTCAATGTGAAGTAGCCAAAGACTTAGGGATAATTCTTGATCCTTCTCTCAAATTCTCACAACATATAGATATGGTAGTCAAAAAGGCATACAATGTGCTATTTGCTATCTTCAGATCCATACATACTCAAAATCCGCAGATCCTCAAACGATTATACAACGCTTTTGTTTTACCTCATCTAGAATACTGCTCGCAAGTGTGGAGCCCTTACATGAGAAAAGATGTCAGGAGGTTAGAGAAAGTCCAGCACACGTTTACCCGTCTACTGTATCTAAGATGTTGGAGAGAATTAGCTATAACTAATATGCCTTCCTATGCCGACCGAATCAAAAAATTGAACATGAGTAGTTTGGAGCATCGTAGAAAAGAGCTTGATCTCGTCTTTTGCTTTAAAATACTACGAAAAGAGCTTATACTCCCTGCAAGCAAATACTGGGTTTTCATGCCTTGTAGTCTACGCTCCAATTATTTCAATCTGCATTATACTCATCTCAAAAGAAGAAAGTTTTTGCTAGCTTACAACACCCTGTTCCATCGAGGAGCAAGGTGGTTACAACAGCTACCCTCGGAAGTTCTAGGTGCCAGTTGCAGTTCCAGCTTCAAATTCAAGCTCAGGAAAGTTGATTTGTAGTATATTTGAATTTATAGTGAAAGTTTCTTCCTAAGAGTTTTTTCTTTCAGCTTGATCGACGGGCTCTTCTCTACAGCGATGAGTATCATTCATGTTAATTCTATACCGATACTGATACTAACATCAACTCACATGCCTCTCCCTCTCCAGCTTACTGTTTAAGCATGCTCACTCTTTGTATTGAGTTTCGATCCTAGCTACAGTATCTTCCCGTTGCCAATTACCACTGAGGTATCACAGAGAGAAAATTAGAGGGAACTCAGTACCTAGATAAGCATAGTTCAGTTCCATACACCTTGGTTTTCTCACAAGCAATGTCATTTTCGTGAATTCGTGCTGGATAGTTCTTACAGTTGATTCATTAAGATGAGCAATGGGAACTAGGAAGTGCTAGTGTTAGGAGGAATTATGCCTCTGAGGCACGCATGGTTTAGCCCATTCGCCTCGGTATCTGCTCTTCTTTATCGGCTGTTTACCATGTGAATGAGAGCTGCATACCAACTACTGAACATTACGAGGCAACACTAAGTGGCTAGGAGTCAAATGATCTGATAAAAGAGTTAGCATCGCATAACAGTTGTTGTAGTGAGGAGGGTGACAATAGTTGATGTTAAAATGCTTGCTGATTGTTTTTGAGTTGATAACTGCCTACACTTTTCATTTTGTTTATTCATTTACTTTTGGCGCACGTCATGTGCATTCAATAAATAAATAAATAAATATGCCCCTTTGAAGCTGGGATGAGAGAGTCCGACTAAGAAAACACTGCTTATAACGATGAAACTTCATTGACAGAAATGCGATGGTCGTTCTGGTGAATTCTTTCTGAAAGGATAAAATATTACCTTCTTTCCTTGCCACATCCACATCAGTTTGTCCAACCTCTTCTAGACCATCAAAATTAGTGGTTCCTTTTAATGCCCTGAAATGAGCTGTAAATGATAAGCGACATTGACCTGATAATAACTATAGATAATGATCTTATACATGACTACACCCCCTTTTAGATTTCTGTCTCTTTACAAGGATGATTTCCATATAGCGCTAGATAACCGATATGCCTGCTTCAGCAGGACGCGGCGCATTTACTGTCACTTGACGTCACGTTGTAGGAAAATCAAGTCGGCGTGTGCGATCTCGCCACAACAAAAATTCTTCGCTGGTAAGCCGATTTCCTCTCATTCTACGAGGGTTTTCTTTATAATCTCTTCAAAACTACCGTTGTTGGGAACATCGCAGACGCCACTTCGATGTCCGTCCAACATGGCGTCAAATGACATCACTTACTATCGTAAATAGTATTTACGGTGTAAATAGTATTTACGATTATATCTATCAGGTAAGTATACCTATACTCACACTTTATTCTTTTGCTTTCTCCTAATGAGTTCCCTTAATCATTGTTCATGTAATGTTGCAATCATCTACGTTTCCCATATACTTTGTCTACAGATTGCTCCGCGCCGTCGTTCGCCAGATGCCACTAGATAAGGAGGGAGGAGCGGTCTGAAGACAGTGTGGAACCGACGACCAACGAGCCATTTCGTCTATGGGCTCAGATCTCATTATTCTTATGCTTTGTTGTTGTTTGTTCTCCCGGGATATCGATACTCTTATTGTTTTGGTGCTATAACGATAAACGCGTATGTTGGAATGTGTTTTTTGGACATGTCCGAGGTTAAGTTATGATCTAGTATGGTATCTGCCATTAAGAGGGTGGCAGCATATCCATAAGTCTAGTTGCGCAGCGTACTGCTGAAGCAAGCAATCAATTAGTCTGCCGCCTATCTGATTATGGATGCAGCGGCTTATACAGTGTGCTCCAATCGTAGGCCGAACCGTCGGTGTAAATTTGCTCGCTCGCAGCGCTAGCGCTCTGCGCTGCATATGCGCGCTGTCGGAGAGAGCAGAAAGATTGAAGAGAGAGCAGAGAAGCAGGCCGTGGACGTGACCGCGAAACTCTAGCGACGCGGACTCCCGCTATGCCAATTTTGGCTTGGCTAAAACTGGAGCAGACTGTATGCATACGCTCGTGCTCATCAGTACCGGTCTTTTTTGAAGAGTACAAAACTTAGTACTCTAAAAGTTGACAAACTTTGCCGAATACAAACCTTCTCCTATCTCTTGTTCTCAACTGGCGATGTGCAGGAGCACACTTCCACAATAATAACGGCAGCATGGCTAGCAAGTGCAGCAGTATTGCTACTGAAATTCAATTTTTTTGAGAACAAAGAGGGTTATAAAAATGTGCAAATGACTTGTTTATTTTTGCAAATAATTGAAATAATTTTCAAAATTTTTTAAAAACTCAAATTAGCCTTGTAAAAAAAATTTTTTCGGGGCGTGGCTGACGCCATGGGCCCGAAAAATTTTAAGAAGGACCCCAAAAATTTTTCGGAGTGCGTGGCTAAGGCCCGCACCTTCATTTGAAAAGAAATTTTCCGCCCCCCGCCCCCCGGACGGAAATCCTGGGACCGCCACTGGCAGCGGGGTCTTCGCGCCAGGGCCTCCCAACTTTCCGCTGAAATTCTCGTCCGAGCTGCCTTTTGGATGTGTAACCCGAAAAAAGTCTTTTCATCCCTTTCAAAGCTCTTCGGGGTCTACGGGTCGGAAAGGTCCAAAACATGCAAGACGATGGGAATGCAAATTCTGCCGGGAACTGCCTTAACCCAATCCAATGTCATTGTCACATGTTGCGTCTATTGACTGATAGAATGAGATTGAACAAGCACTCGAAACACCGATTAAGCTCAGTGTCCGCGTGATGCCTTCCAATGACTTGTAAATGTGCACTTTCTTCTTTATGTTTGTCAAACGGTAAGAAAGGGAGCAGATTGACTCTTATTTGGCACATTACATATATAGTTTCAGAGAGAAGGGGGCCAGCAGGGATCGGGGCGTGTCACTCCCGACCTGACATCTGCAGAATTTTCACCATTACAGACGACAGTGGGAGCAGAGGAGCCCGTTCCTGAACTTATAAAAAACTAGATGGCAAACCCGGCTCCGCCCGGGACCAAACTTTGCACACATACACTTCGGGACAGGGAGCGTGTCATAGTACGAAAAGTGGACTATGACACGCTCCCTGTCCCGAAGTATATGTGTGCAAGTTTGGTCCAAATCGGTCCAGAAATAAAAATTTCTATTCCGCACATACGTACAGACAGACAGACATACAGACATACAGACATTCAGCTTTATATATAAGATGCCAACGCTTAATCTGATCGAGCCTCAATCCCGATGTAATTCACGTTTCTTGAACTTTCAGTTTATGTGGAAAAAAAAGGTTCTCGACTCTTCTAAATGTGTAACGGAGTTGCATGCTTTGCTAATGTATATCATACAATTTATATACAGAAGACGGATAAGGAATTAGCTTTTGCTGGTGGGCAGAGGTCACTGCCGGAGATAGTCTACCCTATGCCAACCTCGATCTTGAGCAAATGCTGAGAACTGGCTATAGGTCCCAACGGCTCCATTCCTTGAGAGAGCTCCCCTCCTTACCTGAGCGGTAAGAACTCCTGAGCAACTAGAAAGGAGCGCATATTTTACGGCGACTGTAGCAAGCTTCGACTTCGCTCATGTTCAGATTGATCGTCAGGGATTCTGATAAGGTGGAATGAACAGCCTACCACCTTCCGGGCTAAATGTTCATGACGTTTTGCTATATTATCTATCAACCACGCTGCAAGGACGAAAAGAGATTAGGGAAGAGGGAACTAGCTCCTGCTGGGTCCTGCTGGCAGGAAGAGATCGCTGCTGGAGGTCACCTATCGTGAGCCAACATATTCCGAGAGACTATTGATGACTAGCTGGGTTCCGATTGTTCGGACTTCATCAGAACGAGGACTTCCTAAAGATTGTAGTCAAATTCCATCAAGCTCACTTGTAGGACCGCCTCTGTCACGTTTACTGCCAAAAGATAGCAAGTCCTGTGTGCGATGTGGTATGGTAAAGTGCTCTATCTTTGTAGTAACAAAGTAAAAGGCGTAGCGTTTAAGATGACGAGGCGTTTTACTACAGCGCCTGCAACGTCTCGTCGCGGTAGAAACCATAACCGTGTGGTAAAGTAAGTTTCGACCCTCCTTCGGCGGAAATTGGATTGGCGGGACGCCCGCCTCGCAACGGTTCGCGCCGTTTTGCAGCTACAGTACATGCTGAGAACCCAAGTTTGCGTCTCTTCATTAACACATTGACGACAAGGCCGATTTTTCGATTACTGCCATTTCGGACAGGAGGCTTTTTTGCTCTGCTAAATTAGACCCACCCGTGGGTCGTATTATCCGAAATGGTAGTCTTTTTGGAAGAAATTCAGAACATGTCTCCGAAAATTTCCCCACAAGGGTTATTGGAAGCGCTGATTACCAAACTATGATTTATTTCAGTTTTTGGCGTTATACGGTAAGGTTACGGTATTCATCCTGTACGAACCCAACATCATGGGTTTTCATGGAAATTTGTGCATTGGGGTTATTTCATGTGCTGATCACGATTATAGTGTCCACTTTGTTCACTACATTCTCACGGTGAGACTACGGTAGCAGTACGGTAGAATTTTCGTAGAAATCAAAAAACTGGTGTTAGAAGGTGGGATCAAAACTTGAGACTATCATTTTTGTAATCAGCATGCTACAAAACCTATATAACTCAGATAATCGCCAGAGGCAGGCGGTCCGCAAGCTCGCGCTTTTCTGCAAGCGGTCAGCAGGATTTTGGATCGTGGCCAAACCTTCAGCGAGCGGTGTTTCCTTTACTGTCTAATGTTCTGCCACGGGCAGCAACAGGATTTTCTGCAGGCGCTCACCAAATAATCTCTTTCAGCAAACGCTCGGACTCTTTTTACACAGGTTTCAAGCGTATGCCGAGCACAGGTAAGACTCTGTGTGGCGGAGGTGTCACGGTTGGTTTAATTACTCAAGTTTGACGTACTTTCTCTCAGTGGAAAATACCTGGGGGCTGCGCGGTCCTCCACAAAGGACCGTGCGGCCCTCAAAAATTTTGCATATTCTCGCGGAAAGTCCGCGAGAATGCGGCCACTGCGCCGCAGCTAATCTATAAGAAAACCGCGATTGTCTTCCAAGCATTCGTCTAAAATGTCGCTGAAATTCTTTCAAATACCCGCAAGCGGACCGCAAGAAATCAGCGAACTATTTTTCCGGTGCCCGCCCGCACATAAATCGCATGGCCGCCTGCCTCCGGCGATTATCTGAGACAGTGATTGGTAACTCCAGATCGCATTTGCGCCATAATATGCGACACCAAAAATGTCGTGTGTGGGATGTGGTGATTGTGGTAGATGTGTTTCATTCTTCTCACTAACAAATTAGCCGCCAGTCCGTGTGGGCATTTGAAGCAAACAACATGCTATAGGCGATTCATAGCACGCAGACTGCGGGCTTACCGGCGTCTCTTTTATCTAGGGCTCTTTCGTTTTTCTTACCATCTGCTGTCTCTTCCATGCATAAACTATCTGGTCAGACGCAACGGCGCCCAGTCTTTCCGTGTCATGAATTGTGTATACTTTCTCAGTTTTCTTTTAGAAAGTCTTTTGATTCCTTAAGGCGAGCTGGTAGGTCCGGCGCAAGAGCATATGTCGATGCATGTCGTCCTCAATTACGATAGTGGAATTCCAATTTGATAATGAATTCCTCAACCATTGAGCATCCGGGCAACTTTGGACGCAACCTTAGGGCACTATAAACTGTCTTCACATGAGTCGCATGTTTCACGA
Source organism: Cylicocyclus nassatus (assembly GCA_958299035.1). Lineage (NCBI taxonomy): Eukaryota > Metazoa > Nematoda > Chromadorea > Rhabditida > Strongylidae > Cylicocyclus > Cylicocyclus nassatus. The sequence goes on from CATQJL010000001.1 coordinate 82,349,808, forward strand.
TGAGCAAGATTTGCATGGACACTATCTTTGGCCCTTTTAACTTCTGAACATAGCATACGGAACGCACATTTGAAAAGGTCTTTGGAACACATTTGCTAACATACATCTCCTTCCAGTTGCTGGTTCGAATGGCATGCTCTTTTGGTGTTTCTCGAAACATTCGTACAGCATTTGACTTTACCTTGTTCATAGCTCCCATCCATATGAGAAGAGTCCACCTTACTGTTTGAAGAAACTAACAAGAATGACCGTACTTTCTTTTCAAACTTGAGAGTTGCATAAGAGATTCACCTTGCTGTAAACAACTTTTTACTGGCAGATCCTATCACTGCTCCGGACTTTAGGACAGCATGAGCTTTGAACTTGAGCAGCAGAGCGCAAGCCTCGGCAGGAATGCCGCGATATAAATCTGCTCCAGTCGAGATTGCATGCTGCACGACGTTTCGCGCAATATTGCGGAATATTCTTCTAATCTTAATTTTTCGAAGATTTCTTTGTTTTTCCACGAAACAATTGGAATATCTTTCAGTCCATTCAGATGAATACCTTAGCAGATTATGGGGACGAGAGCGATGAGGATTCACCACGACGACGTTCTCATGATGAGCCGCGTGAGTTTACTTTTTCTTATTCGTTAAGCTTGTGTTTTTTTTACTATGCTCTATCCTAATTTGTTTAGCTATCAAAATATTGATTAGCGAAAAAGAGTATGGGCCCAGCAGAGAGCTTTCGCCACAGAGAAGCCCTGAGCAGTCACCAAGAACAAGACGTAACTCGGATATGATGTTTGATGGTGGGTCTCAAGTTTAGAACAAAGTTGGATTTTATACCCGTTTAATGGTTTTCAAATACCAAACAGAGTGTTTCTTTCGTTTTCCTTACTAGCTTATATCATCACGGTTCAATGCTTACGATATGCAATTTCGTTAGCTTCTCAACATCTGGCGAAGTCATTCTTCAGCTACTCGACTTGTAACAGTACTCTTTCGAAAGTTGCAACGTAGTTGGCTTTGAAACGCATCAAATGCAGTTTCTTAAAACACTCTTCACAAGAAGCTGATGAAGGTTTTCTTTTGCTCGTGAGATGCATTATTTTTGCTTTTGCGCAGGTTTTCTCCTTTGTACTCTACAGATCGAAACGCTACGTTTCGGTGGGACTTTTAATGAGAGGTAACATCACTTTCTTGATAAGGCATCTTTATGTTGGGGGCGTATCGTTACGTGCGGGCTTCCAATTGGAAAACGTCCCGCGCGACAGGCTGCCAGTAACCAGACTCGGGGAATTCAGCCAACATGATCCGCAGCGCATAGTTTTTCAGTTTCTCATCCTTTGTTGAGGTTCACAGACTATTCTCATATTAGTTTTGCCACAAAAGCTGTAAAATGAGCTCTGTAAAGGACAAAAAAGACACAAATTGAAAATGGTAAAAAAAAACTAACAATATAGAAGAAGCATTGGTAATCTACTGGTATAAACCTGACAAGTTCTCTGCACTGCTGCTTCCCGCGCGCGGTTACTGTAACGCCGCGTTGCGACGTCTTCCATTTAGCAGCCCGCACGTAACGAGCGCCCCCCCCCCCCCACTGAAAAATAATCCTTGACTATACTCTGCATAAATAGCATCAACAAAGAAATCCTGTCATTTGGAAGTCACTCCGGAACGTATCTTGCATCGGGGGTGTATTCTTGCTTTGTGTCTGACTGCCTTTTGACATCTCGCCAAAAGCTTTTTTAGTTTCGCCTTCAGATGGTGATGTAATGTTCGATGAGCCGCGACGGTACTCATCGTTCAGTGATCATAGTGACAGAAGTGAACCTACGGAGTTCCGAGAACCTCCGCCGCCAAAACGAAAAGTTGATCATTCGCCGTCACCATCGATTCCAACTCCAACAAACACCAAGCTACCTCAGGTATATCTTTGGTGATGAGATTTCACGAAATTTCTCGTTTTACACTTTACCAGCTGACTATTTTTCTTTTTCACCAAAGTACTTATGAGTCTCTTTCAGGTATCGTCAGCTGTTTCGCTTGTGTCTTATAGCGGTGACGATGAGGGGAAAGAAGATGCTTTTGAAAGAGGTAATGCATTCCCTAATCAGCAAAGATGGATCCCAATTATTCCATTTTTCTAGCTGATCGTGCCGCTAAAAATGTATCCCGACCGACAACACCACCTTCAGGAATGGTTGAACCACGACCGCCCGAGAGAGTAAGTCTGATAGAAATGCCTCTTTTGTGCTTCTTTGCAGTTATGATTTTGAACTTATTTTTCACGACTCTTCATACAGTGCTGGCCATAGCTATAAAGCCACCCTAGAAATCACTGTAATTTGTTTTCTTTTGCTCAGAATTGTCTGAAAAACCACTATTTTGTGTGCAAACTGACTCTTATCATTGACCAGAACGGCTCACAATTTCACTGATTTTGGCTGGAGAAAAATTAAAAAATTTGAAAAACGGGTTCCGCAAGCTGGTCACAGCTATAAAGCCACCTCTCATTTTCAACATACTACGTTTTTCAAGTCTGAAATTTTTTGTACATGTACAGCATCAAAGTATGAAACATTTGTTACAATTGGAAGCTGTCGCCTTTTGAAAAGAAGATTTGTACTGCATTTTTTGCTCTTAAATGCATAAAAGGTCACATTATTTTTGAAAAACTGCTTTTTCACTGAAATTTATAGCACTTGTTTGACTCGGGTGAAGGTTCTAGGCTTTGCCAAGCCTTTGCAATGAACACTGTGAAAAGCGCTGGACTCAACATTGCGTAGTCGCTGATTTTGATAAACGAGCCTCATTTTACCGAGGGATAAACACGCTTCTGAGCAAAACTCGATTTCTGATGCGCGAAAACTTTTGGTTGGAAGTTGACACCTTGTTTGCATGGCGACGTACTCATGTAGAAGCTGTCAGGCTTTTTGCAAAGACTTTCAAAAAATTTTTTGCAGCACTGAACTAGAACGCTTTGTCTGAAGTTCGGTTGTGCGCAGTGTATCTCACATAACTTCAAATTTCACTGCTTTGAACTCCTCATCAAGTCAAATCTTACAAAATTGTTAGAAATACCAGAAATTTGAAGTTTTGAGCGGTTTTCCGCTCGATCGAGAGGTCAGAGTGTGTCATGATCAGGTAGAGTGCACCACTCATGGAAAAAAGGCGTCCAAGGCGGAACCAAAATCCTGAGAGTGCGATGACGTTCAAGCTATGCGCACGAGTCTATCGTTGTACAGGTAACGTTCTGAGCACATGACAGAGCTTTTCGGGCATTACAACTCAATTTCTGCGGTTCGAAAGCTCGTCTACCTGGAGGTGAGGTTAGGGTTCGTTTATCAATATCAGCGACTACGCAATGATGACTCAAGCACTTTTCACCATGTTCATTGCAAAGGCTTGGCAAAGCCTAGAACCTTCACCCAAGTCAAACAAGTGAAATTCAAATTTTAGTGAAAAAGCAGTTTTTTTAATTAAGGTGACTTTTTATGCATTTAAGAGCAAAAAATGCAGTACAAATCTTCTTTTCAAAAGGCGACAGCTTCCAATTGTAACAAATGTTTCATATTTTGATGCTGTACATGAAAAAATTTTAGATTTAAAAAACGTAGTATTGGTTGAAAATGAGAGGTGGCTTTATAGCTGTGACCAGAGCTTGCGGAACCCGTTTTTCAAATTTTTAAATTTTTCTCCAGCCAAAATCATTGAAATAGTGAGCCGTTCTGGTCAATGGTAAGACGTTAGTTTGCACACAAAATAGTGGTTTTTCAGACAATTCTGAGCAAAAGAGGGCAAATTACGGTGATTTCTAGGGTGGCTTTATAGGTATGGCCAGCACTGTATAAGCGCGGCGTAACTGGGAGTATTCTCTTCAAGCAATTCATCAATTTTTTGTAGCTACTAGCTATTGATAAGTCTGTGCCAGAAATGCAGTATTTGGGTTACATTTTTGCGTAATTTTTTACTGGCATTCGTTTTGGAAGCCTTGTTCTGATCCGTCACTGAGGAATATTAGAAAAGGCTACCTTGCACGGAAATTAACAGTGGATTACTTCACCATTATTTCAGGAAGATGATACCGATGATGAGAATGAGCGACTTATAGACATGGCTCTTGAAGATGGACGCAATCTCATGAAACAGGTTCTTAATGTTATTTTTTTTTCTCGCTATGAGTTAGGTTCTTTTCTTGAGAGCCTTCTCTCACGCTTTTGATATTGAGTGATCTTTGCATTTATTGGAAAATATTACGGGATCAGTTTGGGAGCAGTTAGAAGCTGAATTGAAGATAGTTTTTTTCTAGGTCGAAGATAGTGCTTCTACTGGGTCTGGTGGTTGGACACCTCGTCCCTATGATAGCCCTTTGCACGGAGTAGAGCATGATGTTGATCCGAAGGTATGAGTTCTACAACAGCGTCAGTTTTGCATCTTCTTCTTTGCATCGTCTTTCTTTTGGATGCGGTAGAAAAAAGGGCGTTATTTATCCTGCTTTTCTATGGTATTTGCTTTGTTTAGTTTGTAGTTTGTCCCACAATCATCCTTTAGACCGCAGCCATGACTCAATTCGTTACGAGAATGAATGCATCTCTTCAGAGAGTTGATACTCCTCCTCATCAAGAAGTTAGCATACCTCCAGCTCCGACGATAGAATGTGATCCTGAACTGGTGGTTAGTTTTTTTTTTCATAAAATAAGCCTTGATAACATTAATGGAAACTTTTGCCTGAGCATTGCACAAAATGATTGAATCTGCACATTATCATTTTCAGGAAGCTTTCTGCAAACATTTCGAGAGAAAAGCGGCTGGTATTGATGTGAATGTTGCCATACAAGAAGTCAAAGACTTCCAAAATCCATCCAGCTATGAGCAGCTGATTTTGACTTTTGGTATCGATGAAGTTGGTAAGTTACACAGTATTATAAGTATGGAGTCTTGTCGCCTTTTCTCATAAAATTTTAGTCCTTCTTTTTTGTTTCTTATCATGTATTGTATTTCAGCAACTTTGCTACCTCCTAATCTGCTTACGGTGAACTATCCAAAATGTTGTCGATATGAGAAAATCGGTTTGTACAACTTTTTTTGTTGTTTACTTGACTCACATAGTAAAGACCAAGGTTTAGCTGAAGATCAACGGAGGCATATGGAACATCTCACTGCTGCTAAGAAAAGTGGGCATAGCGGAAGCTCTTCTTCAGCCCCATCAGTCAAGAAGAAAAGCTGACGATGATCGTGATCACACCGGTCTCATGTTGTTCCATTTGTACAAAGAATAAAGCTATCTCATCTCATCTTGAATTTGTGTTGGAAGCAGTTCTAGCATAGCTACCTGGAGGAGTCGCTGTCGAGAAACAAGTAAATTAGAAATTATAGGTATGAAACGAGCGCCATTACTGCAGTTTGTTAGGAAATGTAGTAGCAGACCAAGGTTGGTACAGTCATTCATTATGTTAGCATAATTGCTATCACTTGATTTGATTGCCACAAATACGGGTTAAATTTTTCTTCTAAGAATTCTGAAGTTTTATACAAGATTTGTTATCTGGTGACTCTGGTAACTCTCGATGCTTTTCGTGTTCATAAATGATGTTCTTACCGAAAAGATATTTTTGAAATCATGGCCTTTTTCGACTCCCGGGCAGCCAATCTGTTGTCCCTCCGCCTCCATCTCTTCCTTCCATCTCAACTTTTCCTCTTACTCGATACCATTCTTTGATTTTGCAGTTCATCAACCACTCCACATTCAGCTGTGCGACCACACATTTTGCGAACTGCTACACAGACAAAAGCGTTCCCTTATGTTGAACAGCTTACGAACTATCTGAAGAACAATTTTATACTACATGAGCCAGGTAAAAGAAATACTGTGCCAACGCATAACGATTTGCATTAATCGATTTAAGGAAGATTTCTTATCATTCCTAAGCCGTATGGTGTATCCTGTGTGGGCGAACCTCAGAAAGAGGGTGGCGTTTTCGAAAATAGTGTTTATGATAGAAAAGATACTGATGATACTATAGTGGTGAGTTATAGTTTCGATCAAAATTCTATTCACAGCTAAGTATTTTGTAGAGGAGACGTAACGAAAGAGAGGTAACGATATCCGAGTGCCTACCTGGGCTCTCTAGGCACTTTAATGAACCGAATCTAACGTTTTGTACAGGACTGAAGCGGTAAGTTACTTTCTACTCTGATTTTCTATGTTCACCTTCATTTGTATACCTTCACTTTTTTCAAGGGAGGGGCGAAAATTGCTCAAAAATGAGACCCATTTGTGGAGCATACTGAATTTGTAATATTGTGGAAATTCTTGTGAGAGTAGACAAAGTGACCATGCTGTTCTAAGCTTCTGTTTCTACACATCTTCAATTCCTTCTCCTTCTTTCAACTCTTGTCAGTCACCATAATGCACTCGTAAGCTAGCTAGCATCTTTATTGCACTTGGTATAAAATTATTGATACTTATGAAATGAGTCACATATTTTAATCTCTGCAGCCATGGCATATACAGAAGTAGTTCCTACAAGAACTTCATGGTCCACAATTCTGAAATTGAGTTTAAGTAGGAATAAGATCACTGAAATGATTCCGCAGACCATGCAGATCCAGTTTTTGCAGAAATACTCTCTGAAGATGCACGACCAGTCACCCCAATATCTTTTGGCTAGTGTCGTGGACAGCATGCTGGTAATTAGCAGCACGATTGCTTGAGATAGCCTAAATATGAGGATCGATATGAAGTTGGCTTATAAGATCGGCGTCCGCTTTTGCACCACTACAGTAGGCCATAGGTGTGTACAGGAGGGCCGTGGAGGGTGATGCATGCGCGAATGATCCCTTCATTGTTAGGTCACTTTCGGAGCAGCACTAAATTACTAATGCCCCTTAATCGCCTTCGAATACTGCGGCATACGGTAAAGGGTTGGGCTAACAGGAGCACAGTTCCATCAGCTCAAAGGCGGGATCCGAACAAATTCTTGCTTTCCAGTTTTCCAACTATTCGGAGCCTTCTCGCAATGAGGAACCCATATCTGGGCCTTTCAGCGCATGGAAATGGCTAAAGTGAGGTCCGCATCCAACGAGAATACGCCAGAAGTTTTCCGCACCCCGCCTTCCTCGTTTTGGTCTCCGCCCACTGACACCTTTTTTCCACTCAATGCGGACTGGAAAACTTCGGAGAAAGCTCATTTCCGCCTTTTTCACCCGCTGAAAAACCTAAATATGGATTACTCATGGCGAGAGGCTCTGAAAAGGTGAGAAACTAAAAAGGAATTTTGCCGGGATACTGCCTTTAAACTGTCCGAATACCGTATCTCCTACCCTAAACGCCAGCAGTCCTGGACTCGTTGGCTTTTTGACACCCTAAGTGATCGCACTCTCGCATCCTCTATTTAAAATCTTCCATGGTGAAGGTTCCGTGTGCAATCCGGCTTGCTAGCCTCTAGGTAATTGGGTTTTGCTTGTGCGACCTGTTAAGGTACGGTACTGACAGTGGCGGTCTATAAAACTTCTTGGGGGTCCGAAATAAAATTCCGAATGAAGGAGCGTGGCGTTAGACCGTCCTCTGGAGAGATTTTTAGGATGTTCAAAAAATTCAACGGGTCCATTACTCGAAAATGCTATGCACAGTTTTGAGGCTAGTTGTATTTTTGTATCCTGGATATTTCATTTGCATACAAGTGAAAAAAATCACTTGCGTGATTTAATAACTCAAGTGACTCTTCAAAAATTTGCCCTTTAGAGAAGAAAGTGGGCTCACTTCATTGCTAGATTGAGGTGGCGCTAAGAAGCGTTATCGACTGTCTTCGAGATTCCTCAGCTATAAATGAATCATCATTCAGTCAGAAAAAGTTGATTATCTTAATTCTTGGCATGCATATACATCAATGGATTGTTAGTGCGGAGTTTTTTTTAACGACCGTTTTTGTGCAATTTCTATCTACCCAGTTTGTCATTTTATTACTGATTTACTGACCTCGTCTTCCTCATCTCAACTTTTCCAAGAAGGGCTCTTAGGAATCGGAAGTGTCTATATGTTATAGAGTGCATAGCTCGTTTTTATCTGTAAGTAGCTAAAATGTTTCTAAAAAATTAATTATTTGTAAAATCTCGGGGGAGGTTGTAATAGAAGGTAATGTCTTGCCTTTTCTTTGCGAAAGATGATTGGTTTTTAGTTTTTCCAGTCTCCCAACTTGTAGTTGTATCGAAAGGATGTTACGTAAGTGAAAGTTCAGGTACCTTTCTGGAGCTATTGTGCTACCAGCGAACGTGAACGATTTTGAAAATATGAAGAAGAGCATCAAATATACGTTGCATCAGCCACGCGACGCCAAGTATCACTACAACGGACTGTGAGTCTAGCGAAATCTTGTAACAGAATAAGCCAAATAAATGCTTAGAGCCATACTAATGGGCTCACCGCCATCGTCTTCTGGTACGCTGTCAGGATATGCAACATTTCAATCAAACGGCAAATTGTCAGAGGTGTGTAATGACAGAATTGGCCGCTCACAAGATTCTGTACAAACTCGAATTTTCCAGTATATCTTCGTGGAAAAACCGAGTACTAAACGTGCTCGAAGTGGAAAATTTGCAGTAGCTGGCACAATGTCTTGGCAAGTGCTCTCGCGAAAGCACGGATGCACCCTTGTAGAATTTGGAACGAATAAGTGTGAGTCTACCGACCCATCTCAAGTTCTACGTAGACTGCAGCAATATACCTTTTACTAGATAAACTGCATTTCAAAGATTCATCTGCTTTCAAAATAACGGTAAACCACGGAAAATACAACTCTGTAAAGTCATCTCATGTATAGACTAGTAAACCTGAGGTAGATATAGCGCTATTGCGCTTCCGACATTTGCCGGCAACATTTGCGCGTGAAGAAATTGCCAATAATTGCAAAATAGCTGTAGAGCGCATGTTTGCAAGTTTTGCACCCCCTACAATTTGTTCATGCGCAAGTGTTGTCGGCAATTCGGCATCTCAGCGTTACTGTATTTATCGCTGGATCTACTAGAACTTTTTGTGTGCGGAATCAAATGTTTCGTAGTTTTATGGAATGAACTAACCAACTTCTTCCCAAAAAAGAAGTTTGCATCGGAAGTTATTCAAAAAAAGTTACGCTACGGCAATTGACAGTAACAGCCGCACAGTTCTAACATCTGAGACCATTTTTATAGTTGCAAGACTGATTTTTCTAAGAGCTCTATTTTCTTTCGTGTTCTAGAGGCTCCTTCAAATTGACATTGGCGAGGTTTTGGTGCAGTATAATAGCCAAGCCCCCTACTCAGGCAATTATACAATTCTGCTGCAGAAAACGAATTTTGAAGCGAGAAAAGCGCTTTAAAAGTTGAAACCGATAGGGGTCACCACACCCTCTGCTAGGTGGTTTGAAGGTGCTGAGCCCAAAACTGGAATGTAGAGTAATTATAAAGAATACACCTTTTACAGCAGTTCGTTACAGCGTTCACCTAATTAGACTTACTATTGTACTGCATCAAATCTTCAACCTTAGATTGGGGATGGTGCCTCAAAGAACTTCCAAAGATGGCAGATTTCTTGTAGAGAATCTACAGGGTGCGGCAAAAGTCTGGGAGCCTAGTACTTTTTCGTACAAAACGAGAAGGGAAGTACCTAGAAACGAAAAATTTGGCGCACACATAATTCGAACCATTGCAGATACAGCCCAGTTCTTGAATTGCAAAACTGCCTTTTTTGGCTTCCATGCAGCCCCACAAAATCTTGGCAAGTCCACCTGTCATGGCACACAGGTAGTCGTTAGGAATTCGCCCCACGCCTTCACAATAACTGCTTCTTTTACTTTGGCAAATGCGCAGCGTGATAGAGCAAACTTTTGTCTACAATATACTTTCAAAAGAAGTTTTTTGCATTGCTTAGGAATAAAAATACTGGATTTTCAATTAGAAGCATGTGTACGTCGTATACCGAATTTGGCTACAATTGCGCGAATAAAAACTCAAAAATATCGTTTAAAAAGTATAAAAAGTGTTTCTATAGCCGAATTCCAATAGATTCTAATTTGGAAGACGTATGCATACAGCTCTGGTCCCAGTGTCTATTGAGCATTCTATAGCTTTTAAATTTGTTCTGAAGACGGATTTTCACTGGCGCGTAGGTAACATTCGCAAACTTTTATTCTCCGTTCATGCAAGAACAGTTTCTGGCAAAAGCAAAACTAGGATACAATAGCGCAAAGTCTCTTCTATGTTGTGTGCATCGAAGTTTTGTAAAATATTGACAGCATTTCTAGTTACAGCAAAAATTGTAAATACCAAAAATTCTGGTGTTTTCGCTTTGCAAAAGTACTAGTTTGGTAATTTCCATCCTTACAAAAACATATGGCAGCCATTTCCAGCCAAATAAAGTGTATTCTGTAGAGGGAATGCAGCATCATCTTATATATAAAGCTGAATGTCTGTTTGTCTGTATGTCTGTCTGTCTGTCTGTATGTCTGTCTGTCTGTACGTATGTTCCGAATAGAAAATTCCATTTCTGAACCGATCCGGACCAAACTTGGCACACATAAACTACGGGCCCCGGCGGGTGTCATAGGCTACTTTTCGTCATCGATCGATATCGATTTTATCGATTTTTATCGATTTTTTTGCTGAGTTCACCTACGGGGCTGGGAGTTGGCACAGGGGGGTAATCGAGCATGGGGATTCCGAATACAATATTGGTTTTCAGGATTATCGATTACTTTTATCGATTTTATCGATTTTTTGCAAAGTTTGAGCTAGGGGGCTGGGAGTTGGCACAGGGGGGTAATCGAGCATGCTGATCATCCCCAAGGGGGGTGATCAGCATGCTATTACACCCCTGTGCCAAATTCCAGCCCCCTAGCTCGAATTTTCAAAAAATCGATAAAATCGATAAAAGTAATGGATGATCTTGAAAACTAATATTGTATTCGTAATCTGCATGCTCGATTACCCCCCTGTGCAAACTCCCAGCCACGCAGGTCAAACTTTACAAAAAAATCGATAAAACCGATAAAAGTAATGGACGATCCTGAAAACTAGTATTGTGTTCGTAATCAGCATGCTCGATTACCCCCTGTGCAAAATCCCAGCCTCGCATGTCAAAATTTACAAAAAATCGATAAGATCAATAAAAGTAATCGATAATTCTGGAAACTAATATTGTATTCGGAATCCCCATGCTCACTTCCCCCTCTGTGCCAACTCCTAGCCCTGTAGGTGAATTCTGCAAAAAAATCGATAAAAATCGGTAAAATCGACATCGATCGATAACGAAAAATGGACTGTGACACCCGCCGGGGCCCGAAGTGTATGTGTGCCAAGTTTGGTCCGGATACGGCCGGGGCCGGGTAAGCCAGCTAGTGTGGCATAAAATTGAAATCAAAACCATCAGTATCTTTGCAATTGCAGTACTGCAATATTAGGCTCCCAGACTTTTGCCGCACCCTGTACTTTGTTTTCAATCAGACGCACTACTGCAAATTCAGTCGCTCGACATCTTCCACGTTTGATGTTTTCTCATATGCTGTGCCCGATACTCGGGGATGAGCTCTACTGCAGTCGTTTGACCGATTTGGACGGACATGTGGCTACGATTCAACCAAAAGATTTACATCGTATACGAGGGAAACGGGTGAGTAATGGGAAATGTGATTCGTAAAAAATGTTTATTTTTTGAAAGCAATATCTAGTATCCATTACTTACACTTCTCCTTTCCAGTATGTTCCTACTGCCTTTTCCGAGCGTCTTGGTATACCTGCGGAGGAACTTGGCAAATTGCCCATGTACTGTCACATCCACTCTACGGTTTGTGAAAATTTGTCATAATCGACGAAGTTTTACGTAATGATATATACAGGTTTTTCCTCGCTTTGGCTGGATAATTGGACGACCCAAGAGTGAGCAGGATGTTGCCGATCTCTATGCAAATGCTCCACCGCCACGTGTGTAGTTTTCTATATTCTGGACTCTATCCTAATCTCTCGTTCGATTTTTCAGAACACTTCCTTGCTATGGTACAAGCATTGGGAATGAGCGCTGACTTGGAACGATACTTCCACGAAGACGAAGGTGAAGATCAAGTTGTTGGAGGAGATGAAAAATTTTGATTGCGAAAATAAGCCTACTCCCACTGATTCTTCTCTCCTTCCCTCAAATACTACTTTTTCGATCATATGAATTTATCTAGTTTTGAATTTGGTCATATTTGATGTACATATTTGTTGACACTGTTGTTTCATTGTTGAATTTTGAGCTGATTAGCAAGTGATTATTAAAATTTAAGGCATTTTACTCAATTATCATGTCCTTTTTTCAAAGCTAGTATTAGTTGTTCCAGTTTAATGGTAAAGATAATTAGTCGAATTTTCTGCGTAGATACTTAGATACTTACCGCAAACATAGGGGTAAAATTATCTGTAAAAATAAAAGAATAAGTGCATTTGACAAATCAGCACCTAATACGAATTCAGCGATTACAATAGTAATTCGGGGTAAAGCACTTTTCGATTGAAAAATGTCTGCTCAACAACTTAACACACGAACTGACCACGGAAGGTGACCGATTTTGCGAAAAGGAGTGCTAATTGATCCTGGTTTAAAAGCAGAGTCATATTCAGCTCAAGAAAAATTTGTGGTTTAACATTCTGTTTCGAGGGTACTGTAGTTTTGTAGAGGCGGTTGTGGTTTTTCTTTTCTTTTCTTGATATGCAGTGTTCAGTCATCTATCAGCGTATACCTACGTATTCCTTAGATTACTTTAAAGCGTATCTTATATATAAAGCTGAATGTCTGTTTGTCTGTCTGTCTGTATGTCTGTCTGTATGTCTGTCTGTCTGTATGTATGTACGTATGTTCCGAATACAAATTTTTATTTCTGAACCGATCGGGACCAAACTTGGCACACATATACTTCAGGGCAGGGAGCGTGTCATAGGCTACTTTTCGTTATCGATCGATGTCGATTTTACCGATTTTATCCGAACGGTAAAATCGACATCGATCGATAACGAAAAGTGGGCTGTGACACGCTCCCTGCCCCGAAGTGTATGTGTGCAAAGTTCGGTCCCAATCGGTTCAGAGATAAAAATTTCTATTCGGAACATACGCACACGGGTCTAGCTGGCAGGCCCGGCGGAGCCGGGCAAGCCAGCTAGTTTTTTCATAAGTTCGCTCGCTACCTAGCACAAATTTGCTACAGATGAAGGGACCCATCTTGGTCCGGCTGAAACAATCAAATCATCTTGAAAATGTCAAGATTTATAGAGAGTCGATCATAAGATGAAGAGCCCAATCTCTTCAAAACAGTATATGGTTATCATCCAATGCGAAAATAGACAAAGTGATACACGAGCGATATAAGTAGAGCTTGTAACCAAGTCGGGAATGAGCAAGTCTGATGTATGGTAAGATACCGCTGAATCTTCCAAATGCATTTGGTGTAATTCTCCATGAACTGCAAGTCAGTGCAGATTAACATGAATGAGACGCTGCTTGACAGAAAATGACAATTTCATCATAAACAAAATAGAATTTGCAAAGATATTTGTTTATTCAAATATTAAATTTGCTTATGGCCTTTTTGTTATTTGCATATGGCATTGTCAACGCTATATCAACGAGAATTCCAGCGAAAACCCACGTGCTAAAGTGCCTCCCTAGATATAAATCATGAAGAGAGCTGAACCACCTCGCTCCAGCCCGGCTGTCCTGTTTCCCACCGTAATCGCTCTTGTTCACTATCTGTGCGTGTCTCTGCAAACTCTGCACTGTCTCGCCGCCCTCGCCTCCCGTCCGCCAATTGATCGTTTTCTTCGTGGGTGGTCTACCTCCGCCCCCGGCGGCGGTTCTCCGCTGCCATCGCTTCTCGATAGATCCAAATTTCTTGGAAATTTGGTTCTGTCAGGGACTTTGGGATGTCTGGATGGTGAGCTGAAAGGCTTGCGAAGGTACGTTGCAATTTTTATTGTTTTCTTAGTATTTGAAGGCTATGCCAGACCAAGGCAATGCGTTGAAGTCCAATATTCTGAAGAGCTATTATGAGCATATAAGTTTCTAGACCACATAATGTAGTTTGCTTAAATGAGCTTGAATACTCACCTGTCTTTTGAATTTCCAAAGTGACGTTGCCTGTATAAAAAACGAGATAGATATAGACAGCAAGCAAATCAATAGTTTTTTCCAAAAAGTAGGAAGACGCGCTAGCATATAGACAGTGTATCCAGTCACTTTTTAAAGCTGCTTTCCATTATAGAGCAGCAATCAAAATGGTTGCCTATATAAGGCTCAATCACATTGCTACAGATAATTTCGCAAGTCTGATCAAATTCATCGGGTTGACGGAAAAATTTTGTTCAACAGATTTTTCATGCGGTCAAAAATTGAAATGATTCCAAGACTGTATGGAATTCATTGTCTGTGGCAGGAAATACTGCTAGTGATATTTCGGGTTTTTTTTTTGTAAAAATTATGTACTATTAGGTTGCCCCGAAAGTTTTGTCGGTTTTTTCAAACCGCTATAAAACCACGCACAATGAAGACCTGAATGAGTTTCAACATACATTCGATGCAGCTTTTCCTTCTTATTCTTAAGGTTATAATTAAGAGCCAAGATCCTGTATGGTTATTTTGATAATTGCCACAAATCTTCACTCGTCATTTTTAACTGCTCAAAGTTAGGCTAATTTTTAAAAATTTCATTCCAAAGTTTTGAAAAGGACTAAGCATGGCACAAATAGATTAATTCTCGGGCTGTACGGTAATATTTTTAGATTCTCCTAAATTGCTGTTTCTAGCTTTGGAGAATTATTTTTTTCGGAGGTCTCGATTTCTGACAAAACCATGGAAAACGTAACTGCGGCAAAAACATGAAAGCTTTCGGAATTTTTGCGAACTGAAACTTGATTGCTGACAAACAATAATTATGCAACAATTCCAAGTTTAGTTTGCTTCGAGAAATCAGCTTTTTGGAATTTTTGGTAATTTTACGTGGTAGACGTAATAAAAAAGCCGTGGTTTTTCTTAAATAAATAATTATTTAGGACTTGATAAACGTGAGCCATGTAATCTAAAATAAGTATGATGTAGCCGAAGAATGGCTCTATATAACAGTTATTAGCGCTTTTTGGAAGTACTAGAAGGAAATTTTTTAAAATTCAGAAAAGATTTGCCGTTACTGCTGAGCTGCTCAAAAAGTCATGGCGATAACATTGCGAAGACAGGTTAGATCAGAGAACAAACATAGCTGTAAGAAAGAGGATGAAAATCTGAATCAAATGATACCTAGACCTTCCTTGAATTATTGTTCTGTAGGTTTTAGTGAGCGATGGAAAAAACCGACAAAACTTTCGGGACAACCTAATATATTTACTTTTTGAAACGTTGACTTATTGTTCGTGATCTGTCGTTTTGTTCAGCTGTTTACTGACTTTGCGATTTATACATCTACAAGCAATACAGGCAGGCTCACACAAAAAAAAATAGATAAATAGTTTTATCTATTCCGTCTTATTGAATTTAGTCTAGGCAGTTCTGTGACATTTTTTCTGTGTTACATTTTCGACGGAACTGTTAAAATATTTATCAACTAGATTTTACTTCCACTTGTCCCAATTTAAAGGAAAATGGATTTTTTATCTATCATATACGAAGTCTATTTTGGGATAGATCCCATTTTGAGGCGTAAGAGATATCAGCAATTCTCAGATTTGTCCCACCTGCCAAAATATAGCCGTGCCGTCATTCAATAATTTGATCTATTCGCCTCAGGCATAGTTCTGAGCAATCAAAAAATAATTGAGGGTCGCTTGATCTACGCAACGGCGGCTCGGGCAGTTGCTTGATTACTCGTCTCCTTCGTTTACAGTAGCTTATAATAAAAAAATTCCTTTTCGATTCGATAATAATAATCATCAATCAAATCAAAGTTACAAAATTTCTTCGTTCGCTGATGAGGGTAGTTCTACGATATGGAATGATTAGCTTTTGTTTTTTGGGCAAAATAATAGGTTTTTGCGCACGATCTCACTAATAGTCGGCCTCGAATGGTTTTCGATTGGTGGGATCTTCGCGAAAAATTACAGAATCAAAACTAGTTGTTTG
Organism: Cylicocyclus nassatus; assembly: GCA_958299035.1. Taxonomy (NCBI): domain Eukaryota; kingdom Metazoa; phylum Nematoda; class Chromadorea; order Rhabditida; family Strongylidae; genus Cylicocyclus; species Cylicocyclus nassatus. The sequence goes on from CATQJL010000001.1 coordinate 82,365,903, forward strand.
GAAGCTGCTTAGGATTTCTAATGACACAGTATCATTATAGGATTGCTCGGGGCTATGACCTACAGACTACCGGTCCACACAATCATTTGTATAGCCCTCATAGCATCTTTTGTGCCTAATGCTGTCGCAGGTATGTTGATTTCTAAATGTTAACAAACTCTTGACAATCACAAAATCTGGCAGACGTCAAATTCAATTTCCGACAGATAGCTGGCCGCTGCTGCTCAGCAGAAAGGGAAACTTGCTGTGAGCAGGCTATCAAGAACAGGTAAAAGCTTGGCAATCTTATTTTGAATCCCTGAAAATCTGAGATTTTAGGCAACCGCTAAATTGTTCAATGACTTTAGAAGCACTGGTCGCATTATCTGATTGCATACAAAAGGAAATGTTTGGAGCGAGAAGCTTGGAGCTGGCGAGAATCCAAGGTAAGTATGCATCTTGATAATAGGTTTCAAAACGAAAAGACATAAATTTTGCAAAAATTTCAAAATTTTACTTTCCGATTGGAAGAAAAATTTGATTAGGACGCTTCCAATTTTCTACAATACTAGATTTTAGCATTTTATTCTAGAAGATCACCTGTTTCATTGTTTTGATTACCCTGTGAAACATAGAATATCACTCTTTCGAGAAGTCTCTATGACTGTTGCAGCTGTTCAATATATCGTTTCGCTTTTGATCTACATGAGTGTTGCCTGCGGCATAGCCTCGGATACAGTAAACTTAATGGCAATCAAAGACAAGTAGGAGCACTTATTATGCCCTTGGGACAGTGAACATAACAGCTTTTGGACCTTGCGTTATTTTTTTCGAAGAGTTTATTTTGATTACTGTGTTCAGCTTCTTAAAGCAGTAGAAACGCAAAATGAAATTTTCTACGATTGCGCATGCTCAGCACAAAAAACGCAAAAAATTGCAAATGTAAAATTCTCGTGAATTTATCTCTATATCTTTATAGAAAAGCACAACTTTTTTCCTATCAACGTCCAAATTTCTACGTGTAAAGATCGACAGTGGAAAAATAGCTAGGATTAGTGTTTCCCATATACCGTTGATCCAGATTTAATCGTTTGAAAGTCCGCACTCCCGCAAATTGCAGGTAGCGTTGTGAAAAAATTTATTTGATGACTTAGAACAAAAAAAACAGCGCAAAGCAAAAAACCCATACTCCGACGACACAGTAAAAAAGGTGCAGTTACACAAAGAGGTCTTCACTTTGAACATCTTGATTGTTATAGATGCTGAATGCTGCCAAGTTTTCGCAAATGAATTGCTCGATCCAGGAGGAACGTGCGTTGAGACTTGTGTCCGCGCACTTCGTACACCGTCGTTGAGATCAGTTGATACGCTTCGGACCATTAAATCTTGCCGAGCAGACAATGAGGATTACAAAGTGGGTTTTCTCAAGTCTTGGATATCAAGATAAAATCTGTGAAGCCTAAAATACTCACAATAATTCAACAAAAGTTCAGTCATCGCTTGGCTATGGAAATGATGACGATATAGGCAAAACAACCAGTTAAGCTTCCTACCGTAAGCCTTACCGTAACAATACTGTCACTACAGTGAGAGATATCTTACGGTTGATCACGTGCCATAAAAATTGAAACAGATTTTGCAGAGTCTAAGGGGAAAGATTCTAGTCCTTGTCTTAGTGGAATTTTTTGACAATATGCATTACGATAAACAATTTTCAGTGTTTTCGAAGATGTCAGTCATTTCTGCGAACCCGAAACAGCAGCGCTGACGTCTTTCCATATTTGGCAGTATGTGACCTCTCAAGCCGTCTAGAGAAAAATGTCCTGTATATAGGTCCTGATCTGGAGGAATAGCAGAGTTTCCAGCATTTTCGCCAATATTCTATCATATTTCGCATGTTCTAAATCTATCAGCATGCCAAAATACTTCCCCTTTTTCTCCTACTCCTAGACAGGTCTTGTCTTAATTTCAATTCTTTATTACTTACCTGCTTTTGCATTGTTCGTATACTTATTAGATGGGATGGTCTAAATTAAGCTGGATGATTTTTTCCTTCCCTCCATCCTACACGTCCTCTTCAAATCCCTACGCAGTAGGTGTCATAAAGCATGTGAATGCATGTACTTTTTATCTTCGCTCTAGAAAAGGGACAGTCCACCCCCACAAACTCCGCCTGCGCGAACATCTGCCTCAATTTTTAATTTGAGGAAAAGAATGATTTGTGCCCGATGTCCCATTCAGGCGGAGAATACGGGATGTAATGTCCTGTTTCATTTGATTTCTTCTCGATTGCAATCTAATTCTCTGTTGGAGTTTAAGCGGTAAAATCAAGTGACTGTCACCTTTCTCTTTCAACTCTTTTCAAAAAATTTTTTTCATTAAACCGAACATTACCTGCTCAGTCAAAATGCTCATGTTTTGGCGCTTACGAACTACTCAATTAGTTTCGTAACTTTTATAATGTATTGAAATTATCTTCAGGTTCGATTCTCTTATATTCTCAGTATTTCGCAGTTAATTCGTTAATTTCTCATTTTCCATGTCTGCAATCGCAGAAATCCGCAGTATTGCATTATATTGGTAGTCTGTTAGAGGAGAGCGGTGCAACGCGTCTCGCGCGCGGCTGGCTAGGAATGGAGCACATTTTTCAAGCTACTCCTAACCTTTATTATTATTAAAAAAAATAAGCTAGCAAGCAGTGTGTCTGGAATTTTTGCACCACTTCTTCCTGTACAAAATCATAATTATCTCAATGCATTTTCGATGGTCATAATGTGTTTGACCATAATCCGATCAGTAATCGATCGATCGCTACCCTTCTCGCAGAAGTTGTCATATGCGTGTACATAATCCATTAATTGTCATTTTATTTGCATATTTGTCATAATTTGCTGTCATTATAATGTTGTCATTTTTCTTGGCTACATGCCATTGTCATACGAAACTGTGTGTCATTGCCATTATTGTCATATAGCTTCGTAGAAGTGTCATTTTTGATAATGTCATATTTTCGTGTTGTTTCTCTGTTTTTTTGTTTTGGGGTATCCTTTTCTGGGTTCTCAAAACGGTGCTCTAAACTTCGTTTTTGATCTTAACTTGGTACTTTTTACTACTTTCACGTTGCTCTTACTCGTAAATAAATTCTTTCTCGGATGTTTCTTTTTCCAGTATGAACTTTGAGCTGCTTTTGGGAGTTCTACAATATTAATCTACGCTGTAACGGTAATTCCACAAATTTTTTACTCAAGACGATGCTGATGCTAATGCAATAATGAGGTTTACTGGTTGACTTTACCCCCCCCCCCCCCCCCCACCCCCGCCTTGAGTATGGGACAGGAAATATCAGAGAGTAGATTGAATGGCTTATAAAATTGCAAAATTGACTCTTTCTCGCTTCTAAATGATCTTGTAAAGGATTTTTTTTCTGGGTGCATAATTATAGCGAGATCAATTTTTTAGAGATTCTGGGGTTTAGGTCATTAAAATTTTGGAAAAAAACACGACACTCTTTTCGGAGAGCGCAGCATTAGGCACGACCAATCATTCGGAAAAACAACCATTGCTTCCCCCTCCCTCTCCCTTCAAAATAACTAACGGTAAAGGGCCGGGCATACTTCACGCGATTTCAGTCGCGACGCGACTTGGCAATTCGCCAGAAGTCTTCAGTCCAACACTAGCAAACTACACATGCATAGTGTGTATGATTGACGTGGATTGATAAAATGCCCTACCTTCTGTACGTTCAAAACGTGCTTACAATGAGTTATGGACAGTTGGAATGCTGCCAAGTCGCGTCGCGACTGAAATCGCGTGAAGTATGCCTGGCCCTTAAGACCACTATTGCTGGTTAGGCAAAATGTGTGAAGAAAACAACGCTAGGTGTTCCACCATCGACAGGTTGGCATCAGCCATTTTCAAGGATATGTGGAAAGTGCACAAGATTGAGTTTGAACCTTTAGCATAACTCAGAACGATCAGAAGGCATATTTTGTATCAGAAAAGTTCCAGCCTTGTGGCATTGCGAAAAAAAGGTGAATAGTTAGCTTTCTTCACCATTCTTCGCCTTTAAAATAAAGAGTCCATTCATTGAATTTTCTATATTTATGCTTTCGATAAAAACTTTTTTTGAAACGTTCGCTATGTCTTCACAAAAAAAAAGAATCGATTTGAAATGTCTTAAAAACAACTTCTGCCAAGGAAAAAAATCTCTCCGATGCGGCTCAAAAAACAGAATTTATGGCACATTCCCCCTTAGTCTTTTCTTACCAGATCCTTAATTATTGAAGCACATCGTCTTTGCTTTCGAAAAGGGACTTGATAGAGTGGAAAATGTTCTTTGTGATCCTGATCTCAAATATGTTTATCTTCTTTCCTTGTTAATAAGACAAGTTATTCACCTAAGAATAAGAAGCTCAGTGCTGCCTATCTACAAAAAACTATTTTCAATAAATCTGATTTCATTTTTTTGATCATATAAATGACTTGATTGAGTGGTATCTTTCACGATATGTGAACCAAATTCTAGTCCCTTCTACAGTCTGTCCTCTTGAAAAAGACACGTTTGGGATTCGCAAGTGAGATTTAGTGAAGTTAGCGGAAGCTGAAAGCCTCAATTATCAAGTTCACCTGTCACTGGAAATTGATGTTTTCGTACAACAATTACCATCGGCCTGAGCCCAGTTTTAATAAGCTAGGCCTCTAAATAAAACTATGAAAGAAGCACTTGTGCTAATTAGATAATGAGGAATGAAAGCGCTATAAGAAAAACATCATCTAGTGCTAATTAAAGGTTAGTTCTAAAAACAATAACCTAAGCAGCACTAAAGCTTGAAAGAATAAATAAACTTGATAATGGAAGTTATGCTGGGTGAAGGTAAATAATTTGTTAGAGTCTCGGAGCGGATAGAAGCCGGACACAGCGTTGATTTGAGGAATTCATGTGAAGCAAAACTGCATCTCAGGAAAACGGAAAACTTATTCTAAACTCAGGCTTTGAAAGAGTTTAGACAAAAAGCACTGGTACAGACAAGTTGATAACGAAAAAGCAATGCAATGCTGAGCTCTTTTATCATACAATTCTGTACGGTAACTGTTCTAGAGTTTTTTTTTGAAGGATATCGTAAAAACAATGTGTCGTCCTTTTTTTCGAGTAGAAGAATTTATTTTGTTCCCCCAACAACAGCCAGAGCTCATCCATTACTATTCTTTAATTCAACTGAATTGGCGGCTAAAAGGCGGGGCTTTGTGACCTAGCTAAGGCTAGGGAATGATCAGAGAGCGCGCGCGAGAGAGAAACTTGCGCGAGTGACCTTAATTAGGTTACAAAGCCCAGCCTTCCAGCAGCCAATCCAGTTAAATCAAGGTGAGATTATCTGCTATCGTATCAAAAATTTAAATAAGTTTTTTTATAGCGATATTTCAATGAGAAACAGTAGAATTTTTACATTTGCAGACAATTGAGCTCATCTTCTTCGAATAAAAAATGACTAATGAATTGTTGTCCGATATGATGATATAATAGATCGGAAAATTCCTTTTTTCCTCTTTCACCACCTCCCAGAAGAGACTTGATGTCTTTTTGAGAACATAAATTACCTCCTCGTAAAGTCTTTTCATATTTTTCATTTATTGCGCCGCTGCTAATTGTCACCATGGTACCAAGAAGCAAAATAACGAAGACGAAAACCTCTATCAGCCCCCTGCCCGCTGCTAATCTCAGCTGGTGGATGATTTTGAACTGGAATGTTACTACGATGATTCGCACAATGCTGATGGGCGACATTTTGTAAGTTTCGTAAATTTAGTTTTGATTTTGAAAGGTAAGTAGGTTATTAAAGGATAACAGGATAGAGTAAACGTTAATGAGATAAGTTTTCACCTTCTAGTTTTATTGAACTCTTTCAAATTTCACTTACAATTGAGATGGTGCTAAAGTAATGAAAGGACCATTCTTTCAAAGCTTTTCAACGCGGTAATCCTTCCATCTATTTTGCTAGAAGTTCGATAAAATAAAAATATGCTTAATAATAGAAAACGTCAAAACCTTGCTTTTAGCATATTTAAATGCCAATTTGGCTATGACGATCGGCGTCTCACACATCCGAACTTCGACTGATAATCACAAATGTAGTAAAATTCTAGAAGAAGGGTTTCCAACAACCGTGACCCTTCCCGTTTTTTCATTGCATAATGAGAGATGTTCGGGGCGGTGATAGGCACTGGAGCTTTGTACTCTAATTAATACTTACTACTCTAATTACTCTAGTTACTCTAATTGTACTCCACCCTATTGAAATGTGATTGTAAAGAAAAGGCTTGTGAACGTCTCTTGCCTAGTCAGACTTGGAGGGAAATTAAGGATGGTTCGAAGTCAATCTGTAGTTCGATCCGATCTAATGTCAAGACTAGGCTTATTGCAAAGTACGACCGACTCTCAAACGAATGCCATAAGAATTGTTTGCTTGACAAAAGAAGAAGGGTTTTTATGCGGAAATTCATTGATTTTTATTGGTATTCCATCAGGACTTGGCATGAGGTGGCTTTTCATCTTTTCAACAACGAAGTGCCACAAAAATACGACGTCCTATGACGCGATCACGAATGGATCAAACACGAATAAAAAATCATTGAAACATAAAAACAACACTGCATAGACAAAAAGAATTAAAATGGTTGATATTCTCCAAATTGGCGCCATGGCGCGCAACATTGCGCGCTTGGAGCAGGCTTGTCACCGTCATATAGTTAGGCGAGGAGGAGGGGATTTGGAAAGGTTCAATGACTCAGTTCTAGGGTTTTTGATGTAGAGCAAAGCTGTGCTGAATTTGTGAAAAATTTATGCAAAGGAAGAGAAATATAAGACTTTTTCTTTTCACAGCCATCTCAGATGGCTGTCCACAAAAGAAGTTTGCCACGCCTTCATTTCACATAATTTTTTCATAAATTTTCATACATGGTCCCAACTCCCTATTGCACATCCCCACACCAATTTTGGTCCATACCCTCGATACATAGAGCCACGTACTCTGTTAACCTTCACTTTGAGGGCTGGGGACACAACCCTCACCTGGAAAAAAAGAAGTAATCCGGAACGATGCCCCGGATGTTATTGTCCTGACTATATCGGAACGTATGTTTATGAAGCAAATATAGGGAATAATATCTTCAGTTTATCACAGCAAGACCGAGAATTGCGTTTTCATAGCCTTTACATCAAAAAGAAGGTTTTTGTGGGATTTTCGCCAGAACTCAGGATAAAATTTCTCAGTTAACCTCTCAATTGACCAAAATAGAGTTTTAGAAGTTTAGGAAAGCCATTGGAGTTAAATAAAAACGAGAGACTGCGCTTAATTCTTGCGCAGAGAATCGCGCACGAAAACGCTGATCTATCTCGTTAATGAGTGATTTTCTTGGGACGTTGTCAGTTCTCCTCGTCGTGTCATGACGATCAAAATGGTATATAATGTTGCAGGATTTCGTGGAGACCCTGCGGAGATCTACTACCAGAGCCAAATGCCCCGTCGGCTCTGGTCTGTCTCCGCTGCTCGTCTGCGTCTCCGCGCGCTGCGCGCTACCTCGCTGCCCCAAACGCGTGGCGCGGGCATTTGGCTCTGGTACCCTTTTCTTCGTTGTTTCAAACCCAATTAAGCAAGCTATATATCAAATTGAAGCTCTTGATCTCTACATTCACCCTGACAACGTCCCAAAGCCACGTTTTTTGAATTGAACGAGAAATCCGGCAAAAACCTTGTTTTCGAAAATCTCTTGTTTTTCTCCTAGTTCAACTCTTTTCACGCGGTTTTTTCGTGCATTCTGTAGAACTTGCTTCTGTTCATAATGCAGAGAACCACCCACCCCTTAACTTTTCAACTGTGGTAGAATTTTCTGCGAAAAATCGTAAAAAGTTCGTTTTTATTTACCTTGTTCTGTTTCAGTGCTTTCGCATCGATTGTTTTCCAGATTGGGCGATTGTTGCTCAGAACAATAAGCGCAACAATCCAGACAACGTCCCAGGAAACAGGAACGTCAATGCGGGGGAAAAATTTAAAGGACGCATCAAAAATCAAAACCCCGTGTTTCGAGTTGCTGGTCCTGCAGCGAAAACTTGAACTCTAAAGCCGCCAAATGAAAGATTTATTGCAGCGTTTTTATCCGGTTTACAGCGGTTTCTTTTGCTTTTTATATCTGTTTTACGTCATTTTCTCTTCTCTAATCTTCTTTAAACAACCTTCACTATTTATGACGTTACATGTTCAAACAACGTTCACTTTTGACGCCCTGTCTCTAGACTATCGAAGGTATGGCTATGGAAGATGAAGGTTAACATAAGAGGGAGAAAGTGATTGTAGGGGAGAAGGGGACGAGCGGGAGGAAAGGGGGACTGCGGTTTCTGTAAACAATATCCCCCTTGCTTTTTACCCCGAAACAGTAGTTTGCCCCGTAAGCCACCTACGCCGAGCCCTGTATTTTATGATGCTGATTGGTTTCGAGCTAAAACAATCTGATTGCCTGATCACTTGCCATTGAGTGCACATGTCATTAAAGCACTCTTACAGCTCTGAAATTCTCATGCATGTGATCATCATGATTGAAAGCTGATTAGAAAGTGGCTTTCTTAGTCATGGCGATTTTCATCATTAACCGCTACCCTACGTAAATATTCATTTTTTGAACAGTGTATTCTCCTTTGGAATGGTCAAAGTACGCATTCCTAAACAAAGGATACAAATATCCAATGTTTATCATTCTCGTATCATTGTCGTTATCTTATTCGTACACTCTCTAGTAATATTCGATTTCGCAATATATCTGCACTGGAGCAGCTTCGTTTCCTCTGTAATGAAGTTTTCAAAAATCAAACAACTTGCAGAAGTTTCTTCAATTCTTCAAAGTTGAGCTGGAGACCAAAATTATTAGATTGGAAAGAATGTTTTTTATAGCAAAACAATAAGACGGATACCAAAAATATGTGAGAACAGTTGACTGCACGAAATCGCCCAGGCTGAACGCCCGCGAACGTGTCTGTTGCGGGCTAACATTGGCATTCGCGCGCATGAGTCATAGCGCCCGTACTCGGCAGCCGCGTTGCAGGCACGCTCGCCTGCGTTCAGTCTACAGCGATATGGGCGACTTCGTGCAGTCGACTTTACTATTTGATAGTGCAAAGGAAGCTGCAAACTCCATCCTCAGTGTTTTAAGTACCTTCCACATATGCCACTGTGTACTACAAATTTTCGAAACTTTTAAAATTTTGGCTTTGGATATGCCTTAATTCCTGGAGTTATCAATTTCAGCGGAAACCCAAAAAAGCGACATTCTTTACTTTCCAGCCTAATACGATATCGATCTGAGCTTTGATCTACTAATTATCAGACCCGATCTATCGCAGTCGTCATCTCGTCGTTATATGCATCATCGCTTGCGTTCCGCCACCCTTACGAATTCTAAACTAGTCTTATGCATCGATTGCTGCGCAAATGTCGGCAATCGCTATGTTTTGCACATTTTGCTTCTTTTTCACTTACCTCATTCCTGTCCGGACTAACTGACTACCTTCCACTATTTACTACCCGTTGTCAGTGATGTGACTCGTGCTAGTGGTTGCGAAATTTCCATTCATTGATAAGATAAGCAGCATTCTGTTTCTTACATGGAGTGCTTTTTAGGTAGCTTCTCGATTCTTCGACCCATTACTTTTGCGATTGGACCATAAAGCATTCAGATCATAATTTAAATGAGATTTTCGCGAGTAAAGAGATGAGAAAAATGAACGGTTTTTCCTTTCAACTTTCTTGAAAACTTTCTTAAATTTTTTTTGCTGCTCAAATTTGAGCCAATTCAGTGCATTTTATTTGAAAACCATTGCAGTTCTTTCTCCATTTCTTCTGGTCAAGGAAATTGAATTCGTCATTTTAAGAAGGAAAAAACTCCCACATATTAAACATATCCTTCTTCTTTATTTTTCTCTTTATATTATCAACCGCATTTGACAACTTTGTTCATTAGTCTAATTTAATATATCACCATATTTCCCAAAAATCATTTATAATCCTTACATAGTCCGAGCTAATGGACACTTCTTTATATTTTTATACGGTTTGTTGTGCTTTAGAATATTTGGTGGAGGTCAATTAGTCAATCACTATGATAGAATAGTGGCACGTTATAAGGCAAAAGTTACCCCTGGAAAGAATGAAGAATTTTCCTAACTCCATAAAATATTTTTTCCCAGCAAACTAGAAGGATTTTCTAAAATATCTATTTTTCAAAGATTGTGCAGCTTGTGGCTGCAGCTTTTCGATATATAAATGTCTCACACAGAAAATTAATTACCATTTTTTCGGATTTTGGCCAAATTTGCAGATACTACATTGCGTTACTGAAAAACTCAAAAATCTGGCTATTCCGTGGCGTTGGTACGACCGGAGATTTATGAGAAAAAGATTCCATATATGTATGCCAAATGTGAGATTTTTCCGAAGTCCTTGAAGTTTTCGAAAGGAAGAAAAATTATAATTATGTTACGTAACAAAACATGATCCACCGCACTTAAGAAAATGATCATGAATCTTCTATCTACGACAACGTAATCGCACTTGTGCTGATACATTAACACCAGCTGAGCCAATATCGGTCATAAGTTGATTATTACATCGATATAAATCTCGGTTTATTCTATCGTTGAATTTTTTGTTTGTTGAAAACGGTGTTCACACAAGTCTTTGCGAGAGCAAATGGATTGTGTGAGTTCATCACCGTCATGTTTACTTGACAAATAACTTTAAACAGCAAATTATCTTTTCACGCTTTGAATGAGTCATCAAGGTAAATAATCTAGTGTGGGGTGCGAATTCTCAAAAACTTTTTTGATTTTTCAAGAAGCAGTACACATTCAAAACAATTTGAAATCGGACGAAGCACTCCAAAAACAAGCTTGATTTGATTACAGAAAAGAGATAGAGTGTAGGGAAGGGTAAGTTTTTATAATTAGTGTCTGTTTACACGCTGTTACCAACATTTATAGTTAACCTAATTCTCATTTTGTAATGAATAATTCCTGGCTGCATTCTGTTGTAGAAACTCCATTTCCAACCAAAACGTGAGCAGGGAAGATAAGAATCATTAATCTTCCCGGTCTTCCTTTTTTACTAAACAAAGTTTTTCGCAGAACTAAATTTCCAAATTTACCATGCCCAGACCTCGATCGATCCTTTTGGGAAATTGCATTTGTTTAGTTGTTTTCGCTTTCGGAACGGAGAAAACTCCTCTGGGAGATACTTGGCTGTGTTCTGCAATCAAACAGACCCACGGAACTTTTCTTCTTTTCTTTTCTTTGGCTATATTTACTCTGTATTCTTGAGAGAAAACAACATATATGTATCAAGGTATTAGTCCATAACTACAGTTTCATACATTTTTATCATGGTCATTTTGGATTTGTGAAAAACTTCCATCCGCATACGTTTTTCTATTTTGTTAAGCGGTGTTGGTTTCTCAGTTTTTTATAGATATGACAATCGGCTAAAGAGTTTATCTAGGATGCTGTGAATAAGCTCTGATCTTGGACGCGCAGGCTCTTTCTGGTCTTAGAAAAATGCAAATTTTTCTCTTGAAATGAAACTCCAACAAAAGCCATATGCACAGCGAATTTAGGCTCAATTTATTCTATTAACTTAACAAAATGTTCTTATTTTTTCCACTTTTCAATTTTTTGGCAGTTGATTTTTACCTGCATTTGGTTCTGGTAAAGACAAAAGTTAGGATGCTGTTTTCGTTTTCTGATTGGTGAACTGTGAGCATTGCTCGATAATACGACAAAAAGCGCCTGTACAGGCACATCTGCAGCTGAGCAAATGTGCGAAAAATTGTCAAGAGATAGAAGAGAATCTCAAGCCTCATCCGTGCGAAAGTCCATCGGTCTTTCCACTTTTCTTTGATTCTCGTTCTTACAAGCCGTTTCAGTTTCACGACGCAACTCTGCGCTGTGAAACGGTGTCATAGGCCAAACGTACCGTTTTTTGGTGTTCCTGAAACCAGTCATGGTTTACATTTTCTGCGAAAAATCCGTTGCATCATGCGTAATGACTCAGCCATCATAGGACTGGATCGAAAACGTTTTACTCTTGTCCATCTTTTCCACGAGGTCTACCTCTTCCCCCCCCCCCTCCGAATATTTGAACAAAATTTCTCTATTTCTATCGACGAAAAAAATTGTATAAAAAAACTTTAGGCCGTTTCTAGGGTTATTTGGGTTTTTTTTTTCGTTTTCACCTTGACATTTTGAGTTTTATGGAATTTTTGAAGGGAACATCAAACGAATAGATTGCACTTTATGTCGTTGCTATGAATTCTGATTGTTTTGTTTATACCACGAGATTTTCTGCACCAGAAATAGTTCTTCGTATTATAACGACGTGTCGCTTTACAAAAAGAAAAAAAGAATTCGAAAAAATCAGGGTAAAGTTGATAACATTTAATTGTTGTGCACATTGTTTAACCTTAGGTTTGCAAGGCACAATTTTGGCATGATCTGCACTCCCTTTATAAGGATTTTACCTAATTGTATAGCTCTCAAAATCTCCAGTGTACTAAAATGAAAGTAGAATGAGAAAATTGTTGCTCAAAGAATCTTGATGACACATTATAAACATAATACCATCATTTTGATGACACATTGTAAACATAATACCATCAGCGATCAATCGAGAAATGATTCATTTGCCGTTGGCTACCAAACGCTCCTCTCCTCCTTCTCCATTCCACTTCCTCTCCTCATTTCTTCCGGATTTCTGGAAAACCTTGGAAATTCCATCTGTCATGTGGCCACATAATATGCACTCAATTAAGATGAAACGCATTTCTTCCCTAGTTTTACGTATGTTACAGCTTTCTATGGCATTATTTGACGGTATAATCCCGTAAGACGCAGTTTTTGGATATCTTGATTTTCTTTCTCAAATTCCTCTCTCGCCCCTTCATTCTCATCCATAACTATCGAACTCGGTGCTGCTATTCCGTAATTTCTTAAAAGTATGTACGTATTTAAGGAACTCACTTCAAAGATGTATAACGCTGGAAGGAGAGAAGGTAGGGATTTACTTTTTATGTCACACTGTTTAATCACAGTATGCTGCAGGGTCTAAATAAGGAAATTTATGTAGAACGAAGTTTGAATACTTTAATGATTTTTTTGTTATTTTTTTATTTGTAAAACTCTATATGACAATGTCATATTGAAAAAAGGTTAACAGTGTAGTACCGAAAAAAATTGCCATCTAATATAGCAAGATTTATGGTACAAGGTAATATATTCTATCAAAATAAGGCAAATTTGATAATAAATCATGCACAAACTTCTCACTAAACTAACTGTACAATTTCTTATGATCATCAAATGAGGAATATTTGAGAAAGTGCGCAATACAAATACTCTAAATGAGACTTTTGCGTCTTCTAATATGTAAAACTTAAGTTTTGAATCATTCCATAGCCAATCAGACGCCCATTTCTAAATATTCTGTAATCTTTTCGATGTCACTCAAAACATTTTGCTCCCTGTATATGTTAAGCTTGGAATTTGAATCTCAAAGTGTCGACAATATTGAAGCTATTTATAAATCAAATATTTAAAAAAGAGATCTAGTGACTTGTCATAGCACTCCGGAAAATTATCCGAAACTATAAGGTTGGCAATCCATCAGCGACCTTTGATTGATTCTCTGCCTGCACTGTTGGGAACCAAAAAGGTTCCAGCTATTGTAGCCTATTATTTCGTTGTTCAAGCTAGTTTGTTTTGTAGCACAACGAATCTTTTACAAGTTTGTGCCACCACACCTTATGAACATGGGGATGTGAAAGATGTCACTACCTTTAAAAGAAAAAATAGAATCATTAGCAGCATCTTCGATGCTAAACGTTTTTGAAAACCAAATTTGTTTTATGTGACACTCCTTTTCTTCTTATGTATGAGAAGTGAAGTCATTGACGGTTTGCAACCGTTATATTCTTATAGCTTGATGAAACAGACAGAAACTTTGTGGTCTAGAGAACTCAAGCATTGAAAACAGAAAAATGTCAGAATATACCCTTTTTTGATTTTCATTTGTTCTTTTATTTTTTATTTTCATTTCTAATTACTTACATGGCAGCCTATGGTATTTTGGCTTACTCAAAATCAGCAAATGATGGTTTATAAGTTCCACCCAAAGATTAGCAGGGAAGTTGAAGGAATCTAATAATGTTTGATAGTATCTATGACCCCTTCAAAATTATATCCATTTTTCTTGGATACTAAGGAACTGCTTTTCTTCTAGAATGTAACCAAAATGTCCTTTCAATGGCCCTTTTCTTTATATATTCTGACGCACCTCGCTGTTGATAGATAAACAAATAGAGTGTACGAATGAACCTGTTACCCCATCCTACCCAAAAACACAAAAATGCACAGAACTTGGATTATAGCGTAAATTTGAATTTGAAATAAGATTCTAGAGAAATGAAATTAAACTTATTGCATAGATAAATTAGTCTACTGACTCTAAAAACTCTTTAATATTTTCTAGTTTTGCCTGAAATGTCTAATTTGCAGAGGAGCAAAACCTGAACCAGTCCGGGCAACCGTTCTACAATCAGGGATATCCAGGAGGTGAGTCTGATTAGAATACTCTTTTCATCTTCTTATCGCTCCCTTGTTTTTTTAAATGTTCACAGCGCACATTGTTGTCATTGAAATCAAGCCCATCATGAAAATTTGTGATCGTTGCTATGGTGAACGACACTTGCATTTAGTGTACTTACATATATTGTCGTTAAATATCGTTCATAAGTCTCGATTCCGGTTAGGTTATTTCCGATTTCGATGTGAAACAACTAGTTTTACTATTCTTTTGCCCTTTGGGACCATTTTGCCTCATCATAAAGCGTCATAAAACAGGTCAAACGTCAACTTATCTAAACCTTTTATATCCGCCAACACTGAAAATAATTGACTTCTAAACGATATTCGCAGCTTCTAGAATGTTCAAATTTATGAGATTTACTTCGTCATCGTTCCGATCAAACCGCTTTACGACATGCCCTGACATTCCTCTGCCCTCGGAACCTCCGTCCGTTCACCTTGTTTCACTGTTGACTTGATGTTTGTTGCCTTGAGCTCCGTAAATATGCATGTGATGCCAACCTAGACACCATATGCGATCCTTCATCCTCTTCCTCTTCGACATAGTACTTCTCTAAAAATCCTAAAAAATTCTGACTTATTTCTCCAATCTAATGCATTCTCTCTGTCGATGCGAAGTTGCTGTGGGCGTCTGTCAGGTTTTCTTGCCCATAATGCTTTCTTTGGTGGCATTCGTGCAAAAGGCGCGTACATAGTCGGACATCTGAATAGGAAACTGTGCAATCACAGAACATACCGTCGATTCGTAGACCGCGCGGACTGCTCAAAGTTTGCGGACCACGTGCGGCGCAGCTGAATGGTGTGTGCATGCGCGTTGGGGAACCCAAACTTATGTGAATGAAAGCTGGGCTGAACTTGTTTCTGAATTAGCTGGCACCGTGCCAGCTGGGTGCCAGCTGGGTTGGCACCGACACTTTGCTCACGTGAGTTTTCATACTTTTTTACGTAAAATGTATCTGCACTGTAAAAGTACACGTATAGAGAAGAAACAATTGATGTTTTCTTTTCAGCATTTTATAGTCAGCTGAAAATAACCCGGTCTGCTCCGCAGTCGAAAAATCGGCTTTTTCTGCTTCTCAAATCAGCATGCATGAATACCCTACTACATACTTTTACATAATCTAAGCATAACGACGGGTCTTCAAAACAGGTCAAAGGGGACTTCCTACGAAATTTTCAAGATCAAACGTGATTTCGTTTTGAAATTTCCCTTGGCCAGTTCGTGCCGAGCCCCGTGCTTGCTTGTCTGTTCATTCCATCACTGCTAGGATCTTATCTTACTGTAAACAGTACAAAAAATGCTGCTCTGGTATAAGTGCACAAAAAACAATTTCGTTCCTATTTCCTATGATAGGCTCGTAATACAAGACCCATATTCTACTTGCAATCGTCTGTGCGTTACTTTTTCACGGGTCTATGCTTTTTTCAGTCAACGAGTGTCTCTAGCGCACGCCTATACTGCAGCCGGCAGGTTGCAGAAGTAGTGCAATTACACAAAACAATGCTAGAATGAGAACGTCTGTGTCCGTCAATGAAATGACATGCTTGATAATAAAAAAGCACATCAAAGCAATGTCATCGGCGGTTGAATGGAGTATCCAATTTTTTATTGAGGCGCTGGGGTTATGTCACGACGCATTCGCGATGACTCCGAGTTACGTTGCGCAATAGGCAGACAAGCAGACGACTCAGAAGCATCAGCCCTTTAACAACTTGCCTTTCTGTTTATTAAGTGACTTAGCTTTGGAACCGAGAGGAAATGAATGTTATATCTGGACATTATTTTCTTCGCCCCGATCACTGCGTTACAGCATATTATTACGATTGAAAATGCACTTCGCTCAAACCTCCACCCTCTCACCTCCACTGGGTGACGAGAACTCATAGCGCTGAAATTTATTTTCTGGGAATTTTCATGCTTTCACTGGGCAAAAACTGCTGCTATGGCCTCTATGCTTCTTCCATCCAGGAAAAACCATGCATTCTTTAATTTCACCATCGTAAATGTTTGTGTGCCGATATTAGCGGCACCCGTTTCATCCATATCGCTCGTAACGTTGTTTTTCGTGTAAGCACCGTTAAGGTCACCATTTGGTGACCTCATATGATATAAGCGTGAGCAAAGAATATTTTTGACTCCGCCTGTTATCACCACATATTCTACCACTGCACCACCGCGTGCGGTTGAGCTCTCAATAAACTCTCTAATATCATCTTTGTTGTGTTTTACATTCGTACGGGCCCACCCTTAGCCCATTTCTCAAGGCGCCACCCTTACGCCTAAAAGCCGCCACATTTTCTGCCGACTTTGTCGGCACTTTCTCACAACCGTGCCGTTACTCCAGCCCAAGTACCGTAAAGGTCATGCCATAAGCATGACCTGCTGTGATATGAGTATCTTATCGCCCAGATGTATGTAACATTGACTGGCCACGCCTGTATTCACCAGCATTCTACCATTGCACCCATGCGGGCATGTTGATTGACTCAATAAAGCTGCTGAACTACCTTGTCTACCAGCAGCTACACTGCTCCATCAAAGGCGCTATTTCCGCCTAAGGCACTGAAAGCCACGGAGCCACCACATTTATGGTGCATCGGCCAAATACGCAAGGCCCATCACTCGCCTCAGCTGCACGAAGGTTAGCTATTCTAACCTCGGGACTCAGCGCCCAAAATCCGCTGCTTCACACTCGCGACAGCCACTCTCTACCGCAATCCGGGACAAAATCTTCCCAATTTTTGCTAGAAAAGTAGCGAACGGCTCAAAAGCAGCCATATTTTTGCCATAATCGCAAATTTTTGCACCAAAAATGTCTCTAAGATTCTTCAAAGAGGCAATTTCATTTCACTCGGAAGCACTAGCAAAACTGCTCAAAGAATTCGAGCCTATTACCGATGTTAAATTCACTCTGCAGCACAATGACGGCTTGAAAAAGAAATGTTTCGAAAATTTAGATATTCTCCTTTTATCTCTATCGCAAGTCAAAGCGAGATCGACGATTTTGCAGTCAATAGTCGACAAATTTGAGGAATTTTATCTCACGCACTTCAAAAGCGAGAGAAAAACAATCATGCTTCAGCTACAAAAGCTTGAAAAGGAGGCTGGCTTCTATCAGTTGCTTTCCGATGCATATGTTTTTGTTTGTATTGTAGAACATCAAATCCTATACGCAGAAACATACAAAGGCAATTTTGAGATAAGCCAAGCAGTCAAAGAACGGCAATCCTGCCTGTTCAAAACCTTTCTACATGATGCGGAAAGAGAGATGGATACTCTCGCGATGATGAGCGAAGATTTCGCGACAATGGAAGAAGACGAGGAAGGCGAAGAGCGCTTCAATCAGCATTCTGAAGACCGCACAATTTTGGCTCGCGGAGATACCATGGATGGCAATATACCAGCAAAAGATGATATACCGACTTCGCAGGTCATCATGCCTGGAAGAGGTAAACGACGAAGCAATGATGAGATCGACAGGCACCCGATCGAAAACCCGCGACGAGGCAGTGACAGTAAGAAGAATTATCAGTATTATTCCCTTCACTTTCCATTTTTGCCGTTGATGAATTTGGATATACTAAGAAATCATCATTATCCACTATACTCTGCCTTACCACTTGCTTCTCTGCGATCTTATGCCAGCTGGCACGACTGCATTAACCAGCATCTCGCTCTCAATTACCAGGCTCCCCAGATACGTCCACTAAGGTATCCTGATAAATATTCGCTTGGTTTTCTTAGTTACAGTGTTTACATTTATGCTGCTCGTTTCGCTGTTTCTTATTTGTTCCCCTCGCTGGCGGGAGTGTGCCGACGTTGTCGGCACCTCCTTGCAACTTATCATTAGTTCTGCTAAACACCGTTAAGGTCATGCAATAAGCATGACCTGCTGCGATACGAGTGTATTGATGCCCAGATGTTTGTGATGCTACTTTACCACGCCTTCAATCACCAGCATTCTACCATTGCACGAATGGGTGCATGTCGTCTGTTCAATAAAGCTCTAACAGCTTACGTGTTCTAATAACACATTAGGAGCCACCATACTCCACTACAGGCGCCACCCATTCGCCTAAGGCTACAATAAAGCCTACAACCACCACAGTTTGGGTGATGACAAACATACACACCACACCGCTATCGATTGTGATGTTTTCGTCGTCGACGGGGAGTACTGGCATTGTCGCCGACCTCCGCGGCTCGCGTGCTGTTTCCACTCAGCTATCGCAACATCATCGTTCGCAGTCAACCAAGCCCCGTTCTCAGCCCCGTGGTTGAATCATCAATTTTGTTTTTTCGTTTTCTACCAATCTCTAAGTTGACAAAGTCGTTTCGCACAGGTTTGCAGGGTGGCAAAGAAGATCTTTTCCATTTCATCACACACTGCGCTGACTTTGCTCTCGCATAGCCGTTGCGCCTCTCCTCTGATTGTTTATCCGTCTCTCTTTCACTGATGCAGTTCTTAGCTTTGTTTAGTTATTGATCGCACAATGCGCGCCGCTCTGTACTTACTCTTTTTATTTTAAGTAGGCGAAACTTTTTTGAATGGCTAGTTGTTTCCATAGTAACGAGCTAAAGCTACTCGAGGTACAGTCAAAAGTAAAATCCCTTCTGCTCCAGTAAAAATGAGTTTGTAAATATTTTCATTAACGAGAACTATAGTTATTTTATGACTCAATTGCAGCTGCACACAACGCATTACACCTCACGACTTTTTGGTTGCAAACATTGAAATAATCATTTTAATAGAAACTGTTGAGGAGTGATCATATCTGTACTTGCTTATTATGCCAGAAAAAAAAAAGAAAACAGAATGAATTTCATTGAAACTTTTGCGTGCACAGGTCGTGGGATATTGCGCGTGTCGTGCATTACACAAGTTGAATTAAGAATGACTCGATGGTAAATAGTATGGTGCATCCCCAGAATTGTTCCCATATGAATCAACAATATGATTGTCTTTCATCATCCCAACATGTCAACTCCGAATAAGCGCCTTAAATTTGCCTAAGAAGATCTAAAGGCAGCCACGTTGATGGTTCATATGAGCACAATTCTAGAGGATGCACGATAATTATTTGCCTTATCGCTTGTTCTTCATAGCAAGAAGCGCTGGATTATCAAAGGATTCGTTCAGTATTTCAAGAACCTCATCTTCTTAGCTCCTCTCTCCTCGCTCGTCTCTTCTCCGACGCTTCGATCTACGTTTGTTTCTATCACATCTCCTTGAGAAACTGGAAACGTATACTTTTTCGTGGACAGTCTTATTATTAGTACACAAATTATATCTAATACATGAAGAATCGCTAGCTCAATTTAAAAATCTGCAAATAGCGGGAAACCAAGGGCGGGTCCCGAAGCGAACGCTCTTTCAAACAACATCTCTAGATTACTGGTTCACTAGTAGTATACAACTTATGAATGAAACTTGAATGTACTCGTCGAAATTCCTCGTCGTTTTGGTGCATGGTGCATCTGCACCACTCCAATATCTGATTGGCACGCGCCAAACTTGATCCACTTATTCCACTTGATCCGCTTGGTCGATTCAGTGAACTGACCAATAGTGAAGCAGATGAGGATTAAGCGGACAACCGCTTCGCTATTGCTCAGTTCACTGAATCGATCAATGAGAAGCGGATCAAGCGGACCAAGTATAACGCGTGCCATTGCGCGCAAGAAGCTTAGTCAGGGATAGGGAATTGAAAGCCGCCAGTTTGAGCCGCCTTTTGCGGCCAACTGGTCCTTTCGCAGTGTTGTTGCATGTCGTCCCAGGACAAGCAGTCCGCGCAGGCGGCCCAAACTGGCGGCTTTCGTTCCCCTACCCGGTTGGTCAGGGGGAGAGGGCCAATATTGTGCTGATGTTGGGCGTCAGAAAATAGAGGATTTTTCTTTTCAACTTACATATCCATAAATGCAAAGTGTAGTCGGTATTATGTTGTTCAACGAAAACAAGTTCTTTTTTCAATTACGAAGCTTATAGCAATGCTGGGAGGAAAAGGTGGGGGAATAGGGGGAGGTGGGAATCGTCTTGCATAGGCGGCGATGCAATCTCATTGGAATTATGGGAACGCGATATTTTTGGTAGATGTCGATAGATATAGGCGGGTGACGTGGCTTAATTCCGGAATGAACATCTATTGATGAGAATCAAACAAAATGGTGCGCCCTTCAAAACTAGCTAATTCGTGTTGGAGACATATAGGTGAGATTCGCATTACTCAAGGAGGCAGTTGAAGCCGCTATGAGATTTTTTGAGAGACGGATATGACCCAACAAACGCCGCCCTCGGGCCACTGGTCCTTTCGTACATGCTATTGCATACCACATGAGGACCAGTAGTCCACGGAGGCGGCGCCTAATGCCGGTATTCGTTGCTCAGCCTTTACTCTAGTAAGATTAGGTTGTTGTAGAAGTGAACCATATTCGTTTTGCCATTCTCTGAACTTGTTTCTGTCTGCTGATTCATGGTGGGACTTGTTTTTTACTTGTCATTCATAACCATTTAACTTGTTAGGTGCAAGTGGGGGGCAGCGCTTTCGTTTTTTTTCCCAATCTGATGGCTGCTTTCTTTTTTTATGAATCCATTCTAGTTAACAAAACGCTTTTACATCTTTGGAAATTTAAATAATTGGGGGGGGGGGGGGGCTACTTTCGCTATTTCAAATATAGCATTCATTCCATGCCTTTCCTTTTCGGCAATACGCTGCACTATATCAGCTCCGAATTTTGACCCTGAGCGAACCCTTCCAAAAAAAATATTGTGCAAAAAGTTCGCTTTCGCACGTAAAAATCAGAGCTTATGGTCCTTGTCTATAAGCTTAGATCTTATCTGAAGTAAATGTAATCCTTTGCATTTCGAGCCAACAACTTTTGCTCGTGAAGAGAGTGTTAGGTGGCGACAAACTTGAAACGTGTTTTGCGAGCATTCGGCGCGCGCAAATTGCCAGCATTACAGGCGTACAATTACTTCACGCGCGAATGTTGTCAGCAAAAGTCGGTATAGCTGTAAAGCTGTATAAGCTGTATATACCGTCATATCTACTAACATATGCACGTGTATAAAAACTTTCTACATAAAGAAATGCTCTCTCCGTGGCCAAATGGAGGGAGCATTTCTTTATATAGAAATAAAAACGTGTACATATAATATGCGTCGTCTTTTCTTGTGTGGGCCTTTGCAGTATTAGGTTACAAAATGATGCGATTGTAAATACGCCAGTGCAACTTACTAGTCATTTCTGGATGGTAGTCTACCTGAGCGCAAAAGCATCAAGAAGCAGAATTCTTTCACGCCAGGATAAAATTGCAGCGTGCCTGCTGGAATGATGACTCTTATAAGAACGATGACTCTCCAATAGAGTGCCCTTTGTTGGTTGCGAAATTCCATGGATTATTGGCGATCGGAGGGCACACTGCTGACCATGAATTAAACCGATTGAGCTTTTTCGTAAAGGCTAATCTGTATCCGATTACGGATCGCACATATCAACTCCAGCGCTCGGCGCATGCAAATTTTCATATATTGTGCTATCGATCTGTGGCATTCAACATTCCCTCACAATCCTCTATGAGCGACTTCGATCCGTGCTACCGGTCAGCGCCCGGTCGGTGACTAATAACCATGAATCAGCAGTTCCATTCTGTTTACCTTGGAGTTTGATTTGATGTAGTATAGTGGCTCTGAACTTGACTATTTGTTGTACAAACAGCAACTGGGTAGACTTTGTACTTGAAAGTTCTGGCTTGCGATCGATCTCAACACTAGTATACGCGTGTTTGTTTCAGCCTTCGGCTTTTTTTTCAACATACATTAATCCCTCCGACATCTCTATTCGCTCTTGTTTTGACGTCCTTGCTTTTATGGCAACAGCAATAAAATCTTCTAAACTCCTGCACGCATGTTTAGGCAAATCTATGTCCATCTCTTCTGCTTCTCCTCGAAATTATTCGAACTAATCCATAAACTGTCGCCTATGTTTTTTTAGCTGACCATAATTGCACAGCTGCAAGTGCTTTTGAGGACGCTTCCATGTATAAGATGATAATGAAACTGCCATTTGCGAATATCCATTCTAATTAATGCATTTTGAACACATATGTTTCATTTCGGAGTAAGCCAAAAGTTAATTCGCACCAACGTTGTGTCTGTCGTGACAGGACCATGTCTGCGTCTTCTTCACACTCTCTTCGTTCAATGGCAGAATGCAAGCGCCCGCGCCGCTCCACATGGTGCTTTGGACCGCTCTCGGTTGAAATGCTGTGTGTGCACTATTTGATCCAAACATGGTCAATGAGGCAAAATTCTCTAAGCTTTCTGCTAGTGTTTTCCCCTTGTTTGTTGATGAGCAGGGTACGAATGTATGGTCTAATTTGATCATCGTATCATTCTGGTATGAATTGATATGCGTTCTCATAGTCCTATTCAGCCGAGCACTGACTAAATTAATCGCAGCCCTCTTTCATCTAATCTGCTTAGAGCACTGAAGCTTCTTTTTGTCAACAAATGCTGCGTCAACGGTTACTTTTCGGTGCGGAGCACTTAAACTGATTGACTTCTATTATAGTTGACATCAAATTTGATACGAATCTCATGTAATTGAGCGCATCACCAGCTAGCAGTTGCTGTATTTTTATTGTTGTGCAGTCGCAGAATTCGGATTTTGCATCCCACCAGCCCGCTCCGCAGTCGCCCAGCTTTAATGAGGTTCATGCACATATCATTTATTTTCTGACTAAGAGACACAAGCACGCTTTGCGTACGTCTGATTAATAAGTTTAAGAGCGCGTTTTAACGCCTTTGGGTGAATTCCTGTTAGGAAATTGGAAAAGAACAGGTTCGAACTCACATTGTTTAAAATGCGCGAATGATGTTCCTTTGATTTTTCTTTTCCGTAACGTTGTTCAGTAGCTCGATAGAAGATGAATGTTCTGTTCAACTCTTATGGTAGTGAATCTGTACGAATTCCGCTTTTCGCTTGAACTCCTTTTGTGTTCTGTCATTTATTGACACGTGCGGAAACACGAGGGTAATAATGTTAAAGGGAGGTCTTTGGAACCCTTGTTATTTGGAGAGAACACTAAAACTATATAACAGCAGAAAACAAGGTTTCATCAATATATCTTATTATTTTCATCAGGAATCTGCTATCATAGGAAAGGAGGATTAGGAGAAAGAACGACCAGGTTTTTGCTTCCAGATTTAGTTCTCCCTTCCATGCTCTTCTTCTAATCTGCATTGCATGTTTTTCCAATCCAGACGAATATGTTGATAGCGACAATCGATTCGTCTGCGTGTGAAGTATTCCTTGATGTCATCGTTCCACGATGTCGTAATGTAAGCCTTCTCGGCTGTTCTATCTCTCCCAATCACAGCCTGCTTACGCATCTCCCCGAATCACAATCCTTCTCGAAATTTCTGGGCAGAAGCACATATATTTAAGCGATCAGTGTTGACTGTACGCTCATTATAGAAACAGTAGTTTGCGTAAGTGCACTGGCATTGACAACGTGTACAAGGTGTAATCGATGAAAACTTCGATTCTAGCTCGACTGCATTCACTCTCTTGTTTGTGGAGGGACTGTAGATCCGCCCTTAGCTGGGGATCCCTCGATTGGAGCACGGATCTTGTTTGGAGCGCCATCTCTTACCGCTCGTTTTTAACAGCATCTTGACAAGCAGGATTTGTTTACAGTTCTTTGTAACTTTCATTTGCGGTTCCTCACTACTGTGAGTGATGTTTTGTAACCTAACACTACATTAGGTACGCTCCAGAATGCTGTAGAATATAAACAGTGGAGACACAGTCTACCTAGTTCAAACAAAAATTCAATATAACGAATTTTGCCGAAAGTTCTCTTTCGGGGTTTATTTGACCTGCAGATTAGGAAATGATATTCATTTCGCATGGTATGGCCTTTGCCGTGTAGGTGAGGGTCTCAGATCTCGCTGGAACTTTGCACGGGGGGTCATTCGGCATACTATCACGAATACCATGTGCATTCTGAATAGGTCGCTGTAACTTTGCCCAAAGAGTTATGCAGTTCACGGATAAAAAATTCATTCGTCATGGTAGCGTCTTAAGTTATAGTGGGAATGCGACTTGGGGATGTAGTCGCAGATTGATGTGGAAATTTGCCTACGACTAGTCGCGACCTTGAGATTTGAAGAAAGAGTTGCCTTTTTGCTTTTGACCCTCTGGCAAAGTTATTACGGTAGATATGCGGCAACCGGTCGAATCGTATGGAACTTTGTGAAGGGGGGTTGTCTGACCTTCTGATCGCTATACTGCGCTCATCTCGCATAATACGGCTTTGTGGATTTTTGAGATCTAAATTGGTCTAACAAGGGAAGGATACTTGGTCGAAATGGTGTCTATATAAAATGTACACTATCTGATAAAGCATGCAATGCTGATTACGAATCTGCTTTCCTTATCTGCAAGCGCCTCTGGGAGGAGAGTTATGAAAATTTTCGACACAAAAATCCGAAAGCGAGGCTACAAGCATTCAGAACCTTGATCCGTGAGCTCAGATGGGGCCATGTTTACTACCAGGGCTTTTATGCAATAAATGCCTCCAATCTAACAAACCCATGTCAGTCATTACTCCTTTTAAGTGCCGAAACTAACTCAAGCCTGTTTTTACCTTAGACAAATCATTAAATTTTTACCTCAAAAGATTTTCAGAACTCCCCTCCCAAAAGCGCTTTGCAGGTAAGGAAAGCAGAATTGTAATCAGCGTTTTATGCTCTATAAGATAGTATACATTTCATTTCAATGGAAACGCCACTTCGACCAAGTACCCTTACCTTGTAGGAACCAAAAAAGGGGTCTATGTATACGCTTTATCATGACCAAATTGCAGCCAAGTACGTGACTGCCCTCTCACCGCACTTCCACACCGTAACTTCACCAGGCTTGCTGTGCGAATAGTGCACGATTTTTGCGATCAGCGTGTCGAATGCCCTCTGGACGAAGTTCCGGAAAAATCTAGGATTTCGAACTTATGCGTATACCGCCGTAATAAGGTGCTAGCGTGACAGATGAATATGTTATTTGTGAGAAACATGCTAGATAACCTCCCCCTCCCCCCACATACACACACAAGGTTTCAGTGAATTCGGAGATTTTCATCAGGGATCGGCTGGAATAGTAGTAAAAATCTATCATGCGAAATGAACGCGATTTATGTGATTAGCGCGTCAGATACCCCCTCATGCCCAGAGTTCCAGGCAGATCTTCGCTTTCTGCCCGTACACCCAGTGTAACTCCGCGAGAAGGTATCAAAACTTAGAAAGTAGGGTATCCGTAATCACGTATTGAGAAATTCCTTGACAAAGTTCTGAGCAATTTTGTAACGTTTTTCGTATTGGATTGCTGGAAGCGGACTGATCAAATCGCATGTGTACTGGGGAAAGCTCGTATCACAAAATGTCGGATATTCCTTCCAACAAAGATTCGCAGTGCTGTACTGCTGATTTTCCCATCGCTAGCTCGGGCACAAGCGTATTCAAGGCATACTAATGCTAGGTAACGAACATGCTGAATCAAATTTCAACGATCTTCACGGCTTTCAGGCGAACAAGGCCGTTCGATGACACCATTCTGAAGAGTAGTTGGCTCAGCGTTCAGAATAGCTTCGCTTCCAAGGCGGATCAGTCGAATTGTAAAGTCGCCGCATTTGCCAATACTGGTTTAGTCAAAAAAAGATGTGTTTTTAGAGTTTGTAACGAAAAGCGCTCTTTATACCACATCCTGAGTAGGTGCTAGGAAGTGCAAATGGAGGTCCCAGAGAGCTTAAACGAAATGTGCTTGCCAAAATCCCTGGAAAAGACGAGGAGTAGCTATGGCGCTCCAAACAAGATCCCTGCTCCAATCGAGGGATCCCCAGCTAAGGGCGGATCTACAGTCCCTCTTGTTTGTGCAGCCTTTGAGTGGTCGCCCATCTCTCTATTTTCTCTTTATTTTCATTTCTGAATGATATTTAGACTGCGAAATCTCCAGAAAAATACATCTAAGTTTTCTATTGCAGGAGCCATGTCAGCGTACGGACAACCTGGTTACAATCCACAATATCAGAATCCTTACCCAGGTGGTGGTGCACCACCGCCTGCTGGGTGGACTCAGGGAACACCACAGCAAGGTATTTTTGATTTTCCATGCCTATATTTATATGCTAGAATTGAGTACTGAATTAAGTGGAAAAATGGGTGCAAGAAGGAGTGAGGACGGGGGTCAGGATCATGTATTGACATTGTTTGACCATTCTCCCGCCATATTTGCAGCCGTTTGATAGAAGGGAGAAGACTAGGTCACCTGCGGTACCAACATGCCAATTTTTACCTGCAAGGGAAGCGTCAGAAGTGGACTTTCCATATGTCACCCATATCACTTTGTAGAGCACTGAACGGTGACTTTTAATCCGTTTCTTTCATCTGCCAAGCGCAACTAAGACAAAATCGCCCAGTATTGCTCAAATGATCAGGTGATGATTATAAAGCACTTCATTCAGTTAATACCTTCTATTCAATACCCTCACACTCAGCTCTGCTTTATTAAATAGTAGGAAAGATTATAGCCATTGCTTTTGCATAGGTTCTGCGTTCATTTTTTGTTTGAACTGGTATAAGACTCAACTCGAAAGGCCACTTCGACTAAACACTTGGAAAGTCCAGTCGCTTCAGTTGAATATTTGGATCATTGCTCATTTTCTGTGCATGGAAATCTTTGCAAGATTCGAAGTTATTTTCCTCTGTTTTTTCTTTGCATAATTGGAAGTCTTTGCAAGTTTCAAAACATTCTTCTTATCTCACTCCTGTTCATCCTTGGGTTTGTTCTGATGAGGGAAGTCGCTTCTCAAAGTAATGTTAGCAATTTTGGAAACATATTGTATTTCATTCGTATGTCAGCCCCCTGTTGCCAGATTTAGCATCCATATCAGATATCTATATCCATGTGTGCGCTGCTTTTTACACAAACCTATTTTAAGTATTATGAATCTTTTTCCAAATCATGAGAAAACCTAATAATCTACATCATAGGTAGTGAACTCGGTTTCTACGCTCTGCACTTGCTTATCGTGTTTACAGACAGCTCTTGCTGTCAAAGCTGAAAACAATTCGCTAACCAAAGATCGGACATACTTCCATGCCGACTCCGCGATCAATGATGCATTAGCGAAAAAATGAGGCTGTGCCTTGCGAAGTCAAAAAAATTCTTGAGGGAAAGCAAAAATAAGTTTTATTTTTACTGAACTTCCAATCCATACGGGAGTGGTGTTTATAGTTTGCTTCCTTGAACTGTGTGCAAATGAGTGTTGTCTCATGAGTATCGTCTGTTGGTGATGAAAAATTTATCTGACGGATCGCTTCTCAGTTGCAGTTGTGCTTGAGTAAACTATTTCTGGCTACTATTAATATCGCAGCCTATTCTTATAAAATGCATAACTGATGCACTAATATAATACCCAGCCTATTCGAATTGCTATCCACACACATGCTTGAGGAAAATTCTGCACATCAGCAGCAAAAGTTATTGCCATAGTCATGCTACAATCAAGAATAACTTTGTCTGCGAAGGCAGCTGCTTAAAATTAAAGCACGTTTTTTTCTTGCGAAACTTCATAAAAAATGCCCGCGGAGTTCGCTTACGCTCGATAGTTGGAACTATCTACTTTTTTTTCCTTTAGAAGCACTGAAAGAGACCAATTAGTTAATAGACCATGCCCACATAAACATCACAGCATATCAAATATCACAAAAGTTTTTCAGTTCGAGTGAAGTTCAAGTTGAAGCTAAGCCTAAATTCATCGTTCCGTTTTTCAAAAATGGAAGAATTGCGCTTGGCGTGATTCAGCTGCTGCTTTTGATCGGCTTTGGGGAACATAACTTATAAACCGAATTGGAGACCAGAAATTTGATCTGCTAATCTGGAACCCTGTGACTTTTTTAGGTGTCATTAAAGGCAGCGTCAGGCAAATCTGACCTATGACGCTCTCACGTGGAAAGTAATCTTGAGGACCTAAATAAGACTCTGCTCAAGCGGCAGCTCAGCGAGTGCTTTAGCGGCTGAGATACTCTCCCCGAAACTGGACCCCGGGACCGTATTCGCATGGATTCGTGGCGCTTTCGCGCGAGGATCCACGCGAAACTGATGTGCCGAGCCATGAATCCATGCGAATACGGTCACGGGGCATAGTTTGGAGCCCAATATCTTAGTTGTGAGTGCACTATCTGAATCTTGGGCAGAATCTTATTTAGGACCTCAAGATTACTTCCCACTTGAGAGCCCCATAGGTCCAGATTTGCCTGGCTGCCTTTAACAAGAATGCAGAACAGGGGAATAGTTAAAATTCCACAAATTCTTGTCTGCAAGATCGAATATGCCACAGTAATGTCTACTGCTGTGCAAGTATTTTTATGCTGTATATCGGCAATCTGGTTTTCTTGAGAGCACACTCAGAATCGCAGATTTTGAAGTGACGATTTGAAAGCTTTGTTCTTCAAAATTAGTCAAAGAAAAGTTGCGTGATGCATTGGCTATAAGGGACTTCTTATCTGTATTGAATACTGATTCTGTACCAGGATATCGGACCCGGATTCCATAATTCAAACAGTAGAGTAGTATGCCCTCACGCGATCGAAGTGCAGGCAGCGAGGTAGAAGAGGTCGAAATGGAGAGAGGCAAGCACGGTCATAAAATTTCTAACAAGGGAACGATCCCAACTTAAGGTGGCGAATTGGAATAAACCGCATACCATTAGATGCGTCTTGATGAGCTGATTCCAAATCTACCTTCCATATCTGCGACAACGTTATCTGAAAGAAGTTATGAAAGGTTAAAAATGTGAAGTAACCGGGGTTTTGATGCATAATTTGTTTTAAAATCCAACTTGGAAGTGCGCGACTAGCATCATATTGAGTGTACTGATTTCACTAAATGCTCACATTCAAAAGAAACGCAAATAAATGTTTTTGAACAGCTAAAAAGCAACTAAAGTTCTTTGGTAAAAGCTATGAGCAATGAAAAGTCCAAATTCGGCAAATATACATAGCAATACCTCGAAAATAGTTGTTCAAAAACCTTATTTGTGTTTCTTTGGAGTGTGAGCATTCCTTGAAATCAGTACACTCAATATCATGCTAGTCATACACTCCCAAGTTGGATTTTGAAGCGAATTATGCACTAAAAGCCCCATCATTTCACGTTTTTATCCTTTCATAACTTCTTCCAGATAACGTTGTCGCAGATATGGAAGGTGGTTTTGCAATCAGCTCATCAAGACGCATCTAATGATATACGGTTCATTCCAATTCGCCACCTTAAGTTGGGATCGTTTCCTTGTAAGATGAAATCTCATAGGGTTGTTACGTGGAACTAGCGTCCTGCTAAATTATATAGAATTTTCAAAGTATACAGTACATACATCTAAGCGTTCGAAATCAATAGTGTTGTGAATATTCTGCTGTTCAGGGTTCATGCCACCTCCAATGCCACATCCAAATATGATGGGAGGTAATCCACACTATGCCGAAGGTGGAGAAGCCGATAAGTACAATCTTCAGTTCAGGTACGTAGCTTTTACATTAATGTGTCGGTAATTGTTATTTTTCTCTTGTGATATGAACTTCAATTTTTTGCTATTCAGTGACCGCACGATTCGTGCAGCATTCGTACGAAAAGTCTTCTTCCTGGTGGCTATCATGGTAAGCTGTGAACTTGCAGAGTTTGTTCATCAAGTTTATTTCACGTTTCTTTAAGCTTGGCGTAGTGGCCTTGATGACTGCGGTCCCATTTTTCAACCCAGAAACGAAACTGTATGTAGCTAGAAATATGGGGATGTACTGGGCAGCATAGTGAGATTTTACACTTATTTTTGAGCTGGCGTGGTTTATTTGTTGTGCGATTTTAGTGGTGTATTCTTCGTTGTGTATTTGACGCTGATGTGCTGCGAGGGAGTCAGGCGCTCATTCCCAGCTAACATCATCTTGACGGCAGTTTTCGTAAGTTGTGGGAGAAAACAGCTTGGGTGAGTAGCAGAATTTATATTTTAGACTCTTGCTGTCGGTTACATGACGATGATGATCACTGTTCATCACGATGTCGTTACTGTGCTGCTTACTCTCATCATCTGCACCATCTGCTGCGGAGCAGTCATTATCTTCTCCATGCAAACCAAATACGACTTGACGAAGTATGTTTGCCGTGAATTAAGTGTGGAACTCTATATGTATAGTGTGCTTTACAGCATGATGGGACTTATGTTCATTCTTTCGATGTGCCTTTTGGTATTCGGGATGGTGGCAATGATCTCGGCTATATTTTTCCATGTGAGATTCATATATCTGGTGTATGCTGCACTAGCATCGTTGCTGTTCATGTTCTACCTGGCCATTGATGTGCAAGTAAGTTATTTGGAATTCATTTTTTATTATCTAGATGAGCGTTTGATTAAATTTTCATGTGTTGAGCTTTCAATCTCGTCATTATGCTTAGGACCAGAGGCACTCCACTTTTTTAAGCTTACCCGGGCCTATTCACTATGCTGAATCCGAAAATCCACATTGGAAAGCGCAAAAACGGGAAAAAAAGGGCTTAACGCAGGAGGGAAATCGAAAGTGGGCGGGTCCTCCCCACTGTGAATTTCGCAGTCCCAGCTTCTGGAGCGATCTTCCCAATTCCTCTAGTTCCTCTCTTCCTGAGATCTCCACCGGCCAGGTGCGAATGCATGACTTGAATTCGGAACCGAGAAGATCGCTCTGGAAGCTGGGAGCGTGAATTCACAGTAGGGAGGACCCCGCCCACCTGCTGATTTCCCTCCCGTATTAGAGCCGTTTTTCGCCCTTTTCGCGCTTTCCAGTGTGTACTTTCGGATTCAGCGTAGCGAATAGGCCCGGGTAAGCACAAAATCTCAAGATCGAGTTTTTGCCCGGACACTGCCTTTAAGAAAAGGTTGAATGCACTTTTGATGCGTAAGGCGTATTGGTTGAAGAATTTCGAAGTTAGATGGCAGGATTCCCGCATTCTTCGCATCTGTTTGTAACATCAAGTATGATACATTTAGCTGCTGATGGGAGGCCGCAAATATGAGATCTCACCTGAGGACCATATTTTCGCCGCAGTACAGATCTTCTTGGACATCGTCTACATCTTCTGGATGCTGTTGTCATTGTTTGGATCGAGCAAGTAAGAATTTGCCTTATCCAGCTTTTTTGCTTGTTTTTCATTGAGTTGTGCTTAGCAGCGCCTGGTTGTGCATGTCAATCTTCCGTTCTTGCTAACCTTTGTCCTTTCGTTTGGCTTTGCACAAAAAATCTAGAAGTAGAACCTAAGCTTTATCATTAGATTTTGCATGATGATGGATAGAATCAAAGCAGTTCCCTTGTTCTATTTTGATTTTTCACATTTTTATTTTTCATCCTTGCAGCAGGGATTAAAACCGAATTTGGAACGAATCAAATCGTCAAAAATCGATATTCGATTATATTGGGCATTAACTTCGGTTTTTGATAAGTGTTATCTATGTTAATACCATCTTTGTGTGCATCTGGTCTGTATCATACATCGTAGTAGAATTTCTGCACACCTGCTGTAGGGGAGTTATCCACAATTCGGTATAGCTTTATCTCGTGCAGGTGTGCAGTAGTTCTTGCCATGTATTCTAGCATGCTAACGTTCATGCCGCCTGTTGTTACGAGCACTTGGGATGTCGATTGGTGAAGGTTCCTAATGCTTTGTGTTTCATCGGGAGGTTAGGGATGAAGCATCTGCTTTTTGTAGTATATAGGCTACCGTCTCTCCCGTTCTCCTCTATCTTCTCTCAGTATTAGAGCTTCGCGTCACAAGCTTTATTTACCATCTTTTCACGCTTTCCGTTTTCAAGCTATCACCTGCTTTACAATTTCACAAACAAAATGGGCGGTGTTTTCCACTGCGCTGGCTTACTCTCGTATCTTTGCTACACTTCCTTGAGTCTAATCGCAAGTAATGCCACGTTTGTGGCAAATATTTTAAAAATTTGCCGTACATTGTTTGCAAATCCCATATCATGCGGCTGATTTCTGAAGGTGTAAAAAACTTGATATAGTGTATATTTGCAATTTACAAGTGCATAAGATGCTGCGCAATTTTGGATCTCTCTATCGTACACCTAACCACATGTTAATCGTAATCAAAGGCATTAGGACCCTATTACCAACGACACATCTTTTCAATCATTATCAATTCAAGTCATTTAGCGTAGCTCTTGTCATGCGTGTTGTATGCCATTTCACTGTTATCTTACTCACATGTACTCTTTGCACTCCAAGTATTAGCAGTTTGGAACAAGTTATCATTGAGATTTACAATACAATCTTTTCAGCAATTAAGTTGTCAGATGAACTAACTGTGCGTCTGCCGTCAAATGTATGAGCTCTATGGCAAGTTTTCCGTGTAGTTCTCATACTCTTTGAATTTTTCGATGTTTTTTTTTGTATAGAAACGCCGGAATTGGGCGTCATGTTCTTAAGCTCTAGTACTCTTCGATCACTGGTGGTTCACTATTCATAGTTTTTTTTCGCACTGTCATTGAACACTTTCATAGAAACTGTCGATTGAAACTATTTGAAGCTATCACATTCGTTCTGGCAGAATTTGTACATAAGATGGTAGACGCTTTCTTCATGTGCTTCGTGTGAGATTGATATGAAGAGATTGTTGCTTGTCCTAAAAGTACACTTTTCTATATTTTTGCATGTTTTCCTCGTTTGATTTCATTTGCGAAGACATCTTGAACATCGCAGAGATGAGTTTAAAATCTATCTCTGTCCAAATTTAGTCGTGACTGTACATCTGTTTATGAGTATAAAGTGTCATTTCGATTTTTGTGAAAATTATTTGTTAGCATAGTCACTGTACAAACTTCTTTGCACTAAACAGTAGGAAAAAGCTCAGATGTAGCACATTGGGCGTGGGTATCACTTCACTGCTGCAGGAGTTGGATTAAGTCCAGAGAATTTTTCCCATTTACCTCCATAAGTATATCGCAGAGCGAGTGTTATGAAGACGACGATAATGACAATAACCAGGACAATGTACAGTAGAGGTGATCCAAATCCTAAATGTTATTTTCATATGAAGGTCGAAAACACTGGTTAACTGCCGTCACTTGTCTTATTGCTCATTAATTTTTCTAACAAGAATGGAGGGTGAGTAGCTACACACCGCTTTCGTCTTCCTTGATGTTGGCAAGAACAATTTCGGTGCGATTCTTACCACCGGCAGCCTAAATCTCTCTATAATAAAGCGCTAGAGATGACTCATGCATGTAAGATACCCCCCCCACCCCTTCGTGGTCGCGATTCGGATGTCAACAACTTTGTCGTTATGTGCCGGTGCAGATGCACCGAGCTGTGGCTTATAATGATAGTGGCGCCTGTCTTAGATGATGTTAATCGAGAAGCCTAACCAGCAAAGTGACTTGGTAGACAAGCTAAATGCTGGAAAGGGGGAATGTTACTTCGTCATGTTTTAGTTATGCATTAGATTACTATATCAGGTAGCGAGCAGCAATACCAGCTTCCTCTAGCAAGGTTTGAGAGTTTCGGAAAACATCAGTCAAGATATAGAAAGCATATTGGATGAGGTACATGAATCACTGTGAGCTGAAGAAAAGCAAGATGGAAATCTCCAATGCTGGAAGTACGAAAATGTGGTTTGAATACCACAAAACTGAGATTTGGGGTAGAATAGAGGAAGTTGATACGAAAGAGGGGAGGGGGGCAGGGGGGAGTGGGCAAACTTGGAGATTTGCACTTTGATTCCAGCAAAAGCAAAGGTATACGCAGTTTTCAAGCAACTCAGAGATCAAAGCTTTAAGCAGTCCTGACAGGAGATGCTCAAGAATGGTTTTTGGGATGTAGTGGAAAGGTAAATGAATACCAGCAAAATGTGGCGCAAACACTTTGATATTGCTAAATTTACATATTGATATTAGGAACATTCAGACATTTTCAATGAAAGGAATGAGTGTCAGATTTTTCCCTGATTTCAAAGGGATTGGGGACCTTTCCGCACGGTTTTCGAAAAACATTTATTTGGGGGGAAATAAGTAATAGAAAAGCGGAAAGTGGGTTGGAAGGTTGAGATTACCCTCGCTGGGTATATATAAATATTCAGGTTAGGTTTTTTTCTTTGATACTAATCTAAAAACCTCAAGAATATGAATAGTGTGGCACAATTTTGAAGAAATAAGGAATTAGGAAAATGTGAAGAACTTTTGAAGGGGACTTTTCGGAAAGAAAGCAAAATATGCTTATGCTGATAAGTCTTCAGGGCAGGAGGGGGGAGCTTGAAAACAGGTGGGGATTGCAGCGCAGTGTCACAGAAGGGCTTTCAATTTCTTCCAAAAAGTTTTCCAGATGACTTAGATGGCAAACTAATCCATGTTGCACAATCTCAGCAGATTTGGCTATTTTAGACCCAGAAAGCTGATGTTCTAAAGTTGTGTCTTCCATATGCCAAAATTTGGGGAGCTAAGAACAGCTCTGCTGTATATTTCATTCACCTCAACATGTAAAACCTATAGAAATTCACTTATTTCCCGTTTTCGCTTTTAGCAGATGTTTGCAGACACCCACTTTTTGATTAACCTTAAGTGGCAATGTGCCAAATTTCTACGCCATCCCACTTCTACGCACACACACGGCCAGACCGAAGTGCCGCGAAGCGGCACTTCGGTCTGGTTGCTTTATAAACAAACTGTGTGCTACAGGGCTAAAAAAGCTTTTGGGCTACAGGTTTAATTGCTTAGACAATTTTCAGTTGATGACATGATTTCCCTGATAAGTAGAGGACCAAGTAAGCAAATAGAGTCTCAAAAATCTTCAGTCACCTCGTACCATTCATCCTTAATAATGATAAGTTTCGGGTTGTTTGTGATAACCGTGCTGATGCGAGCTGTGGTTGTTATTTTGACAAGGGACACAAACTGCACTTGTTCCAGCACACTGTTGTTGCTTATCAGCAGTGCGGGCCCTTAATTGACCAAAAATGATGAGCTACTAAGCTGATCAATGGCTTGTCGTGTCCGATCATAAGAGACTCGGTGCGAACTCACGTTTGTGTTCCGATTCAGCGTCAATTTCTTCTAAAGCTGGGAAAAACTCTAGT
The DNA here is from genome assembly GCA_958299035.1 of Cylicocyclus nassatus. Lineage (NCBI taxonomy): Eukaryota > Metazoa > Nematoda > Chromadorea > Rhabditida > Strongylidae > Cylicocyclus > Cylicocyclus nassatus. The sequence continues at coordinate 82,401,715 of CATQJL010000001.1, forward strand.
TTCTCAATGTTAGCGTTGTCCCTGATATGCAAAACTCCTTTGATCTTTCTGATCGTGGAAAGATGCTGCAGTGGAGTTGTATCGCCTGGAACAGTGCTTCGTCTTACAAGGGAACGATCCCAATTCAAAGGCAGTGTCCCGGCAGATTCAGGTCCTGGGGGATATACGTGTGGTGGGGTTCCTGGTCACCCCATCGACCTCCAGGCGCACTCCGGCTGGGTGATGTTCCTCCTGGGCCGAGAAAATGGCCCTTGAACCGGCGCGCGCAACCTCAACTGGCGCGCGCCTGGACGGCCTTCCCCGCCTGTTCGCGCGGGACCCCACGAGCGCTCTCCCCCATGATGCATGCTATCGGGTGGAGGAACGAACGCCTTAATTTGGCACCGCCTCCGCGGACTACTGGTCCCAACACGGTGTATAACAGTAAGACGAAAGGACCAGCAGCCCGCAGAAGCGGCGCCTAATTGAGGCGTTCGTACCTCTACCCCATGCTATTCAAAGCAAGAATTACAGGCGGCAGATCTTCGTGTGAGGACCTCCCCCAACTTTCCATTGAAAATCTCGTCCAAGCTGCTTTTCTGGAATTAGGAAAACGCCCCAAAATCGGCCTTTTCAGCCCGTTCAAAGCTCAAATTCGGATTCTATGTGGCGAAAAGGCCTAAAACATGCAAAAAGGTGGAGGTACAAAATCTGCCGGGACACTGCCTTTAAAGTGGCGAGTTGGAATGAATCGCATTTCATTAGATGTGTCTTTACGAGCTGATTCCAGATCTACCTTCCATATCTGCGATGCCGTTCTCTGGAAAAAGTTATGAGCGGGTAAAAATGTGAAATCATTAGGATTTCAATGCATAATGTGCTTCAAAATCCAACTTGGGAGTGCATGACTAGCATCATATTGTGTGTGCTGATTTCAAGGAATGCTTACATTCAAGGGAAACACAAATAAGTGTTTTTTAACAACTTAAAACAACTAAAGTTCTTTGGTAAAAGCTATGAGCAATGAAAAGTTCAAATCTGGCAACTATATAGCGCCATATCTCGAAAAACACTTCTTTGTGTTTCTTTGAATTTGGACATTCCTTGAAATCAGTACCCTCAATATCATGCTATTCATGCACTCCCAAGTTGGATTTTGGAGCATATTATGCATTAAAACCCCAATGACCTCACATTTTTAATCGCTCATAACATTTTCCAGAAAACAGCATCGCAGATATACAGTGACCGCCAAAAAGTTGCGGACAAGCCGCCTTCCTCTTTTCATCGCTCATTTTCGGATGGAAAACAAAGAAGAAAAAATGTTTGGATTGCGTGAGGTGATAGAGCTCTTCAAGAGCTACGACCAGCACATTGTGCTTTCTGGAAAACATGCATTTTAAGAATTTTAAAAATCTTTTTCTTAGAAGAGTCCGAAAATGGCCGCGTCACAATGTCGCGGACAATAATTCTTCGAACGCGAAAATTTCCTTTTGGGTCCTATTTTTAAGTGGAAACACAAGTAATCCGAATAAAGCATACTACATTATAGAGCTCATCGAGAACAATAATCAGGTAGTGGTTATTTCCAAAAAAACCCAAAATTGAATTTTATTTTGCTTTTTTTTCAAAAAAAAAATAACTTCTAATTCCCTTTTCCAAGCCAAATTTCTTCACATGTAAACCTATTCAAGACATCCTAAAAAAGCTGTTCGATCAAAATGGATGCTTTTTGCCGTCCTGTATGCATCGGACGTGTGTTGCTGAGTTTCTTTGCTGAAAATGGCTCTTGACAGTGTGTGCACATAACCCCACCTGCACCTCACCACTGACTTGCACCGCTTTGCGGACCTGTAGCTCGGCCGGCAGTCATTCTACGAGCCTGCAGGTAGGCTCATTCGAAAGAGCGTGACTTTCTCTACACGACTGTTTGCAAACGAGTTCAGTTTCAGGAGTAACAGAGATTCGGCGGATGGGGTGACAAAGCGCAGCTTCTGTGATATGGTAAGGATTTTTCAGCAGAAGTTGAGCAAAGCTCCTTTGGCTACTAGTTCCATCCTGGAAACTCAAAACCGTCAATTTATATGTAATAGATCCAATTCGGAGCTCTAAGACTGTTCTGGCGTTGATAAGAGCCTTCACTCTAATCACCTCTAGGCTGCGCTCTGTCACCCCATCCGCCGAATCTCTGTTATTCCTGAAACTGAACTCGTTTGCAAATAGTCGTGTAGAGAAAGTCACGCTCTTTCGAATGAGCCTACCTGCAGGCTCGTAGAATGACTGCCGGCTGAGCTACAGGTCCGCAAAGCGGTGCAAGTCAGTGGTGAGGTGCAGGTGGGGTTATGTGCACGCACTGTCAAGAGCCATTTTCAGCAAAGAAACTCACCAACACACGTCCGATGCATACAGGACGGCAAAAAGCATCCATTTTGATCGAACAGCTTTGTTAGGATGTCTTGAATAGGTTTAAATGTGAAGAAATTTGGCTTGGAAAAGGGAATTAGAAGTTATTTTTTTGAAAAATTTTGGGTTTTTTTTGGAAATAACCACTACCTGATCACTACCTGATTATTGTTCTCGATGATCTCTATAATGTAGTATGCTTAGCTATTCGGATTACTTCTGTTTCCACTTAAAAATAGGACCCAAAAGGAAATTTTCGCGTTCGAAGAATTATTGTCCGCGACATTGTGACGCGGCCATTTTCGGAATCTTCTAAGAAAAGGATTTTTAAAATTTTTAAAATGCATGTTTTCCAGAAAGCACAATGTGCTGGTCGTAGCTCTTGAAGAGCTCTATCACCTCACGCAATAGAAACATTTTTTCGTCTTTGTTTTCCATCCGAAAATGAGCGATGAAAAAAGGAAGGCGGCTTGTCCGCAACTTTTTGGCGGTCACTGTAGATGATAGATTTGGAATCAGCTCATGAAGGCGCATCTAATGATATGCGCTTCATTCCAATTCGCCACCTTAAGTTGGGATCGTTCCCTTATTAGACCTTTTCCACACGCTTTTCGATCAACATGAGGCGGCGGTGGTTAAACTTATTTAGTTGTGACACTGACAAATCTGGAGGTCAAAACCAAAATTTCCTAGTTTTGTGGCGCTGCCACCCTGAGCTGCTTCGTGAATGAACAACTCAGAATTCGAGCATCATTTATCTCGGTATCTCCTAGACCTTACATGGCAAAATCCAAATTTGAAAAAAAGCAATCAGTGGACAGCCATGACGACTCCCAAGAAGCAAGCTCGAGCTCGCTTTCTACTGTCTCCTTCGCGTAGACTCTGTTTCAATGAAGATGCTGTCTTTTTTCGCTCTAGTCCCTCGCGGCCGCATTGCTTGAAATCTTCTCCGCGTCTGCGACGTGCGCTCTTATTTTTAGCATTTTCCCAGTCACGTCATTTAGTAGCTGTTCTTACCTGTTCAAACATGATTAGTTTGTTTGATACCGATTGGGGTAAAATGAAATTTGGGGGCGTTCCCTCAAGGTTTTTCTGAATGTGCTGGTGGCTTTGCTCAAATTCTGAAACCAAAGATTTTTGATCGAGGACGAAGTCAACCTCAGACTGAGAGTTTGCTAGATATTTTTCATGATTCTGAAATAGCAGTGAAACTTAAGGTTTAGTAGGAATTAGGATTCAGAATCAGTTAATTTGTTTTGACTATGGCAGATTTTTTTCCGCTTGTTTTCTTATTTTTGCAGTTTTGTACTATCAAGTTGTCTCATAAGTATTTTCAATTTTGACTTTTTACCGCAATAAGTCCCATAATTCTCAACTCTGATTAGAGTACAGGGTACCATCCGATAGAGCAAAGCAAGCTCTACAAGATGGCGTATATGTGCTTCCAGCTTTAGCACATCACGAACTAAAAACAAAATCTAACAACTTCCGGATGCCTGAAGAATTAAAAATTTTTATATCCTCGTTCGAAAAAGATCTCACATCCTGAACTTGCTCACACATATACACTCCATATAACCCCATATATGCCGTTGCTGTGTTTGTTTTTGTGCTAGAAACTGAGAAAACTGAATTTTCCAGGCATGCAAAAAAGCGATGCTGCACTGTTCTCACATAGGTAGTTGTACACCACAGGCCTTCGGAAACACACCGGCAAATTTTCAGCTCCCTGGAAGCGCTAGTTCTCGAGAAATTTCAAATTTAACATAAAATATCCTCGCAAATTTAGTTAAATTCAATATTTCTCGGAATTAGCGCTTCCAAGAGGCTGAAAATTTACCGATCTATTCCTGAAGGCCCGTAGACACCTACTTATGTGACAACAAAGCACCATCGCTTTTTGGAAGCTTGAAAATTTCAGTTTTCTCTGTTTCTAGCATAAACAAACAGCAACGGCATATACAAATGTCTTATGTGGAGTGGTTGAGCGTGAGCAAGTTCAGGATCTGAAGTCTATTTTGAACAAAGGTATAAAAAAATTCTCAATATTCAGGCATCCGGAAGTTGTTAGATTTTGGCTTTTAGTTCGTGATGTGCTAAACCTGGTGTGAGCACATACAAGCCATCTTGTAAAGCTTGCTTTGTTCTATCGAACGTTACCCCGCATTCTGATCAGAATTGAGAAGTATGTGAGTTATTGCGGTAGAAAGCCAAAATTGAAAAAACTTGTAAGACAACCTAATAAAATCTGTGAAAAACATTATTCAAGAAAGATCCAATTTTGAGTAAAACCACCCACATATTTTTGAACACTTTGAAACAGTGTATAGTATAGAAGTTTCCGAATTTGCAATGAATTTCATGAACAAAATTATATTTGGTGGGAACTAAGTGGTTAGGGGTGGACGATTGTGTATCAAGTTTATTCGGACCGGTGTAGATTAGTTAAGAGAGATTGAGTTGTTCTTGTGTGGGCTGGGGAGGAACCTTTGATATATTTTAATGCTCCTTACCAATGAAGGCGGAGCCGAACTGAGTTTAAGCTATAATGAACGAGTAGGTGCTTGTAAAGAGATGCCACACCGATTGGCTACACTCCAGAAGCACGCAGGTACTGCTCACTCTTGCATGATTAGATACCGAAGAGTGAGCGAGCGATTCACAATCTATCTAACGGGGATTCCGTACGGGCTCTATGGAACTCAATATTTGATGATACAGTAAATCAACACCCCAGGCGCGCAAGAGGGAAGTGGCTGGTATTTTGGTAAGCGTAGATACATGTGAGATTGGCAAGTAAATTAATATAGGCTGTATCAACCAGCATCGGTCCCGCGCTGGTATGCCTTGCGAAGACGCACCGTCGCAGGCAACGTGCCTTAAAGGCAGCGTCCGGGCCGATACGATAATGTAGAGTACGGGGCGCCCGTTCTGGTAAGGCTCTTGCCCAACTGGCAATGCACCAATTTGCTTTTAAAGCGAGAAATCCGCTTCAGAAGTGGCGACCGGATCGCCCCGGCAACCAGGACGAGTTAGTTCGATAAGCCAGAGTGCGCACCGCACACAGTCAAGATGTAGGGTCCCACAAAGACTCTGCGTATCAACCTTGGCCGCAGGCGACAAAATTCAAATCAAGAGCTCCTGGAAAAGCTCGTTTTCAGCATTTTCGTGCCCTCCAAGCTACATTTTCAGAATCAGCAGGAGGAATAAGCCCAGGTGAGCAAAAAAAAATTCCATTTGAAATTTTGCCCGGACACTACCTTTAAAGGCACCGTCCACCCAAAATGGAGGTTGGCGAGATTATGATGGCATACTAGTGTGGGCCCCCATACTAGACAAACCTCCAAGCTTCGCCGCAAAAGACTGCTTCTGGAGCGAGAAATCCGCTCCGGAAGTAGCAAAGTAGGCGGGACGACCCCGGTCGCCCCGCCCACTTGCATGCTTTATCTCTCCTGCGCTTGTTGCAGAGGGTCCTCGAAACAGGGATTTCTGGGGGTTTCGCGGATTTTCGACTCCATATTCGGAGTCAGGGCTTTCAGAAGGCCTGAAGACGACAAAAATATTGTATTCGAGATTTGGGGTGGACGGTGCATTTAACGCTTAGCAGAGTTCGCATGCGTCACACCGCACCATCGCAAGTTGCCGCGGGCGCGACGTTGCATGACCGATGCTGGTTCGAAGCTATACATACAGGGTTCCTAAATTGCAGAGTCGTTTGCATCAGCGGTCGCGCGACCGCGTCGCGCCCGGGCATTTAGCCGGCGCCGGCGCCGGCGCCATCGATCGAGGCGGCGCCATTGATGCCCGGGCGCGACGCGGTCGCGCGACCGCTGGTGCAAACGACTCTGCAATTTAGGAGCCCTGTATGCATACTGAATGAAAAGAATTTGATATTTGACACACAAGTAAGTATACGTCTAAGTACATGTGCAATGAGAAGCTTGCGGAGTCATTGCCGAGTCGATTTGGGATTTAGCGCTGCTTGTCGTCGCCGCCTTTTCCTCTCCATAGTCTTAGCTCGGTAGAAGATGCTTTATTGATGACCATATTCTTGGTAGACTTCTCTGATGCTTCTTGATGCCTTCCTCAACTTTGGCTTTTCTCCTAATAAGATTTGATAAATACTCATTCAATCCGACATCATCGCACATCCGATGCAGCAGAGTTTGTTATCAGTTGTGATAAGCCAACATTGTATCTTTGCTCGAGTTTCATTGAAGATGGATGCTCTAAATGTGTTCGTGAATCAGGATTGTCTTTTTTGGTAGAATACGATGGCGCTGTTAAGAAGGTTTTCTCATTTGAACTGTTCAGCCCGCTCTGTCAACAACCCCTTGTTGTTTGTTCTTGTGCTCTTTTTGCTGAAGTTAATTCAGTCGTTTCCGCCAAATGCTTGATGCGTTGTTGGGACATTGAACGATCGTTCCTTGTTATTTTAGGTAAAGTTGATGTGCAGCATATCTCGATGAATCTTTTTGTAATTGTAGTTATAAGCTTGTTTCAAGTATAAGGTATCCAGAGTTGGTTGGCGTTAAAGGCAGTGTCCGCAGTGTCCGGGCGAAAACTCGATTTTGAGATTTTGTGCTTACCCGGGCCTATTCGCTATGCTGAATCCGAAAATCCGCATTGGAGAGCGCGAAAACGACGAAAAAGAGCTTTAACACTGGAGGGAAATCAGCAAGCAAGTGGGCGGGGTCTTCTCCACTGTGAATTCACGCTTCCAGCTTCCAGAGCAATTTTCTCGAATCCTTTAGCCGCCCTGACATCACTACCGATCAAGTGCAAACGAATGACTTGGAACCAGAATCAAAAAGATCGCCCCCGAAGCTGGGAGCGTGAATTTACAGTGGGGAAGACCCCGCCCACTTGCTGATTTTCCTCCATTGTTAGAGCCCTTTTTCGTCGTTTTCGCGCTCTCCAATGTGGATTTTCGGATTCAGCATAGCGAATAGGCCCGGGTAAGCACAAAATCTCAAAATCGAGTTTTTGCCCGGACACTGCCTTTAAGACGAGCCCAGAAGGGAGCTTGCGCACTCTGTGCGTGAAGAATGACAGAGTTGAAAGTCTTGTCCTATGATCAGATTGTGTGAAACATTTTTGTGGGAGAGCGTTGTTCAGCGTCTAACATTTTATCACCAGACATGAAACCGAAATCTGCTTCTGTGAGACTTGCATTCTGCAGGTCGATAGTCAGCTTCTGCTTGTTATGCAGTGACAAAGATTTGAGCTTTACGGAGCTGTGAAGTCTTAGGTGATAAGCAATTCGGATGAGTTGAATCACTTTTGTTGTTTGCCCATTATTCTTGATGAATGAACGAAGCAGTTCGAACAACTGGAACTTCCGGGTTCTCCTCGGAGTCCTGATCTGATAGTTTCGTCATGCCCGGATAAGGAGTATGGTCGTTGGTTGCTGGTCCTGCTTTGCCGTTGAGAATCAAGACCAAAGCAATTCGGAAAACCCATTGTGTTCAAGTGGAAGCACGTCTACAAGCACGTCTACATTGGAGAATTGTTGGTACGTGAGCCTTGTGCGGCGTGCACATCACTCCTTGTACGATCCTGATTGATGTCACGTTTGCTTATGAAGGGATTGAATGTTGATCACTATCTTCTCCAAGAAACCGAGAATGCGAGAAATATCCAATGCGTTGTCCTGCTTTTGACAAGCAAAGAGATCCGTGATGAGATCCCTTGCATTCAGGACAATATCTATGCAAGCGTTGGAGTCTGGTTTCTTGCAAAACATCTCAAACAGACGTGATCGGAGAATAGTTATCCACGCACGTAAAGATTTTTTCGATTCGGAAAGTGTTTTTTCTTCGCATCTGGTAATCTTTTCATTCTCTTGATTGCTTGCATGATAGTCGGCTGAAAAGAGAGTTTCCGCTATTAGCAAGATTGTCTTTCACAATGAAAGTTGTCGATAGCGTTTAGGATCTCGGCAACACCAAATGGATCATCTTGTGCAGCTTCCTATTGGATGGCGGTCGTACAAATGGATTCGGGAATTTTGGAGAAGAATATGCTGCGCTGGACTCTGTCGGCGTTCATCTTCAATCCCATTTGCTCCAGGTGTTCTTTGAACTCTTAGCTTCAAACTAGTTCGGCAACTTTTTTGAATCATTTGAGGCCCTGGGAGATTTTCCGGTCTCCTTTATGAGTATGTCTGCTTTTTAGCAGAGATGGAAACTTTCTTGAGATGTTAATCGCTTTTTCATATCTTTCCCCAACAAGAGGCTATGCAGCTCAGAATGGCTGCTGTTTGGTTCTTCAGGCTTGTTTCAGAAACAGGAATTTGTCAGTATCTGATAGGTCTTCGTCGATGTCAGTGGCGGTCCTAGAATTTCCGTCCGCACATTTTTATAACCCATGTAATTAAACTTCAAAAGTTTCGCTACCCATTCTCGGAGTAATTAGTCACTAATCCCTTTTTCTCTTTTGCGTACTGTTCACATTATTCTTTCATTGTGGGAATGTGAAGAAGAAACGTTTTTGATTTGTGACTCGTGGGATTTCAGTATCAAGAGTTACTGATACTAATCTAAAAAGTTGGTTTTATGCTACACAGAATTAGCTTTCGTGTGGCCAAGGCCCGGCACGCGTTGGTTTTGGAGCATTTTGGAAACGAAGTCCCCTATGAATTCGCGAAAATTTACGGTCCCTTTTGACGTAAAAGTCAGTAGGGAAACCCTTGTTCAATCAAACATAACAAAACATATAACCGAGTCATTTGTAACTTAATGTGTGAGACTGCACACTATACCCTAGAGAAATCACAGGAAATGAGCATGTTTTAGTTTTGCAGTTCGTCAATTAGCGTGTAGACTGTGCACTAGACATATTAAGTTACAAATGACTCGACGATAACGGTGAAAAAGCGAAAAAGAGCGAGTTTTGAAGTACCTAATATCATGATCATGACTTATAATAACGGGCTAAGGGTTGTTTACGTGTTTTTGTGTGTGTGTCTGTCCGTTACGAAATTCGTAGAGCGAGTTCCAGCCAACCTCTTGAGCCCAAATTTTGCACGGTGCATGCTAGCAGCATGAAAGTCCGCTATGCAAAAGCAAGAGCGGATCCGTTGACTGGATCCCTCAAAAACTGCGCTGCAAACGGATCCACTTGGCTTCTGGCCAGCAAAGTTGGGCCTGTACCACCACTTTTTGCAAAGTCACGGATATGATTAACAAGCTATGTGGAAGCCATGGACTTTAGCCCAAAAAATTGAACTAAAGTTTATTACTTTACGAAAATAGCGCCGAGAAAAATTAGTTGCATAAATGTTCAATTTGCCAAAATTTTACCTAATCATTTGGGAAGATTTTTGCACAGAGATGTAGCCCACGGTGATCGTCGTCATTATGGCGACTACCAGACCATGAAAAGTCCAGAAATCGGTTCAAATTTGCATTTATCCTTCTCGGAAAAGTTTCATCCACGCGAAAATACCGATCTCACACAAAAAAGCTCTCAGAATGAGTAGTTGTTTAGAATTCATTCGTGATAGCCTGCATAGCGCGGTAAGTTTCAATGTCACTATTATGCGGGAATGAGCAAGGCATATAGAAAGTAGGGCTAGTGCGAGCCTCTGCGAAGCAGAGGTGACGCACTGGTAATACAAACGCAACAAACACTCTGAGTCAATTCAGTTCCTTAGTATGGTACCATTTTAGGGTTCAGAACGTTGAAAACCTCTTAGGCCAACCAAATCCGTGACCTAAACAATCTGGCGATGCATTTTTCGCCACATAGTTCAAAGGACACAGAATGACTTTTGTTTGTAAATTGTGAACCAAATCACGTAGTCTTTTTGACTGGTTGAAGCCAAAAAAGTTCGAGGATTTGTGTTGCTGTCTATGGTGAACCAGTCAGTTAGCTAGAAGACCCGAGAGCCTCGCAGGATAATTCTTGTTTGTGAAAGTGGTTAACCAACATTTATAGCCAACATTTCGAAGATTTCTGTGGCTGGCTGGTGAACCAGTCATTTAGCTAGAAAACTTCTGCCTGATCTATGGGTAGGACCTGTTAGCTTAGCATGACTTGTATTAGTGAAAGTGGAGCTACCAAAGTTCATAAGATTCGACTAGGGCTGCTTAGGCTGAGGCGAGTATTCTATCTATGTGTATAAACCATACAGTTAGCTAGAAGCCTCCAAGCCTAAGGCATACCTTACGCGATTTCAGTCGCTGCGCGATTTGATACCTGAACGGCTGTTTGTAATGGGTCGTCAGAGCGTTTGTCAGGGCAGAACTTGATCGGTTTGCAACAAATCACAGAAGCTACGCGCCCATGTAGGAGAACAGCGCACGATCAATTTGGAGACATCTGGCAAACTACCAGGTTGCGTGAACGTCGCGATTTAGCCGAGTCGCGCGAGGTATGCCTTAGGCCTAAAGCTATGGATTGGACCTCACAAACTTGAACTGTTGGTTGAGCAAGTGGGCGAACCAGCACTCAAGAGAATCGATTGATCGGCTACAGAGCCTACCACGCGGGTCTTAGTTCTTGATTTCTCTGGTTTCTTTACGATTTTTAGTAAGAATACTTACTTACTTAGATACTTAGATGGCCCGGCTTCACGTGACGTGCGGGTCCCAGCTCAGAAGTTTCCATTTCTCCCTGTCCCTCGCTTCTGACATCCACGATCTTCTTGGCTGACGTCGGTGGCTGCGTCCACGAGTTCCAGGTGCAAAAATCGTATCCAGCTGATTTCTCAGCTGGTCCATCCGTTCCACGAACACGTCTGCCCATCTCGTTGGTGGTCTTCCTCGGGGACGTTTTGTTCGCGAGGAATCCACTCCGATGTTCTTAATGTCCATCTGTCTTCTGTTCTTCTCATGATGTGACCGGCCCATCGATGCTTCGCTTTCGCAACGTAATCCGCTGGGTCACGAAGACGGGACATTCTCCTCATATCCGTACTGCGAAGTCCGATGAGATGTTGTTTGTGTCGGGTCATCTTCAGAAGACTACGCTCTAGCGCTCTGTGGGTGGTCCTTAAAGCTTTCGAAGTGGCGACGGTGTCAGCCCAAGTCTCAGCTGCGTAACAGAGCGCCGGGAGAACGGTTGAGTCGAACAGGTGGGCACGAAGCTCCGGGTCCTTCAGTTGGTCGGTGGCTTCCTTCAGAGGCCCGAAGGCGGCCCAGGCTGCTCTTCTTCTCCTGTTAAGTTCTTCCCTCAAGTCGTTCTCCATGTTCATCGAACGTCCGAGATACACGTAAGAAGGCGTCTCCGTGATAGGGGTGCCTTCCAATTCCATTTCTGCATCTTCGCAAAGGGCGTTCTTCATGAACTGAGTCTTCTTCTGATTGATTCGCAATCCGATCTTCTTCCCTACTTCGTTCAGTTCCTTCAGCATCGTCTCTGCTTCAGTGACACTGCTCGAAAAGAGAACGATGTCGTCCGCAAAACGAAGGTTCGACAGGAATTTCCCATCAAGTATTCCTCTCTCGTCCCAGTCCAGTGACTTCATCACCCACTGCAAGGCCGCGGTGAACAGCTTCGGCGAAATTTTGTCGCCTTGTCGAACCCCCTTCCCAATTGGGATGGTCAGGGGGCGATGGAATAGCTGCATCGTCGTTGTACAGTCCTTGTAACAGTCGGCTAACGTCCTCACGTAAGCTGGGTCCACTCCTTGATCGACTAGCGCAGACAGGATGGCGTTGGTTTCGACGCTGTCAAAGGCTTTCTCGTAGTCGACAAAGGTTAGGACGAGAGGCAGTCGGTATTCCCGGCAGACTTCTATGACCCTCGAAACCGTCTGGATGTGGTCCATGCAGCTGAATCCTTTGCGAAATCCAGCTTGTTCTTGGGGTTGGGCTTCATCCAGTGTCCTAGATATGCGAGCGAGGATAATCTTCGTGAAAAGCTTGTACAGCACACTCAGCAGGCATATTGGACGGTAGTTCCGAAGATCTTCCCGTTCACCCTTCTTGAAAAGAAGGACGGTTCTTGATGTTCTCCACTGGTCGGGAATCCTTTCCTTCTGAAGGTAAGTTGTTAGGTGCGACGCGAGGATCTCGTGTAGACGTTGTCCTCCAGCTCGCAGAAATTCGACGGAAAGATGGTCTGGTCCTGGAGCCGTGGACGTCTTCATGGTCTGAATCGCTGTGCGCACTTCAGCAGGTAGAATTCGTGGTGGTACTTCTCCAGTGGGAACAACGGGCATCGGCACGGGTGTTGATGAGCGGAAGAGGGTGGTATAGAAGTTCTTCGCGATAGATTCCATCTTGTATCGGGAAGAAGTCGGAGTCCCGTCTTCGTTCAATAGTGCAGCCAGCGGTACGCGATATTCACAGAGGTCCCTTCGGCACTTCTTGAGACTTCGTCTTCCTTCGGCTGCTTCCAGTATCTTGGCTTGCCTGTATTTCCTGAGATCCTCCTGCAAAGCTGTTCTGCAACTGGCGTTGACTATCAGTCGCTCGAGATGGGTTGCATTCGGATCCTGCCTCAGAAATCGTCTTCTTTCAAGCATTCCTTGGTGGTCTTTGAAATGCGTTCAACATTCTTCTCGGAAGTTGAGGCGCACTCTCCGCAGGCTCGCAATCCTTTCAGAAGCCGGTCGTAGTCGTACGTTGGGTCCTCCTCGATGGGCCAGTCACAACTTGATATGAGCTCCTCCAGCCTGTTACCGTCATAAACGACATTCTTCCTTCTTGCGGCACTGTGGCAGACCTTCTTTTCCAGCCTTCGACTGAATCGTACCTTCGCTCGAAGGAGGCGGTGATCGGAGCCACTGCAGAAGGATGGAACTACTGAGATATCGAGCAAGCTCCACCTTCGGTTGGTGAGAATGTGGTCGATCTCGCGTGGGTCGTTCCGTTGGGCGATTCCCATGTCCACCGGCGATGTTCTTTCTTCATAAAGATGGAATTTCCATGGAAAAGTCGTGCGGCGGAGAGAAGCCCAACAAGACGGTTGCCGTTTTCGTTCCGGAGCCCATATCCAAACTTCCCGATCCTATATTCCTTTTCCAGTGGCATCCCGATTTTCGTGTTGAAGTCGCCCACAACAAACTTATAAAAGGACTTCTCGTTGCGGACGACCTCCTCCACATCTTCGTAGAAAGCATCTAGTTCTGATTCGTCAGCTGCTGATGTTGGAGAATAGCAGTTGGATGCTGATGGTCTTCTGATGTGGAGGTCGTAGTCGTAGGATGCCTAGTTGAGGTGATAGGATCTCGTGCGAATCGACAAGATGGACGATAGATGGGTGGACGACAAAGCCGACGCCTCCCACGTTTCGTGATGCAACCTTTTCATTACGAATGATGAGGGTCCCATCACTCATCTGTCGCACGTCCTTCTTCCTGGACTTCGTTTCCTGCAGAGCGATGATGTGGTAGTTGATGTGCTCTGCAGCGTCGAGAAGAGCGTGGAGGTCGGCGTTTGTGGAGACTGTCCTGGCGTTGTAGGTGCAGAGCATGAGGCAGTCTCCATGGCGTGTCGTCCGGGCAGACGTGTCGTTTTTGTCCAATCCGAAAGGCACCCTGAGTACCCTGACATCGTTCTTGCTACCACCCGGCGCCGTAGGCGGGATCCGATGTACAGGGTTTTTTCTAAATCTTCCTTCTGAGTAATAAAATTTGTTCCCCTACAAGAGGTGGCTTACTAGGCCTACTCTTGATTTCCACGGGGCGATCGCTGACCCCGGGCTTGGAGCGGGGAGTGACCGCCTAGCGACCAGAAGAAGCCAGACGGCGGAGGATCTGGCGTGGCCAGTTCTTAGCTAGGCATCCGGCCGAAACCGAAAACGTCGAACTCCTTCACAGCTTGGGAGGCCCTACCAGAGTATACACTCGGCTGTGCATCGCAGTTCGACACCCAGTGTCACCCCCACGCCACGATGAGGCGACCGACCATTGTGGGGGTTAGAAAGAATTGCCGAGAGAAATACAGGAAAAACTAGGAGAAATTGCTGAGGAAAACACAAGATCATTGGCCGATGCGCCAATATGGTAAATAACAAGAGGAGATAAGCTGTGGAGTTTCGCACCGGCGTAGATTAGTTGAGAGAGATTGAGGCTCGGTGTGAGCAGGGGAGGGAACTCCATTACATTCGAAGACCCTTTTATGAATAAAGGCGAAGTCGAACTTAATACAAGACATAATATACACGTTTTGGAGCTTGAAAGGATGCCGCCAATCCGTTACACTATAGAGCGCACGCGTACACTCACTTTCAAGAGAGTATAGTTCATTCGTTGACCGCACGACTGGACATCACTACGGAGCACGCGCCGCGAGGCGAAACGCTTGCTCCAGTACAAATCCGCCGTTGTACAAATTGTGATCTCGCAACATTTTAGCCGCGCCGCGCGTAGTCCGCAGCGTTGGAGCAGTCCGTGCGGTCAACGAAACCACGATAGATACTCAAGAGTGAGTGGCTCACAAGTCAACCCAAGCAAATTCCATAATCGATATATTGTTGCTAAAGGTTGATGTGGAATATATAGAGTCTAATGGTTGATAGTACAGAAATCCATCCAAAATTCTTGAAGTTTCCTGCTTCATAAACATCCCGCAGCAGTGTGCCGAAAAAATAGGCACCTTCCAGGTCCTTGCGCTGAAGTTTAACCAAGGTCATATATAGGCATGACCCGTCGTGGTTTGAGTATCTCCTGTATGTTATTTGATTTTGTTACATTTATTATAACCAGCATTTTACCAAGGCAACGTGTGTACGTTGTCTGCTTAGTAAAGATTAAATGCGTTCGGGTTTCATACAACACTTTAGAAGCGCTATTGCGCCTCAGGCTACACTTTAAAAGAGATACTATGTAGGGAGAAGTTAAGACAGTAGAATCCAATCCACCTAATCATTATTGATGTTTGTTGAATTTTTCGCGTCTTCTTCAGGTTGACGGAGCGAACTTTGAGCACACCGATTCGGCTCAACCGTTCTTCGTGTATTTTTTCAAACAACTCAAAATAGAGTTACCACTGCGTTACGTCAGAAGCCTTAGGGCTATTAACACAGTCTAAGAGCGAATTAGTAGCGTGTATCGTTTTGTTCTGATACACAGGACAAACGTAAGCAAGCTTATCATTTTCAGAACGCAACGGAATATATACAGGTCACAGTCTCCGCAAAAGCATCGCTAAAAATGGAAAGCGGTTGAAATAAAAAATGAAAACAGCTTCCTATGATTGGACTACTTCAAGTAGTGCTGAAGTCAGTTAAAAAGTGCCATACTCACCATGGGTCGCCTACATGTCTATGAATGGTGACATGAGTTATAAAATTAAGCAAGTATTAAGCTATGTTAAAAAAAACACTTGCCAGTGCCGCAGGTTACCAAGTTGATAGACTTACCATTTGATTCAACTGGCTTGGCATCGGCAAAGGCGAGGCTTCGTGACCTAAATAAGGCCAGCTAATGATCAGAGAGCACTCGCGCGAGAGAGACGCAGGTGCGTCACGGGCGCGAGCGGCCTCAATTAGATCACAAAACCCCGCCCTAATGGTGCCAAGCCAGTTGAATCAAAGGTTATGTATGCGGACCGTATCTCTATCCTCCCCAGGTCAACATCGTTGATGATGGCATATGTTTAGCTTAGAGTCTAACTTGGTATCATTTCATTCCAGCAGACTTCCCTAATTTCAGGTGTATAAGCCGCACTTTTTCGAATTCTAAAACAAGCTGCTCAGCCGCTTCATTTCGGAAAGCGATCCTTACGCCGCACGACTCTTTTAAGCGATATGCAGCACGATATATGGCCCTCTGATCGCGAAGTCATTTGACGTGTTTGAGCTGGTCATTTACAGAGAAAAATCCTTCGCGGCTTATACACCTGAAAATAGGGTAATTAGCGACTACGTGATAATCAGTGTCATCATAATGTGGAGTTTGACCTTCGCAATTCCAAGTTCCAAGTGCCAGGTTGACACCATCATCGAAGATTTGTTTATCTTTTTAAGTTGAAAAGGATTCGAATACGCTGCATGTGCTATACATTTCCTGGTCTTGACAAAGGCAAACTGCCGCAACACTAAACGTTTAGTATTTACCCTTTGATTCAACGGGATTGGCTGCTGCTGGATGACGGGGCTTGGAGGCCTGATCAAGGCTGAAAAGTTAGCAGAAAGTACGCCCGCGAGAGAGACGCACACGCACACTGAGCGGTCGTCTTCCAACTGCCAATTCCGTTGAATCAAAGGCTATATTGATAATTTTGGAAACTCGTGAAACTTTCAAATACATCCTTCCAAATACCTGTCGATAAAGTAGTTGCAATAACAGTCATTTTTAGACGTCGATTTCTATTTGCATACTCACCTTTCCAGTTTTTTATGATGAGGTCACCTCTTATAATGTCGCACTGGCGACCGGTTATGGTCGTTTCAATATAAACAGATGTAACAGTACCACCCATACAGACCATTTCTAAATTATCAGAGTTTGAATTTTTTATGAGATGGAAAGTATTGTTGTCGGCGGAAATCTGTAACGAAAAGAGTTGTGGATAGAAAGAAAACCAATGATACACAAGCTTCATCCTCGTTTAGAGGATTTTTGTTAACGAAAGTCAACGAAGTCATGGTAAACGCAAAGCTTCAAAATATTATTAGTGCGTACACGTTCTTCTCAGCTCATTGTCTTCGAAACTTTATTGTGCACTTACCGCATTGTTCTGGGACCGTCATATTCAGGTCAATCAATCTTGTCCGGAGATGCTTTTCGAGGTCATCCCTAATGCATAGTTTTGAGTTATCCAAGATTTCTGAAATATATTTCTTGATTTTCATACAGTTGAATAGTTCTGGCACACAATGTGCGCTTGCACGCAATGTGCCCATTGCTGCTCAGACACTCGCACCGACCGGCGGCCGTTCCATTATTTAGGGCGGGGCCAAATGCCGGCCGGCCGGCGTCCGTTCCACTGTGCAAAAGCTCGGAAAGCGCCACAAGATTGCGCGTACAGTAAGAAAATGATTTCAAACATTGGGCGCGCTGTGACTTTTAAGCAGGAAACTTTCCTTCATTGGTTTTCCTTTGTTATTGTTGGGGTTTTCCACTTGGATTGCTACACTTTCTGTGTCCGAATTTGATTGTTGATGTAACCCATTGTTACGATTCCGCTCATTCCACTCTCGTTTCAAATTTGATCAAACTCCATGGTGTTCGTTATCTCTTCTTTTTATATTTCTGCTTAATTTGACTTGAATGACGAAAAAGCCGAACGTCAGTGAGTTCATGCCTATTTGCTGTGTCGTGATTTCTATGTGTCGCATCACCTTTCGGGTACAAATCCATGAAGTACAAACTAGACACAAGTTCTTCAGGAGACAGCTGCAGTATGCATGATGGCTCTGTTCTCGCTTTTCTGATGGAACTACAGCAAATGGTTGACCGTGTCGGTTTAACACCGTTATTCGTGAGAACGACTATGCCTTCTTAAGAATGCTCCTTTATATATTCTCAGTTAATCTATCTGGACTATTCCCGCTTTGCTGAGTACTCTAATCTCTAAAGATCATTGATCTGTCGTTCCTGCTACGCGGAGAACATAATTGGATGTGTCGGTCTATCTGATATTCTGTCGCATTTCTCTAATCTGTTGCTTACGGCTGGACGCACTCCAAAAAACGTAAGTTCTCCCTGACTACCGATTGGACCTACCTTTGCGGTATTCGAATTTTCACTTTTCAGGAGATAGCTGCAACATACATTGTGTTCGGGTTCTTGCTTTTCTGATGAAACTACAGCGATTTGTTGATTGCTGTCAGATTGAAAATGTTATTTGCGAGTATGGCTCCTATTGGCTGCTCCATATATATTAATGCTTAGATCACTGGGCTATTCGTGGTTTCCTGAGTATTTTAAACTTATCTAAGTGTCGTTGATCTGCCGGCTGCTACTATGCTAACAAGATATTTACGGGTTTGGAAGCCGTCCAATAATCTACCGCGTTCCTGGTAATTTTATGGTCACGGCTGCTGGACGCATTCCGAAAGGTGTAAGTTCTTTTTGAATATCATTCGAAATTAGCCTTGCAGTGTTTTCAGAGACTGATACAATCCCCTATTCCACCCGTCTGTACATGCTTGTTTTCAGTGTTGCTTCGTTAGCAGGCATACATTATCGCAACTCTATGCATGGCATGTAAGTTCCACATGTCAGTAAAAAATGGTCAATAATTTATTTCAATGCAGGTTTTCGAAAGCAGCTTATCATTGCTTATGTGTGACGTTCAAAAGTACAGAAAATGGAACATTCTGTAATCTACCGGCGCATTCGGAATGAATGTTCAACGATATGTGGACCCGGTTTTTCCAAATGACCTTGTATAGTTAAAAAAGTTCTAGCTTTGTAGGTTCAAATGTATTTCTCATGAATATGTGTTCAATACTCGCTTTGTCAATGTTTCTTTGCAATGCATATTTGGTTATAATAAATATGCTGTTATGGATTTGTACCACCTTGCATAGAGATTACATGGACATACATGAACATGCTAGCCCATACTGAACGGAAGCTAGAATGTAGAGAAAGAAATGCTGTGGCCCAATGCCAATTCGTTGCGCCACTGACGCATACCGGCCGGCGGCCGTACGGGTACCGGCTGGCGGCCGGCTCGCGATCGTCCCGGCCGAAATGTCGGTGACGGACCGGCCGGTCGTGGAACGGCCGCCGGCCGGTGCGAGTGTCTGAGTGGTCAAATTCTGCAATTTTTGCTGCACGCTTGTGGCGCAAAAAAAAAAGAACTCAGCAAGCGTTCTCTGGCCGATACACACTTTTACGAATTTGTGTGCTTGTTCGCAATTGTGTGCACATACTTGATTACAAGAGCGAGAATTTTTCGCGTAGAGCGTATCAGTTGCGCTACCGCGGCAGCGTGATTACAGGGTGTGTCAATGACAAACTCTCTTTTCTGTAGTCGTGGTTTTCTGCACCGCGACGCAGTCCTTGACTTTCCCGGGCGCATAGGCAGTTCGCCAAGACTCGATCAATAGCGCTAAACAGAATCGTGCCTTTTATTCTGTGACTATTGTCTGGTATCACGGCCCAGAAACTTTCAACCATTTGAAAATGCAGTTTCCCTCCGACTTCAACATTTTTACGAAGTTCCGCTTGATACACAGTCAATGCGGAAAGTAGTAATGTTTTGACATACTTGAAATGTAGAGATAAATTTTTGTCTTGCGATGTGAGCAAATTCAGGCAGAGTGTGTGAAGGAGGAACAGAAAAGAAGAAAGAGAACAAAAAGGCAGAAGTTGTAAACCCAAACGAAAACTTCAAGGTAAGGGCACTTGCAATGGATGTAGGGTGGAGCTTTTTTGATTTGAAGAGAAACTCGTGTAAAGTCATAAAAATGCCGCACACTGAATCAGACGCCCTGGTGGAGTCCCGGACGGGGTTCGGGGAAAATGGGGGAATTTGGGGAAATAATTCGGAGAAATCTATTACGTCACTCAGTTTTCAATTTTACATAATACTCTGTAAATATTCTGTGCATACATAAAGCTCAAAGTTCATGAATAAATATGCCTCAAAAAAGTAGGTCTCGAAAAAAAATCTTTATGAATAGACTGAGTGAGATGAAGCCTTGCACACAACAGTGATCGCCAAAAAGTTGCGGACAAGCCTCCTTCCTTTCTTTATCGCTCATTTTCAGATGGAAAACAAAGATGAAAAAATGATTGAATTGCATGAGATGATAGAGCTGTACAGAGCCTCGCCCACATTGTGCTTTCTGGAAAATGTGTATTCTGAAAAATTTTAAAATCTTTTCTAAAAGAAGTCCGAAAATGGCCGCGTCACTCGCGGACAATAATTCTTCGAACGCGAAAATTTTCCTTTAGGTCTTTCCTTGGAGCAAAAACAGAAGTTCTCCTGACAGATGAGCATGCTATGTTACAGAGTTCATCGAGGACAGTAATCAGGTTGTGATTGCTTCAGAAAAACCCAAGCTTGAATTTTATTTCGCTTTTTCCTCAAAAAAATAATTTTTAATTAATAGGTTGTCCCAAAAATTTTTACCGTTTTACTACAGCCATCGTCTTTTTGTATCCTCCCTTCAATTGATGTGGCTTAAGTGATTCGACAACGTAAAGTAAGCTCTACAAGATGGCTATCAACAGCTGCCCAAATCGTATTCCACGTGAAGTTTTGAACTGAATTCTGATAGCAGTCAACAACGAACTTTACTGTCAAAAATCGTATCTCCGCCTCAAAAAACCTTTCTTAATTTATCCTAGCATATGCTTGACACATCGAACATTCAACTGTGCACTTTCCGTATTCATGGCTAGAAAGGAAAAAATGAATTGAATAAAATGTCAAACTCCGCCGCTAAACGTCCTAAGCCCCTCCTACGCACGTGATTATATAGCTCATACATACATAAGTATTATCATGCATTTGTACCTCTTTAGGTCCTAGTTCTCGAAAAATGCTGATTTAGGGTAAAAACGGTATTTAATCATGGGACACCCTAATACCTTTTTCAAGCCAAATTTATTCACATGGAAATCAATTCAAAACATCCTAACAAAGCTGTTTAGGTGAAATAGGTGCTCTTTGCCATCCTCTAGGCATCGGACATGTGCTGGTGAGTTTCTTTGCTAAAAATGGCTCTTGACAGTGCGTGCACATGACCCCATCTGCACCTCAACACTGAGTTGCACCGATTTGCAGGCTTATAGCTCGGCCGGCAGTCATTGTACGAGACTATAAGTAGGCTCACTCGAAAGAGCGTGATTTCCTTGACGCGATGGTATGCAAAGAGTTGTGTTGAGAAACCGCGATTCGGATGGTGTGGAAAAAGTGCAGCTTCAGTAGTAGGCTAAGGATTTTTCAGCTAAAGTTGAACAGGGCTCCTTTTGCTCCAGTTCCATATAGAGGTTTAAAATTGTCAATTTTCTTGTAATAGATCCATTTTGAAGCTCTAAGACTGTTCTGATGTTGATAAGAGCTTTCACTCCATTCGTTTTCAAGGCTGCGCTTTTTCACCCCATCCGTAATACCTCATTCCCCAAACTCATCACATTTGCATACTGTCGTGTCGAGGAAGTCACGCTCTTTCGAATGAGCCTATGCAGAGGCTCGTATATTGACGCCGCCGAGCTACAAGCCTGCAAATTGGTGCAACTCAGTGGGGAGGTGCCCATGGGTCATGTGCATGCACTGTCAAGGGCCATTTTCAGCAAAGAAACACCAGCACAAGTCCGATGCATAGAGGATGGCAAAAAGCATTCATTTTATCTGAACAGCTCTGTTAGGAAGTTTTGAATAGGTTTCCATGTGGAGAAATCCTTGAAAAAAGTAATTAGAAGTAGTTTTTTTGAAAAAAAGCAGAATAAAACTCAAACTCGGGTTTTTTATTGGAAGTAACCACTACCTGATTCTTGTTCTCGATGAGCTCTATAACATGTTATGCTCATCTGTCAGGATAATTTCTGTTTTTGCTCCAAGTAAAGACCTGTAGGGAAATTTTCGCGTTCGAAAAATTATTGTCCTCAACATTGTGACGCGGCCATTTCCGGACTTCTTTTGGAAGAAGATTTTCAAAATTTTTAGATTACAGTGTGGCTTCTCAGATATTCGCCGGGGGCAGGCGGTCCGCAAACTCGCGCTTTTTTGCAATCAGCAGAATTTGGGGCATGGCCAAACCTTGAGCGAGCGGTGCTTCCTTTACTGTCTAATGTTCTGCCAGCGGGCAGCAACACAGAATTTTCTGCAGGCGCTCGTCAAATAATCTCTTTCAGCGAACGCTGAAAGAGATTATTTGACGAGCGAACGCTTATTATTTGACGACGAACGCTGGCCGAATTTTGAGCAGGCGCTCGGACTCTTTTTACGCAGTTTCGGGCTTACGTCGAGCACAGGTAAGAACTCTATGTGGCAGAGGTGTCACCGTTGGTTTAATTACTCGAGTCTCTCAGCGGAAAGTACCTGGGGGCTGCGCGGTCCTCCACAAAGGACCGTGCGGCCCTCGAAAATTTTGCATATTCTCGCGATAAGTCCGCGAGAATGCGACCATTGCGCCGCAGCTAATCTATAAGGAAACCACGATTGTTCTCCAAACATTCGATCAAAATTCCGCTAAAATTCTTCCAAATATCTGCAAGCGGACCGCAAGAAATCAGCGAACTATGTTTCCGGTGCCCACCCGCCCATAAATCGCATGGCCGCCTGCCCCCGGCGATTATCTGAGTTGTAGCTCTTGAAGAGCTCTATTATTTCATGTAACCCTGTCATTTTTTCATCTTTGTTTTCCTTCCGAAAATGAGCGATGAAGAAAGGAAGACGGCTTGTCCGCAACTTTTTGGCGGTCATTGCATATTAGGCTGGCTCAAATGTTCTCCGACATTTTCAGACGATATTTGCTATCTCTCGAAACTTAATGCATGTACATCCGAAGGAGGTACCATTCGATAGACCAAGGCAAGCTCTACAAGATGATATGCAAAAGTTCGCACCAGCTTCGACCCACCGTAAGTTTGCATCCAGAATTCAAATCGTAATGAAGGCTCGAAAAACTGGAAAAATTCATATTTTTGTTCAGATAGATCCTACGATTTCCAACTTGCTCATAAGGATTGCACACTACATCAGACACTCATATGTACCGTTCCTGTATTTGTTACTCATCTGGAAATCGAAAAACGAAAGTTTTCTTACATATACGGAAACGAAGCTACGCTGTTCCCACTCATGTAATTGTATATTACAAGCCCTCGAAGGTATAACCGTAAATTTTCAGCTTTCTACAGGCCTTGGTTTCAAAATTACCGAATTGAGCTCTCCTCATTCGGGTGTTTCAGGCTAAAATCAAGATTTTTTGAAAACTAAGGCTCGTGGAAAGCTAAAAATTTACGATTATAATTCTAAGGGCTTACACATTTACATGGGTGTAAACAGCACAGCTTCCTTTCTATATGAGCATGAAAATTTACGTTTTCATGATTTCTAGATGAGGAAAAAATACAGCAATGTCACATGTGGGTGTGTGATGTGGAGTGCAATTTACGTAAGCAAGTTGGTCCATAGGGGTGGAGGAACAAACTCCGTTACCCGGTTTCGCTGGCAACTGGTCCTTTAGCTATATCGTGCATGTCGTTGCAGGACCAGTGGTCCGCGGGGCGGTTCAAACTGGCGGAATTCTTCCCCTACCCATCCATAGGATTTATTATAAGGATATGAATTTTTCCCAATTTTTGAGTTTCCGTACGACTCAGATTCTGGATGCGAACTTACGGTGGGTCAAAGATGGAGCAAACTTTTGCATACTTGTAGAGATTGCTCTGCTCTATCGAATGGTATTTTTGTTGGATGTACATGCATTAGGCTGCGAAAGATAGAAAATGAAATTGTCCGAGAACTTTTAGCCAACCTAGTAGCTTTTTAGGACCTGGTTTCAAATTCAACATGCGTCAAAATCGTGCGAAATTTGAACACCATCATAGGGCTTGCTACGCTCTATCGGATGGTACCCACACATTCTTTTCGTGTTTATCCTGCCGCAATAATATAGATTGTCCATGATGCAACGTTATTTTCCGGATTGATTTAATATATCGCGACTCTCATTGAACGTGGAAAGATAGTAATACCGTTACTGCACATCCATGCTGGCAGATCTTGTGATTGCAAATAACGCAGAAAATCAATATTCTCCACTTCTGTATTTTTTATCTTCACACAACCGGTGTGAGTGAACGGTTTCAGAGCTTTGTATGGAGGTGAAAGGGTCCCTGATCTTAATACGATGTCTCCGTGCAGCGATTTGCAGTCAATCAGGTCGTCGAGGCTATTGAGTGGTTTTGGGACTCCGCATTCTGAATGAAAACATTCGGTTGAAGTTGTTGATAGTAATTTTGACGCTTCTTGTCTAAAAAAAAGCTGAGCCTTCAAGTTCATCTCCTCCTCTTAGCAGTTTTTTTAGCTGGTTTGAATTCAACACAGTAAATCAGAAATCCTACTGAAATTTTTTCTTTATGTTCGTGAAACGAAGTTGTTTCTTTGAAAATGTTGAAAGTAAGGGTTTCCCTAGAACTGCTCAAACAATACCTCCGTAAACCTGGATCTGATTTCGTTTTGATTTTCTCGCTCCAGCTTTTATGAGATTCAAATTGTTTATAGTTTCATTGGAAAGTTTCTTGTTGCCTCGAACCATGAGCGTAGGGACGTAGGAAGCGGGTACGGTCCCATTACCAAAAACGATTTCTTCCAATCTTGGATTGTTTGTTATTACTACTGCTGCTACTGAAAAAAGAGCAAACCTAAGCTTTTTCAAAGTTTTCGTTTCTATACTTACATGATCTTAGGCACTTCACATCTGCTCTAGCGCTAACTGCTGGAAAAGACACTTTTCTGAACGCAACTTCATCAACTCTTATACATGCTTGAAAACGGAGCATTTTTGAGAAGAACTGATTGAATTCATCCTCGGTGAAATCTTTCGCTTTGATGACTCCTGATTTATCTTTGAACTCCACGCTTGTTTTCTCTCCACATTGTATTTTGAAATCTTCCAAGTGGTTTCTATAGAAATTATAATCGTTGCATTCTGAATTGGACTTAACTTTTCTCTATGAGGCTGTAACTCTGGCATTAAAACTTACTATAACATGATGCTAAGGGTAATGATAACATCAAAACAAAGCAGGTAGTCATCATATGCATAGTAAAAATGAGCGTCTTTTGCTACATAATCTTACCTCGACTGTTACATGTTGTAGCTACCCGTTTATCACGTGTTAATGAAAGTATTTATCATATCAAAACAAAGAAGTAAGATTTGAGCGCTAGCGGAATTTGAGGGGACTAATGACATCATTACGTTGGTAGAACTTGTTTATTGAGTAGCGGATCAGCAACTTCAACAGTGATTTATGCGGAACAGTCGCCGACGATAGTAGATACAATAGAATCAAAACGACTGGAGCATTCAGGCCCTTTTAGGCTACTGCTTCAAGCGTGGATAACCATGCTCACTCCCGGTAAACAATAGTATCAAAGAGCATGAAGCACTGGCCACAGAGAGTACAACGGTTAAGCAGGTGATCAAGCACAGTAAAAGGTGACCTGGCGGCTGAACAACAGGCGGAATATAATAAACACGATCAGACTTGATGAGCAATAATGAAATTTGAGGTTTGGTAGGTAATCTGCGCATGTACCAACAATTCTGGATTTTTACAACCTAATCAGATCAAACATTGAGCAGCCTTCATCCCAGTTCTAATTCTCCATTGATGTGTAGTGAAAAACTATTCGAATGACGCTATCACAAATCCAAAGAATTCTTCTTAAAAAATCACAAGCAAGTCCGCAGACAGCAGTTTACGATATTCAGGAAATAACGGAAGCTTCGGGTCGACCTATTAAAAAATTTCTAAAATTGTTACGGACTGCCATATTATAATAATTAACCCACTGCTTTATAGGTAAGAGTTTCCACTTTTCTAAGCTTGATCGATTCAAACACCACAAATACCAGATCCAGAAACAGACTATCTGAACTAGAAATCTGTTAAAAAGTTCTATGCTTGCCTGAGAACCGTATTGCGCAAAACTGCCTCACTTTCTTTTGATTTCTAATTGCAACCTTTGATTCTAACTTAACTACAAGTCACAAGAGTCCTGTGCGTTATTCATTTGTTCTATCTGCATTTCCAACTATCTATCACGATCCGCAGCAGCATTGGCTTTCATATCTCGCATTCCTAAACTAGCTTAGTGACACTCTGCTCGAAACAAGCTGCTTTGCTCTTGTTATCACTTTCTTCAAACGCCTACTTATACCCTAATCTTCGTCATTAAGACGCCAGCATGACTTATTGCGTGCATTAGTGGGCGGAAATCTCCGTGCTAAACGCTTTATCAGTTTTTCAGGGGTTTTAACTTTTGTCCCGTGCGAATCCTAAGTAGGTTGACTTGCGCGTGAAGCTTGGACTTAAAGGAACTGTACTCTTTATCAATACTTCAAGAAAATTTTCTTACTAATCTCTTCATTCTGTTCCTTTTGCTACTGTCATCAGTATAAGGATATAAGGCCTGTTTATCACTTTTGTCCTAATTTTTTTTGAAAATTGTAATATTTTCCAGTTTTCAATTTGAACTCAGCGGGGTGGAGGACTATATGTCGCCGAATTTGGAAGTGTCCTGCGGGGATCCTGCAGGAACGCATGTCCGCGCATGTACAAGGGTGCGCAATTGTCGCAAGTGACCGCGGGGACCGCCCTTTTTCGGCGACATATAGTCCTCTACCCAACTCAGCGTTGCTCACAAAAAAACCATGCGCAAATATCGCTCCTCCTGTAGTTCACCGAACTTTCCGTCGCTTCGCCACGCCTAGTTTCAGAGCAGACAAATTCTGCATGCAAAAGCACCAAAGCACCATTCAACTTAGCTCGACGAGGCGCATCTTCTGATATATGGAAGCCCTTGTCTGGGCACGGTAGTCGGCTCGTTCAAATTTCACGCATCTTTCCAAGTCTTTTCTTTGGTAGGTTACTCGCTGTGCAATGAATAAGCACACTTAGTACCTACGGTGAGCAAGCTGGAAAGATATTTGAAAATCGACTACTGTGCTCACTTCTATAAATGAAAAGATACGTTAATTGAGTTGACGATGCATTCTCAATTCACCCTCTGAAGCATGATCTGACGAAGTGCGATACACGAATTCTGACGATCTCCTGCGAAGTGCATTCCTTTTTTTCACAAATTATAAGAGATATGCAATATGTAAAGAAACAGAACATTTGTTATTTGTCCTAAAAATACGCGTCTTAGATTGAAACGTTTTTAAACATTTACAATGTTTTTTGGTGCCTCATGGACCGAGGTGATATTTTCCATAATCTACTTTGACTCTTCCTTTCCATGATCTTATCTTAATTCTCTAGCTTCGTTTCCCCTCTGTCAAATTTTGCTTTTCATCGTCAAATTTTTTCTATAGGAACAAGATAAAAGATTGTTCGAGTTGCAAACAACTCTTGCTAATTCATAAACAAGTATGAGGCATTCACTTAACTGCTTTGATTTTGAGAAAATAAGCTTCCATAGCCACGAATCCACTAGCAAAAATAAAGGACTGGAAGAAGCAATGAAAACAAACAAAAAAATTTATGAGGTTGTACTTGCTTTTAACGGTAGAAGTTTTTTTTTGATAACATGGCCTCAACATTTACATAAATTTTACTTACCACTGTTCTCTAAGCATAAGTCTTAACTCAGCTAGCCATAAAAACGTAATCTAGATCATTACATTCCGGTAATTAATACACTCTTGTTAAATTCGCCATTCTTCTCTCGATCCAACTCCTCTCTCGAGGCTACCTCCGGGTTACTCAGTCTCTCAAAGTTTATAGCAGTTCTCTACTGATTCATTCAGAAACCTTTGTGACGACTCGGTGGCTCTAGACCTATGTTGGCTGAGGCCCAGTACTCGGCCCATATCAAAGACGTACCTATCCTACGGCGTACCGTATTTAACGATCAACAAAGAACACGTTGTAGATGGAGTCACTTATTCTAATGGCATCTCATACAGTTAGAAAACATAAACTAAACTATGCAAATACTACTACCACTACTCAGATTTCAACAAACATGGGTGAGGCCCCGACTGGTGCTACCACTGCGAGGAATAGGAATTTTTCTCAAATCATGTAATTGCCGAGGGGTCATTTGACAATCCACCGTCGACGCCTGGACGACGGCACTTCAGCCCCTCCTTGTCTTTTAGCTTTCCAGTTCTACTTCAACTTGATTCCGATCATGATTCATCCTTACAGTAACGCGGCTATCAAGAACATCTTCCAGTCTAAGGCATCTACAAATTCAAAAGGGAAACCAGCTAGAATACTCTCACAAGAAAGGGCAGGAACATCACGCAGCTGAAATTCAGTTCAGAGAACACAAATTGATAAAAGCAAGAGTCGAACAAGCGCTAAACTGAGGTGCTGCCGCTTTACTTAGCCCCCGAGCTGGCAGCAAGTCAGCAGAGAAGGGTTTGAAGGCGATTGCGGCAATACGGTAACGACTATCGTGATCGTCGCCGGATAGCGCGGCAACCGATGCTCCCGGCCTCCGTGTTTCGAAGAGCGCCTCGCTTTGCGATAAGCTACAATACAATCTTCAATTTGCCTGCAGCAGACTGGATGAGCAAAAATTCATTTTGTTACGGTTTAAATATTTGATCTTTGAAACTAAAATAAAGAGCGCTCTTATGCGAAAATTCTGTAAGAGTTTAGCCACACAGCAGCTTACAACAGTCTTACCATAAATATCTCCATAACCTTTCCTTATATAAAAAATGGTGGAAACCTTTTATTATTGAGCTTTGCGTATGCACCGAAATATCAGTGTGATCATTTGTATAGTCAGATTTCAACGGTTTTTTCGGGTCTAGTTAGGAAGAGAATCCTTGGAAGTTGGGCCTAATGCAGTCTGGTTCTGCAATCCATTTTGCACTTTAAGTACTTGTTACAACCACATTCCTTGTCAAATGGTTAACCCAGTACTAACGGCAAATGCTTCGAAATCCGATGCTTCGATCGCCAAACCCGTCCTCGAAGGTAGGTGCTTGACATTTTTATCACTTTCAATAGTTTGCTTCCTAGCTTGAGTAATAGTTTATGCAAATTGATTTCTAGTGATCACAACGGCAAAGAATTGCTTACTTGTTTTCAAATAGAACATAAATAATTCTACATTAGGCTGATTTTTCTGAACTGACCTTTGTATTTTGATAGTGTAAGCATAGGAGACGAGTGGCGTAGTGGTATGAGGCGCCGCCATGACCAGATCGGACACAGGATCGTTCCCCGCCCATGGGCCAACCAAGCCCTCCACCCTCCGGGGACGGTAAATTGGTAACAGAGTAATCTGGAAGGATAAAAGCACTGACTTGATAACGGGCTGGCCCCCCGCAAGTCACGTAATAGGCTCGCACACATACAACTGCCTTCTCGACTATAAAGTAGTGTGCGTTCGGCGCAGTTGCTTTGGCCGAGATAGTTAATGCTTGGAAGACAGCAGAGGCAAGAGAAACAAAAGAGCGCTCGATCAGAGAGATGCCAATAAGCCCGCAGTTTTTGCGTGCTGCGGATCTCCTATACCTACATGAGGAAAGATTTGCAGTAGAAACTCTATTTCGTTCCTGTCCTTGGACGTACGTTGCACTGTTAGATGGTATTTGGATGAACTTCAAGATACAAGGTGACTGAAAAGTATCGCGCGCCTATTCTTCCTTTTCTTCCGAAAACTGTTTGGTACTGATATTTTATTGCGAAGTAAAACGTGATAGGCAATACTAATTTAATCAGTCGAAAGGTTCACTTTTGGCCCTCACATATGCCTTCATTCGGGGTATCAATGATGGGATAGCGCGCCCCAGGTACTCTTGATGATAAACGTCCCATACTTTTGTGAGTTTTATTCAAAGAGGCACTGTTGATGTTCTTGCTCCTTTACTTCTTGTCCGAGTAATCCAAACAGCAAAGCCAAGTGGATCAAGATCGGAGCTATTGGGGGCATAGAGGAATCCACCTAAACTTATAATGGATCCAATAGAGTAGTAGTGACGGTAGCCTTGCTTCTATGTTGTTATACGACCAACACGAGTTGCTATAGTCGTTTATACGACACAGGTAGATATATAAGAGCCAAGTGATAGTGGAGAGCTTGGCGGCGAATTAGAGTGAGAGTGAGACACAGAATGAACTATCTCCCAAAAATGGTATACTTATATACAATCTCAGTAAACTACCAATTTAACACAAATTCATTTCTATACACGGTAAATATGTATCGGTCATCGCCATCTGCGATAGGGGGATGGAAAGGCCATTGATCTTCCTTCAGGAACCCAGGCAGGTAAACCCTAGAGAAGGCAATGATCGTTTTCGCTGCACGGGCAGAAGCATATTCTCTTGCTGGAGCATCCTTTTCGCGTCTTTTCGCTTCCACAACACAACTTTTGCCAGCATCTCTTCCTCATACCTCTTCGCGTTTATCTTCACATATGTATGATAAAAATTGGAGGCGTCTGCTCAGAGGCGCTTACTCCCGCCCGAACCATCAATCCTTCAGAAAAAGCGTTCGCGTAACAATTCTCTTCCTTCTCGCGTTCTTCTGACCTTGACCATCAGCTGCCGTGCATTTTGATTGTTGTGTGCCGTTTCGATGACAAAAATCTTCTCATCAAAAAAATCTGACGTCTTTGGAGGTGTGTAACTTTCTTCTGCAAATTCTTAGCTTCTCCTCCACATCATCTGTGAAAACTGCCCCGGAGTGAACGATCTGCGAGACTCATAACATGGCATTACTTTGAAAAGTCTGACGAGAAATGGCTTTCTGCAGTAGAATTCAAACTACCTCTATATCTGTAATTCGTTTCTTGATAATGGTTCACAGTCACGAGCGTTGACGGAGCGAGGACGACCCGCTGTTCTCTTCACGTCGACCCTACTGACTTCCATTGCTTGGTGACCCTCTGCACCACTTGTGGGACTTTATGGGCCGGATTACCAAAGGGTGGGCATAAGGCCTAATAAGTGCATAGAAGCACGGGCCTTACCACAAGCAATCATGCATAGAAGCACGGGCCTTACCGCAAGCAATCATCCATTGAGTTTTTTATTGTCATAAATCAGCCCTTCATTATTATTATCAGATTTCCGACTTTTCGTCTCCCCTTGTTCCAGTTTGGATGTATGATCTTCAGACATTAATGGGCGGACTACCTTGCCGCTTCTAGTTTTCTAGATAGTTTTCTCGCTTGAGCTTCGTCTCTTGCAGCAGCACCTAGGCAATTGTTTCTAGATCAGAGGCCCCTAAACTACAGCATCACCTTCAATTTGGGTGCACGGTGCTTTCAAACGATATACATGCTGTCCCAGTCCGGATCAAGCCAAATGACATGATGACCGTCCGTCTCGCACCGCCCTGGTTTTGCGTACGTCTAGGTTACAGATAGTCGTGTTGGGACCTGTCTGTCCCTCCTCATCTTCCCTACGCAACGCCGGATGCCGAGCGAGCGTCCGCTCCAATCCAGCGCCGGCTTTCTTTTCTGCTCCGAGGCCCCCGTCCAGACTTCGCTCAAAGGCCCCAAAGGCCCAAAAACACCCGAAAGCACCCAAAAGCGCTCGAAAACGCCTAGAAGTGCTCAAAAGCGCCCAAAAGCGCCCAAAAGCGCTCAGATTTTTCTGGCCTCTCTTCACTTCGACTCTCTCTCTCTCCTCGCACGAGAAAGTGAAGAGACGTCAGAGAAATTTGGGGGTTAGGGGCTTTTGAGCGCTTTTGAGCGAAGTCTGGTCGGGTCCCGACATTCGGTGCGTGCGGGTTCGCGCTTAGGCTGCGTTGAGTGGAGGACTATATCTCAGACACTCGCTGTTGACTCGCGCAGCCCAAAGCTTTGTGTAAGCGCTGAATGAAGGCGCGACACAAGTAATCGGCTTCGAAAACGAAATCCCGAGACAGCATTATTTGTCGGAACAATGCTGCCCGAGACCACGCTTTGATGCGACCCGCATCTTGCAGGAAATACGCGGCAGCTCGAGGGCGACACATCCTGATGTCCGGACGCAACTGGAGCGCGTTATCTCGCACTAGTAATTTCGCTATATCCCTACTTGCTGTACATTACATATATGTATATACTTACATGTGTATGTATAAATATACATTATATATACATATATATAAATGTACATATATGTATATATATATCAGTGGCGTACCGAAGGGGGGCGC
This sequence comes from Cylicocyclus nassatus, assembly GCA_958299035.1. Taxonomy (NCBI): domain Eukaryota; kingdom Metazoa; phylum Nematoda; class Chromadorea; order Rhabditida; family Strongylidae; genus Cylicocyclus; species Cylicocyclus nassatus. The sequence continues at coordinate 82,433,808 of CATQJL010000001.1, forward strand.
GCGCCCCCCCTCCCCCCGAGAATGGGTCGCGAAATTTTTGAAAGTTACTTAAATGTGTTATAAAAAATGCCAGAAGACTCGTTTTTATTTGTAAATAATTAAAATAATTTTTAAAAATTTTTAAAAATTCAAATTAGCCTTATAAAAAAAATTTTTCGGGGGCGTGGCTGCCGCCACGCCCCCTTTTTCTGAAATTTTGGGGTTAGGGGCCCGGAAAAATTTTGGGAAGCATCCCAAAAAATTTTCAGAGTGCGTGGCTGACGCCACGCACCTTCATTAGAACAAAATTTTTGTCGCCCCCCCCCCCCCCCCGAGCCAAAATCCTGGGTACGCCACTGATATATACCCTCGACGTCAATCCCTAAGTTACATTTGCAAAGTGGAGTGTTGTGGTGCGGCCGCCTCGCTTTGAGCTCGCGCCACCTTGCGAGCGCATGAGTTGGCATGGCGTGGCAACAGGAGCAACGAAGAAACGTTGTTCTTGTTGCCACGTTTGAACATGTTGTGGCGCCACGTTGTTTTTAGCGCCACATCACGTCTAAACGATGCCCCAACAACGTGGCGCGAGCGCAAAGCGAGGCGGCTGCACCACACCACTCCACTTTGCAAATGTAACTTAGGGATTGACGTCGAGGGTATATGTATATATAAGTGTACATAAATATATATGTATATATGTACACGTAATATGAATTCTACAAAGTCTAAACTAACCAATTTATTACTTCTAAAATGACATAAGGATTAATTGGAAACTTCATTAGCACGTAGTGAATTTACTTCAATCTTAGGAACAATTCAATGTTCCTAAGATTGAAGTAGTTATGTTAGAGTTATGAGTTAGAGTTAGAGTTATGTTCAATGTAGCCACGCAAGAAAATCAAATAAGAACTTCGGGGGAGTCAAACTACTATGTTTTCTATCTTAAAGCTTCACGATATGGAGATACATGATGAGATAGAAGTGTGCCTGGAATCTTCTGAACAACTCAGATAACCGCCGGGGGCAGGCGGCCATGCGAATTTTGAGCAAGCGCGCACCGGAAAAATAGTTCGTTGATTTTTTGCGGCCCGCTTGCAGAAATTTGGAAGAAAGTTGGCGAAATTAAAGACGAATGCTTGAAGAACAATCGCGGTTTCTTTATGGATTAGCTGCGGCGCATTGGCCGCATTCTCGCGGACTTTCCGCGAGAATATGCAAAAATTTCGGGGGCCGCACGGTCCTTTGTGGAGGACCGCGCAACCCCCAGGTACTTTCCGCTGAGAGAAAGTACCTCAAACTTGAGTAATTAAACCAACGGTGACACCTCTGCCACACAGAGTCTTACCTGCGCTCGACGTACGCCCGAAAATGCCTAAAAAGAGTACGAGCGCTTGCTGAAAGTTTGGGCAGCGCTCGCTGAAAGAAATTATTTGCCGAGCGCTTGCAAAAAATGCTGTATTGCTGCCCGCTGGCAGAATATGGAAGTGCCGCCCGCTGAAGGTTTGGCCACGCCCCAAAATTCTGCTGACCGCCTGCAGAAAAGCGCGAGTTTGCGGACCGCCTGCCCCCGGCGATTATCTGAGAATGAGAATCTCGGAATGCAATTAACTGATACGCAAAAGCGGGAGTAGAGTTAAGGCAAATGGTATGATAGTGATATGAAAGTACAGCAAATTAGAAAAAAGTAGCAGCAGATCGGCTAAAACTCGTCGGGGCTGGTCTTTTCTATTTCCTTGACAGCAGAAGAGCTGCTTGCCGTAGTCTCGATCACACGCTTCTTCTGAAACGAAAGTCATGTCGACGAAGACTGGGAATAAGTGCACTGACATCTTACCTTTGGAGGAAGGAGTTTAGCTCTTACCGGATTCAGTATATAAGCCCGTACATCTCCCATCTACGTCTCCATCTCCATCATCATGCCTTGAAATACCTTGAATGCCTCAGCTGGTTCCTAAACCAATGTAATTTGAACTCAAATTCCACAATCCCACAATCACGGAGATAGTCGAGCTTCGATTTTTAGAGAATAAGTTTCAAAATTGGATTTCAAATAAAGTTAATTTTGGATTGGAATGAAATAATGGAAAGAAGAGGGCTTAGGTGGGATGGATGGAATGCACGAATTGAATATAGGTAGCAAAAAAACCTGGAATGATGCAATATGAGCTGAGATTTGAAATGCGCGTCGATATTGCGAAACTGCTCGCTGAGTCACTTATCATCTCCCGATTTCCTTTCGCGACCATCCGCAAAAACTGTCAAAATATTGTCTCGCGCATGTCTACGCCCTTTCCCGCGAATCCCTCAAAAATGGGCGGATCTCCGGCGCGAGTCAACAGCGAGTGTCTGAGATGTCGCCGAATTTGGAAGAGTACCGCGCGGATTCCCTGCAGGAACGCATGTCCGCGCATATACAAGTTTGCGTATTTGTCGCACATGACCGTGGGGACCGCCCTTTTTCGGCGACATATAGACCTCTTCCCAGTCTTGAATTTTCCATTATCTGCACTGCACAAAGCTGGGGTGGAGGTATCTACCTAACTGAACGAGAAAAATTTCGTTACAACCACTGCTGCACCCATAAAATTCGCAGATAGAGATATTCGCATTTCTTACGAGCTGATGATCTTGAGAACTTTGAATTTAGCCTAGAAAACTTAATAAGAACAAATGAGCTTAGCATCTAAAAATTTTGCCATTCGCTCGGCCGTAATAGTGCGCTTACACGTGTAACTATGTACTCAGACACTGGGAGCGGGCGAGCCGCGGCCCAGTTCCGGCCGGGCAATCGCAGCTCCCGCGGGCCGGCCGTAAATGGACAGTCGGCTCGGCCGTAAATGAGCCGCGGCTCGGCCGTAAATGAGCCGCGGCTCGGCCGGGAAAGGGCCGCGGCTCGGCTGTATTGGCTCTTGCTAAATCGTTCTAGCACTTCCAAAAATGGAAATTTTAGCTGCTTCTTTTAGCACATGAAGACAACAGAACAATCATATATTCATGACAAATCATTTATCTTCTGTGTCCAGAATATACATAAAAAATAGTCACAATCATGAACAGAGAATCAAACAATCTACAAAAAATGATGATATCCTTATTGCGCTGTTCTACTCCCATTGTTCTCAAAGGCGCATATAATATGTTTCGTCATCTATCATCTCGATGTTGTCTTCGGCAGCCTCGACCAAAGCTTTTCTTTTTTGCCCCTGAAACATTTGGATAACGCTGAAGTAGCCAATATAATATACATATACGAACTCACATTACTTGTTCTTTCGATGTCCTCCTCGGGCACAGCCACAGTCTTCCTTTTCTGTTTCTGGAACATTTGGAAATCGCTGAAGTAGCCAAGTTTATGTATCAACTCACATTACTCGGGCTCCACGTATTGTCATTCTCCTTGTATTTCGATGTTCGTACATCCCTTCTGAAAGTCAAAGTTACTAATAATCAAAATAACTTCGTTTCACCACGTACAGAGTGAAAGTTTCTTCTACTCCAGTATCAATTTGGCGGCCTTATCCATGTGAATTGTGCCCCGGCTGATACGTAAAGGGATGACACTGGTTTTGTTAATAATCTTCTTGGTTCGGGAGAGTGCGAAGTCCTTGCGACTGTTCCTAAAATGTGCTTTAAGTGCTACCTTTGCTCGTATATTCTTCCTACCTGCCTGACTCTAGCAGGAACGGTGCTGTTGCGAGGACGAAACATGTCCACGAAAAATGTCCAAGCGAAAGAACCGAAGAGCACCAACGCTCTTGTTGAATGGAAACTACTACCTTCGTCAATGATGACTACGAGATCATGACGAACTTGTTAATTTGCATATCGCTGGTCAAGTAAGCAAAGCAAGAGCCGCGGGTCGGCCGCTGCAATGAACAAGGGCTGCGGGTCGGCCGTGCTCAGACCACGCCTTCAAATTAGGGCCGCGGGTCAGCCGCGATCTCGCCGCGCCCCCAAAATAAGGCCGCGGGCGGGCCTAAAAGGCCTTTTAAGGCCGCGGCTCGCTCGCTTCCAGTGTCTGAGTAGCTTACGATATTTTGCGGTGGGGAGCATCTAATCTGAATCCTTTCACAAATGTGGAGTTGTAAGTTCTAATCCCAATTTTCTTGGTGCCAGAATGTTTGCATTGCATTTATCACATTATTTGTATTATCTTATCGGTGTTTACTACGAACTACGACCATAAAAGTGTTTTTATTTTATTACTCTCTTGACATTTCTCAAAATAAACCGTGCAATCGTACTATCTGTTTGTTTTTCTAGGACAGCAGCTCGTTTTCATTTGTTTCAAGTCTTCTGGAATCGCATAAAGTGCCCTTATCTAATCAGATTACACTGCTAGTACATATCAGAGACGTTTTCTTCACATTAGTAGATCAAAGCTTTTCTGTCATCCTTTTCCTTTCTGGCTTTTCAAGCTTCCTTTTAGGATCAGTTAGTTTATAGTTCACGCATCTATGGGCATCATATTGCTATAATTGTTATGAAGGATTATAAACCGCGCTTTGTTTATTATGATTTTCTGTATAAGCTCAAATTAGTTTCTTCCATCTGTAAACACTAAAAAGAACTGCATGGCTGCTATTTCTTTTTTTTTATCCATTTGCTGCAGGGCCTTAATTAGGGAAAGCGTGTCCAAGGGTTTTTTTCCAGAAGTTATCTTCCAGTCATAACAAGGATCTGTGTAGGAGTGTAAAATCAGCAGTTCACTGTGCAAACTTCTCGTGCAGTTCGTAGAGACACGCGGCAAGGTCAACGGTCATTCCTTGGACAAACCAATCGTCAGCACACCCACATGTTTTTTCGTGACACTCTGTTCTGATGATTTACTGTTTTCTGCAGATATCAGCCCTTCATTTCTTTTGATTGCCTCTGCGTTGATAGGCTGTCGATTCAACTCTATTCATCACACGATCTCATTTCACTGGGTTCCGCTCTCTCATCGAATGATTCATTGATGTTATGATTGTTGTTTCTCTTCAATATCGCATCGCTTTCAGTTTTTATTCTCTCATTTCAGTTTCAGTCTCTCATTCGCATCAAATCAAACGGTTCATAGACTTAGAGAAAACGTGTCTAGATTCCACCGGTCCACTTTTGAGCCCGAGACCAGCCGAGTGTAGAATGTGATATTGATATTAAATTTGAAAGTAGCGATCTCATCGCATGTTTGCTAAGTCTCTTCTTTTTCTCCGTTAATGTGTTTGCTACTTATTGAAACATTGAAAGCTTCATTGAATGTTTCCTTCGAATCTCTCTCACATACATATATGCACTTTATGTGCTACAGCTGAATTTGTTCCTATTGTTGCGTCCATACTAAACTGCACACTTCCCGCCTCGTCGCGCGATAATTGCGTTCATACTTGGCGACAACTTTCTGCCTGATCGCGCAACGGATAGGTGATCAATGGTAAAGGGTTCATACTGATCTGTAAGTTTGGGACAGTTCCAGCACAGCGCACAATTTGAGCGCTGTGCTGGAACTGTTCCGGAACTTACGGATCAGTATGTATTCAGCCTAAGCTTGAAAGGAATAGCATTTTTAAATTTCCCTTCCACTGCTTTCATTGCTTAAGAAGCAGCGGAAATCAGTAGGAAGCTGTAAAAGAAAGGGAATAGAGTAAGAAATGGGCTGACTGGCACGAACTCGTAGGGAACGGCCATAGGTTGTCGATGTTGTCGGTGTTGTCGATGTTGTCGGTGTTGCCGAGGCTGCCGGTCGTTGTAGGACCTCATGATAGCCTCCACGTTTCGCGCGCTCTCTAAACTGTCTCTGACCCCGACAACCCCGACAACACCGACAACATCGACAACACCGACAACACCGACAACATCGACAACACCAACAACACCGACAACCTATGGCCGTTCCCGTAGTCGTCTCAACAGCAAATGCGAGCACTTCCTCTGTCAACTGAAGTTTTTGTAGAGCCTGTTCGACGTTTTTGAGTTTTTCCGCCTTGAATTTGTTTTCATAATTACTTCTTCCGAGTTGTAATTTCGTGTTGCAGACTTCAATGTCTCTGGAGTCGCTGATGTCCACCAGACTGCTGCGAGCTGTATCGCTCAGCGATGCAGCATACGATGGCGTCATCTTGGTGACGAATTGCGCAAAACTTGTGGCCGAAACTCCAATGCTGAAGGGAGTCTCAGAAGCGGTCCTGGATTTTATCGAGGTGGATATCTTTGTGAGAGATGCTGCACTTCACAGAAAGTTTTGCTTAGGTCCATCGAGGTGCGCTTTCGTCGTCCAACATAGTCCCAGTTGACAAGAGGGTAATCCCATCCGGTCGCCTCATACTTGCTGGTACAGGTACGAATACTTATTCACTTTTACTGGAAATGTGAGTAGACTACGGGATAGCTCTTGCATATTAGTCGAACTTGTACATAGACTTGTCGGTACACTGTGGGGTTTTAGATTATAAATTACTGGTTTCTTGTTTTCAGGACCCGTGACAAGGGATTTCGATGATGTCCGCCGTTTCCAGACAGCAGCAAAAAATGGAGTAAAATTGTAGGTATCTATCAGCAACTTTAATTCTAGCAGATCATTATTTTGATTTAACGCTCGCTGTTCCTATCTCCTGATATTTGAGCTACGTATTTTAACACATTTCAAGCTTTTATCCAAGGCAGGGGGATTAGAACTCCCGGTCATCTCAAGAGACCCAGCTCATCATTTGGCACAGTCTAGTGTTGTCTAGTTTGTGCCTGATTTTCGGTATTGACGAGATGATGTTGATCACTCTGACAAATTGCGAAACACCGTGCGTAGCCTTGAAATCAAATCTTGTGCAATAGCAATGCTCAGAGTTTCCACAGGGGAAAGTATTACTAGCGTTATGGCCCATTAGTTTTAATTCATGGAGTAAAAAGATCGTGACTACACTTTTGGAAACTTGCGACAGATTCAATCATGTAAATCATTTTTCCTTCATGTACTGAGCCCTAAGAATCACAGTTTTGTTAGTTGAGATATATTTGGCCTAAGCAATGAACAGTATCTCTTGAAATTTGGTACACTTGATTATGGAGGAAGGAGCCTCACCTTCTATTTTCTTTGACTGTTTTCATGGAAGGAATTCTGTCACGTTTGCCCGATGGTTATCGTGTTCGTAACAGTAATCTGAAGAATGTTAATCCTCTGCGGATCGTTTTTTTGGATTTATCTTGTCACTTTTTCTGTCATCTGGTTCCAGAGTGCTTCTGTTTTCAAGTGATACAACTATCAGTACATTGCGTCATCGGTCTTTGCCCTTGTACTACGAAAGTAAAGTGCGTTGTATTTTTGGATCTATACAGACGTGTTCGGGACCTACAGTACAGGTGTTAGTATATGGCGCAGTTCTATTATATTGCGGTCCAAACAATCACGACGTAAATCTTGCTTATCTTCCGCGCAACACATTTGATTGCAGTTTCGGAGTGATTGATGGCGTTAATGTAAATATAAGTTCTGATAAGATTGGCGTGTTGCTATCACACCTCTGACGTGTTTGCAAATCCGTTCACTACAGCAAGCTGACATTTTTCGTGATAAGCTTTACTATCTGGGCGCTGAGGTTGTAAAGTCTGGAATGGTAGTCTGAAGGGCCATCAGGTTTCGCATGTATCGGGTAATAAGTGAAAGTGTGGAAATTGCACAGTTTATTCTGCTTATTATGGAGTCTTGCTTCATTTATTTGAGCATGGGTTTGATCAGAGTGGCGAAATATTCGTGTTATCAATGAGTAACAGCTCTTGATTTCTGTAGATTGAAAATTGGGTATGAGGAAAAAAAACTTTGTTTCCGCTCCATAGTGAAGCAAAACGGGGAGGTTTTTCAACAACTCTAGTAGTAATGATGGCTAGTAGTGTGAAGCCTCTTAGTAGTTGAGCTTTGACTTCCAAAATGGATTTCGAAGCAGTATCCTCACAAACATCTGTCAATGATATAGGCGAATCGTTTTACACAGAAATTGATTGCCATTGCGGACATGTTTTTTACAGATACAGTCATTTCTTCTTTTTATCTTTTGCCTTTTGATTCCAGATTTAGGAGAAAGTACTTTGTGTTACAGAAAAAAAATGAACGTTCCGGAATCAGATTTGATTCCAAGATTCATTGATAATTACATCCGAAGGTTATTGATATTCAAATGAGCTGTTTATATGCTAAATTATAGTGTAAGGCTCTTATACCATCTTTTACAGAGCGCTTTCCGCTGGACTCAAATCCCCGTTGCTAGTCACTGTGCCACACCCTCGATATCCTCAAGCAGAACTGGTTTCTGCCCTTGGTGCCTTGATACCTCTCTATACACCACTGAATGTCCGGGAAGAAGAACCGAAGAAGAAGTTCGACCAGTTTGGTTTGCTTCCTGTAAGTTCTTCAAGTAAAGTTTCTTTGTGGTGAGCCTGAAAATGAGATCTAACCATGTTATGCAGTTTCGATTGCTTGCTTTAGCTGAGTTCCGACCGCTTGGTGAACCTCGTAGAAGCCTTTGAAGCAGCATTCACCGTAAGTCGCGACATTGCGGAGACTGGACCCGAGCGAATGTCACCACCTAATGTGGCAGACTACGTTAGGGTAAGAATTTGGCACATTTTTTCATTCGAGGTTAGGCCCTGGCCAGACTTCGCACAAAAGCGCCCAAAAGCGCCCAAAAGCGCGCAAAAGCGCCCAAATTTCTTTGGTGTCTCTTCACTTTCTCGTGTGAGGAGAGATGAGAAAGAGTGAGGAGAGGTTAGAGAAGTTTGGGCGCTTTTGCGCGCTTTTGAGCGCTTTTGGGCGCTTTTGAGCGAAGTCTGGCCAGGGCCTTATGCGTTCGCGCACGATGTTTTTGACGCAGGAAATGGCTTGGTTATTTTTCCGGCTTTCTGAGTTATTTTCTATCAAAGCTCTTGGCTTTATTCAAAAAATCTAACGTCTCCTCCAGATTTCGCTCAAAAGCCCCTAAAAGTGCCCGAATTTCTCTGATGTCTCTAGTAAGCGTAGCGCCGCGGAAACGTGCTGACATACCGGTAGAAACACTGATCCGAACTTATATGATTTATCTGTTATAGCGATAACGATATATGAGTATCATTAATGAGCAAGATCAATGGTAAATGAGCAATATCGGGATATGAACAATAGGCACAAAGAATAAGGAGATCATATAGTAGAGATCAGCATGAGCACTGGTGGTACGGCGGCGGCCCAAAGAGGTTACGAGGAGAGGTGATGCAAACGTCCACTCGGCGACCGGGCATCGGAGCAACTCCTCGAGAGCATCGCTTGACCATCGTCGTCACGCCCCTAAACATATGAGTCATCATCCAACGAAGAAGCATGCGTAGACATGCTTACACCTCCCCCTTTTACCAACAAGTCCGTCCTCGGACTTAATTTTAGGGATTGACAGAGTCTGAGGAGGACGAATTGGGTGGAAAACGGGAGATGGAAGCAAAAGCAAAGTAAACCAAAGATAAAGCGAACCAAAAACAGGAAAAAGCTCAAATATTCTCACCAGAATAGCTGCTTGAGATCATTCGACTGGAAGGTACTGACCGAGATCCGTGGCAGGGATGATCGCATGGCGCTCGTCAGCCCAACGAAGGATGGTGGTCCAGGACCTAACTTTCCAAAGGGACTCGGTATGCCCAAGGACTAACAAACCGTGGCGGGACCGGGTTAGAGCAACGTTCAATCGCTTGTACTCGTCCAGGAATTCGGCAGAGGTGGCTGTCATATCCGTGCGAGTTGTCAGTAAGATGACGACGTCTTTTTCACGTCCTTGAATGGAGTCGACGGTGGCTAGCTCCACTTGATTTCTCTGGGCGAACGGCAACAGCCTGCGCAATTGCTCCTTGTAGAACGACAAGATGCATATCGATGAAGGTTCGATATATCGGGCTCGTAAGCGTTGGACTATCGTTCTGCACACTTCGGCCTCCGCCTCATTGAAGTAGGAGCGACTCGCGGCCCTCTCCGAATTTCCGGCCACGTCTAAGAATAGAAACGGGGTCTGTCCATCGGGGAAGCTCGTCGTCCGAAGCAAAAGTGCGTGTTGCATCAAGGCTCGTCGCTGTCTGATTCAAGTGCCGCGATCGCTGAGCAAGCAGCTTGAAAAAGCTGAGCCATCCGCTTCTTTGCTGATCTGGGATCACGAACATAGTTGTCAAACCGATCAAGGCGATCCTCAAGCCATTCCTTGTGATCCCCGACGTTGGGATGTGAAGCAGGGTCCGCTGGTGGAGAGGCCTGAGGCGTATCAGAGTCCCTCCTAGAGACGCCGGAGGAGGACTGCGAAGCAGTGGAAGGCTGCATTCGTGCCGATGCGGGTGTAACGTCCATAACTTCAGGAACATTGCTTGGCTCTTCGAGAGACATCCGAGCGAGGGATATGGACTGGTCGGAAACTGCGTCAATAGATTCGGAGAGGATGGATGATCCGCGCTCCATCGGCTCATCGGACGCAGCAACTGCGGTTTCCACTGGCTGAGGCCCAACAGGGCTAGGGCAAGGCGTAGGCGCATTCACTGGCAGAGGCCCGACGGGGCTAGCATGGGGGCGAGAAGTCCCCTCGTCAGAATTAAGCATTAGACAAGTGCGGGCTTTTCACCAAGTTTCTGAAACAGCGGAGAAATTGTATAATGTCGGTATATATGAATGCGACGAGGAAACGACCGACGGTTTACGTACAAGTGAGAACGAAAAGTGACAAAAGGTGAATGAGAATGCCAAAACACGCGAAAAAGTTTAAAGATAGTATAACAGAGCAAACACAATGCACACAAGGAAGGTGGAATATGGTATGGATTGATGTTTTAACGTTTTTTAGGAGCACTGAGCTAAATGGAGGTGCGTCGTGAGCGAAAACGAGTATTATATGGGTGAGAAGGTGATTGCGCTATTGTAGATGGTTGTTCAGTTGGATTGTTATGAGAATAGCCAACAAGCTCATAATCTGTCGCTTGATGATGCGTTAGCGCTAATTGCTCGGATTCGGGTTGCCAAGGAGTTGTAAATGCGGGTCCATTTAACTCAAAACATTTCTTGACTTGATTCATGTGCACGCGTTTGGGTTTCGATTGTGGAGAAGTGATACTGAGGATCACCAGGTGCGGATGATCTATTTCCAGGACACGAAACTGGCCCAGCCAAGGAAGTGAGAGTTTGGAGGACAGTCCGGGCTTGGGGGCAAAATCACGCAAATAGACTCTATCTCCTACTTTGATAGACAGCGGTTGTAAATGCGACTTGTCATACTGGGCCTTAAATCTAGCACGTTGAATATCATTGTATTTTGCTGCCATACGCCATGCTGCATGCAAAGTGGAGACGAAGTTCTCAAGATATAGACTAGAGTCTTGGTCAGAAGGAGTATGGCGTTCGGTATCATGTTTAATCAGGAGATCAATGTTGAATAGAGGATCACGACCAAAAACAAGGAAAAATGGAGTATTGTTGGTGCTTGAGTGGACAGAAGTGTTATACATAAAGGCACAAGCAAAGATAAATTGATCCCAATCAGTTTGGTTTTCACTGATATACGTGCGCAGCATGGGATGAAATGTGGCGAACACTCGTTCGCATACGCCGTTACCCTCATGGTGGTATGGGGTGGCAAAATATCTACCTATGCGTAAAAGTCTGCCAATTTCTGATACCAGCTCGCCCTTAAAGTAGGAGGCATTGTCGGAGATGAGCTGAGTCATTACGCCGTACTTAAGTATACACTCGGTTAGAATAGCATGCGCTACTGTAACTGCCGTGCAGTCAGGCAAAGGCGCCACGATAACGTACTTAGAAAAATGATCTATCAAGGCTAGCACATATTTGTTGCCTGATTCCGACGTTGTTAGCGGGCCCGTCAAATCCATATAAACTTTGTCGAAAATGGCCGATGGTACTACGGGCAACAATTGCTCTTGGTTGAGGGCCTGCGCTCGTTTTCTTTGACACAGATCACAAGACTTAGTAAGAGCATAAATCTGTTCGGACATGTGCGGCCAAAAATATTTACGAGAGATCTTAGCTAACGTTTTCTGCCAGTTGAAATGGCCGCCAGCGGTGGTGCTCGAGTGCATAGCCAGGAATATGGGTTCGCGTAACTTTTCGGGAACAAAAAGCTGCTCAATTGTGGTTTGTGGATTGTAGGGAGACTTGGCTACGTGATACAAACAGCCATTAGGACGTAAGCGGCAACTTTCAACTACTTTCAGTAGAGCTGCTTTGTCAGCTTCAGCTACGGAATCAGGGAATTTATTGGTTTCTAAGAATATCATTATGGAATTACAGAGCGGATCAGCTTTCTGTTCGAGGAGCGCGTTATACGGTCTTATAGCAATAGGAACGGCGGCACAAAGTGGAGCTAAACAAGCGGGAAGAGGCTGGAAAGTTTGTAATATGAGACAATTAGGAAATTCGATGATATCGTCAGACTCAGGAGTGTTATCTTGGAAGCGAAGCGAAGGATTCACGAATCTAGAGAGGCAGTCGGCTACTACATTGGAAGAGCCTTTTAGATATTCGATGGTAACATTATAACTTTGGAGCTCAACGACCCAACGGATAAGATTATCATGGGTCCTATTATGCTTCAGCAGAAAGGTTAAAGGGCGATGATCTGAGAATATCCTTGTGAGATGCCCATAGATGGTGGCCTTGAAGAACCGTAAGGCACTAATCATCGCAAAGAGCTCTATATGCGTGGGACTCCACTTCTGTTGTGACTCTGACAGGGCTTTGCTAAAGTACCCGACCGCGACTAAAGATTTGGCATCATGTGGCGCTTGCTGAAACAAAGCGGCCCCTACCGCGATTTGACTCCCATCAGTATGCATAAGGAAATCCTTATCTTGCGGGAAAGCCAGGCAGGGTTTTGCCGTTAATTTATCGCGCAAGTCTTGGAAGGCTGTCTGCTGTTTATCCGTCCATATGAACTTAACCTTATCTTTGGTGAGTTCATACAGTGGGGCTGCAACAGACGCAAAATTTGGTATGAATTTGCGAAAGAAATTTGCCATCCCAAGGAAACGCTTGACTTCTTTGACCGATGTGGGGGGAGGCATATTTTTGATTGCCTGGATGTTACGGTCAGATGGATAGTAACTATCCCCAGAGATCTCATGGCCCAAAAAGGTGACTCGCGACCGCGCTATGTCGACGAGCTTCTTACCGGATACTTTTATGTTGAAATCACGAAACCTTTGGAATACTTTCCGAAGAGATTTGAGATGACTCGGAAAGTCTTTGTCGAATACTACTATGTCATCTAGGTAAGCCAAACAATTTTCTTCCAATCCGGCTAAAATTCGCGACATAGCCCGAGAGAAGTATGCACCGGCGTTCTTAAGTCCAAAAGGGAGATAGACAAATTGATAAATTCCCCTATGGGTTGCCCACCCGCACTTGGCCTGGCTTTCAGGTGACAGTAGTAACTGCATATAGCCTGACGCCAAGTCCAGGGATGTATAGTATTTGTTCCCTGCTATCTTAGTGAGTATGTCCTCTATCCGGGGCAAGGGATAATGGTCCGGAATAGTTATCGCGTTCAATGGGCGGAAATCTAAGCAGACTCTAAGAGACCCATCTCGTTTCTTGACCAGAACTGTATTATGAACCCAAGGTGTATCGCTTTCTTTAATTCTGCCGGCCCTAAGCAACTTATTAATGTGGTCATCCAATTCTTTTTGGAATTTGACGGGAATGCGTGTGGGTCGAAATCGCGTGGGTGGGGTTTCCGTAATGGTTTTTATGTGGATCATGTCGGTATCATAGGAGCCTAAGTCATAAGAGCTATGAGAGATGCGATCTCGGAACGAGTGAAAGAATGCACGCAACTGTTCCCTCTCCTGTTCGGAGACTTCAGCCTTGCTAAGATCAACCACGGGTTGATCATCAATTTCACTAGATGAGTGGCAATCAGCCGATTGGGAGGGTTTCAGAGCCAAAAGGTGGGTGCTAAAAACTACTATTCTCAGATAAAACCCCGTTCTGATCAGATAGGGGAACCGCGGTGGATAACGTCTGATTTTTATAAAGGACTTGTGGAAGCGCAGTAGGATTGGAAACTAAAATATGGATCGTACTTGTGCTGAATACTGTCGGAGTAACGAGGAGTGATTGTTGGAGTAGTTTGTCCGATTGAGCTGTCAGCATCAGCGGCGCCACAGGCGGCGTCGACGTGTAGCAGGGCACGTAGGTTTCGGTTCCCGGTTGTAAGGGAGTAGTTTCTGAAACACGTACAGTAATTTCATTTTCGTTGTCAGAGTATTGAGGGAAAGCGCTAAGAATACGAATAGGTTCTCCGTCAACTGAGAAAGTCTTCTTATTATAATCGATTGACCATGAAGGAAGTTGGGCCAGAACATTATTGCCTAATATAAGGTTGAATGAATCGGCCTGACGAGGGATACATGACCCTTTAGTAAAATGTACTACAGCGTTCATAGTAATTTTACCTACCTGCAATCGCAATTGAGCCATACCGGCTAGTGTTATGGGAACTCCGGCCATTCCTACTGCTACCTCGACGGCGCTTGGGTCTAGCTCGAAAACACCTAGGAGCGCTGCTAAGTCCTTGCTTGCGACCGAAATTGCTGCCCCTGTATCAATCAGTCCCAAGAGGGCTATTCCGTTAGCCTTAATCGGGATTTGCGCTACGAAGAAAGCATGGCTATCGTATAGAGACAACACGTGGACCGGTGCTATTGATAACCTGGGTGGCCAAGCTTGAGCAGCCGCAATATCTAACCGAGCTAATTCAATTGGCCGCTCATCTATGGGTCGAAGTGGGGACGCGCTAGAAAAGGGTTGGGTGTTCAAGGGTATCCCAGGTAGCGCGATGGGTAAAGGTGCAGCGCGGTCTGACATTGTTGTTGAAAATAACCGTGACGCTAAGGTAGGGTAGGATATGGTCACATATAGAGCTACAAGCTTTTTGATAATTGCTAAAGAAACAGCTGTGCAACAAAACGAGATCCACACATGATAAATGGAAAAGCCAAATGTATGGAATAAGGTAGTAAGCGAACGTGTATTACCTGTGACGTCGTCGGAGTGGCGTGTTGGCGTAACATCGTGACCCACCGCAGCGAGGACCCTTTCCAAATTTCTGGTGGTCCATAGTTCCCGTAACTGATAATCTTGTGTCACCTCAGTGAAATTCGTTAGCACTAAATTGTGGAATATAGTCAAAGGTGGGACGAAACTCATGGTTTGCGCGAACGAAGCTGGTAATAGGTCATGAATAGTCGAATTGAGAAGGCTAGAGGAAACGTCAAGAATGGGGTCATATACGAATATTCGGTCTACAGAGAAAAGATGGAACGGTCGCACCCTAGAACATGGTATGACATCTACGTCAGAGGTTACTACCCAATTATGCGGATCTATGAATGTCAGCCATGAAGCACCGCTAGGTAAAGTTAGACGGATTCTAGGCTTACTATAGCAGGTATCGTTAAACGGTACAAGTTGATAATGAGCGCGTGGTATGCGCATGCAATGATGTAACTGGACTAGTCCCCCACCAAGATGGGTAGCCGCAATATCATTTCGCTTAAGCAATGAACGTATTGTATACGTAGCATCAGACTTAAGGGAAGAATGTAATGCAAATGCTAACATGTTGGTACGATCACAGAGAGAGGCCAAGGCATGGCGGAAGAGGGACGTCATAGAATCCTGGATAGAATCTTCCGCAGCTAGCAGTTGTGCTGCTAACTGATTCGAAGTAACGATACCTACGGAGGGAGATGAGGAGCGCGCTACCCGTTTGACTTTTGCAACCGCATACCCCTGATCCGTAATAATTAATGTACGCGCACAATCTTGAATGGTAGGGTTATTATCGCGCCAAGACAAGGCGAACTCTTTTGAGTCGCTGATCCAAATGTGACCTAAAAGATGCCCCCGCATTTTGGAAATTGGTAGGTAAGCACAAAGCTGTTCGCTTGCGGGCTCCCATAAAAGTACCGAACCCTCCTGAAGGGTGCAAAACCCATCCTTATACGCGCAGTGCTGCATATTACCTACCGCGGAGTCTGGTGAAAGTGCCCCATGACGCGCATGAACTGCTGTGTTAACCAAGTAACAATTTACTACGGAGAGATGATGGTCTACACAACATCCAAACGGGGCTGACGGGTACTCGAATGAAAGAATATTATCGGTCTTATAGGTTCCGTCTACTTCTACCATCGACCCATATTCACATTTGTGATGTTGTTGCATTTGCCTACAGTGTTCGATTGAAACGGTCTTATAGTTTTCGGAATGGGTTTGACGTCGCGCACCGAAAAAGTTGACGGAATAAACTACCGTATGCTCGACAATTTTACACAACACCGCTGGAGTATCATAGCGCTTAGAATTAGGACGGTAAACATAAAGAGAGGTGCTAACCGGAACACTAGTTAAGTTAGGCACCAAATATGAGCAATTATAGGTCAAAGGAATGCGATTAACAGCATCTGATTTTTCACGTGGACACAACCAGACAGGTTGATGAGCATCATTGATGAAGAAACATGACAGAAGCACCGAGGCTAAGAACAGACAGTTAACGCGCGGAGGAGAAGAAGAACGCCGGAAAGAGTGATTCCCAAAAGCTGAGGAAGCTAATTCTTCGTTACGCTGAAGTAACGCGGAAATGCGGGCATTCGACTTATCTAACGCTGCTTGATTTTCCTTTAATGAAAGCGAGAGCGATTCAATTTGCTTACGCGCTTGATCTAACTCGTTAGAATGATCAAGGGAAAGGCCCAAAACTCTAGGAGTTCGAGAATAAGACGACGATTGAGGAGAAGGAGAACGATAACGTACTCGAATACCATCACGAGAACTGCTACGAGAGGACTGACCTACCTGCTGGCGCTGTCGTCTCCTTGTCGCACATTCGGAAGCCAAATGTCCTCGTCCACCACAGAAATAGCAGTAAATATCAGAGAATACCATGCGTGGGAGTCGTCGTGGTCTTGGTTCTTGAAAGCGTACTCGGTTTGGGCCGGGCCTGAAAGTTCGTCTATTAGCAAAGTTAGTGTGACTAGAAGGCACAGTATCGGGCGGAAACAAGGAGGATTTTACCTGGTTGTCTTTGGACTTACCTGAAGAAGCGATGGGTTCCACTGAACTTACGGCCACTGGCACCTGAGGGTGCGATGGATGGATGAGTCGGTCTGCCGAGGCTTCGGAAAGAAGTTCCTCAACGCGTTCGGCCTCCGCCAAAGCCTCCTCGAAAGATGCTGGTTTCGCGAAGCGAACGTGAAACCTTAAGTCGGCGTGCAAACGTTGTATGAATTCTTGCAAAAATAAGTCACCATTAAGGGTTGGGTCCTGGCCAGTCGCGGTACGCAATAAATTTAATAAGCGGAAGGCAAAGGCTGAACTAGACTCACCTCTTTCCTGACGGCATGTGGTTAAGGCTTGCCTTGCTTCGGCTTTCTGCTTCGGGCCCTCGTAGTGTGTCCTGAGATGATCAACTAAAGCTTCATAATTTACCTTGTCTTCTGCCGATAGGGTCTCGACTCTTTCCCTTGCCACAGATTCCAAATGGGCTACCAGATAATTGGCTTTGTCCTCAGAAGTTAGGATCTTGCGGAGCCGCATCGAATCCTCCAGACGGCGCAGCCAGAGCGAAAAGGGTTGCGAACTAGAGGTGCCGGTAAACGGCGTGACACGGGAGGGGAGCCCATCAGGGCAACAGGTAGCTACCAAAGGAATCTGTTCGATACGTGGACCAATTGCGGCAAATGAGCCATTAAGTCCATCAAGCAGGTTAGAGTTACCTTGATTAACCTGTTCAGCTAGTTGTGCCGTCGCTTTCTTCGCGTCCTTCCATACGTTGATGAGGGCCTCAGTTGTAGCTTCTTTGAGCTCCTTTGCGTCTCGTCCGTGGACCGTCGAGGCATCGTCCAGATTGACCAACACCTTCGCTAAGGGTGCCGTCACTGTCTCAGTGCTCACTGGTAGAGTGGCATCAGCCACTGTGGATTGCTCCACAACCGCTTTGGAACGCGTTACCGGTACCGGTACCATAACTGAAAAAGAACGAGTCACCCAGGTTCAATGGTAGAGGCACCACCATACTAGAGCTTCCTAATAGTAAGATCAATGAGAGGATAGACAATAGCAT
The DNA here is from genome assembly GCA_958299035.1 of Cylicocyclus nassatus. Taxonomy (NCBI): domain Eukaryota; kingdom Metazoa; phylum Nematoda; class Chromadorea; order Rhabditida; family Strongylidae; genus Cylicocyclus; species Cylicocyclus nassatus. The sequence continues at coordinate 82,451,900 of CATQJL010000001.1, forward strand.
CACAGTATCACATGAAAGGAAGAGGAAGCAACGAAGTGAACGATGAGTGACGAGTGAGGCACGCTGTCGGTCTCAGGAGTGGGCGTGGCTAGTACGGTACCCTTAAGTAGAATATTCAAAACTGTTTGGTATTTTCTCAGACCCTTATCTATGTTTGCCATCTCAAGGAATGAAAGAAACGAACACGGAAAATGTCATGAACTTTATATTTACTTCGTTTCTTTGCCATATCTGCTCTCGCGATCTCGGTATAATGGGAAACAAGCAAAAAGTTCAAGCTTTTCCGCTTTGTGGCATTTTCTCAGCTTCGCTATCTATGCTTTCGATCTCGTCATGAGAAAGTACACGGCCGTGACCTTTTCCTTCGGAAACATCCTTGCTTACAGTCGTACTGTATCTGATCTACAAAAGAAATTGAACCCATGAGAAGAAACCCAAATTCAGTGATAAATCTCTTATTTGAAAGTTCAGAGTTCTCATGGCGTAATTAGTAAAATAAGCTGGGAAATGAACGAGAAGCTTGAGTTTCAAAGGAAGGCCCGAATACATGGTACGCGTAACTTCAACTGACGAGGTCGAACGTAAAAGGAATGAAACGTTTGAATAGAGTTGCGCACAAAGGAGATTGCGAAGTTTGAGCATGAGAAATTTCAGAAGCGAAATTGCGCCACTGCGTTCGTTTTCAATTTCAAAAGCGTTTCCCGAGACAAAGGAAGCGCTCGGAACTGAGTCTTCAGCTCACAACTCAAAATTTCATGGTATCACTAGCTGTGTGCGAAACACGCATCAAAGAAAATGAACTTGGTAAACTGGTACACTTAGAGAGGAATAGGGACACCATAACACAGAGTAAAATCTAATATCAGAGAAATATAGAGGAAGCAACCGCACTCGGGAAGTTCTGGTATTCAGACTAATGGCATTATGAGCCTGCCATCTGGCCTGTCTGCTGCGTCAGAAACGATACTCCAAGTTAGGTCGCCAGATGTGCCCTACAAGGTAAAAGAAACTGCGATCGATCGCTAAACATCAACTACACTCAGACTTAGCTGAGAAATCGTCATTAGCCCTACACTGGAGCAATCTGATAATCAGCATAAAACTGCTGAAAGTACCGTGCGGACAAACAACTACTATTACCACCCAGCTCAACTCACCTGCGCGCAACTACTAATTAGGGGGCGAACGCCTGAGCCAACAACACCATACAACTGTAAAACATAGGTCCGCACCTCAACTCAACTCAACCGGCCGGGAGGACATCTCATAACACTCACAAAATTCAATTCAAAACGCTGGGTTCAACATTTTCTTGGCGTTCTATCTTCCACTGGACGTCCACCATCAGGTGTGCACACTAACTGCCAGCATAAAACTGCTGGGAACCGCGGAAATCACGTCTGAGAAAAGAAAATCGTGACTTGATATTTTAATTTCGAAAAGTCCAACACACATATTTCCGAAACCTGGCGCCTAGGTTACGGAAGAGGTTGGAAGCCCTTGAAAAATTGTCAGAAACGGTCACGATAAACTTCCCTCAGACGACGAGCTGCCAAGTCACCGGTGGAGGCCCATCAGGGCTTTATTCATGATTTTACCACTCACCTGTTCTCCTCTCGGCGGAACCACTCGCTGCTACCAGTAAGCGTAGCGCCGCGGAAACGTGCTGACATACCGGTAGAAACACTGATCCGAACTTATATGATTTATCTGTTATAGCGATAACGATATATGAGTATCATTAATGAGCAAGATCAATGGTAAATGAGCAATATCGGGATATGAACAATAGGCACAAAGAATAAGGAGATCATATAGTAGAGATCAGCATGAGCACTGGTGGTACGGCGGCGGCCCAAAGAGGTTACGAGGAGAGGTGATGCAAACGTCCACTCGGCGACCGGGCATCGGAGCAACTCCTCGAGAGCATCGCTTGACCATCGTCGTCACGCCCCTAAACATATGAGTCATCATCCAACGAAGAAGCATGCGTAGACATGCTTACACTCTTCACTTTTTCGTGTTAGGAGAGATTAGATAATTAGAGAAATTTGGCGCTTTTGAGCGAAGTCTGGTCGGAGCCTAAGGCAATGACTTACTATTTATTTTTGCAGACAGCTTTCATAGGAGGAAATGTGAACGTCGAAATCACAGATGACCAAAGAATCATTGAGAAGGAGTATCCGCTTATGGCTGCTGTGAATCGCTGTGCCAACACAGTGAAAAATCACGAAGTAGGATCAGCATCTTTTTATCAGTTAATTTCGTAGATGATAAAAGAGTTTCTGTATCTTAGGCTCGTCTCATTCGTCTGGAATACGTCGGAAAGGGCACCATCGAAAACACTTATATGATGGTTGGCAAGGGTGTAACGATTGATACTGGTAAGCTGATGTCTCAAATTTACCTTTCGTTGTTAACGATGGGAAGCCTTTAGGTGGCGCCGATTTGAAAACGGGTGGACATATGTGGGGAATGTGTCGTGACAAATATGGCAGCGCTATAGTCGCTGGTTTCTTCAAAATCTTGGATATTCTGAGACCAAGGAACCTCAAAGTGAGCTTTTTTCCTTTCGTCTTTTTTGATTTTGCACTCCTTTTACATAAGAAACTGAAGGAGGCTATTTTCGTCCATTATTGCTTTCTCTGAACTATCCATATATTTTTGCAGGCCGTTGGTTACATGTGTATGGTTCGCAACAGCATAGGTGCAAATTCTTACACTTGCGATGAAGTGATCAAAGCTCGAAGTGGTAAACGAATCCATATCTACAACACTGACGCTGAAGGACGTATCACTATGCTTGATCCTTTGACGAGAGCAAAAGAAGAGGTAAATTAGTCCCTGCTCGGCTTTTCTCAATAGGACACAGTGATACCCAATTACGCTTTTTTTTCACGAGCTGCTTATATTCTTTATTACATACTAGCTGGCTTACCCGGCTCCGCCGTATCCGGACCAAACTTGGCACACATACACTTCGGGCCCCGGCAAGTGTCACAGTCCACTTTTCGTTATCGATCGATGTCGATTTTACCGATTTTTATCGATTTTTTTGCAGAGTTCACCTACAGGGCTAGGAGTTGGCACAGGGGGGAAGTGAGCATGGGGATTCCGAATACAACATTAGTTTTCAGGATCGTCCATTACTTTTATCGATTTTATCGACTTTTTTTGTAAAGTTTGACCTGCGGGGCTGGGAGTTTGCACAGGGGGGTAATCGAGCATGCTGATTACGAACACAATATTAGTTTTCAGGATCGTCCATTACTTTTATCGATTTTATCGATTTTTTTTGTAAAGTTTGACCTGCGGGGCTGGGAGTTTGCACAGGGGGGTAATCGAGCATGCAGATTACGAACACAATATTAGTTTTCAGGATCGTCCATTACTTTTTCGATTTTATCGATTTTTTGAAAATTTGAGCTAGGGGGCTGGAATTTGGCACAGGAGTGTAATCGAGCATGCTGATCACCCCCCTTGGGGGTGATCAGCATGCTCGTTTACCCCTCTGTGCCAACTCCCAGCCCCCTAGCTCAAACTTTGCAAAAAATCGATAAAATCGATAAAAGTAATCGATAATCCTGAAAACCAATATTGTATTCGGAATCCCCATGCTCGATTACCCCCCTGTGCGAACTCCCAGCCCCGTAGCTCAAACTTTGCAAAAAAATCGATAAAATCGATAAAAGTAATCGATAATCCTGAAAACCGATATTGTATTCGGAATCCCCATGCTCGATTACCCCCCTGTGCCAACTCCCAGCCCCGTAGCTCAAACTTTGCAAAAAATCGATAAAATCGATAAAAGTAATCGATAATCCTGAAAACCAATATTGTATCCGGAATCCCCATGCTCGATTACCCCCCTGTGCCAACTCCCAGCCCCGTAGGTGAACTCAGCAAAAAAATCGATAAAAATCGATAAAATCGATATCGATCGATGACGAAAAGTAGCCTATGACACCCGCCGGGGCCCGTAGTGTATGTGTGCCAAGTTTGGTCCGGATCGGTTCAGAAATGGAATTTTCTATTCGGAACATACGTACAGACATACAGACAGACAGACATACATACAAACAGACATTCAGCTTTATATATAAGATTTTTGACTAGCACGAAATGTAGCGTATTGGTAAGCCTAGCTAATCGTTTGCTTCAAGGCATTGACGGAAACGAACCCACACTTGATGACTATCGCCACCTTGACAGGACATGAAATATTGACTTATGGTTACTATGCTACTATTATGGACAACGGTAAGTGTGCAGCAGTGCATTTCATCAATAACTGAGCGCACACGTTTTTCTAGGACCAGCCAAAAGGAGCGGATGGGCACGCAAAATCCAAGAAACAGGTGACCTCTATGGGCAACCAATCGAAATAAGTCGGCTGCAACCGGAGGTATGATATTGAGTGAATGTTTGGCCCACTAATCTACTTAGGTTGTAGGACTTCGAGTTCCACAAAGCCGAATGTGAACAAGCGGATGTTCGACAGGGTAACACAAAGCCGTCCGTTGCAACAATGAGAGGACATCAAACGCCTGCTGCATTTTTGATAATGGTTAGTTACTTTTGATAATGGTTTCTCAATTTTGGAGATATAATATTACCATGTATGACACCTGGAAGCACTGTAATCTTTACAGTCATTGAATTGTTTATTTTCTTGATCAGCACAATAGGTACAATAACAATTTTGTTGTTTACGCCTGTGTAAAATCGCTCTTACGCAATAGATATAAGCTATTTAGGCTTCTCGACTGGATGAGCATGGCTGCGACAGTAAACATCCATTGAAATTCACGCACATCGACATGGGCTCCGCTCCCGGCGATCATCCGGACACGAGCTTCCCAAATCCGCTAGTGACATTGGTGGCAGAGTAAGTGCTTTATTGTCTGTCCCCCTTTGTTGATTTTGCGTAACTGTAACAAGCACCGTGATCTGTTAGTAATACTTCGCTCTTGTAATCTATATCACAAGAAGAAGATGTTTGTGTGTGTCTTTTTTTAGAATACATATCAAGAAAACAAGCTTTTTGGATAGTGTACAGCGATATTCTTTATTTGGTTTTCGGATAACCCTAAGGATTTTATAAGAATTGTAGTGAGGCTGACAAGAAACATTCTGCAGCTCAATCAAGCTTGCAGGGGAAGGATACTTGGTCGAAGTGGCTTTTCCATACGAAATGTGTACTATCTTATAAAGCATCAAACGCTGATTTCGAATCTATCGCTATCTGCAAAGCGTTTCTGAGAGGGGAGCTATGAGAGTTTTGAGGAAAAATTCAAGGGTATGGCTAAGGTAAAACTAACAAGGGAAGTCACTTAACTTAGGTCGCGCTCTTGAAATGAGACACATATGGTTGGAATCAGCGTGAAACGCTGATTTCAAATCTGCTTTCCCTAGCTGCGAAGCCTTCCTCTGAAGCGAGTTATGAGCTTTTTCCTGAGCAAATTCTCCGTGTTGACCGACTTAGGCATGCTACGGTATCATCATCTAGGTAGTGGATCAAATGCATATTATACCCTATCAAAGTCAAATGACTCAATCTGATGTTATTTTGATTTTCCATCACTTTTTGGGCAGATTTTCATCCAAAGACCTTCTTTCCATATTCAGTTGTATGTCAGTGACACATACTAAAAAAGCTCATAACTCGCTTCAGAGAAACGCGCAGCTAGGGATAGCATATTAGGAATCAGCGTTCCGAGCTGATTCTGAATATAGTGTCTCATTTCGAAAGCCCGACCTAAGTTAAGTGACTTCCCTTGTAAGTGCTGAGTTCTTACCTGCGCTTGAGAGGAGAGATGACCAGTGATAAGTTTATTGGGCTAAAGGTATTATCTGCATAAGGCGCCTTGGCATCAATACAATTCATTGATTCTATTGCAGCAGTGCTCTCGAACTTTTGTTTCGAAAAATTTTCATAACTCTTCTCATAGAAGCGCTTCACATACAGCAAAAACAGATTTGGAGTCTCCGCTCCATGCTCTATAAGAAGACATACATTTCACATAAAAACGCCTCTTCGACCAAGTATCCTTCCCTTGTTAGTCATAGCAGGCAAGGTTTCGTTTATTTTCTCGTATGTCCCACTAAGTTCCACTTCCAAAGTGTTTTGCAACACTCAGTCTTTTCGCAGTTCGCAGTCTTCGATACTCCATCCTTTTTGCGCAAAATTTGTTAAAACTAAGTAAATTTTGTTTGTATTCTTATGTTTTAGGTTCGTCATTCCAAAAATCTAAGAGGTCACGTCGTCTTCGCCCGGTTACTGCTTGTGATAGTAATGGAGTCGTTCAAAACTATTTATTTTAGTACTCAATTGTTGTTGGCCATTTGCATTTTCTTTTATCATGCTGGAAACACTTAAGATTTGCATGCAGGTTTACTTGTTTTCATTTTCACCAGACACCGCTGAAGGGTGTTCGATAAATATTTCTATCATACTGATTACCTATTTCTCTGTTAACGTCAGCGATGTACTTTAGCTCAATGTTTAATTTGGGGATGATGACATTACACTTTGCAAATAGCATCATCAGATATTTTACCTCAAGCACGGAATGTTTTCGATTGACCCGCCTGCAAGATAACATTCAAGTTGTTATTGTGGATTAGAAAGAAAATGAGACGTGTGTGATTCCTTTCAAAAGGATGATGCGATGTAGGGAGATCCTTGGTGGTATGCTGTCTTCAAAAAGAGGAGTAACGACTTGTTGATACTCTTGGTCAGCGCACAAAATTATAAGTTAGGGAATTTGGAGCTTAAAATATACGGCCTTTAGTCGACTTCGGTATCAAGTTGTATTTGCGTCTTGACAGATCTGCGCATGAAAAACTTCCTTGGGATACAACGGCAGCTTTTCTTGCGCAAATGTGTTGGCAGTAAACCCTATTCCGCTTTGTTTGGTCAGGGGTACTATAATACCGTTTTCTGCGAGAGCTGTAAGTAAAAAATGGATGTCAAAAGCTGTAATAATGTGGATGTTATTTTCAGCTCATAAGTTCAAGGTCAAGGTTTACCCATTGCGACAGCAGGTTCTGTTAGACATTCTGTTTACTAGTCTATCGCAACCGTCTATGTCGTTTGTTCCGTGTTGTGGTTGATTTGAAGAAATAACATTTCATAATTTAAGAAAAACGAACAAAGCTCTATCTTCGTTTTCAAATGGACTTTTGGGATAAAATCGACGTAAATGCGTCTCCAATAAAAAGTTCGCCCATTATTTCATTTTATTTTCTGATCATCTAATTATTTTACATCAACACGAAGTGTAATAAATGGTAAAAACTTTTTTGCTAGTTTCAGTGTGAGCAAGCTTCGGTAAGCAAGTAAAATAAGGCAGTTATAGTAAGTACAGCTTTTGCATATGAAACTCTGAAGTCACATCTCATAAAGTGCCCCATGTGCCGTTGTTTGGACACACTCACATTTTTGGATCGTGCAATCAGTGAAGTTGGTGGAAAATTCAGTATGATCAAGGGAAAATTTTTGATACCCGTTTTTGGTTTCTCACAATCACTGACATTATAGAAGAAGTAGGAAATGTGTGTTGGTCCTCTGCAAATTTCTGGACAAATTTCAGCTCTTACTCATATATGAGTTTTACTCACGAAAGTCATTAATCTAGCAGGGGACGCTTTGTCTCGCCGTCCCGACAGCGAATGGCCTCATCAATATCAGAACGGCCTGTACAGTAATGTGTAAGAAATGCTGAAGGGTCATTCGCCTGCCATCTGTTCGCTATAGACATTGTCTAGATAACTCTCGTCTAAGTCTAAGTCTCGTCTCGATAAGTCTCGTTGCTCTTCAGCGCAGTCCATTATTCTATTCAGAAGTTTTCCATTACTCTATCCAGAAATTTTCCCGAAAAATAGTTTCAATCGGCTACTTTACCATCCGCCTTTTCAAATCAGTCGTTTACTGACCCGTTATGGTGTTTCGCTCCATGATAAGGCCATTTTACTGCCTTCGAAGAGAAACGGCAGACAAGATAAAAGGTCATTGACGAAGTTTTATCTTGAGTGCCGTTTGTTTTTTTTTTCGTTCTGAAGAGAGGTGTTACGTCTGTTTCTGGGTAAAAAAAAATTTCGTTGTATCTCTTGTTTCTATTTTCGTAGCAATATGATTTTCTGCTGTTTTGGCCATCGTATCTGTTGAAAAGTTATGTATCGTCTCCATCTGATAATGTTGATATTTCAGTGGCTCACGCATTTTTTCCCATTTTCAAAGAATGGAAGGGCAATCGCTTGAGCATGGACTGGCACAGAAGCTGATGATTATGGAGAACGCTGCGGCTAAAGTGGCAACTTTGCGAGCACAGCTCAGAACAAATGTTGATCAGGTAATCTTTTTTGTTTGCACACTTGAATATGTTTTGGTTTGGCAAGTTTTTCTTTTGTATCATCTTTTTCGTTTTTTTGCCAAACTCTGGTGTTTTTATGAATGCCTCTAAATCAGTTTTATCACTTGCTACGCGACGAGAATCTATCTTTGGGTCCTTTTATTTGAGAGAAGTACGGAATAAATTCTTTTTATCTGCTGTCATTGCTGCAAACTGTTACTTTGAAGATATAAAACGAAAAGTTTGAACTTTTACATCAAATTATAGTAGTCATTGTAGTAAATTATTAGTTCCACCAAAAAAAAACCTTTGTTTGCTGGTTTAGGCGCGTAAAGAGGTGAGAGCAGTAATGTCACAGCAAATGATGCTTCTTCGTGCGCGCGAGCAAGAGTTGTTGGATGAGTTGGATGTTATAATGAATCACAAGGAAAGCAAGTTGGAGCTACAACAACAGTCATTGTACAGGAATATCTGTAAGCTTTTTTTATTCACTTAGCTGTATTTGAAGATGGAAACATCAATTTAGGGGAGTGTAAGCAAGCCCTCGACAAGATCCGAGGAAGCGGCTCGTCGGCGGATGCCATGCAAGTGTTTTCGAGGTGATTTTTCCCCTTCTCAGAATATGCATCGATTTTTTTTACTATGTGGAGAATCAGCTCTTCAAATGTTCTAAATAATTTGTTTAATTTTTGCAGGGTTGGACATGTTGAATTGTCCTCGAGAGAGTCGGCCCATGTTTCGTTCGAATCCGATGCAATCGGATTACGCTCGAAACTTTTATCGTTTGGTACGATTCGAACGTCTTCAAGACATGATCAGGGCAATTACGTAAGTGTGACTTTTGCCTTGTCATTCCTAATTTTATTCGTTGTCAAAGCCAGTTTTTTTCGTATTTTTCTTGATACGACCTCCTAACCTTTTTGTTTACACCGTCTTGTTTACTCACTTTGTACCGCACACCACCTTGGTCATGGCCTTTATCGCTATTGTGCATATAATGGCGCAGTTGCAGTAATTGAAGCTCTCTTTTAGTGGTTTGCTTTCTCATCCACTTTCGTTTTCAGACTACACCTGGCGAAAGCCTTCCCATGGATTTTGAGGAGTATGATGATGCGTTGATGGCGCATAAGTCTGTTTTGCGAATGAGATCCAACCCCACGAGTTCGAGTATGAGCAGGCAGCAAGTGGAATCAGTGGGTCTTTTTTCGTAATTTTAATATAGTCTATGGATTTTGTCTGTCAGGTAACAAAATGGCTAAAGAAGATTCCATCTGGTCCTGGAGCTCTTGACGCTGATGTATCAACTCTTATGGCAGAATTCGACGTCATCAAGGTAAATATCAGTTAGCGAGAGGGTTATGTTTATTTCAAAGACTTCTTTTTATACCATCTATACATTTTAGAACTCGTCTACACCAGAAGCTGAAGTAGAAAGCACAGACTCCGCATCCTCATTTGACATCATTGCTCCTAAAGATGGTAACGTTCCGGAAACTCCTGTCGAAAAAGTGTTGAGTGCTGAATTCCTGAATGTTCGTTTGTTCGATTCAAAAGCTTTGCTGGTATGAACTTTTATCAGTAATCGCAACATTTCAGACGCTTCAACAGCCGTTATCATCGTGGCTTATGCGTATCATGCCCAGTGAACACAAGGTAGCCTCGGAATAGGATGTAAACAGTATTTTCATTTTGAACTTATTGTTAAGGCTGCTACGGAAACGGCAGTCACCACTCCTGTGGAGGAATCGCCACGCTCGATGAAACGTCCACATAGTTGTGGAGAAATCCGAAGGTATTAACCTATTTTTATCTCTTTTCGAGTTTCTAGCCCATTCAAGATGAGGCCTGTTCCCCTTTTGTGGCATAAAAATTTGCTCCAACCTTCGAGCATTTATAGCATTTATCTCCGTTCTGATCATGACTCTAGAAGTAATTGTGTGTCTAATTCAGTTCTCTGGAACACTTACGTTCCAGATATGGGTTCCAAAACGTCATAAGCAGTGTCAACGCATCTAGCAACGACTCTTGGATTCTCGAGTCGGAACCAAGCAAGAAAACGCGTACTGAAGAAAAGGTGTGCTTGCAAAGTACATTCGTTTTCATCGGTATTTCTTTGATTCGTTTGCAAAGGCACTCCTTTCGACTTTCTTATGCTGATGTAGGTAACGAAGTTTGTGGTATAGTCGACTGCGCGGAATCGCCCGGGCTAACGCCCGCGAGCGTGTCTCTTGCGGGCTATCATTGGCATTCGCGCGCATGACTTATCATAGTGCCCGTACTCGGCAGCCGCATTGCAGGCAAGCTCGCGTGCGTTCAGTCTACAGCGACCCGGGCGACTTCCTGCGGTCGAATTTATAGTGTTTAGGAAGTTTTCGAAGCGTACCAGTTAGGGTGCATGAATTATATAATCCATTATCTTTTACCTCGCGCTCATTTCGAGTAATTAATAGACACTACGCAGTTGAACTAGAAAAAGCTGTTCTTGGTCGAAGTGGACTTATGAGGTGGATTCTGTGCCATTTCAAGAGCACTGAATGCTGATTCCAGTTTCTTTTCTGCTGTGCTCCTGCCAAGTTATGAGCGTTTTCATGTTAAAAAGAGCTACGAGCAAAAACATTGAGGAACGCTCCGATGGACCAATGCTAAAATATGAGGGCACTCAGTTATATCTTCTTTTCTGTCAAACTCTATTTAACACTGCGCTGTCTGTGTGCTGTGACCGTAGCGGTCAATTTCACCGAGATTCTGCGTTGGTTTTTCGCTCCAAAATGCTCATTTGGCGTGCAAAGATGCATAGTGAATAGCGGCAACAGGTTTGAAATCAGCACCCAATGTTCTACAAAGCGACATGGAATTCATATGAAAAGACCATTTTTATCAAAAAAGGCTTCTTCTTAGTCTACAAGTATCACAATTTTTCGCCAAAATTTTCGCGTGTTCCCTTCATTTAAACTTCAAGCACATGTTATAGGCGGAAAGTAGCAGTACGGGAAGTGTTAAGACAAGCAGGCCTGAGGACGCATCAGTGAGTGAACAAGAGGAAACTCAGGTAGGATTGTTAGTTTTGAAAGCAGAATTCTGACTTTTGTCAAATGATTTGTATCTGTTTAGAATGACCCACCATTCAACGAGTCCGAGTTTATTTCGCACTTATCGAGACTGTTTCTTTGCAACTCGACATCAGCTCCACATGGAACTGCAGATAAGCCGAGCACTCAGGGGATTGATTTGAGCACTGTTCTGGGCTGGAAACAAGTTTTGGATAGAATTGAGCAATCTGCGCCCTACTGGCTTCAGGACAAGAAGCAATGATTTTTTTTCAGTTTTCTCCAGTTCTGGTCTCATCCCTACTAATCAATAATCTTTGTGCATTCTAGGTTTGTCTATCTAAAGTGAATCTAAGTAGCTGAAACATCTTGATCGTTCTGCTTAGAATTAGCTCTGTGGTTTTATAGTCATTATGACAAAGCAATCGACTCCTTAGGAAATCAGATCTGTGCTAGTTGCCCTTCTAACAATGCGCGCATCTCTTCCACTAGCAATGCGAGAGCAATCATGGTCGCATCTTTTGCGTTCATTAATCTACTATAGCGATTTTCTTTCGGTTTTCGTAGAGTTTTTCGGACACAGTTTTTTTCTCGTCATGGCGGACAGACTAGAAGGGTCCATCCACCGGGGGACTCCTACCAAAAGTGGGTTTTGCGGCTATGAAAATCTGCAATTAATCGTTTTTCACTTGTAATACAATTATTTTCTTAAGTCTATGGAACACCAATTCGAAGGACAACTTTTTCGGGGGTGTGGTGGCGCTGTGCTCCTTCTCACCCCTTGGAATTTAATTTTAGGACCGTTACTGATCTGAGCACATGCAACGTTATTCCCTTTATGGTGACGTTGAACATTATGCGCTACATTCGACTAACTCTCCTTCGTTCTATGGCCATCTCACAATCATGACATTAAAATTTTTTTATTATGTTAAAGGGATTTGCCTATACATTTATGATTCATATCTCGAATTCTAGATAGTTTTCATGTATCTTTGCTAATTGCAAAAGTCTTAGTGTTTTCCGAGATAGTGTAAGGATGTAAGTTGATGTGAACATTGTTTTAGTGATGATGCTTAGCAAAATTATCATTGTTGGAACTTAGTTTTGTAGTGTTTATAGAAAATTATGTATTTTTGCTGAATAAATATTAGTGAGTATATATACATTTGCAATCACGATTCATAAGTAGTAGGAGGTGCACGATGGAAATAATGTGTTCACCATCCTGCTTTGGATTTCACTTCTACAGTTCCGGTATCGGTTGAGATTGTATGGATTGCGGCTGAAAAACAAGCATTTTGTCATATAATATGCACCATTAGATTTGGGGAACCTTTCTTTATGCTTATTGTGGCTAACTGTCCGTGCGTTTGAGCAAAATTAAAAAATTGGCTGAATCTTGTCGGAACTACCAGTGAAAGCTCCATATTTCTTTAATAGAACTTTTGGCGAGAACTACTTCAAAAAAGCACTCAGACCAAACTCACTAAAACTTGGAGGAATAGTGCATTTGCACTGCTAGTCTCTTTTGCGCGTAAGAAATCCGCGTGGTGCGCATATCGTCATTATATGTGCTCGTCATAATTTTTTTCGATTTCTTTCGCTTATTGTTTTAGGGCGTTAAATGAGGGCTATCCTAATCTATTTGCTGCCTGTCCAAGTGCTTTATGCTCGAGGCTGGTGTTCTATTGATAACTCTGTGGAGAAAATGGACTGGGTTTTTTGGTCATTGAATCCATGGTCTCACGTTTGTCACCGGTGCTTCCAACGATTATTTGTAGAGTGTTTTCAGGTTGTCCGTCGGCTGATCTTGCTGAGCGTACGTCTGCCGACTCAAGTATGAGTTCGTTGTCCTTGGTTTGAACTGAAATGCACATATAGAAAAGAAACGAAAATGTTGATGTTGATATACAGTCGAGTAGATTTCATGCTTAATATAGTGCCCCTGCAGACGCGACAACGCTGGGGCGTCAATAATTGCCTGACAAGTTCCCGAGCTAGTTTTTCCAAAGTTTTCTTTGCTTATTCTATGCTTTTAGGTGATTCGTTGCTGATAAAGAAGAAAAGGGTAAGTTGGTAAGTTTCTGAGAGTAGTTTCTGTTTCTGAGAAGTTCTATCATTGCATATTCACAGATATCCACGTGGAAGCATCGCGTCAGCTTCTTGTCTATTTTTTTTTGTCACTTCATGTCTCTTTCTTCTTGTGAGGTACTTCTTTGAACGCTAATGGGTTTTTACGATTGACTTATTGTCTTTATCCTATGAAGTACTTGATTAAAATGCTTTTTCTTATGGATGAAAGCCGAAGTTGCTGCAAGACAAGCCAACTAGCGTTCAAAGAAACGCCTCACAAGAAGGAGGAGGTTCGAAAGAAGAGGTGACAGAAGAAAAGGAAATGACAAAAAATAGACAAAAAGCTGACGCGAAATGCTCCCACGTGGATATCTGTATGTGAATATGCGATAATAGAACTTCTCAGAAAACAGAAAATACTCTTTAACTTACCATTTTCCTCTTTATCAGCAACGAAACAACTAAAAAGCATGAAATAAGCAAAGAAAACACCGGAAAACACTAGCTCGGGAACTCGCAAGGCATTTATTGACGCCCCAGCGTTGTCGCGTCTGCAGGGACACTATATTAAGCAGGAAATCTACTC